>CM061043.1:37121967-38354467 GCA_030762985.1 Adelphocoris suturalis | reverse complement strand
GTACTGTGCTGGCAATCCTCAACAGACTCATTAAAGAAATTATTAATAACTTATTCCGGGGTGCTTTCAGGAGGCATTTTATTGACGATCTTACCATCATTTATCAAGCTGAAACGTTTTTCAGCAGCCTTTATGCTTAATTTGAACTGACGACGGATCAAACCAACGTCATCAGAAAAAAATAATCCCTAACATCGACGGTCAACGGCTTACGATAATTTCTCTCTTAACGACCTCAGTTCATCTGAATGTCGAGGTTTGCACTTTTTATTCTGTTTGATTCGAGTAATTGATGAAGGAAAATTCCGTGGAAAGGTTTCATGAAAGAAAATCACTTTTCTGCTGGCATACCAGGGAAACATGTTGGCAAATAGTGCATGCATAACAGGGGCGTCCCTATGAATGGATTGTATGTAAGTTTGGCGAGAATTAAAATACGAAAGGAAACAAAATTTCCTATCATGATTTAAATTTAAAATTTCCGAGGTTGCATAACTAGATTAAAATTTGGATCGAAAAGGCAATAAAAACAGTCACGGAAAGTCTGATGAATATGATAAACACATCATGATTTATCGCTATTACCGCCTCCACTCACCCCTTCCATCGTAAAATTTGAAACTACTGTTACATTTTCCATAACTAGACTAAATTCTAAGTTGAACAAAAAAAGAATCACGAAAATCGGACGAGAATAGTTAAAACATCATGATTTATTAGTATTACCCTCTCCATTCACCCCCTTTCATCATGAAATTTGAAACTCCTGTTACATTTCCCGTAACGACCAAATTCAAATTTGAACAAAAAAAGAATCACGAAAATCGGACGAGAATAGTGAAAACATCATGGTTTATCAATTTTATCCCCTCCATTCACCCCCTCTCTTGATGAAATTTGAAAATCCTCACAAACTTTCAAAACTATATCGAATTCATAAGGGAACAGAATAAGAACCACGAAAATCGGTAGAGATTTGTAGCTTGGGCAGCGCTAGACAAAATCGGTAATTATCCCCTCCACCCCCCAGCACGACAGCAAATCCGTAATTTCCTACGTTTGCTGCACAACTAGACTAAAATTGGAACTGAACAAAATGAGAATCGCGAAAATCGGTTGAGAATTGTAACCTAGGTGCGTCGACGAAATTTGTCGAAAAAAACACGTTTTCACGACTTTACCCCTTCCACTCTCCTCTTCCATCTTGAAATTTAAAATTCCCACGGTTTGTTGCACAACTAGACTAAAATTGGGATCGAACAAAGAAAGAATCTCGAAAATCGGTTGAGAATTGTGGTCTGGGCAGCGTCGACAACATTTGTGTCACACACAAACAAACACCTACTCACACATACTCACACACACACTCACACACACACTCACACACACACGCGCGCGCGCGCGCAGACATGCACCTATGGTTTTTTCATGGATTCGGTCTTATAATGGTGTGAAACGGATTTGTATGCGGTTATTTTTCATGCTTCGGTTGTCTCTTACCCCCCTGCATCAATTCCAATAGGCGTCCCTCTTACTAAAGAAGCCTTGCGTATAAAACATAGTTTTAGAGGGACGTCCTAAAAAAGTAGTGGGTACTTCCGTAATAAACAGTAGCCTCTGTGAATTCGTGAACGAAAAATTCTCAGAACATGGTGCTTCTGCAATCAATAAGCCCAGATCTCGTTTTCACCACTTGAAATGAAGTATCTGCCAAATTTTGAAAATTTTGTGTTTACGTCGGCCCCCAGCCGGAAAAATTGACAGTTTTTTACAACGTTACATTACGATTTCTTTCTAATTATTTAAACGGAGGCGTTCCAAGGGAAATGTAACTCCATCAGTTTTTTTTTTTTTTTGTTTTTATTTTTTTACGGAAATGGTTCACTTCAATTTGGAAAGAACTCAATACGTGCTGAACTCTTCCGCTGTCTAAACCGCTCCGAAAGTAAGAGCAGCAGAGCTACACGCAAAGTTATTAATGAACAACAAACAACCCTCGAGGTATAATAACGTGAGTTGGTAGTTGAGTAACCTTCCTGGGTTACTACTAGTCTCATTAACCAATCCCGTGGTTGTGGACTTGTACGTAAGTTGTACTTACATATAGGTAATAATGATTTTTTTAGTGTTTAGATGAAATTTAAGTACATATTTCGGTAGAAAATTGTGCTCAAATTTTTTAATATCCTTGTTCACTGTCTATATAATTTTATGAGTAATATTCTGCTAAAACTCGTATGAAGTTCTAGTCACGCAGCTTGATCGTATGAACGAATTTTCGTAACATTGTTTTGATAATTAAGGACTTTATGGCCAGCCGATTTTATGGCATAAGAACACGCTTATTGGGGACACCCTGTATATATATACATGATATATGAAAAAGCGAAAACTTCAGGAATCGTCTCAGAATGCCTCAAACGGATTTCAATAAAGAAAATTTTGCAAAAATTTTGATTTTAAATTATTTTGAGCCATTGCAATAGCATCATTTTCAATTAAAATTTGCTTAAAAAAAAATAATAAAAATAAAATAACACAACTAAAACTAGATGATGAATAGGCATATTAATGCGTATTACCTACTGTAATATAATCAGCAAAGTGAATAAAACTCACTAGATGCACAAAAACATATCACAGATCAGATATCACGAGTCCTACGGCTCTCAGGTATAAAAACAGCGACGGTGTAGGAACAGAATCAATGTGACTAAGAGTGAGTGGCTTATGTGATTCTGTAGGTGTCTAGGTGACCTATCCCCGGAAGGTCGGATCAAATCAGTTTCCATTGAAATAGTGCCATTTTCTTTGAAAACTCAATATCAAAAACCCTTTTAAGAAAACGGTACCAGCAGACACCCCGGTGTCCAAAGCCAGTGACAACGAGGGAGTGGCTAATGTGATTACGAAGGTGACCTATCCCTAGTGGACTGTGCCATCCAACAACGCCAACTCTTGAAAGCTATTTTGGACTTTTCTCGTAGCTTCAAGAACCCCCGCCCTCGTTTGGCCTTTCACGTTCCGCTTTTGGGTGAAAAGCCCTGAGCCCTCGGGCGATGTGGATTCCCTTCGAGGTCCCCTCAAACACTATTCTGTCGCAGGTCACATTTACCGGCAAATGCGCTCAGCCCTCTCTCTCTCACGTTCGGAAACCGGTCGTACTCTGAGGAGTGGCGTTGTACTCGTTAAACTTTCAAGCCGTACATTTCCATGTGAGTGGCTCTGTCTGACTTCGCTCTTTGGCCGTACTGGGTACGTAGGACGAGGTTCTATAGATAGATGCATATATCTGTGCTTACGACCAAATCGTCAAGCGCCAACCTAATTCGATTACTTTCCGTGACTTCTGCAGTGGAAAGGAAGGTACTTGGATAGGTAGTCGATATCAGCCAATAGACACCCACACCAGGTGTTCAGTGTACGTAGTTCGTAAACACATATATATCTCTGTCCGAGATATATGAACCTATGACGATTTAAAAGGTGTATATTACAAATACAATCTCATTCTATTTGGTAATCAACGCAAGCTAAATTATTTTCTTCTGGTACTGATGTTAAATGTAGTGTGAAGGTAAAATATCGTATGTAATTTATAAATTCAATGAGAATATGATATTTGTATATTTTCTAAAAATTTTAAGCATTTGCAATAGCTTAATTTTATATGGCAATTCGCCAGATGTACGGAATGCCGTGTGAGGCTTCGCACTAAATATTCAAATGTTGCGTCAGAAAATTCACCACCAAGCTTAGGTAATTAATTAGTTAGTTGCTTTGCGTATTTATTCTTAATGTTCCATTTTGCGAATTTTATCTTTACAACAAATTCAGGTTCGAACTAAATTCGTGGAACCTATGTAGATATTGTCGAATGGTACTTCAATTTTCCCCTATGCCTCGAACTCCGATATTGATCGCTTACGCCACAAACGGAAAGAGGCCAATGTCATTATTTCAAGTTCCGGATGAAGATATTTGCGGAGAAGGCTCAAACAACCGCAAAAAGGCGGGTTCCCTGCGAATAATTATCTCTTTGAACTGAGTCGACTCTCTCCAGTGAAAGAATAATGGGCTCTTTGATCTCAGTCACGCAAACTTTGGTAAAATAGAAAAAAGTGTGTGAAAGGAAATACTTGCTCTCGTCTCTTCCGAAAAATGAAGAAATTTCCTGTGGTGAAGACGCCGAGGGAGATTTAAGCCGTAGCATTCCATATTTCATCGTTTATCAGTTAAGTGCAGGCCCGCATGTGTGTTGGAAGTTACATAACTCCTAATAAAGGTGGCTTTAGGAAATGGCAGAAGTTAGTATGTTGAACGCGTCAGCAATGATGAAACGACTCTTCATCTATTATTTTGAAAAATCTAGTTTATTTGTGGAAAGTAATATTTTATAATGATTTATTGAAAAGACAAGAATGCTGCCAAGGGTGCTTAACGTAACTTTACACATAAATTATTTAAGATACTGTTGTAAATTCCAAACGTCTGAACTCCTGAGATCCTGACCCGACGCCTCTTGGTTGATGGTTCTGTTTGGTTGCGCCATTCTTCGTTAAGAAAAAGTAAAATGTACAATTTTACCGCTTTTGCGGAAAAAAAATCTGGCTTCTCAATTCATATTTTCAAACGAATGTTCGCAATACAAAACATTTTAGTATCAATAATACCTGCTCCATTTATTGGCTTAAAGGATAATTATTTTTTGTTTCTCCAAATAAACCCTTTAGTTTCTGATTTATCTTAATACTTCATTTTTGTCTTAGATACGTATAAGTATGCAATCTTAGGTAAAAGACGCAAAAGTCCTAAGGAGGCTACATACCGATGTATAGCTTCATGAAGTGAATAGCACTGAAACCAGGTTTAAAAGTCCTAAGGAGTCCACATAGTAAATTATTACAGTTTCATAGAGATAATAGCGTCAAAATTTGCTTTAGGACTCTCTCAGCTGATTTGGGCCAAATTCATCATTAAGTAAAAGCTTTAAGTAGGATACATGCCGAATTATAGCTTCATAGAGTAAATAGCTTAGTATTAGCTTTACAAGCCGCTTAGCTGATTCGAGCCCTATGCGTCATCAAGTACAAGTCCTAAGGAGACTACATTACCAAACAGTAGCTTCATAAAGTGAATGGCATAAAAATGAGCTATATGAGCCGCTGAGCTGATTCAGGTCCCATGCTTCATCTAGTACGTCTATAAGTCCTAAGGAGGCTACATAGGTACTAAATTACAGCTTCATGATGTAAATAACGTAGAGATTAGCTTTAAGAGCCACCCAGTTGGTACTGTCAAGCACATGGTACCTACTATTTACCAGTAGCTATTACTTTGGATTACTTGCGAGTTTTCGTTAACATAATACTGTTTGTTTCTTTCGACGCTGTAATGAAATTTAGAATGTATAAGTTCTACAGTCCCACAGTACAGTACTACAGTAACGTTCTCAACAATCCTTAAATATAAAACTCAAACTTTGTTTCAATCCATGTATGTTTCTATGTTCCCAATAGACGGCTAAACGGCTGGACCGTTTGTCGTAAAATGATCAGCGTGTTCCGGCGCACAACATAGGCTAGGTCTGAACGTCCAAAACATCCTTTTACTTCATAAACGGCGCTACCCTTCGCAACTGATTAGTTTGGTTCCCGAACTTTCGATATTATGGTTGCTAACAGGGAGTTTGTTAGTTGTGGAAATTCGTAACAAGTGGAGAAGCCTTGACGGGTTGGTACAGGTGTTCCGAGTGAAGCATGGGTTGCATTATTGATAGGAGATAGTCGGGGCTCCAAGTGAATCTTTGGAACAATAAGAGACGATTGAAATTATGGGCTCCTTCGTGATCAGCTGAGTGAGCTCAATTCTCTCCTGCTCACTCTAGGAAGTTGAAATTCGATAGGGAGACTCTCTGGGTCATTGAGAAACGATTGAAATGATGGTATCTTTCCTGATTAGCTGAGTCATCTGCATTGTCTCCTGTTCAGAAGTCTAAGCACTTACTAACCCGCACACATGGGTCCATGCAACGCATAGGTAACCGGCTAGTTACCAATAAAATATAATACAATTAGGTACTCATTCTATTATTTATTATGATGAAAATTGAAATTGTAGTAGGTAGATACTCGTACTTGATGTAACGATGTTGGCTGGGCCCGTGGTCTATTGATGCCTACGAGATAGTTCCAATCTTCGCTCCAACTCTCAAAGCACGTCCTTCGGGCTGATCCTTGCGACTCCAGCGGTCAGTAGACAAAGTTGTTTCTTCACTTTCTTATACTCCGTGAATTGATTTTTCCTTCAGTCCAACTTCTTCTCCCCGTTTCCTCCTCCTCGGTTGTGGTTGATGAGATTGGTGTATTTGAAAGGTTGAAAGGGATTCATTAAATTCTTCACATTCTAAATCTCGGCGACGGTTACGGAATTGCTTGACACGTTCACTTGACGACATTTTAACACACGAAAGGAGGTGTGACTCAGCTTCGGTCGAACCACCGAAGAGGTAACATCGGGAAAAACAAAATGGTCGTTCCGCGAAATTGCATTAGTTGACCTTATTTCGGAATCGCGAGCTCAAGCATAAATGCAAGAAGATTGTTTAAACAACTTTCCGGAACTCCTTAACTCGCCAGCGGCACAGAGCTCAATAAGTGAGTTGTTCAAAATTATCAATAATTTATGCAGTATTTTGTATTATATCAATACAAATAAAACAGGCCAAATTACCAAGTTGAAAACAGAGACTGACGCTCTTAAAAGTAAAATTCTCAGTAAAACTCCTCTGGTGGAGGAGGAGGATCGGCATCCCCCCCACCCCCCCAGAAGATGAATATTATACAGATGAAGAAATCCTGGCTGATGAGGCAGGTGAATTAGGTAATGTGATCCAAAGAAGTCATAAAAGGAGGAAATCCGATTTACCTCCTCCTTTCTTCAGCTAATACAAAAAAAAAAGAGCCCAAACCTCCTCCTGTTTATATCGAGAGGGTTTCGCCCTTTCCAGCCTTAAGAAAAATGGTTGTGGAAAATACTACTAACGTTAGTTTTACCACTATGTCAAATGATGTGGTTAAAATTATTATTGTAGATTCAGATGGCTTTCGTGCTATTACTAAATGTTTTGAAGAGCAAAAAATCCCACACTATACCTATCAAAATGAACAGGATAGGGCCATAAACGTGATGATCAAGGGCATTCGCAATTCTTGGTCAACCGAGGAGGTCCTCAATGATCTAAGAGACCGATTGGGCTCAAATAGCGTACTCCAAGTAAATAGAAAGCTTGAGTGGAAATTAAAATTTCACTGGATATGTGCATTGTTGATTTTCAAAAATAAATGGATCTCGAGAAAATTTACAAAATGAAGCAAGTTCTCAAAGGGTGCGTAACAGCGCAGCCAATCAAACCAATAAAACATCCATCTCAGTGTAAAAGGTATCACGAGTTTAACCACACTAGAAACTACTGTGCAAAACCACCTCGGTGTGTCAAATGTGCCAAAGGTCATCTCACTGGTTTGGGAGACAGTGACTAATGGTTCCCCCCCTGGGATTCATAAATCCCAAGGTTGATTTATAAGGGAGTGTCCCAGCACACTGTGCTTACGTCCTCCCCCCCCCCCCCCCCTTGCAAGCAAGGAAGAAAATCCCCAGTATGTGAGACTGTTACACCCACAGTCAAGGGCTTCGCAAATGCGAATACCTGTTCGCACATGGCACTACAGGTGGAGCTGGGCGTTCTAGGTTGCCCTACCAACTAAGCAGGTTGGTACCTGAGTTATTGCTGAGCCACATAACTCACATGCCGGCACTATCCTGTGAGACGAACCTACCAGGAGATTGCCTACCTTTCAGCTTTCAGGCATAGCCTTCCAGCCTGGGTAATCAACCACTGCCACCACGAAGCTGCTATCGGGGGGCAGGTAGGTGGCACTTTGGCGGCAAGCCGCCGGTGTACCGGTAGCCTGGGGCTCCACCAGCCCGTGGTACCGATTTTGTGTCTGAGATCTGCCAGTAAACTGGCATCTCAGGCACCAGAGGCCGGATCGGTTGCAGGCCCGATACAGGGAATGTGGCCCTGTATTTGCCACTTTGTCCTCAGCTGGTTTGGGAGACAGTGATACTGGCGTTCTTTGATACATTACAACCGCTGACGCCGTCTTTTACCGCTCTCAAGGCAGGGGCGCGACAATAGCAGTAGCCAGAGAAACCCAACGGATACGATGGAGGGCAACTAAACCAAATGAACTGTGCACTTTACAAATCTTAGGTAGACAGGGTCCGCTCCAGGTAGACAGGTGGAGGTATTAAATTCTGACCTGTATGTCCAACTAATCTCAATTTCGACATTTTATGTCCTTACTTTGGCACATAAACGAAAAAAGCGTTAAAAAAATGCGTTAACAAAAACGAAAAAAGCGTTAAAAAAATGTGTTAACAAAAGCGTTGAAAAAAACATCTGCAAAGGAAACTCGTAAACGAGTTCCACTATCTGCTTTACAAGCAGATACCATGTTACATGGATATGTCTTCGATTGGGGATTTCATAACGGTCGTCCTCGAGAGTTGTAAACAAATCCTTTAACTTTGGACTGTAGGCGACGAAATGTAGGATAAAGAATTTATTTTATCATTTTCGGAGGCGCAAAAAGCATACTATAAATTAAAGTTATTTCTCCAATACAAACGCAATGAGTTGTTGTTAACAGTCGACTGTTGTCAGGAGGATGAAAATGTTTCCTATGGAGTGGAGTAAATGATGCTATTGCTTTACGTTAAGAATATTGTAACCGGCTTATTAAAATTGGACTATCAACTTAGTTTAGGAATGCAGCCAGGTACGTAAGGAGGGGGAAATTGGTAGCTTGAGATGTGAACATTTATCACATAAATCAAGCGCTTTCCAACGAGTGGCGAACGATTTTTGTGCGATGAAAACTGCGGAAGGTCCATTCCCCTAGCAACGGCTGGGTTGTTCGTGAAAAACACTGAAATTGTGACATCAATTTTGCGTAACGGAAATTTTTGGTTGACCCCCCAGAGCAAAGACATATCCATGTCAAAAAGCGTTACGGTTGGTTTTCTGATTATTTCCGCTTACCACCGAGTAGTTTTACTAGGGAAATGGTACTTCATCGCTTTTCATCCCACAAAATTCGTTGACCATTCGTTCGAAAGCTCTCGATTTATCCAACAATATTATGTTAACTACGGCGAAGTGCGTGTCCAACAAGCTGAGTTATGAGCATGGTTATATGAATAATTGTTTACACACAGGTGATCACTCTCAATGATTGATGATTTCATTGAGCTGGTGTTTCGATGATTTAATTCATAGCAGGTGATCCGAATATTGCGAGAACGGTTTGATTTGTGAAGCGGTGGTTAAATAATTTTAATAGGTAATTTCTATACTTTACACTCTAGGAAGCTGTAATTTCGTATGTAGCCTCTTTAGGACATTTACTTGATGATGCCTAGGGTCCGGATCAGCTGAGTGGCTCTTAAAGTTAATATCTATGCTTTACACTCTAGGAAGCTGTAATTTCGTATGTAGCTTCTTTAGGATATTTCCTTGACGATGCCCAGGGTCCGGATCAGCTGAGTGGCTCTTAGAGCTTGCAAACGAGTCTGCAACTAAAGACATAAAATGTCCCAGTGTGTTGCAGACTCGTATGCAAGCGTTTCGTCTTTGGTAATGGGATCGAAAAACTGGTGTATCCAAGGTAGTGAAACATTTGGTTCCTCAACCATGTGCGTTCTTAATAATGATCAAGCGAGTTATGCTATAATATAAAGTGTTTACTGAGGGATTGACTGTTTATGTTACGTATTTCTGAGATGCGAGCTTGTAAGCATCCAGACCACCAAAATATACACATCATTCTGACCTATATATCCAAATAATCTGAATTTTTACTAAGGGATTGAGTACTTGATATTATAAAACCATATTAATCTAAAAGGTGCGATCAACCGTGCATAATTGACCGTAGGGTCTACCTCGGCGAGTAGAGAGTGAGGGGGGACGGTGCCCAGATCAGGTAAGGATTACTGAACCCTTTTTGGCTGGTTCCGAGTTCGCGTGCGCCCGATGAGCAAAACGAGTTCAGTATGTTCAATGAACTGTTCCGTGACTGACAGAAAACAAGAACTATGAAGCCACTAACTATAAGAGCCTTCAGCCGCAAAGATAGATGCACAAGATGAAGGTTTAGAAGATGAAGAGGAGAAGGTGGAGTAGTACTGATCTACTGATGTGCGAATGAAGTGTCATTGTACAAGTTTTTACTGTTGTTGCCCATTCGCAAATGTTTATAAAAATACGTGTATACAGAACATGTAATAAAAATTTATTTTAGACCAACATTGGCTCTTCAATTCAAATCTGATTGAGTACTTTGTATTGCTACAGACAAAAAGAAAAATCTCTTCCAAAACTTTTTTAATTTGACAGACAAAAGGCAACAAGTTGCACTTATTATCATCTACAAATAACAACGTGATACAAGATGAATGGGATGCTCACCGAAACGAGAAATACGAGCGGGTAAATTTATCACCGCCAGATGGTTTCACAAGGGAATCGGGAGGTTGACGGAAAATCGAAACCATCCTCGTCACTGTCGGGGATTGAAGTGGGAAGGGAACAACTCGCTGACAGCTTTTGATACTTGGTACATCTCTTGTACGATTTGAACAAATCATTTCAGATAGCTTTAAATTTTTACAGATATACCGGTAGATTCAAGAACCTGAATACCTGTTGCTATGTGAATCAATGGATACATTACTAGTTCATTTTGAATTACTTGATCGAAACTTCTGCAATGGTATATTTATGTGAGGCTTGTTTGCCGAGTTTGTATAGTACATGGTTGAGCTATTAAGAGAAATGAATGTAAACTCCATTAGCTTGCTGGCGCGATGTCAGACATCATTCTGAATTCATCTTCAATTGTTTCAATTTTCTGTTTTAGCGAATTTTCGTAGAAAATGAAGGTACTTATTGCAATGGATCGGGAAATGTAAAAATCAAAATTGTTGAAAATGTCTTTATCGAAATCTGTTTTGAGGCATTCTGAAACGAATCCTAGAGTTTAATTCTTTATCATCTATATATTTATATATATATATGATTCCAGACGATAACTCTCCTTAGGATTGAGATATAAGTTCTGTTTTTGTGCCAAAAAAATCAAGCTTTCCAAACATAATTGCATAATTAAATTGCACTCTTATTTTAAAACACCTAAGCACATGCGATTTGAACGGCTAGCGAAGTTGGGATTAAAAGGCTCATTCTTCATGAATGATTGGATACAGCGGGAAATTATGAAACTCCTGTTTCGTGATCGATGGTGTATTTAGCTTGGAAGAGAAACCCGGTTTGTAAAGGTCGTGATAGCTGATAGCTTGCGGGCCTGGAACCAGGAGTACAGTGGACTGCAGAATCCAATTACTCCAGCACCCATATGACGGCATAACGCGTTTTCTACCTGTCTTGTATGCATCATGGGGTTATAATAGATGTGTCACCCTCCTATCACTATCACGCTCCATCTGCTCACAATACTCTTTCTATGTCAACTTGAATGAAACTTTACTTAACTTAACTGACATTTAACTTGAACTGTATTAATTTTGTACAGTATAAATATACACCTACATAATATGGTATATGTAGTATTCTGGGGATTTGATTGGTATATGTTCCAGGAAAATTCCCTATGAATTATTTCGCTATTGGTGGAGTAAAAACTATAGCGCATGCGCTAAACCAAAATTGATCGACAAAGACAAAACTCAATAAGATTAATGGACCGATTTTTATGAAATTATATCAAGGATTGTGCGGTTTAGCTCCTAGACGTTTCCCCATGAATTTCATTGCCGTTGGATTAATAGTAGTCTGTGCGCATGCGCAAACATTAATTTCTTATGACGTCGACTCGGACTATGTTCTTCAACTAATTCTATACGTCATCGTTACAATATGTGAGGAAGCTACACTGCCCACCCAACATGGCAGACGTTTTTTCGACTTCAATCACGAACACAAAGTTTCCCAACCTTTGGTTGTGAGGAAGGAAAAACTTAATTTAAGGAGGCCTTTTTTCGTAAAGTCTGAGAGAGTTGGGGCCGTTTTAGTGTCATTAGGAAGAAAACAAGAAAAACATCTTAAATGTCAAAATATTCGGACACAAAGCGTTTATTAAAAAACTCGGCCCTTCGGGCCTCGCAAAGGGGGCTCCGTCCCCCTTGACCCTCCTGTTGCTAGTGACTTAAAGCCGTCGGCTTAAATGATTGAAAACATGCACATGCTTTGCCATTATGTTTACGAAGCATTATTAGTTAGTAACTTGGCGCTATAAATCAGCTTTCCTTGACACTACAGAGGCTTAGGGATCATGAAATGTTGTGATAAAATGAAAGCATTCTAAAAAGTGGAGAACGTTTATCACGGAACGATTCAACTAATGGAGTTACACTTCCCTTGCAACGGAATGGTTGTACATGGAAATCAATAGAAAACTCCGCGCTACTTTCGTGTTATATTTTCCTATCGTTTTCGGAGCGGGGATCCATGGTTAAAGCATGTGCATCTCTGTGCGGAACTTTTTGTTGCTTTTGTTGTAAAATCGATCCTTGAAGTTCGTAAAACCTGTTGGTCATGGGTATAAGTATTTATATGCTCTCCTCTCCCCTATCCCCTTCCCTAAACCCCTCCCCTTTCGCTCTCTCTTCCTATGTCTACTTCTCTCCATCTTTTCTCGTTTATCTTTTCTTTCGCCCCATTCCTGAGGGCCGTGTACAAATAGTGGTTAGGTCACGTCTTCTAGAAAGATCCATCGCACGGGTGAGGCTCCTCTAGCTAGCTCCCCTCACAAAAAATAAATGGACTTAATTTGTCAGTGTCCGTCTCAGCGACGCGGTCTGAGTGGTCATCGACTTACTTCCCACGTAGTTTTGAAGATCTTCCGGCCCTCACATTCATCTGTTTACATGGGACAATAAACGTACTCGGAGAATAAGATGAATGGATCAATGAATGCACCAGTATAATAGTTTGATAAAAATCATCTGGTGTTGAAGTCGAACCAGTTGTTACATGTTCGTATTTTAGGATGACCATAATGGGCAACTTTTGTGTATTTGAATTTCTTGTTTCATCCGAAACGACTAGTATTTTTCAGCTCGAATCTCATAATGGTTTGCACAAAAACCCAATGGAAAGAAAATTAACGTTGTAGTGTCGCTGTGCCCCCCCCCCCCTTCCACCCCTTCTCCCCCCATATGAACGCGAGTGTGAGGTCGTGCCCAATGGCGTCTTGCTGCTTTCTTTACATCGCTGTTTTGGACACTTTGAATCGAATACCTTCAATATTGCACCTTTTTGGAAAGCTCTCTTCGAGATCTATCATCTTATGGAATTAATTAAAATAGGTAAAATTAACCGTTAGGCCATCTCTGTGACCAAATGGTAAAAGGCAGTAGTGCTCAACGATTTTGGGTGATGGGGCACACAAGACAGTTTCAGAAAGCGAAGTGGGCATCAAATAACATTTCCGTCCCGGGTGATATTCAGGCCATCCCTTGGCGATGTTCTTACTTTACTGGTTAACGTCAGACCGTAAGAAAATACGTGCCCTCATAAAAAGCATCAAAAAATGGATCGAGAAGAAAAAAAATTATGTCATGGGAGTTTTTATTATTTACAATATAGTCCTCTTCTATTTTTGGTGTTGCATTTAATGCGATTTTTACTCTGAATTTCGTCCACCAACGGAAAGGGCTTTTCCATCAATGAACCTGAACCTTTCCATCAATCCGACATCAAAATGAAATTCTCCAGTTTCGTAAATCTAAACCAAAATCATTATTGAGCGAAAAGTTGGGAAAAATGAAACGTTAACCTCCTCCGATCAAAGATTTCTAACTTCCAAGGTTTTTTCCAAACCTGAACTACATTATGAATCGAAAAAATTCTTGAAATAAGTTCCAAAACTAAGACTGAATGCTTAAATGAACCAAATCGGTTGAGTAGCTTGAGCTGCGCTGAAAATTATTGGTAATTACTCCGCCTATTCCCCTTCCGATGGAAAGTTATACATCACCCAGGTTTGTTGAAAGTCTAGGTCAATAACTAAACCTTGAAATAAATAAATTTATATTTAAATAAAAAATCCGAATACGGATGTGGACTGCGGCGTTGGCACCGTAGAAAATTGTAAGGAAAAAACACATTTTTTCCCGACTTCTATTTTTTCAGTTCCGAAATTCAAGGTTTTCAAGATTTTTTACTCTGTTGCCCAACTAAACTAACATTGTGTTCGAACAGGAAAAAATTTCGAAAAACAGTTAAAAATTGTAACCTGGGTAAGACTCGGCAACGTATGAAACGAATTTGTATTCAGTTAGTTTTGCTCTATTGCTTGGTATACACCCCCCCACTTGATCAATGCTAATAGGACGTTCCTCCTATAGACATCGACTAGCCTATTTGACCAAGCTTCAGCGGGACGTCCTAAAAAATAGCGAAATATGTATTCCAGGATGAATGGGGCAGAAGATGACGGATAAGAAAAGATACAAGAGGGTCCACGGGCTTAATTAAATTCACCCACCTTCGTTAACTCCCCCAGTTACTGAATAAAATGATGAATATTTTCCATTTAGGAAGCCTAATTTCACTCTCTTAATTCTCAATTCTGTTCGTTGACCCCCTGCGTAAGGAGGATGCCGATAAGGCGTTTTCAAATTTTAGCCACCTCTAATGTTGAATTGAGTTTCAACGGGCCGCACTGAAGCGGTTGAGATGTCTTTGTCATTTGGAATTCGAAGAGGGACTGACTCCCTCTCCAGATAATTTAACAAGTCAATTGACTGGAATGATGCTCCGGGTTGTACGGGCTGAGCCTCCGCCATTGGGGAAATCTATCCCAAAGTCTAAGCGAATGTCTGAATGTCTCTTAGATTGCTTGTGGCTCATGTTTACTGTTGCAAAAAATTATGAAACGACTGTCCGGAATGGTTGGGAACCTGTAAAAGACGCTCCACGGACATTTTCATTTAAGCATCATCCTATTTTAATCTTATGTTTTTGGGATGCATACTTGTCAAGAAATGAAAAAGTATTCTCTATTGTGTTAACTCATAACTTTGTACCTACTTATTTCACTAAAATAATTTATTACAATAACAGTGTTTATAGCTATCTACTTCAGTACCTTAGAAGGTTTCTTTTTGTAGACTGTTAAGGAAAGAAAAGAAGATTTTGAAAGTTTTGTCCAACCGTTTGATATTCTACAAAGTGATAAAGAGAATGTCAAAATGGTGGAGATTGGCCGTGTACCGGCAAAAAAATATATTATAGATATTATTATGAGAAGTGTGAAGGTAATTAACAAATACAGAAAAGAACGTCTCACTTGTTCAACTACATACCATTTTAGTAATGAAGATTGTTTCAACGAATATTAGTTTATTATTTTAATACTAAACCTTTGTAATCAATTTACCTACGAAATGAATTTTCGCTCATCACTACCATATAGGTATAACTTTTAAAATGGTAAAATATATGAGTTGAAAATACAGAAAAGATTATAATATCCAATAATAACTTCCAATAACATCATCTTTTCGCCGGCTACCATAAAATCGTGTTCTTGAAATTAGTTTAAAAATTGTGTCACGCTAATCTGTTACGATGATTTCTTCCTTTATCGACCTATGAAGCTGAAACTTGAAATGAAGCTCCCTTGGGACATTTAGAATACAATATGGGTATGGAAAAGCACTGATCAGATAGGGGACCCCGGAGGTCACGTTTTTCTTAATTGACTTACTGAAATACATTAATTGTTATAAAGGGTGTTTTATGCCAAAAAACCAACACAATTTTAATCAATATACCGTCAACACACCGATGACTTTGGTCATCAAGTGTTTTGTCTATTATGATTTACTAAAAACTGTGAAATTGGAGGATCCAGGGGCGCGAGGGCTCTTTGGCGGACACACACTATTTTTACAAAACTCTACTCAAAGGCAGAGGGGGCACACCATCAAGTAGAAAAATAAACAAATAAATAAGAAAAAGTGGGAAGGACGTCCAGGTTTATCCGACACCGGCTCTAGGGATGAAGAAAGTAGCAGGAGGAGGAGGAAGAGAAGGATGAATGGAAGTGCTCCTATGAAATGACTCGAGTAACTCCGTGGCACATACACACACAGATATATATATATATATATATATATATATATATATATATATATATATATATATATATATATATATATATACGAGTATATCGTATCAAAAACTTGATCGAATAGATCAACACAAACTAGATTGCGTTTTAATGTGATAATATGGAGGGTATAGGATATATCAATCAATAAAATGTTATGGAACATCATAACTTGAATAAATTGTGATAGATGACTGAGGCAATCAACATTCATGACAATTTCTTCATGACGTTGACGATCTGTGTCCTAAAGTCATTAAATTGATGTTAAAAGAGAGAGACAGTACGTCAAATCAAAAGCATTTAGACATGAGGGTTATGAAGGAAGGGTTTGACGACATTGATTGGCTATCATGGCAAAACGCATTCCGCATTCGTGTCCCCACGTATTTTAACCCTTCGTAGCCAAGCGTTTTTCAGGTCAACTAAAAACGTCCCTATAAAAAGTGGCGTTGGGTAATCATTCCGGGTGATCATATGTACATTCTCTTGGGGGATGTGATAAACAAACAAAAAGTCCAGTCATGCAGCATGACCCAATGAGCGAATTTTTGAAGATGTTTCATGCAAATATTACCGATTTTTACAACTAGCGAACGGCATTATTTCGATTTTTGACTGATTTTTCAACTTTTTGAAATTTTTGAAAACAGGTGCAAATGTTCTTATAGGAAATTTTACGCTGATTCCGAATATACCACATGTTAGTACGCTGAAAAAATTATTTCGCACAACAAATCGCAAAAAACAGGCTATTTTGAAATTTTTGACTACGTTTTTGAAAATTTCAACCCGAAGATGTAATCTGATCATGCTGGCCAACGAACTTGAACTTTCGTTTTGTGTCCTTAACATTTTAAAATTTGTTTGAAGTTTCTAGCACAATTCTACGGACAGTTATCGTCTGGAATGACTCATTCATATATACATACATACATATATAGGTACATACATACATAAAAAATGCGTTACACTTCAGAATATGATTCAGAATAGCCTGAAACGGATTTCTGCATAAAATTTTTTCAAAAATCCACATTCTACAAATTTTGAGGCGAGAGCAATAGCTTAATTTTCTTCAAAAATTCGCTAAAATAAAATAAATAAATAACAATAAAAAATAGAACGGGTAACTGCGTGGATTCCGATGATAAGAAGCAAAGCCCAACTTGGACGCTACAGCGACTCTTCGTCGCCGAGTAGTCGACGTCAAATTCAGTTAACAACTTCGCAAACTAAGTTATTAAACTTGTTTTCAATCGGAAAATCAGGGAAGTTCGGGGATGAAATTAACCCAGGAGGTTCGCTGGGGCGAGGTAACGAGGTGAGCTGTGAAGGCTGCGATCTACCTCTAACTTGACACCGTGTGCGGGGTGCATACCCAAAATTCATCTACGTTTAATCTAATGAATGAGGCGGAAGGGAGTTTCTTAGCTCAAATTTGATTACGTATATATCTACCGAAAAGTAGTGTACAGTACCTACCAAGTTTTACAAACTAAGCGATTTTAATTATCTTCACTTTTCGAGTGTCAGTTGTTTTGAATTTTAGGAGTATCAGGATGTACGTCTATTAGGAGAGATAGATTTGGGTTCATTATTTTCAATAAAGAACCCTTGTAATGGACCAAGAAACAAAATACATAGGGCTTTGGGATTGATAGGAGATTGTCTGAAGGTTAACCCGCACAAGCCTTGAAAATGTCATCGAAATTTTTCAATTAGTCTCGCTGTGCCAACCAATATTAGTTATGCGCTTGCGCGATATTTATTACTCAACCACACGAGATAAAATACAGATGGAATAATCCGGGACATATATGTACCCTACAACTCCCCGAGTTTGAACGAAATTGGACTGATAAATCAAGAGGAATCGACGTTATAAGAAAATTCATTTTAAAAAATGAATAAATGTAAACAAAATTACATATTAAGAAAACCATTGAATGGTTTTTACCTTGGCTGTGGAGTCAAACAATTTCAATGAGTGTTTCAAGTTATGGGAAAAGAAAATATCGCCAACGCGATTGCGAACCGCATCATTCAGTGAGTATCGGATCGGTAGTAATTCTCGAAGGAATTCAACAGGAAAGTACAAAAATATCAATGTATACCGACCCTGAAATATAATAAACGGTTTTATGTTCTTGTTTTACTCATATAAATATAATCATAGGTTGAACATTGTAAAGGGTTGTGAAAATAAATAAATAAAACAAGCTATTGGAATGGTTCCAAATCCTTTAAAAATCAATTTTTCCAAAGCTTTTTCATGAAAATTAGTTCTGAGTCATTGTGGAACGATTCCTGGATTTTAAAGCTTTTTCATATAAGAAGATAACTTCTTTGAATAGAGATAAGAAATCCGTTCTTTCGCCTAAAAAATAAGGTATTCAAGGGAAAGAATATGTTTGCTGAATTTTTGGAGAACATTAAAATGAAGGAAAGTCAATAAAAATGACAAAATCGGCTTATAATTGTTAAATTTATATTCATTTGCTGAATATTACTCAGAAATATATATATATATATATATATATATATATATATATATATATATATATATATATATATAATCAACGTCATCATCCCTCTTCATTATTACCTACTCCAACTTAATTTCTACTTCAATTCAATGGCAATCAGCTTCATATCTGAACTACCTAAAAATTCAGATATTTGTGCGTAGAACAACAAGACGCTATTGTTTAAAATCGTATAATTCTTTTGTATCTACGTCTTATATCACAATATAAAATAAAGAAAGTATTTTTTGCCATAAACATTTAACTTGGATTGGGATACGAAATATAATAATGTGAAAAGTGATGAAAATTTGCTGAAATTGATATGCTGCATGACTGGAACTTCTTTATTTATGAGTACTGAATAATTTATCCTTTTACCATGGAATTTCCCTTCTGACTTAGCTCTTAAAAGAGTAAATGTAGTTTTCGTAAATTTCGGGAGAAATTTATGTAAACCAAGCGATTATTGTTTTATAGTTTAAATTGTTTTATTGTTGTTAAATGGTTTTATAGTTTATTATTGTTTAAGTTGAATCGTGTTTTACTTCGCAAAAAATAGGTACACACACTAGTGCAGCAGGTTGTATGCAAAGCGTAAAAAAAGTTCCAGTCGTGCAGCATGATCGTATGAGCGAATTTCCGTAAATTAACCTTTTATAGAATGCTGAATTGTTTTGAAATTTGAGCTTTTTGAGTGCAAATAAATTGATAACAAACAATTTTATGGCAAAAAAACGTATTCTAAATAATAATTTCCTACTCAACAAGAGATTTGGGATTCTTAGCTTTTTTGCAGTTTTTATCGATTTTTAGCAAATTTTAATGAAATGTAAGTACATTTTCTTCTGTATATAAACTTTTGAGTGTTCCATTTTATAGTTAACAAACTTTATTTGAGCAATATTGTGCTAAAAAATATAAATTTAATAATTTTTACCCATTTTTAGTGATTTTTTCAGCACATTTGTAGAAATGTGACCAATTTTTAATGTGCTCAAAAAATGCATGTATACATATATACATATGAAAAAGCGTTACACTCTACGATTCGTTTCGGAATACCAGGAAACAGATTTCCATGGAGGAAATTCTCGAAAATTTTTAATTTTAAAATTTTGGAGTCGTTGCAATAGCTTCATTTACTACGAAAATTCGCTAATAAACGTAACCTTGCGCAGGGTTGTAGATAGTAGGTATTTACAACTGAGACGTTCCTTCTTAATGATTTCTGACATCACCATCTTAGTATAAGTATACTAACTATTCAACAGTTTTCAAGCTGTTAGCATACTCCCTGAAAGTGTGATAAGAAAAGTCGACATAACGTATGTTATGTTATGATATGTTATGAAAAGTCGGAAAAGAGACATAACATTTGATTTGACACACTAAAGGGGGGGGGGGGGGGGATGGCACACCAACGAAAAAAAGAAGGAAAAAAAAACATGTCAAGTAGCTGTGGCTGTGAGTGACAGGTTCTCTCTATTATCGGAGAGGGACCCTTTTACGAACCCCCATTTCTTCTACGTTTTTTCGACGTCGATGATATCAATAAAATGATAGGGACGTCCTTAGAAGTAGATGGACAGACTCGTAACAGCCATCTACGTCATGGGAGGTAGGTCAACAACTGGGCTAAAGAACGAGCTCTAACCAACGGCCCCTGTCCAAATCCTTTGTCAGTTGTCATCCACCTGAAGATCGGACTTCAAACCAATATACTCTTTGATAAAAGTGATCCAGATGAAATTAGGAACACGGCCGTAGGTGGTTTTCTTGACATATACGAACGAGTATTAACAAAACTTGTCTGATTTTACAATTTTAATTGTTATTGGTTGTGATACCAAGAAGTTTTCGATGGAATGATATTAGAACTTATAATAGCTACTCCCTAATATAGATGTGTGAATAGAACGTCAGGTGAGTTCAATGTGACAACAGATTTCTTGTTTCTTTTACCAGGTTGTACCTATAGATATAGAAATTTCACAATATTCGAAACATAATGTTGCTTATTTAAATTGACTGTTGTATTAAGTACCTTTATCTGCTTTGAGACAATCTTATTCTGGGCAAGCTTCTTCATCAGGTTCACAATATTCGACACACACACAACCACACACATACACCACATACACATTTTAATGAATTCAATCTCAGAATACTCTGAACTGGGTTCGGGTTTGTATGCGGGTATTGTAAACGAAGCATGACCAATAAGACATAGCTTCAGAGGGAAGTCCTAAAAATGTGGATTTTAGCGGAGGAAATATGTTTTTTGGTCGTATAGATTCTTCACGATAAATTGAATATTCAACATATCTATGCTGCCATAGATACAAAGTAACCTCCACTCTCCCCTTCCCGTTACGTAATTTCAAATAAGTTAGAATGGAATTCTTGTATGTTGAGTCAAGTGCTGTTAACTATAATGCTTGAAGCTTGAGCACAGTCATCAAATTCATTGGTATCAGCATAGAAGAAGTTATATTGTTGGATGCCATGTAAAAATATAGAGTTGTAGAATATTTCGTTTTCCCAGCGTGTGCTAAGGAGGGCGTTTTGGGTTGGCATAATGTATTTGGGTATTAGTGACCAAAACTAGCAACATGTTCGAGGGAATATATGTTGAGGAATAAAACTTGATGGCGCTCATTCGTCCACAAGATCTTCACATTAGTTGAACGTCCTGTAAACAAGATGGTTTGTACTAGCTTGGCATGCAGAATATTGTATGTTTCTTTTCACTAACTTGACAACGAATTTCCCTGAAAGTTCACACGTCAATCGGTTTAAAATTACCATTCTCCACTCTTTGCCGAAACGTGGCTCTTTCCACGGACCAGGAAGAGAGAGATACAAATTTTATGATTTATTCCTGAATCTGCGGGAGAGGAAGACGTTCAAAGAAATGATGAATGCATCACATCACTTCACTCTTATATGTAAATTTGGTCACAAACGCTTCAAAAGGGGAACGTAATGTATTCAAAATGAACTGTTCGGTCTCCATTCACCGCCGGGCTTGGGGTGAACGCTGTGTATGGGAATCCACGACCTTGTCATTTATTGATAACTCGAATACAAAGGCCATTGATTTTTTACTATTGACGATTTCATTAATGTTACCGCTAGAAGTTTATATTATGGAAGCGAATTTCTAATGAAATACCAAGAAACTCCACTTTAAGATGAAATTCAAACTGTACATAACATCTCGCCCTCAAATTTCCTCAATCTCTCTCACCGATTGTTTTTTGCTTTTCATTCTCATCCAACATTTTAAACATACCTACTGCCCTACACTTTTCTACTTTTTCTTTTGTGACTACGTTGTAACGCTGATTTTTGAAATATAAATTTTATGACACTTAAAATCCACATTGTAATATCGAAACAATAAGGAGTAGAAATTAGATGATGTGGTTAGACGTTTTATCTTAGAACCGACCCACGAAAAGATATTTTACAGCAGATATTGGAAGAGGGATGAAGCATATAATGATGCCTTCGTTGTCTCCAGTGACATTATTATGAGTGAATATATCAAAGATACAACCGTGTGCAACGAAGCAGCTCCAACACCAATAATTTAGAAATATAGAAAAAAAAGTCCAGTCATGCAGCATGACCCCATGAGCGAATTTTTGAAGAAATCTTCGACATTTCAGTCGCTAGTGATCGTGTAGAGAAATTTTAGTTTATGATTTTGATAGACAAACATGGAATCAAATCGGATTTTTTTTTAACAAGCACCTACTACCTACGTTTTAAACAGCATGGTTCTATGATTGGTTATACAGGGATACTTCCATAAGAGTAGTTTAATCTGAATTTGGACAATGTTTCATGTAAATATTACCGATTTTTACAACTAGCGAACGGCATTATTTCGATTTTTGACTGATTTTTCAACTTTGAAATTTTTGAAAACTTGATACATATTCTTATAGGAAATTTTACGCTGATTCCGAATATACCACATGTTAGTATGCTGAAAAAATTATTTCGCACTACAAATCGCAAAAAACAGGCTATTTTGAAATTGTTGACTACATTTTTGAAAATTTCAACCCGAAGATGTAATCCGATCATGCTGGCCAACGAACTTGAACTTTCATTTTGTGTCCTTAGCATTTTAAAATTTGTTTGAAGTTTCTAGCACAATTCTACGGACATTTATCGTCTGGAATGACACATACATATTTACATACATACATAAAAAAATGCGTTAAACTTCAGAATAAAATTCAGAATAGCCTGAGACGGATTCCTGCATAAAATTTTTTCAAAAATTCATATTCTAAAAATTTCGAGGCGAGAGCAATAGCTTAATTTTCTTCAAAAATTCGCTAACAAGAAAATGCAACTTGCGCTTAACAACAACTTAAGAGATTAACAACAACTGGCGAGTTTTGCGTTTCACCTTGTTTTAATCTATAACATCAAAAATATAGAGCTGTAACTGCGTTTTTAAAGGGAGTTTTTAAAGCTAACCGTTTCAAAATGTGAGCCATATCAAGTACAAGTGACCACTGGTATGACAATGGGAACGCAAGGTCACTCTAGTAACAGCAATAAACATTGGTCTTCTTTCTTACTTTTCCTTACTTTCATCAATAAAGCTATATAATATTTATGGTCATTTAATTGTAATGTCTACAATACAGGAGCACAGATATATACCATATATACCAGTACTAGATATAAATTATACAAATATGAGAGTATTTCTACTATTGACAGAGCATGTCATTACCGCATATCCAAAGACTTGGCTTAAGAGAAATTTGAGAGGACCGAGGTAAACATTCTATGAGTTACATGTGACAAAAAATATTCCGCATTTGCGCTTTGGCAGCGGCTACCATATTTATGAGTGCAGAGCGATTCATTGGGAACCATTATGCGCCATACCCCTGCGAAGGTGCTGTTAGAGGAATTCTCAGAATTGGGTTTTGTGTATAGGTGATAAACCTAGTTCTCAGAGGATTTTTGGTATTATTTCTCAAGGCCGCTTAACGATTTTGACGAAACATCTTTATACAAGTTCAAGTAAAACCTATAAGAACCACAAATGCGAGGAGGGGAAGAAATATGAAGACTGATGGAACTTCTTTGATTTGCGAATTTCACCACTAGCTTACCCATATTTCTCAAATTCAAAAATTGTTATTGAAACTTAATTTACTCAATATTCAAAAAAGATTTCAATATTTATGCGATTTTTGAGCACGTATTTTGAAGTCTCCTCCTAAAAATATTATTCTTGTATTATTCCAGAGCTATAAATTAATTATAATCATAGATTCTATTAAATATCTACCAAAAAACGTGTGAATATCACTACATCTTGCAATAAAACACATCATTGTTATTTAGATGGTCTTCGAAAACTAATAGTTCTTAGTAACGCTTTCAGATTAATAAAGCTAATTTTTACCAAGTTTGTCGCTACATAACAAAATTATGTATTTATGTGTTCGATAAGTGATAAAATCTCTTAACGCGACCGCCACACTGACTTGGTTGGTGATGGTCAATAAAGCGGAAGACGTTATCGCCATTCAATTTCTCCATCTGAAGAGGGGCCATGTTTTATTGGATGCCTTCAATTCGCTTAGCTATAAAGGGGATGTTGAGCAATAGCTGGGATGGAACTTTCAATTGAAGGAATATCTGCTCTACCCGTCTGCATATCATGCAAATAGAAAATGGGGTAACAACTTCAATACACTGATCACGGTAAAATTTATAGATCCCTAATAGGTAAGTTACAGTCACGTATCCTTCTAGCAGGTGGTTACAGGTCCAATAGATCTCGCGTCTCTGGCTGATCGATGTACCCATGCCTATTTTTTCCCTAAATTATTCGACAGTGTTGCCGCCAGCCCAACACTTTATTTCGGTAGATCTGGTCAAAAAACCAGTAGATCCCGGTAATAGAATTTCGGAAATTCGGTAGATTTCCCGGTAGACTTTATCAATTGAATACAATATACTCTAGGGTTGCATTCTAGGCTAAAACTCTCATGCGGTCGACTATGAAATTTTCAGGTTCGAATCCACAGTATTGTTTTTCCTTTTAGTATGGTCCAAATCAGAGTACCCATCATTTTTTACTACTACATAATTAAATTCATCTGCCATAAAAAAGTAGAAGTAGTACTTCAGTATCAAATAGATGAAATGACAGGGGATAATATTGAGTTTACGAAACACATCAGTAACAACCGAACTCAGTAGGTATAATTTGTAGGTAACATTTGAATTTATGTGTCCACAAGTAGGTAGGTTCTTTCCAACGTTTCCACTACCTTGGAAGAATCGGAAGCAATAAGAGTTATATACCTAAAACAAGAAGCTGCAACCAGCAGATATGTAAATAAATTTAGGTAGTATATTTAAAGGGAAAAGGAAACTAGGTTACCTGTACCGTTGAACTGATATTGAAGATCGGAAATTGAGACCACGCTGATCCTTATGCAAGAGAATAAAACACTAGACGAATAAGCACAGTAAGTAACCACAGTAAACAACGAGGCGAAGGCGAACAAAGATGTGAGCACTGAGCAAGTAAAATTCATGTATCTAGGCAATACTAATTAATAAATTATAGAAACCTAAAATGTATCATATTGAAGTAATACCAAAAGCCTAAGTTGACCACAGAATAGACATGGACGAAACTGGTTGGTAGGTACCAACATACCATGGAAGAAGGGAAGTCCACTTTTCCATGTAGGTACTGTGCATGGTAAAAAGAATACAGAGAATGTGTACTCGTTGATCCATGTGAAAGGTTTTGCCTTGGGTTTTGTTCAGAGTTCTAAATTCCAGTAGATTCAAGCCTCAAACCGGTAGCCTGGTAGTGAAAGTGAAATATCGGGAGATCTATTGCGGTGGAACGGCAACCCTGTTATTCGAAATTTGAAAATTGTATTTGATGTCAGAATCCTTCTCAGTTTAAGGTGGGAGGTACGTTTGGACGTTGTCCTTCCTTTAACGAACAGTGAAGACACCCTCCACCCACCCCACCATCTCTTCTCTGTGCGGGGTGACAAACTTATCGTAAGTTACATCGTTTTACCTTCGAAACGAAAAACGAAATCCGTGCGATCCGCAACAAAATTACCTAGCGTTAATAATAAACCTAGTGCTATCTTAACGTAAATTGCCAATTGTGTATCGAAATCAGTTCGGCACAAAAAATCCGAGCGGTCTTCATCACGATTGCTGAAGAAACACCACCACCAGCACTCGTAAGTCCTGTTCCTCCAACTTACCTATATGGAAACCTCTTTGCCTTTTTTATCTTTACTTACTTGCTGTCCAAAATCTTACAATCCTGTAGAACCTGCTCTTGGGTTCATTACAAAACAGGCTCCGAAACCCCAAAAAGAACTTCGTCAGTTCAAATAAAGCCTATGCTCTAAATTTCATCAAAATACGCTGAGGAGAACTGGTAGAAGTGGGTGGAGGGAAAAAATCAGGTGAGACGAAAAAAAATTAAGAAAGCCCATAAACATGCATTTCTACGCCACTTTTTATTAGCATCGTCCAAAAATGTTACGAGCAATCATAGTTGGAATAACCGTAGCTCGGTAGCTATTCTACCGGTTTTGTTCAAAGTCAATGAATTCCTGGTTTGCCAAAGAAATATAAATTCGTCTGTCATTGATCCCGATCGGGAGTTACTTTTACACCATCTGTTTTCAGGGGAAAAGGATAGATACATCATCTAACCACCTTTACACACGAAATCGACTGGAAATAGGTAGATACCGACCCTCTGATATAACGCCTATTTTGACGCATTTACACTACTTGTTTTTCGTCAGGTGATCCAATATCCCGGTTATCGGTGTGTAACGGGGCTCCTAAATGATAATGTGTTCCGGAACCTACTGTTCAAGAATTGCGATTTGAATAATTATACTTAAGCACGAATCACAAGAATACTCCCATTATTATAAAATGAAAGATATTGAAGATAAATCGCATTAGATACACCATTGAACTGTTAGGACACTCTAACAAGTATGAAGTGTTGAACTGATAGGTGTGTGTTTGAATTGACAGATTGATGACGTCACATCAAACACCCGACGTTACCGTTGAGAAACGGAACATCTTAGATTCTACGTCATCAATCACCTGCCGCTCAGTTTCGAACTCCTCTTGTCAGGTCGGACACATCGAGAAACGGGAAGCAATAGAACAGGCCCCCACAATAGTCGACATTTAGACTCGAATAATACTTATTATGTCAGCACATACCAAAATCTCGGAATCGGTGACCTAATCGTCGGAATCGATTCAACATTCTAACTCTTCATTTCGTAAAAATAGACAACGTTTTTAAGTGATAGGTTTCCACAACTTAGCCGCGAGTAGTTTAGATATGCGTGTGGTAGTAGAATTTTTATGGGGAAAATGTGAAACTTTTATGTGTATGAATTTCACACTTTTGACCTCAAATTCGAATTCAGCGCACTTGAAAACCCTCAAGCACCAATTTTCAGCTCAAAAGACCATTTAGTTTGGCCAATAAACTGGTAGGAAGATCACGCGTGACGTAGTAGTGCAAGGGGGCAGAGTCCCCCCCCCCCCCATTCGCGGAGGCCGTGACCTCATAGTGCAAATGAATTTTAAAAGCCGTATTACGGGTCAGATACCCATATAGCACCTTTTTGGAAAGCTCTCGCTCAGATCTTTCTATTGATTAAATAAATAATAATCATACAAATTCCCGATTACATACTTACAAGTGTATTAAGTTAAAACCTACAATCTATCACTTACTTTACAGAGTTCCTTCCAGGATTCAATAACTTTGTGTTAACAGGACAGAAAGGTTCCTTACCTACCTATTGAAAATACTAAAACAACATGTGGTATTGTGATAATAGCATTTTTTATAATAGCGTCTTAAATAAGTAATTTCAAAATCAATAGTACCTATTGTGGCAGCAGAGGAGCTCAAATCAAGTAAGCAGGTTTAAGCTATTGTTCACTTAAATGCATTTGCTAACCAGGGTGGAGAGAAATTTTCGGATGAAAATTCTTGATCGCTGAATACGACGGCGACAATGAGTGTAACCCACGTATTCATTTTATATTAATTTTTTAATGAAAAGTCCTCCTCGTGCGTATTTTCGTACGAGCAATTTTTTTTTTAAGATATCGATTATATTTATCCTAATTATTTGGAAATTTGAGCGATTAGGATGCACAGATATTCTAGTATAAAAAAACAAATTCTTAGATTTCAACCGTTTTTACAGTTTTTATAAATTTTTAGAACATTTCAATGAAATTTAAGTACATTTTTCAGTAAACATTTAGACATAAGTTTTTTAGTATTCCAGTTCTTAGTGATCAACTTTGTCGGAGTAAGTAGTATTTAGTAGAAGATAATTATAATTGAATTATTTTTTACCGTTTCCGCCATTTTTGTGGCTTGTTGTTGTTGTGCTCGAAAAGTGTTGTCTAACGAGCTCATCTTTTTTTTTTTTTAGAATGCTTGATTTTTTGGCGAAAGAAAAGATTTTTTATCTGAAACCTAAGGAGAGTAATCCTATGGATTGATATATAAGGATTGTGTATTGAAATGTACCTACAGGTTTGGAAAAACGAGGGATTCTCATTAGGCAAGAGCTACCGACAAAATTAAATGCGGTGTAGGTATCCAATTAAGAAATGATCTCTGGAAACCACTGGAAAATAGAAAGAAAGTCCGGATGTGAGAAACGCGAAGGGATGATTAAATCCCTGGGATCAGTGTGATGGATCTAAGTCAGTGTGATTCTTGCGGTGCTTGAATCACCATCCCAATTTTCAAACTCAAAAGTCTCAAAGTTTCAAGTCTCAAACTTAGTTTGTTTTAGTGGGCAAATGTTGATGAAATTTGAAACGTACCTAGGTCACATTTCACCTGAAGAAGTGCCTTTAGCGGTTTCGGGTATCTTTTGTAAGCGGAGCGACTTTTTTTTGGAGGGGGGGGGGGGGGGGTAATGCACCACTACACTGTTCAACATTGAGTACATGGGTTGCCCAATCCAAGTATTTTGTAAGCAATATCATAAATATCTCCAACTGGACTAAGTACGTTGATTTAAAAATTATTCGATGAGACTTCGATACTTGATTAAGATAACTTAAAAGTAAATATCTATTTATGAGTGATTCTCAGTTTAATCCTCGATCAAAAACTACGTGCATATTATATGCTGTGAAGAAGAAAAGATAAAATTGGAAGGTAAAATGAATGAAGATGAGTATGAAGAAGTAAAACTTCAGGTGTAAAGAACAACAGATAAAGTGAAATAGTCAACATTGTACGTACTAACATTTATAACTAAGTGGGTTCACTGATAAGGTGAAGTTTAAGGTAATGTACAAATGTTGGCTACCAACGGTGGTTTTAAGGCACGGATGATAAATCTAGCTGTGAACGTAATCCGATTCAATTCATCATCCTGCAAAAAACTAACGACCACGAATTAATTACCATGTCTTCGATGATATCATAACCGTATTGTGTCGATTACATTTTATATTTTCAATAAGGGATCGATTCTATGTGACGAAAACTTTTGCTAAGCCATTCAAATTTAATGCTTTCTAGTAGTTTTTAGTGATTATTTTTAGCACATCTTTTGAAATTTGAACAATTCAATGCGCTTAAAAAGTGTTGGTCAATGAACTCATCCTTTGTATGGAAAGCTTGATTTTTTAGCGCAAAAATAGAATTGTTACATCAATTCCTAAGGAGAGTTACCGTCTGGATTGTCACACATACATATACATTTGAAAAGGCTAATGTATAGGAATTGTTTCAGAATGTCCCAAAACGGATTACAACGGTACATTTTTTCGATATAATTTGTTTTAAAATTTTCGGAACCATCGCTATAGTTTCATTTTCTACAAAAGTTCACTAATAGCAGAGGTAGCATCTGTCCACTAGCTGCACTGTCATGGTTGGGATTACCATACATATATCATCTATATTAATAAAGTAAAGTGTCTGTACGTGGGTAGGTACCTCCATAACTTTTGAACGGATTGACCGATTTGCGCGATTCTTTTTTTATTTTTTTTCTTTCGGATATGACCAAAATATAGGCCACATCAAAATTGCGCAACCCCTACTCAGTAAGGGGTGGTTGTGAGGGGTGGGGGGTAGAAAAACTGAAAAATCCGTGTATGGGCTCAAACGAAAGTTCACGACTAGGGTTTAAATTCCATTTCAATTACATGTCCCACTCAACAGTAAAGACCATCGGATCTATACAGCCATAATGAGCGAGCGAAGCGAGCGAGAAAACTATACTGGTTACCATATAAACCTACATTATTATAATAAAACAAACATTATTACCATTCACGCAATCCATGGAACATACATTGTGTAATTTGATTTCTAAGGCACCTGACACAGGAGGAATGCCTGATTTCAAGTTGGCTTATTTCGGAAAAGCTCCACCAGCTTTCCGGAATGAACTTTTGTGAACTTTTATTTATTAATCAGGTCTGCAGCCAACTCTTGTAAGCGTGATTAGGTATTGCCAAAAACTCCAAATTCAGATATCTTAGTTGGGTTAAGTTGAAGAAACAGAACTCAAAGTTGGATTGAAATTTCAATTTTGCAATTTCACAGCCGTTTTCTATAACTTCACTCTTCAATGGTCGACGTTTTCTTGTGTTTTGGTTAATCATTTCCAATAATGAATCTTTGTAGTCGACCAAGAAATGAAATTTGTTAACCCCCTCAAAATTTCTTGGTTCACGTTTCAATAAACGTACCTACGTGGATTCCAAAAACCTAATTAAATCCACCCTCCGAAGCTACTTTAGCGAATTGTTGTAAGAAATGAAGCTATTACAATGGCTCCTAAATTTTTAAAATAACATCATTGAAATCCAATCTGAGACATTCTGAAACGAATTCTAAAGTTTAACGTTTTTTCTTATAAATGCATGTGGCATTCCAGGCCATAACTCTCCTTAGGATTAAGATAAAAATTATGTTCTTGTGCCAAAAAATCAACCTTCTCAAATGAATGGATGAGATTGTTGGCCAACGATTTTTGAGCCGATTAAATTTCTCATATTCAAAAAGTGTTCAGTAAAAATCACTAAAAATGGCAGAAATTTGTTAAATTTCTATTTTGTAATACGATTTTAGCCAAAAGAGATTTAGTAACTATGAACAATATTTTAAAAATCATTCTGAAAATTATGCTGAACAATGTCTATATCGATAAAAGCTAGAAAAATATCTAAAAACCAAATATTTTTTTTGAATCGTGGAATATAATGTTGAACGAGTTTATTTCCCATACAATCGGTGGTTAACTATTTCTTTGCACCTAATATGTTCAAATTTCAAAACAAAGTAACATGATATAATACGATAATCTACGAAAATTCGTTCCTACGATCATGCTGCATTACTGGAATTTTTGAAACTACTGCACCAAATAACTAAATTTGGCTTAAAAATCATACGTCGAACGAGGATATGCCAGTACTTAAATTCCTATAACTGGTGTTTTCCTTATATCTTTGAATGATGTTCTCATTCCAGGTTCATCGGAAGAAAGATGTAGAGAAGACTGTATTAAAAGGTAGTGTAAAGAAGTAAAAGGTGGTGTAAAGAAGAGAAGGTAGAGTGGTACATAGACGACATTTTATGTATTAACATTTACAAATTAATATATAAATAATAAGTACTGGTGATGGGAATTAACGATCATCTTATTATTGTTAAAAAATGTTGTACCTCGGAAAGTGAGCTTGGCTAATTTGTCCCCTTTGGATTTAGCGACGTGGAACTGCTTGAGTTTGACGGATAGCGACATTTCAGAGGTCTGGTGTGGGCCGCCTCCGGTCTGACGGGGTCTTCGTGGGGGGTCGCACGCCACTGAGCCTCGCGGGGTCTCGCGGGAGGCGGTCACGGGGTGCGACCTCCGATTTTCTGCCCCTTTCCCGCCCCCACCACGCCGCCCCTCTGGAGGGGTGGCGAGTCCTTTGCAAAAACACTGCAAATTATTACACAAAGTTTTATGATCTCTGTTGCCTTTCTGCGCGAACCACCGGTCCTAGTGCTCTAGTTAAACCCCCCTCCATCTTATTTTTATTTTTGAAAATATCAAAAACTTGAAATAATGACTCCTCTGTACTTTGGTTTATTATTAAAGATGATGAACTTTTGTAATTGACCAAGAAGAGAAATTGTAACCCCACCTACACAAACACACACACCACTAAATTTGTTGGCTTACGTCTCAGTATGCGTCCATTCCAAAAATCGAATTTAAAAGATCCTTTCGTCCGCCGGACGCACAGAGGGGCCAAAAAGAGTTTTATTTGAAAAGTTCATTGGTAAGTAATGCATGCATTACAGGGACGTCCCTATGAATGGAATGTATGTAATTTTGGTGAGAGTTAAAATAAGATAAAAAACAAAAATACCATGACTTCTGGGAACTACCCTTCTCCTATTGGCCACCACCACCAACATTTAATTTCCATAATAAAGCATCCGACTTGAAAATTGCGAAAATTTTGGGGCCATTGCAATAGCTTCATTTTCTATGAAAATTTCTGAAACAAAGTTTAAGTTGGTTTTAGGCCTACCAAATTTTATTTTAAGCTGAAAGGGGATTGGACAACGAATGTTTGGGTATTTGAGAATGGAATAAAAACAATTTTTGAGAGATGATCAATTTTGGAGTTTTTCCCGCCTCGGCCCCACTGTGCAGCGCGGCGTACTCCGTACAGTGGGCAAAATAACCGGTCTAGGTGTTCAAATATCAAGATAAAGAATCTTGGTTTTACCCATCAGAGGTTGTCATTCATCGGTAACTAATAACTTATCTTCATAACTGTTAAGAAGACAATACTCGGCACATTCGTCGTCCAGAGTGGCTCTTCGGTGATAAACAAATAACGGAACTTTGTGTTTGAGCAAGTGTCACCGTGCGCATCCCAATGAAAAGCTACGTTTACTACATCGCATCATTCCCAAAAGTGATTCCGACGGATCAAGTGAAGATGGGCGAGTCAGTACAGGTAAATAACATGTTTTGAGGAGAAAAAAAATTGATACTGGTTATTATTATTCGAAATTAAAGATAGGTATATTTTGAAGTAATACAAACTCTCTAGAGTAGGAAAAAAGTGGAGCCTAACTTTCGTTAAACTAATCAAAGCCGATATTCTTAGATTGACTAGTTTACAAATATCACTTCAAATCTCTGAGATTTTCTGTACATTTTGAGTTATAGTAAACTTGATACTTATTTTAAGATATTTTTATACCAAATTTGCTCATTTACAAGGGGAAAAAACGCAGTTTGCGTTAGCAGAACCAACTTTTCGAATCGATCAGCTGGAGCTCTGGGTGGAGCCCGTCATTTCATTCTTTCCTTGATGTTCTAGAGAGGCTTCCATATCAAATTTCGATTTTATCAGACAGACGACATAACTTTAAGCACACTCAGCTGATCAGGAAAGAGTCTGTAAGATCATTCGTCTCTTGTTATCCCGGAGAGGCTTCCTACCAAATTTCGACGTCCCACGGTAAATAAGAGAGATTTGAGCAAATTTTGCCATCATTATGATGGATATTACGGCTCGTGGTGAGCTGATCTTCTCCCAAGTCAGCGAGGCACAAGTTTCAACATGGTAATATATCACATCAAAATTTGGTCCAAATCGGACCAGCGGTTTCGGAGGAAAAGTGAGCACACCATGTTGTCCAATGTAGTAAATTCCAACAATTGTTGTAAAAAACAATTGTAAATTCCATCAAACATCATTTTCTCACGCCCTAGTAGTCCGATATCGATCAAATTTTTGAAGGATAGCTGGGAGAAGACGATGTGAGCAATCCATATCAATTACAACATGATCGTATCATTATTAGCTCCAGCGGATGCGCAATGTGGAATAATGGTAACAAGCTTAACTTCCATAGTTTTCATCCGATTATGATGAAATTGTCAGAGAATGTGTGGGTTAATCATTACTTAATTCTGCGCATGCGTAAATGTAAATTACTTCAAGCAAAATTTTCTCGCTTCCTAATTAATCGATTTCGTCGTTTTGCGCGACTTAAATCTTGATTTACTATTTTTTTATGATCCTTCAGAACTATCTATACATTCATGTTGCGGATTGAGAAAGCTATGTATCACACCCAACTTGAAAGACATTTTTCCCCCCTTTGACGATTTACTACCATATTATCTTGGTGTTGTACAAATATGCATACTTGATTATTATTGATGAAAACTATTCGAAATGTTTTTGTTGTCTTGTTAGTTTACACGCTTATTTTCGGGTTCAGAATGGTTAGGATTCGGATGAATCTTGAACTATTCTGAAACGAGGTCAACGCTTTCTAATCTCTATTCTTATCTTCTTCAACATACCCAACTCTTAAATATGCTAAGCTAATGGACAGTATTTACGTCGCCTTTCACGAGACCACATTACTTTCTACCATCACTCAACTCCATTCCGTCACTAACGTATTGTGTCTCCTAAGCCTTCAATATTGTTTACTATCGATCGGCTTGTAAGCGTCATATTCAAAGATAAAACACTAATTTCCTCCACATGAGAGCGCCCGATTCATCCCATTCCCAGATCATGAAGGTAAATTTAAAGAACATTGTCATTATTTCACAGAGTATTTTATTTTTAATCGATACATAGAGCATGCTGTCAAAAACCGAAAACGAATTAATATGAAACAAAATATATATACTTAATCATAAAAGAAAAAATATATTTTCATGAAAGTTATTGTGTATAAAATATAATTCGAGTATCTCTTTTTAAAAATGCGCCTTTCAATTTCACGTTACAACGCAGTTTTCCTTCTTTTGAAAAGGTACTATAACTTATATTTTAACATGGAACGTAACGGTGTATAATATGAAATTTCCCAAACGGTAGTCTACTTTAAGGAGCACCCCTACCATCGTCAGAATTAGGCATGAAAAAATACTCTGAAAGTAACTAGGTTTAAACTCATTGTCTTGGGTTGTTGGAAGAATATTAAATATTAATATTAAAAACTAGCCGCTCCGGCTCACTTCGCTCGCCTCCACGTCCAGCCTGGGGTCCTCCACGTCCCCCCCATTGAGGTGTATTTCAATTGAAACATGTAGGGAATGTTGCTCGCTTCGCTAGCTCAGTATGGGTGTATAGGAACGATGGTCTATACAGTTGAGTGGGACATGTGTGTAATAATTTGCTGCGTCTTCTATATGGGACCACGAAAAGCTTATTAGGTTTAATAAAGACAGGCCATTCATCTGCGTAGAACGGCTATCCAATAATGAACATGTGGAACCACGAAAAATTTAGTTTTAAGAACATTACAGTACTAACAGAACTGCCGGATGTTAAATTTTTGTACGTGAGGAAGCTAAACTGCCCACTCATACCGAGCGAGCGAAGCGAGCAACATCCCCTACACACGTTAAACCTACCCTTAGGGATCTACCGTTTGCGAGCAAAGGGAGCAACATTCCCTACATGCCACACTTTGCGAGCGAAGCGAGCAATTTAATGGGGGGTCCGGGGGGCTTGCCCCCCGGCTGGACGTGGAGGCGAGCGTAGCGAGCCGGAGCGGCTAGTAAGGTATAAAAACCAACGTTTTCGTCTACATTTTAGATCACTACAATCGGAAAAAAGAATTTCATGTCTCGAAACTTGTATGGGATCGAAATTTGAACTTTAACGAACATTTTAAGACCAACCCAAGCAAAATCCTTCGAAATTTACCCGATTAAGGCAGAAAAAAGTATAGCGGGGAACGCATATTTTTCTTCGTTTCCCGCATTCTTTCGCTGATTTCTCCGGGAAGAGCATCTTTCAGCGATTCTGACGGCACCTCGTGTTCTACGGGTTCTGAAACGTAACTTTGACATACGGTGTGTTCTCGATGTGCGATGGGATATAGTGGGATACCTCGAGACCTACAGCCCATGTTACAATATGTCAGGAAGTTATACCACCCACCCAGCGTGGCAAACGTTTTTTTCTGTTGGAAATTACTTACTAACAAATTAAATCTTATAAAACTATGTGGAACCATGAGTCAATGAAGTAAAAACTGACGGTTTTTACTATTCCATGGGCATAATTTTCAAATTATAACCTCAAACTTCCTTTTCCAGTCAGTTAATCTTTTCATTGAAGACCTGAAGACTGTAAGGCACAATTACGTCAGGTCTCGAAATGAGGGAGTTTGGTATGCGGGTTTTGCTGTGCTTGTTTGTGGTCGACTTAGAAGGAAGGAGGCTATCTCATCAATGCTTCATTGAGCTAGGACTCTTATGAAGACGGCTAATATGTAATGTTCCAAGTAAAACATCTAAAATTGCTCTTACGATTCACTCTTCTCTCGTGTAGAGCCTCATAAATATCTTAGTTTCCTCCTATACAACCGATCGAAGGACTCTTAGCACCACCGTTAGGAGGAGCTAATCATGCCATGAATAGCCCACTCCCAAAGTTTCAGTGAACAGCATATTCCCGCATGACGTTGATCCTTGTAGTATCTGGACTTCTACATTACTTGCATCATGATTACACTTAATTTAATCGCCTGTTTTCTATATCAACCATTAGGATGCATGTTGATGTGTTAGAGTAGTTTTAGCTTAGATCTCGATATTGATAGCTTTCATCAAAATACGATTACCTATATCATTCGTATATTTGGTATTCGCGAATATTAGTAGACGCCTAGCAGCATACAACACATTGCTGAATCTTCAGAGGAAGGAGAGATGTAGTATCTGGACTTCTACACTACTGGCTTCATGATTACACCTAATTTAATCACCTGTTTTCCACATCAACCATTGGGATGCATCTTTATGTATCAGAGTAGTTTTGGCTTAGATCTAGATATAGCTTTCAACAAAATACGATTGACATTCGTTTATATTTGGTATTCTTGTTCTCTCGCGAATATTGGTAGAGGCCTAGCAGCATACAACAATCCTGTCATCGTTAATATTGGAACGTCAATCATCACTGTTTTACCTTCGTTACTAATATCCCAAATTGTGTCTGATCTTTTCATTGTTATTAACGATAATGATAAAAATTATTATAATCCTGTAACACTTGTGAATAAAGAGTATTGCACATTCCAAAAAGTTCCAAAATTAAGAGCTACTTAGCGAAATAGTCTTACAAACTATAAAATCCTCGATTGATTTTCAAATTCCATTTGAATGTCGAAACAGTAGATGCTGAAAGTATCTGCTTTTAAAGTAAAATCCAATGATTAAATATTTCAGTTGATGCGCAAGCAAAACATCGATGTTGTTAAACTCCAGGCGACGTTATGGGACTCTGTCGTGGTCAAGTTTCATGCTGTTGGAAGAATGTCAGTTTTTAAATTATTACAATTTTTTACTGTATGTACCCCTTCTTAGCTCTGAATGTAAGTGAAAATTCATAATATTAGGACTAAGGTCGCGTAATGCATAAATAAATTAATTAACATGTCTAGTATCTCCAATTTACTCGACTTTGAACATTTTTCCAGGGAGCGTGTCTAAGAAGAAGATCTGGAAGAACTAAGAGAAGAAGAAGAGGAAAAAGAAACCGAAAAAACACATTTGTTCGGTAAATAAACCATACTCAATATACTGTACGCGGGAATCATGTTGTATACGGGGCTTTCTACGTCAAATGAAAGAAATGAATTCACCCCGAATTCCAGGTCTTAAGAATTATTTTTGGTCCTACCACAGGCAGCCTAACATCACACAAAATGACAGGAGTGGTCTACCTCAGGGGTGTTATCTCCCAACTTTGCAACCAAAAACCTCTTGTTGCTAGTGTTCTGACAGCAAAATCCTGTTCCTTCCAGTGGTGGATTCAGTTTTTTTATTATTTTTTAAATAATTATTTCACTCCAAAAAACTGTAAAAAGTGATTTTTCAAAGTTCAAAAATTTTTAAAAAAAACTTTTTTTGACCTCAATTTGTAGTTGTATTAGTGTAAAACAAATTGGAGAAGTTCTTCTATTACTCCAAAAACTGTCATTTGAAACGGCGCCAGTGGCTGAGGAATAAACTGGAATGCAGATTATTGGAGCCAGTTTTGATCCAGATGATTTAATTTAAAATTATTATTGTACGCATTCCGTCGATGAAAAACGAAATTTTCGTAGTATAGTGGTTCATACTTTTGACTGCTCAGCCCAAATGGCAGGAATGTGGGTTTTTAAGCCAAAAAACTTGATTTTCTCATTAAAAAAATCTTTAAATAAATCATGTTTTGGCAAGGAATTGAGATAGGATGGCGCGATTGGAGGGATTCTACTATATTTTTGGTCTAGTTTCACGCATTTTATTTTATTTTTAGGACGTCCCTCTGAAGTTATGTCTAATAGGCAAGGCTTCTTTAACAAGAGGGACACCTATTGGAATTGTTCCAGGGGGGTGGAGGACAACCCATGAGAAGAAAAAAATAACCGCAGACAAATCCCTTTCAGACCATTCTAAGACCAAATCCGTGGAAAAAACCATACGAGTATGTCTATATACGTGTGTGAGAAATTTTGTCGACGCTGCCCAGGCCACGATTCTCAACCGATTTTTGTGATTCTTTCATTGTTCGATCCCAAAGCCGCGTTTACATCGAAGTTTCAAACAAAAAGTTGCAAACTTTTATTGCAAACAGCAGTTGCAAACAGTAGTTTCAAATAAAAGTTTGCAATTTGTATTTCATGGTTTTATTTCCATGTTTCATGAAAATGTTTGAAACACTCTCGACCTTGATTATGACTCGCCTATGTTCTGGTTTCTGGGATCAGTCCTTCCCAAGATGTCAAGTGTCAAGGATGTCATTTTAGCCGTGGCGGCGTGTGTCGTGTTGTCAAAGCAACGTAGGCCGAGACGATACTGGGTGAGGCCGTCTCTGCATTCCATAGCTACGTACAGTGGAAACGACCTGTTGGACGATTTAAATAGAGATGATGTTGATGTTGCGAGTGATCGAGTGAGAGTGGAGGTGGCAACGAAGGGAATGGCGGGGAAATGTTTCTGTTTCGTGTTTCAACGGCACATAGTGACCGAAACCAGTGTTGCAAACACAAGTTTGCAACTCCCTTTGATCTTTACCGACTTCGGGTGGAAACAACAATTTCTGTTGCAAACACTGAAAAACTGTTTGCAACAGCGAAACGTTTCGTCTAAAAATGCGCTTTTTACAGATGTTTGCAATTTCTGTTTGCAACTCGTGTTTCAAACTCCAGTGTAAACGCGGCTCAATGTTAGTCTAGTTGTGCAACAAACCCCTAAATTTTGAGTTACGTGATAGAAGAGGGAAAATATAGGGGGTATAACAAAAAAAAACGTGTTTTTTTCGACAAATTTTGTCGACTTTACCCAGAATTCTCAACCGATTTTCGTGATTCCAAGATTAGTGACTTGTGAGCTACGCACATAAAGGTATATATATCACCGATCGGAGTGTGATATCCGATTAAAATACGACTCCGTGGATTCCATCCTCGGCCGTTTCCATGTCACTGTTGAATTGGCGAAGCTAAATAGGTAGGTGCAACTACCTACCATACATTAAAGAAGAGTAGTACTTACCAAATAAAATCTCGCTGTGTCGTACGAAATTCCCTCATAATGCCATTAGTCACGGAGAAGACTTAAAATGCTTGAGTAGGTACGTAAGGAAATTGGTTATGAACCACAAAGATGAAACAGTATTTGACAAGGTCAAGGTAGATATTCCTGCTTAAGTAGGTACCTTACCTACCTATATTGTGGTGACAGTGGATGATTCAGTCACATCGTCTTCGCATTCATTCGTGACCAAGCTTATGAAAATTTGAGTGAGGCGCTCTTGCATTATTTTTCAATCGAACTCAAACACGGGGATATGACGCGCGCCTGTAGGCTCTTCAGTTGACTCTGAATTATAACCGGCTGTCTCCCACCCATCAGTCCGCTAGGGGTCGCCAGGTAGCTGGAGTTCCCCCACTGTGCCTGGTGTTTACGACCTCCAGTTGAAAACCTCCAGTTCCAGTATTGCTTTGTCTTTCATCGTGAGAAGATGACGTTGCAGTCGCCAGGACCGTTTTTCTGCATGGTGCCAGCCGAAGTAGATGGTACACCCACTTTCGAAATCAAGTATGACCGATTTAACACTATCAAGCTGATTGAATATTGTCAAATATTTATAGAAATTATGTTTTTGCTCAACCAGTTTATAAGCAAAGGTATTTGTTTGTATGCATTCCATATCACTTACAACACATGTTTTTCTGTGAAAAGGGAACTTGATAAGTGGAATGTTAACAGAGTTCGCTTTTCAAACTCCTCCTAAAGTTGGAACTATCATAATAGGTATGTTTACTCTTTTAAATTATACTTACCTAACTTCATTATTTGTGACTTCAAGATTTCTGTAGGCGTAGTGTCACTCTGGCATGCGTGAAAAGTTAATATCTAAGTTAAAATCTATATAAAAGTTAATATCTATATTAAAAAAATCATATCTAGTTGCTCTATAGATATGTGCTTCTAACTTTCCTTTGCACATGTGCAAACAGGTTTTTTGGTGGTTTCTTTTTAATTTTTCCACTAGATGGCAGTGTATTCCTTGTGAGGTTCTGGGTCCTGTTTTCATTGGTACTATTGGGTGAGAGTGAGAGTGAACGATTTTGGGTCATACACCAGAGAACATGAACAATGAGGTTCATAGATTGAAATTCGGAATAATATTGGTGTACCTATAGGTATTGTCGAGCATAATTGACCATGTCTTTATTATTGTTGATTTTTTTCATGAAGAAAAAACTGTGATAAAATTATACTTAGATCAAATTAATCAACGTTTCTTGAGGGGGGGGGGGGGGATCCATATGGTCACATGGCAGACATCGCTGTGTACGGATGTATCCATATGGTCACACGACCATTCCTAACAAGTTGAGTGCCATGTGTATCTGTGAGATACACACCATTAACTGTCCCAGCGTGCCGGGTGTATCTGGGGATACACAATCCTGGTTCGCTTCAAAAGCTCGTGTTTCTCCCAGATTCACACTTAAGGCGTTTCTCTCTTCTTCTTTGACCTTGAGAATCCCTTCGGAAAGGTGGAACAGTGTTGGCCACAACAAATTGGCCGAAACACATTCGGTACAAACAGAAGAAGAATAAGTTTTTGTCAGATGTTACTTTTATCGTTTCAGCTATCTGGCACTTCATTTTCCTACTAGTTTTCGTTAGCAACACAATACCTAGTGTTTTTTGTTTACTCACGTATTCAGGCGTGGGGAAAATCGTCATGAAGTTCGAATAGGGATGTATCAGAGTGGTACTCAATTTTCTGTTCCACCACTTGGAGTCCCAAATCGCCGCTCACAGGCCACGTGTATCACACGTATATACGCGGTTTTTTCAATGAAAATAGGTGAAATACCACTAAATAACTCTTTTACCATCAAAAGCAAGGTCATCTGAAGCGAAAAAACTAAAAAAAAGCACGCTTGGCATCCGAGGACATTTTTTTTAGTTCAGAGCGGACAGCTGTAGCACTCAACTTGCTAACTGCGCTCCCTTCTCAACGCTCACAAAATGGCCGAAGGAAGTGGAAAGCGGGTCGGAGACGTTTGTATCGTGTTGGTCTCTGGCTCTCTGGGACCCGTGGAGACCTGTTCGGATTTTGGTGTCACACCAGTTTCAGTGAGAAAAGGCGCCTAAATGATCATTGTACGTCATTGTACTTCTAACATCCATTGTCCTTGGTGGAACGAACCTAGGTCACGTAAAATCCACGTTTGTGAAGATCCTGTTTACCTAATTTTTGAAATGCGATAACAAAACAATTTAATAACGACAGCCACCCCAAGAGCCGATGGATCACTATTGCTGCTATAATCACTAAGAAATACTAATTAGTATTTCTAGAGTATGGACGATTTATATCCTCCAAATAGCAAACTAAGAACAAACATTTTCCTTTACATGGGTAAGAAATATCACAAAATTTATTAGTTGTAGATCATGGTGTCCCTGCCGCCACTAGACGAAAAAGGCGTGTTTTGCAGGTTGCATACTCTGATCATCGCTGCTCACGGGTGTATCCATATGGTAACATGTTCCAAAATTGGTCAAAAATACGTCATACTCATCTCAAATGCAACCAAGTACCTTCCTTGAAGAGAAAAAGATGTCTTATGTCAAATTGTTTACCTTTTTTCTCCCGTCAGGGAGGATGGTAGCTGTTTTAGAAGCCGCATTCAATGTGTTAAGACCTGTTTCTACACAGCGTCTTTCTGTTGTTATACCTACCTCAATAACATCTAAGGAGCGAACATTCAAAACAATTTTTCTTTCTTTTTTTTTAAGTTAGCTATTGAACTTTGTTGTTTACAGTCATTTGCATCTTTTGGTGAAGGTATGAGTAAGCAAAACATCACAAATCCCTTTCAAAAACGCAACAGAAAAGTATGGATTCAGAGCAAAACGAGACACTATGGCCGCTGCGACCAACGCAAAACGAGACACTATGGCCGCTGCGACCAACGCAAAACAACACAAGTCCATTTGAGCCAATGGCGTGCCTTATATCAGTCATGTGACCCTATCCTCCTCTCCACTCCCTCAGAATCCACGTCATTCATTCAAAAAACATGCATTCACCAAAATAACACAAAGTAACATTGGTCAGACATAACAACGCATGTCCAAACTTTACAAGTATTTTATTAGTTTTCTATAGTTTTATGATTTGGATCAATAGTTCGATTCAAATCAGGGGCCTAACATTTACGAATTAGAAATTTTATCGCATTCGCTTAAGGAGTATTCAATTTTTCAGCAAAACTGAAAATCCTGATTAGGTGGACATGTCCTGTTTTGAATGTTTGCTCCTCATCTATACCAAGAATTTCAACACTTTCAAGCTTTCACAATTGTTTGGATTACACCAGGAAACTCATTGGTGGATCAAAATACTGAAATATCATAACGTCAACTTCGTACCACAGGACCTTTTATCCAGAGTTCAAACCAGCAGTTGGAATGTTTGGAGTTGGAATGACGCAGTTGTCGTTTTTTTCAGCTTCATGAGAGTGAAGGGCAACTTCAACTACTGCAGTTAGCATTTGTTCAAGGTCAATTTCCACCCCCTCCCATACCATGCTGCGCTTCCTGTTGGAGGAATTTTTAAGCTTTTAGATTTTGAGGCTAAGTTCTCATTTTTCATTCTGAATCTAAGCAACAAATAATACAGAAAAAAACCTCTCTGAGTGGTATGACTTGAAATCACAGAACAACTGGATTGGTTCCATCTTGTCACCATCTTGAAAATTTGTGTGATGTACGTTTTAGGGAATTTAGCAAAAATTAAGCTATTGCAATAGCTCCAAAAAAATTTAAATACAAATTTTTGGGAAGTTTCTTAATTTAAATACGTTTTGAGGCATTTTGAACCGATTCCTGGCATTCTGAATAACTCTCCTTAGGATTGAGATGAAAAATCCCGTTTTTGCGCCAAAAATCAAGCTTTTCAAATGAAAGGATAAGTTTGTTGGCTAGCACTTTTTGAGCCCATATTAGTCAAATTTCAAAAAAAAAATTGATGAAAAAAATCACTGGAAATTGTTAGGTTTTTTTTAAGCAGAATCTTGCTCAAATAAAATAAATTAACCATAATATAGAACATTCAAAAATTTATGTACCTATCAAAATAATAACTGCAAAAAAATCTAAAAACCATAATCCCTTTTTGTATAGCAGATTATTATTTAGAATAAGTTTTGTTTGCTATAAAATTAAAATAGTTTCTCTGCACACAAAAATCTCAAATTTCAAAACAATAATTTGACATTAAAGGACTGATAATTTACAAAAATTTGCTCATACGATCATGCTGCATGAGTGAAACTTTTTAGGACGTCCCTCTGAAGCTATGTCTTATAGGCTTCAGTATCTTTGTTCGATCCCAATTTCAGTCTAATAGTGCAACAAACCCCGGAAATTTTGAGATAGAAGAGGGAAAGGAGAGGTTAAAGCCGAAAAAACGTGGTTTTCTTCGATAAATTTTGTCGACGCCACCCAGGCTACAATAATTCTCAACCGATTCTCTTGATTCTTATTTGCTTCTATTCCCATTTTAGTCTAGTTGTGCTAGAAGCCTTGGGAATTTCAGATTTGCTGCTGAGGTAGGGGGTCACAGCGGTCAGGAACTAGACAAAAGTTCGGCTGCGATGCCGACGAAAACCCATGGTGAAAAACGATACTTTGAAGTACCAGAAAACCAAAAATTCAAACCCCAAAATCAAAGCGGTGCATCTTCAAAAACGGCGCATGAATTGAGAATGTATCGGTTACAACATTTTTTGACGTTCGATTATGACCCAAGCACAACGATAGGGTGGTTCAAAAAAAAAAAAAGTTCTGGGATTTCTTGTCCCCATTGTTTTTTTTTGCTTCCTCGGTATGTCAGGATGACACTCCTAAATTTTTAGCAAAAAATATTAATCCTAATCACTTTACCTGGGTCGATTTTGGCCAGTTATCGACCGCTATCGTAAACCAACCTCTAAATTGGTGCCGAGGTGATGATTTGACGGACGGATTTCAATTTTTTTAGGTCAATTTATGGGTTTTCGCATGCGCTGAACACGATGAATTATTTTACGCTCCGCCCACTAGTTATCCAGTAAACTGGCAGAGGGCGCTGCTTGAAGATAAGTAAAAATCGAAAATTTCACCGAAAATGCTGTCCCCTGGTTAAGAATTGTACTAGAAACATGCTATTATGGTCGGACAATATGCTTTGGCATGTTCTGAACATGGTTCCGTTTTTACTATACTTTCCCGCCAATGATTGCTTCGTTTAACGGCCGTAACCCTAAAATTAATTATAGGGTAAAAGAAAAATTCACCCTAATTTCACCGGAAATTATGTCGCGTTGATAATTTAAGGTTCTAAAATACCTTGTGCCGATAAAATTTGGTATTTTCCAGGATACTCGGTACAAAGCTGTTGGTAATTTGGCAAGGACTTGAACCGCCATTGTACTTACGTATTTGCCAAATATAGCGGCAAAATGGAGAAAATAGCTAAAATTTCCCAATTTTCCTGTAAAATTCCTTAGTTCCATCGGTTTTCCGGGGTCAAATTCGTAGTTCTGAATTGTCTGAATCTGTCAGCTATTGTCAGCGGTATCGGTCACGTGTAAAAGCTTGTACAATGGTATCGGGTCGTTAAGCGAATAAGTACAATGCCGGTTCAAGTCCTTGCCAAATTACCAACGGCTTTGTACTGAGTATCCTGGAAAATACCAAATTTTATCGGCACAAGGTATTTCAGAACCTTAAATTATCAACGCGACATAATTTCCGGTGAAATTAGGGTGAATTTGTCTATTACCCTATAATTAATTTGAGGGTTATGGCCGTTAAACGAAGCAATCATTGGCGGAAAAGTATAGTAAAAAACGGAATCATGTTCAGAACATGCCAAAGCATATTGTCCGACCATAATAGCATGTTTCTAGTACAATTCTTAACCAGGGGACAGCATTTTCGGTGAAATTTTCGATTTTTACTTATCTTCAAGCAGCGCCCTCTGCCAGTTTACCGGATAACTAGTGGGCGGAGCGTAAAATAAATAAGTTCATCGTGTTCAGCGCATGCGAAAACCCATAAATTGACCTAAAAAAATTGAAATTCGTCCGTCAAATCATCACCTCGGCACCAATTTAGAGGTTGGTTTACGATAGCGGTCGATAACTGGCCAAAATCGACCCAGGTAAAGTGATTAGGATTAATATTTTTTGCTAAAAATTTAGGAGTGTCATCCTGACACACCGAGGAAGCAAAAAAAAAAATGGGGACAAGAAATTCTAGAACTTTTTTTTGGTGAGCCACCCTATCGTTGTGCTTGGGTCATGATCGAACGTAAAAAAATGTTGTAACCGATACATTCTCAATTCATGCGCCGTTTTTGGAGATGCACCGCTTTGATTTTGGGGTTTGAATTTTCGGTTTTCACCATGGGTTTTCGTCGGCATCGCAGCCGAACTTTTGTCTAGTTTCTGACCGCTGTGGGGTGGAGAGGATAATTACCGATTCTTTCAAGCGCTACCCAAGCTACAAACTCGACCGATTTTGTTGATTCTTATTTTGTTCCATTGCTAATTCGATATAGTTTGGGAAAGTGTTTCAGTAGTTTCAAATTTCATCATTAGAGGGGGTGAATGGAGGAAGTAATACTGAGGAATCATTATGTTTTAGCGATTCTCGTCCGGTTTTCGTGATTCTTTTTTTGTTCAACTATGAATTTGGTATATCGTTTCGAAGGTAAATCACAAGTTTCAATTTTCATGCCAGAAGTTTTTACGATGGAAATTCGGAGGTGGTTAAGGTTCCCCCCTCGTTGATTCCGAGAAGTCTATATATGTGTATATATATATATATATATATATATATACTCGGCCCTTCGGGCTTCGCAAGGGGCTCCGCCCCTTGACCCCGCCAGGGGGGCTTCGCCCCCCTTGATCCCCCTAATCTATACTCGGCGCTTCGCGCCTCGCTGGATCTTTTCTCTTTTCTACTGTGTAGAAAACGAGGATAATTTGCTATGCAATTCGTCTCACGAGAAAAAAAAAAAAAAAAAAAAATTTTCAGGCCTGGCCGGGATTCGAACCCACAACCTTCGTCTCACGAGGAAAAAAAAAAAAATTTTCAGGCCTGGCCGGGATTCGAACTCACGACCTCTCGCTTCCCATCTCGGGACAAAAAACGTTACACAAAAAAAGTGGACATTTTAAAAAAATTATTGGGGGTCGGCCTAAGAATTGCATAGCAATTAATATATATATATATATATATATATATATATATATATGTATATATATAAAATTTTGAGGTATTACTAACCCAGTCAAATTAGAGAAAACAGGAAAAATAATTCATACCTAAGAAATTTCTTCACCAAGCTCTTCCTTCACAAGTCGTAAATCATATCTCAAAAGTCCCCTATTATGGGGGGGGGTCTCCATGTTTTCGACTTTTTCCCCGGTTTTTTGCCTATAACTCGAAAAGTAAGCGTTCTAGCGACTTGTTCACTATTACCAGAATTAAAGTGCATACAATTTCCTACAATTTGCACTCCTGACTTCATTCTCTACGATTAGGCGTTCCGCCGCTAGAGCGCGTTGAAAAGTAGGTATCATTTAAAAAAACGCTGCAAATTATTACATAATGGTTTATTATTTCTGATTAGATAGCCAGCTATAGTAACCAGCATGCTCTGGGGCTTTCGCAGAGCCCCCACAAGGTGCCGCGGTGCCTCCTCTCACTCCACCCCCCGCTCATTCCCCTCACCACCCACCGTGACCCCCTGCCATGCGTGCCAGGCGTGCGTGCGTGCGTAAGTCTAACTCTCAAAGCCTCGAAAAAGTCACTTTTTCGCCCGTTTTTGACCCAAAGCATCTATGCGAGTAAACGGATCGGGATGGTTAAACGTTAGGACCAACTAGACCCCAAATGGAGTCTATGTGCGAAAGAACGGGTTTTTTAAGTCAATTCTTAAGCCTTTTATGGCCCGGACGGCGAAAGGCGGACGGACATTACAAATTTGGATTCTACGCACCTTGAAACGTGAAGTGACAAAGTTTGAGGGGGGGTTATACAAATTTTTTGCTATACGATCGCATAGGCTTATAAAAATAATAAACCAAAATCAGCAAAAAGGCCTTTATGCTCTTTTTACGCAGAAATCATTCGTATGAAGCTTCTGGGTGACTTAGAATACATCATGACTTGTTTTCCGAACGTCAGTGATGCTCGGACAGTGGCTTGAGCAGGTTTCATGTATGTCTTTTTTTTCTGTTCTTCGCTTACATCCTGGAAACTGTGATAACCATAACATATTTTCAGCACCCTTACCAACTCACTGTGAATTATATCAGTGAATATATATGTATATAAAACACAGTGGCTCTAAAAAAGAAAAGAAAAAAAAAGGAACCAAAGAAAATGAGCTGTGTTTCACCAAAAAATGTTTAATGTGCAGGTAGAGTATAACCCATGTTAAAGTAATATTCACCAAAGGAGTGGGAGGGGGAAGGGGTCATAAATCTTCACAGGTGTCTGCTCTTCATCCATTGAGAATCACCATCCACAGTCAAACTGAAAATTCAAAATCGGAATACAGTGAGGTGCATATAATCTTATATTGATAAATAGATGAAGTTCATGCAGATGATTAGGGTGAAACTTACATAGCGATTGCATATGTGTTGAGTGGGTCTTATGGTGCTCTTCATCCATTGAGAATCACCATCCACAGTCAAACTGAAAATTCAAAATCGGAATACAGTGAGGTGCATATAATCTTATATTGATAAATAGATGAAGTTCATGCAGATGATTAGGGTGAAACTTACATAGCGATTGCATATGTGTTGAGTGGGTCTTATGGTGCTCTTCATCCATTGAGAATCACCATCCACAGTCAAACTGAAAATTCAAAATCGGAATACAGTGAGGTGCATATAATCTTATATTGATAAATAGATGAAGTTCATGCAGATGATTAGGGTGAAACTTACATAGCGATGGCATATGTGTTGAGTGGGTCTTATGGTTCCATGTCTGTTTCATCATCTTCTGTAGATGACCCGTCGTCAGCAAGTGGTGGGTTGTTTGTGCAGGAACCTGAACAGTTGGAGCAGAGTGTTGAGCAGAGGATGCCAGCTCTGCGGCATCCACATCGACCACTACCACAGCTTTTGGTGCAGCTGCAAAATATATTCTGCAGAATTTCAGGTGTTGCTGGTGGAGCAAAAGTTGGGATTGGTTCGAGGAAGCTATCTTCTCCCCTACTCCATCCCCAATTTGTTGCTTCCAACTTGTTGCCCAGCCATTCTTGAAAAGGAAATAGACTCTGTATGAGTACTGTCGGGCAGATCCTCTAGTAGGTGGTAAAGAGAGGAGATATGGCTTCACTCTCGTGGTGGATCTAACAAAAGCAAGGTAACGCTGCTTATCCAAATAACCGAGTGTTGAAGCGTACATGGCTAGGAACATTGTTTCCCTGGCACGCGCTACCCCATCCTGAGTGGTAGTGGGGGAATAAAAAATTTCACAGACATTCTGCAGTGAGGGATTCTTCATTAAGAGCTTGGCAATGGTCAGCTTCCCTTTTCTGAAAATTGCGGAGGTTGTGTCACAGCCCCCAAATGCATGTATGACTAAAATGCTACCAGCAAATGGGAGGTGTTGCAGCTCTGTTGTGGCGTATGTTCTGCCTTCCTCATTCCCTTTCCCAGGTTTGAAGAATTCTATCTCCTGTTCCTTGGGAGCCAAAGCTATGAGCAGAACCAGGGGATCTACGTCTTCGCCAATGACAGCTGTTGAATGACCAGATTGAGCCTTTTCCAAGGCACACGGTACAATAGTTGAGTCAGCATCCGCATCAGCCTGTCTAACTTCTAACCCCTGAGCAGTCATCTTTGTAGTTGGCATTCAGATGAATTGGTCCTTATTTCTTTCATTACTCAAAAATTGCTGCCTTTTAATAAACGCATTGGGAGGGGGAGGTTCCAGTTCTGAAGGGATCCAGTAGACGAGGTGGGGAAAGCCAAGGTCGAACACAAAGGCGCCCACGTAACGAGAGAGTTCCTGTGGGGGGCTGGCTCTTGCCGAAGGTAGGTTGCCGAGGCTTAAAAAACACCGCCTTTCGACGTCTTTCTCAACTTTTATTTTCGAGGACTAAAAACAACAAGCGATCAACATGATTGTGTTCTTTGAAAAGTTGGGTGAAAGTGACAAGAACAAAAAATCTGCTCAAGTCACTGTCCGAGCATCACTGACGTTCGGAAAACAAGTCATGATGTATTAGAAGTCACCTAGAAGAGGCTTCATACGAATGATATCTGCGTAAAATGAGCATAAAAAGGCCTTTTTGCTGATTGTTTTAAATGATACCTACTTTTCAACGTGCTCTAGCAGCGGAACGCCCAACTAGAGACTGAAGCCAGGAGTGCAAATTGTAGGAAATTGTATGCACTTTAATTCTGGTAATAGTGGACAAGTCGCTAGAACGCTTACTTTTCAAGTTATAGGCAAAAAAAGGAGAAAAACACCCCCCCCCCCCCTTGTCGAGCTCACCCCCCATACTAGGGGACTTTTGAGATATGATTTACTACGTGTGAAGGAAGAGCCTGGTGAAGAAATTTCTCTACTATGAATTATTTCCCCTATTTGCCTGCTATACAGGTGGTTGGAAAATATAGGAAACAAATAAATATAACTTATAAAATTGAGAATATTTCGCCGTAACGGCGTCGTCAGCTCTAGTCTAGACTTTTGGCCCAAAAATATTTGATACCTCGACAGGAGTTCGAACTCGCGTCGTCACAACTACGGGAAATTTCCCTGCAGTTGCGACACTCTAACTATCAGAGCTTACAGGCCAGGGTGACCAAACCTCTCGTGGAAGCTGAAGAAAGGGGATGTTGGCAGCCTTAGATGCGGTGTTACGTGAAGGTAACAAATTTAGATCTTTCCAACAAGTGGTGAAAGATTCTCGTGGGATTGAAAATTAGCAAGTTACAGCTCCCAAAAGCTGCGTTTACACTAGCGAAACTTCCTCGCGAAACAGTTGCGAGAAACATCCTCGCGAAACTTCCTCGCTGCGAGAGAAGTTTCGCACCTCCCAAAACAGAGCGCAACTCAGAGCGAGACGTTGCGCGAGTAGGGTGAGCCGCCTCACCAAGCTCAAGACTTCAAGCTATCCTCCTGGTTCATTTTACTCGCGAAACAATAAAGCCGCGTTTACACCAACGAGTTTGTTTCGCGAGAAACACTTTGATGCGCGGACGAAAACCGACTGCCCTCCGGCTCACAGCGAGCGTCCTCACCCCGAAACGTTTCGCGAGTGGAGGGGCGTCTACATGGACGAGTCTGCCTCGCGCAACATCCTCGCGCAACTGTTTCGCGAGGAAGTTTCGCTAGTGTAAACGTGGCTTAACAATGATTGGTTGCACGTAAAATGGATTAGAAAATTTATAGAGAAACGTGACATTTTTTTTCCGTCGGACGAAAATTCGAAATGATCTCTGAAGCTAAGACATATCCAGGTCAATGTCTACGAGAAATTTTTTCTGGAAATTAGTACTAGACGAATCCTATAGGCGACAGTGCTCCTTAAAGTCCCACCTTTAGGTACATTGATATGCAAATAACCTACGTTTCTTCGCGTTTGTAAAATTCAGGAATCGATAGAGAATGCCTAAAACTCATTTCCATAAAGCAAATTGTGTAAAATTGTATTTTTTAAATTGTTAGAGCCAATGCTGTAGTGTCGTTTGATTTGGAATTTTGCTAAAAGAGGATATGTTCGAAAATTTGCTCCGAATTAATTTGCTGCATGATTAGTAGGTAGGTAGGTACCTATTTTTGCTTCCTCACTACTGAAGGGAAGGAAGCTTTGTGTTCGTGACAGAAGTGGAAAAAATGTTTGTCCTCCAAAATCAAAATTTCCACTTGCTTTTCGCGTTTCAAAACTTGCAGATCAGTTTTGGTTCCGTGTCTGTCTGTTTGTGATATATCCTTGTCACGCACAAAACTACCAAGTTTCAGTCCGATTCCAATGAGATTTTTAGGGATCGTGCGGGTTAGCTCCTAGACGGTGCCCTATAATTTTCAATGCCGTCGAATCAACAGTACCCTGTGCGCATACTACACTATTTACTATAACGTTGATTTCTCATCATTTGTTGGTCCGATTTCTTTCAAACTCGGTAGGCAATTGAGTATATGTTCCAGAAAAATGTCCTATCAATTGTGTCGCAATTGATAGAGTAATAACCATTGCGCATGCTCGAAACTAATATCGATTGACACAGGCAAAATTCCGGGTCTAATGGAACGATTTTGATGCAATTGCCAGAGATTGTGCGGGATAGCTGTGGACGGTCCCTAATAACTTTCATTGCCGTCACATGAATAGTCTGTGCGCAAGCGCAAACGTTAATTTATTAAAATGTTGATTTCTCATCATCTATTGGTCCGATTTCGTTCAAACTCGGGGAGTTGATGAATATATGTTCCAGGAAAATTCCCTATGAATTATATCGTGATCGGTTGAGCAATGACTAAAGCGCATGCGCAAAACTAAAATTGATCGACACAGACAAAACATCGGGACTAATGGACCTATTTTTATGGGAATTTCAAGGATTGTGTGGTTTAGCTCCTAGACTTTCCTCTATAAATTTCATTGCCGTTGGATTAATAATAGTTTGTGCTTATGCGCAAACATTAATTTCTTATAACTTCAACTTATCAATCATTTCTAATCGTACTTTGTTCTTCAACTAATTCTATACGTCCATGTCACAATATGTAATGAAGCTATACTGCCCACCCAACTTGGCAGACGTTTTATGCTGTGAGTGAACCCCAAATGTATTCTGGGATGCTGGCATTGCAAGGACCTTTGTTGTTTGTAGTGTAAAACCTTCTTGCCAAACAACTACGGCCAAAAATTACCTTCAGCTGTGACACTGGGAGGGTCTATATGTGCAGATTCTTGTGCCCCGCACCTGGCAAAAAGCCATATGACCAACAAACAAGCCTCCTCCTTACAACCGTTTCCTAGCCTCAGTGGCCGAGGTATCTGACCTCTTTATGCCGGGGGGGCCACTAAGTGACGAGTCTAAAAATAGTCTGTAAACTTAACTTTCGCAGGTACACCCTTCACGCTTCCAGCCTGGTGACGGTACAACACGAAACCTACGAGACATCTGAAAACAACTCGGAGGATACGGAAAGCAACCTGGTCTCACTTATCGGCAAAATTTCTCAAGCTGGTAAGAAAACTAATCAATTGGTTTGAAATTTGAGCACTTTAGCGCAATAAAATGGTTAAAAAAAATCAATTTTATGAAGAAAAAAACTGTTAGTAAATAATAATTTGCTATTCAAACAAAAAATTAAGATTTTAAGCATTTTTTTACAGTTTTATCAATTTTTATTTGGACATACTAATGAAATTAAGGTAAATTTTTCTCAATTTAATTTTGTCCACAAGTTCTGTAATGTTCTATTTCATAATTTATAAACGTATTTTGAATTAAAAAAAATATAAAACTGATGTTTTTTAAGTTGTTTGTAATTTTTACTGACATTTTAAGTAGGTATTTATTTTTAGTGATTTATTGTACTCAAAAAGTGCTTCTCTACTAACTCATCCTTTCTTTTGGAACACTTGATTTTCGACGGAAGAATCAGTTTTTTCGTATTGATTGATCCTAAGGAGAGTTAAAAATGTTGGAAAACTTATTTTCAAAATTTTTGAAGTTACTGAAATAGTTGGATCTTCTTAAAAAAAATTGCTAAAAATGAATACATTTTACTCTTATTTTTTCTCTCTCAGAAACAAGAAAACTGCTAGTATGAAATTCGCACCAAAAACTACGGTTGATCCTGCGGTATAAGCTGGGGGGCAGGAACCTTGTCTTTTATACCGTTTGGCTTCTTTCAAAAGGCTAAAATTTAGAAGATGTGATTTAAAAAATATTTTGCTGTCAACTGACTGGTTATTTACCTACACAGTAGGTATTTATTTTATGTCGTTGATAAATTGAGTTATTTTAATTTTTTTGTATTATTTTTATTTATTCATTTATTTTTTCATATGGGCACTTTTCCCAAACTTCAATTTTAAACACACACACACACTCCCCCCTCCACCATCATACTTCCTTAATAAATGGGTTAGAAATTCAAATGGTTCTAGAATTTATGGAAACATTTTTTTTCTTTTAGCAAATTTTCGTAGAAAATAGGCTGGACAAATTTTAAAATCAAAATTTTTGAAAATTTTCTTCATTGAAATCCGTTTTGCGGCATTCTGAAACGATTCCTGAAGTTTGCGCTTATATAGGTATATAATTAATTAATACAAATTTTAGAAAAAACAATAAGTTACACCACAAACTCTTTTTTTATATTTCGGCTTATTAGCCTTTTTCAAAATATGAAGATCTACAATAGTTTTTTTTGGGAATTTCGACGTTGATGTTATGCAGAGAGACGTCAAAATTCCCACAAAAAATTATTGTAGGTCTTCATATTTTGAAGAAGGCAAATAAGCCAAAATATAGAGAACAGTTTGTGGTTAACTTATTGGTTTTCATAAAATTTGTGTTAATTTTACATGCTTTTGTAGAGTCACTTTGTTGAATTGAATTGTGTGTGTGTGTGTGTGTGTCATTCCAGACGATAACTCTCCTTTGGATTGAGATAAAAATCCTATTCTTGCACCAAAAATCAAGCTTTCCAAAAGAAAGGATGAGTTCTGTGGCCAACAATTTTTGAGCACATCGGCATTTTTGAGCATTTTTGGCGATTGATCGGTTTTTTTACATTGGTCAACTGTAAAAAAATGCACTAAAAATGGCTAAAAACGGCCAAAAATCGTTTAATTTAACATTTTTAGCAGAATTTTCGTCAAAACAAAATTATCAACAATTAACTAGGACATTAAAAAATATTTGCACAAAATTATGCCGAAAAACGTTCTTAAATTCCATTAATATTTGCTGACAAGTCTGTAAAAAAATTCAAAAAACCTAAAACTCCAAAATCTTTTTTGAATCACCAAATTTAATTTAGTGCAACTTTTTTTTGCCATAAAATTAACAAATACTTTCTACAGAAATTTCTTAAATTTCATTACATTTTAACATATTATAAAACGATAGATAATTTTAGAAAATTCGCTCATACGATCATGCTGCATGACTGTAACTTTTTTTTCTTCTACATGCTATGCCATTTATATATTTTTAATTTCATAACTTTAATGTTGTTCTTGTGTGCACTCATGGACTTATGTCTGAAGCTCAATAAATGTTTATTATTATTATTATTATTACTAAATGGTAACCTCCTTTATTTTTTTCGTAGATCAACATGACATTTTTGTGCACAAGCGCACTAACTTTGTTATTTTAAATGGGAACCCCCATTTTTTTATGGCAGATTCAAACTCTACGTGAAATTTCATGGAAAAAATGATCCACCACTCGATTTTTTTTTTTTTTTTTTTTTTTTTTTTTCAAGTGCGCAAGAGCGTTCGCTCTAAAAGTGCAAACATTTTTAAATACTGTGTTTCACACCATGGGATACACGACGATTTGGGGTATATTTTCATTGATTTATTGGTATTTGCTACATCAACTTTGGGGAATGCCAAAAAATTAGCAGAGCGTAACTACTACAATTTAGTTTTTTTTTTTTTTTGTGTGTGTGTTTTCCGAAGGTGGTGTTGCAAATAAATAAACGTCATTAAAACAATAATTATTTCTTCCATAATGGACATATTTGTTCTCCCAGCCTAAATTTCTTGTTGAAAGTTTGTTGTTTTAAAAAAATCTCTAGTGATTGATGACATTTAATTAGAAATAAACCAATGAAAATATTTTAAAGAAAAGAATAAAATGAAATAAAATGACGTCATTAAGTGACTTAGCGTGAAAAAACACCTCAATATCTTCTTTGTTCTAATGAATATCTTCAAGAATTCATTATTTCACAATTTTTACAATTTCACAGCGGAATCGAGCAGCTTTAACGCGAAATCGCATACGCGGTAACGCGCATTCAAAAAAATCGAGCGATGGGTCATTTTTTACTTAGTGAATTTTCATGTAGAATTCGAATCTACAATAAAAACTGGGGGTTCCCTTTTAAAATAACAGAGTTATAGTCTGGTCAAACCTCGATGGCACTTGGATTTACTAATTTACACTGACACCACAACGAGGTAACGAAGGATGACCGAACTCGGGTAGTCGAACCGTGAGTCCAGTTACTTTCTAAACTGTAATAACATGTTCCCCAATGAGTCAACTTCAAAATCCCGTCTTTATCCTACGATATTCTGTTGTTGTCTTCAGGTAACAATGGTAGGTATTTCCGCTATCCTCACGAAAAGCTGAAAAAGTGAGTGTAAATACGCCTTACATTGGCCAATCTAGATGAAAATAATTAAAAAAATGAAAACACGGCACTAGATAGATGTGTGTTTTCGGATGGTCAAAGTCTTCCAATTGACCTCTTGTTTGATATCATTTCCCTCAGAATTTCAAGATCAGCCCGAAAAAAATATAATCATGCAAATAAAATAAAAACCATAAAAATTGATTTCTGGTTGTGGAGGCTGAACTGGTGACTAATAGAATGACATCTAATCTAATGACCACCTCAAGCCGTCGGTCCTGTGAGTGTATTAGTAACAGACCCAAGACCCCAAGTGCCATAGAGGTTTGACCAGACTATAGTGTGCACTGCGCATGAGCGCAAGAATGATATATTTAGATGAGATCCAGGAAAAAATAAGGAATCACCTGCCATTTGAATTTTTCTTCTAGCCTATTTATAGGGAAGAAGTTAGATAGGGTGGGGGGGGGGGGGGGGGGTAGGTTCCTGGTAGGCAATTTTTTGTAAACGGTAATTTTCATATTTTCACAGAAAAACAAAAAGCAGTCTTACAATTGAATACCTTCCTAGGTACAACAGATCTAACCTGGTACTTGGGACTGGCGAGTGCGAAAGGGAAGGGGCGGGAAATCCTTCTATTCCTAATCTCAAAATATTGACCCGGGTCGACCAATGTCCACTCAAGCACGGTTATACGGGTAATAATAAGACCTTTATTGGCAATCATTTTACAAATATGCCTCATGGGCCCTTAGGCATGTAAAAATAAGAATAATAACAATAAAGATTGTCTGGCCTAGTATAATAAAACGATGTAAAATTCACATAATTTTATAAATGAAAAGATATACTAATTAACAAAAGAAAAAAAAGTGAAAATATAAAATCGAAAGGAAGAAATGAATGAACGAAATGGTGGAATTGGTGGGGTCGATGAGTCAGCCATCATGAAGGAGGTTTGATGCAACACCAAAGTGCTGCTCAATAAGGCCACGGAAGACGGACAGTTCAGAAAGGGTTTGTTCGGACACGTAGTTCGTAACCGTTCGTAACTGGACACGCCCACTTTTGGCTGTTCAGACAACACGAGAACCAGTTCTGGAAGACCTCGAACTAGCAGTTCGTTGTTCGGACGTAGTAGTTCGTTACCGTTCCGAATCAGTTCTCCCAGTTCTGTCTTTTTTCCAGAACTAATAGTTCTAGACATGCGCAGTAAACAAGCTTGGCCCCGCCCCGTATGCACGTACCTCCCGCCAAACTATCAAGTTGTCATCAGCCTTCTTATTCACGTTCTCGCGCTCACATTTTTATCTGATGTCTTTTCAATTTATCTTGCCCTTAACGTTTCATACAACTGTAAGTAACTCGTGTAGGTACACGATTGCGACCTTACGGTACGACATAAAAACATTCCGATAAAGACCTGATAAAGTATAACAAAAATATTGAGTTATAGTTTTTATAACACAAATTACAAACATGTAACCACGTTTTGGGAAAAAGACGGAGAGGTTATCAGGTTATCAATCCCGAACTACACGAAATGGCGTTCGGACTGGGAGTTCAGAACTAAGAGTTCTGAACCGGTTCCCATCCCCTCCCTTTGCAGTTCGATTCCGAACTAGATGAATTCCGAACTGGTTCGGAACTACGTGTCCGAACAAACCCAAACAGAACAACCAAGAGGCAATGAATTTCACGCCCTCGCACCAGCTACCCTCAAGGAACGACCCATCGAAAGAGTACGGTGAGGCGCCACATTTAAGGCATGGAGCCTGGCGGAGCGCCCGAAAGCAAACATACTCTCAAGGTACTCCGGACAAGGGTTCACAACATGTATCAATCTAAAAATGAAAAAAACATACACGCATGGTAAAATGGTCGGTCATGGAGCATCCCACTAAAGATCGTGAATATGGAGTGATATGAACGTATCTTCTGATACAAAAACACATATCTAGCTATCGAATTCCAACACACTTGAAGGCGAAGAAGCTGCTCAGAATTGAGGTTGGTGGAGAATAGCTCGCAGCAGTAATCAAAGTGAGGTATTAGTAATGTTTTAGACAGCATTAGTTTTAGATTAGAGGGTGTGAAATTTCTTAATTTTCTCAGGGCATATAAGGATCCATAAACCTTTCTAACAATATGGGAAACATGTGAAGTCCATGTCAATTGGAGATCAAGAAATAAACCCAAATTTCTTACCGTAGAACTAGGAGTAACTAAGTAATTTTTAACTATTAAAGAAGGTGAGTTAAAAGTTAATGGAATAGGTTTCTTAGAAAATATTATGAATTGCGATTTCTTAGGATTAATTACTAAAGCATTATTTTTTCCCCACACCTCAACACGATCCATATCTGAGTTTAAAAGTGCCACTACCTCTTGAAGATCGTTAAGGGGAGCTTGAATAAAAAACTGAACATCATCAGCAAAAATATGACACCTAGATTCTTGGAAGCAACTAGGAATGTCATTAATATATGCAGCAAAGAGTATTGGTCCCAGGATTGCTCCTTGGGGGACACCCGAAGCGTGAGCAAGTGTGGTGGAAACGTCGGAATTAAGCGAAACGAATTGGGTGGGACCAGTTTGACAAGTATGATTTCAAGAGATTAATTGAGGGGATATCAAAACCAAAGAGAAATTTCAATTTTAACAAGAGAAGTTCGTGATTAACCGACCCAAAGGCATTGCTAAAATCTAGCAATGCAAGACTTGTAGTAAGACCCTCGTCAAACCCACGATGGATCGAATCGATTAGGCTAGCTAATAATGTTGTGCAACTATGTCCATTTCTGAAACCTGACTGCACAGAAGACATCAACTTGTTCATAGTCGTATGCGACCGGGCGGGTAGGGGCCCGATTTTCCCCGACCCATGTTTTCAGCCATGAGAGTACCTACACGATCTCTACCTCGAGCCCATGTGCTAGGTTACATCTGTTGAACTGTACCTAAGTACGTTACAAGGGTGATTCCACTAAAAGTGGCGAATTTCGGGCAAGGAAATCGGGTGATGTGGTTGGAAACAATTTGAGCGTTTTTCGATGTTAAAGTGTTATTCAAATATGTCCTAATGAAATCTATTTACCAGCAGCAAAGTTTATTCATCCAGAGGGGGTACACAGCCATAATTAATTATCACTGGTCCAGGGTAATGACAATGGAAACAGGGGAATGACAAAAGTTGAGATAGATGTTTAAAATTTGTCTACTTAATATATATAAAACATCAAAATCGACTTCAGTGTAACACTTCAGACTCTTTGAAAGTCATCCTCTACCCAAAACATTCTGCAGTTTAGAAAATACACATCAGTTGATAATGACACCTATAAAATACAAAAAACTAGAACTAAATCACACAGTCTTCCAATTATTAACTAGGAGCCTTTTCTTCTCGTTGAATATGTCATGGTATATAAATTTAAAACAGTTTTCGAAATCAAGGAACATATCTATGCAGTTACCTAAATAACTACCTACTTTTTTGAATGGAGAAAACATACATAACGAAATTGGAATTTGAAATGTAAGGGGATGGCATTACCTGCTTGTGAAAAATGTTAGTGAGCCTAAGTATGAGTAAAAGTAAGTGAACATTATCAAATAGCCTGTGAACCAAGTTAAAGTAATCTGCCCACTCAGATCCCCAGTTGGTTCAGTGACGTTCGAAACTCCTTAACATCCACCCCCTCTCCCCTCCTTACTGGATCAGATTTCAAAAATTTGAAAAAAGTAGTCTTTGACTTGAATTAGAGTAATCCAAGCATATTCGACAATCAAATCCCCAGTTCGTTCAGTGATGACAAAGATACCCCATTTCTCCCCCCCCCCCCCCCCCCCCCTTCACTAAAACACCCCCTTCTATGGCTCAGATTTGGAAATTTTCAAGTAGCCTGTGATTTAAGTTAGAATACTCCAAACATATTCGACAACTCAGATCCCCAGTTGGTAAAGTGACATTCAAAATGCTTCAACTCCCCCACCCCCTCCCCCTCCATTGTGGGTCAGATTTAAAAATTTTGAAAAAAGTAGTCTTTGACTTGAATTGGAGTAATCCAAACATACTCTACAATCAAACCCCCAGTTTGTTCAGTGATGACAAAGATACCCGATTCCCCCCTCCTCCCCTAAAACACCCCCTATGGGGCAGATCAACAACTACACATTTTAAACCTTCTCTGGACTTCCACAAATAATTTAGGACCAAAATTAGCCAAATTGGTCCAGCCATTCATATATAGATTACAGATCAGAAATTTCACGGCCTTGTGCAACCAATCGGCTGCAGTCTAAAGGCCTCCCAAGCCATCTGGAGCACCTTTCCCATGACCTGACTTAGATAAATTTCCACTGATGACATCAAGAGACGGAAAATGAGCTGTGTTCTGTAGGTGGGATCAAGGAAACCATCAAACAGTTGGATTCCCAAGCCTTCTAAGAAGACTCCAGGGGAATGATGCACAGGGGAATGACAATTTACATGTTTCTTCCATTTTTCTGTCTCCGAGTGTTTATGTAAAATGAGAAAAAATTATGACTAAACCTTTATCCGCCTACCTAAGCAACAGTGAAAGAAAAAAAATTCCATTCTAATAAACCACAAAATTATGAATTACAGGGGAATGACAAACAATAAAAATACCTACCAAGAATCTAGAGACCAATGTTCACTCACAGCAGCCACAACTCATACTGAGCTTGAAGAGGGGTTGTGATGAGTCGTTGAAGAACAGAGCTACCAACATGTTTCTTTAAAATATCCCTACTACTAATGCTATCCCTTTTCTAGAGGCTGCAAGATTTTACAGGGGAATGACACAAAACCTGGGAGACACACTATTTTGTATGAATAACTTAGCAGTCAATGAGTCTAAAATTATAAAAACTGAGGTGTGGTCATTTGACTACTTGATGAGCACACGGGCCATTGCAGATTTCCAGAATCTCAAACTGAATGGCTGTGGTTCTGTTGAGAAGTAGTGTACCCAGAGGTGCGGACATGCCAGGGGAATGACAAATATGTTATGTTGCTATTTATCCTGAGCTTACTAATCATCTAATTCAAGAAAGAAAATGTGGTTAGTCTAAGGAAAAAGGTTCTGTAAATAATACATTTTTTTCTATTGCAATACTCTTTATACTCTCTGAGAAAAAGAGAAAAGACACGATTTTGCCACTTTTAGAGGAATCACCCTACAAGGGTCTCCCTAATTTGCCATTCCCGAGCGCCTTTTGCCGACAGTCGATGACAGTCTCAGCGGATATAGATTCTATATGACGAGCTGAGAATTTTGATACCAAAACATCCCGGAAAATATCGGAAAAACCTTAGGAAAATCGCCCTGGAACATTCAGTATTTTGGCAGTCTCATGAAAATAAAGCGAAATCGATTACAGTCTCAGCAGATTTATATTCTACACGTTAATTTGAGAATTTCGATACCACAACATCCCGGAAAATCTATGGGAAAACTCTGGAAAAATCAACCTTAACCATTCCGCATTTTGCCAGTCTCATAAAAATAAGACGAAATCGATGGCCTTCTCAGCGGATATAGATTCTGCACGCCGAGCTGAGAACTTTAATACCAAAATATCCCGGAAAAACTTTGGAAAATTCACCATTAAAGGATATGGACTCTGCCAGTCTCCCTAGAAGAAGGCAAAAACGATGACAGTCTCAGCGAATTTATATTGTACACGTTAATCTGAAAACTTTGATACCAAAACATCTTGGCAAAACTCTGGAAAAATCGCCCTGGAACATTATGTATTTAGCCAGTCTCATTAAAATAAGGCGAAATCGAACACAGTCTCAGCGGATATCCTCTACAGACCCAGCGCCCATTCAAATGGACACGACTTCAAGTTTCCCTCCTTCCCACAAAATTCATCAGAGTTTCCCTCTTTTCCCCGATGTTCTGTCAACCCTGGTGAAGGTTGGAAACCCTGATTTTTATCTTTGCTATCACTCAGAAGCTGTTTTCAGCTGGAAATGGACGGGACAAAGCGGCGCTCATTTCTGGGTAAGTTTTCGTTGTTTATTCGAGCTCATTGCCGGTTGCTTCTTTTGAGTTGACTCAACTAGTGGGGTTGAGAGCGGTGCAGGCACTGTGCTGGGCTTCCACGTGCACGGGCGGACGAGTTGACCGCGTGTGAACGGGCTCGAGAAAGGTCGTTCACATTCCACAAAGCTACACTCCTTGCACCCGCCCGTTCAACTAGTGGAATCAACTAAACCGCCTTGTGTGAAACCAGCCACTCGACGATAGCCGTACACCCGGCCCGTGGTTCCCTCCTACTGAATGGTGAAGTACTGTGATTGTCTCCTCAAACAATAGATGAGTCGTAGTGCATAGATTAGGATAACGGTCTCGTGAGACGAAAGTCGTGGGTTCAAACCTGTTGACTGGTCATATGTTTTTTTGCTCGTACAACTCCCGAAATATAATACTTCTAAACAGCCATCATTCTGACCTGCATGTCCAACTAATTTGAATTAGTTGGAGCGATCATACAAGCCCAGACTGATAAAAGGGGAGACTAGCGCTAAATACTAAATAAAACTCGGTGATCCAAATAAGATTTGGGAGTTTTAGGTTTTGTTTTGTTTTTGGTTTTGGTTTTGTTTGTATAGATTTTTCAGCAAATATGTATGAAATGTAGGTACGTTTTAGCGAATTTTCGTGTAAAATGAAGCTATTGCGATGGCTCCAAAAATTGTAAAATCAAAATTTTTGAAAATGTTCTTCATTGAAATCCGTTTTGAGACATTCTGAAACGAATCCTAGAGTTTAACATTTTTCATATATATATATACCTTTATATATATATATATATATATATATATATATATATATACCTTTATATATATATATATATATATATATATATCATTCCAGACGATAACTCTCCTTAGGATTGAGATAAAAATCCCGTTCTTGGGCCAAAAAATCAAGCACTCCAAACGAAAGGATGAGTTTGTTGGTCAACTATTTTTGAGCACATTAAATTGGCAAATTTCGAAAAATGTACTCAAAAATCACTAAAAATGGCTAAAAACAGCCAAAAAGCGTTACAATTATAAGTTTTAGCACAATTTTAGACAAAACTAAACTGTAAACAATTAACTAGGGCATTTAATAAGTTTTGCTCAAAATTATGCTAAAAAACGTAGGTACTTTAATTTCAATAATATTCACTTCTTCAGTACTTCCGATTTCTGCCCTCTTCTTTACTTAATACGTACTTGTGTACTAAATAAGCAAAAACCACTTTCTTTTTAAATATCTGGGCGCGGGTTGAGAGATCCATCCTTGTAGGTGGCGAGCAAGTGACTGACGCGTCATGACGCGGCTCTGAAACGTGCCCATTGTCCCGTGAGATGCCCCGTGTGCATTGAAACTCAGATAGGACGCAGATAGCTATTCCAAGAAATGACGCGGCGTCCTGCGTCCTTTTACCGCTCCTGTGCACCGGGCCTTAAACGGGTGGTGTTGAGGGGGGGGGGGGGGGATTTTGACCAAATTGACCAAACCATTGCACCTGAAGTTGTGTTTCCTGCGTGCGCACGCTCTATCGCTAATCACTGACTCGCACACGCTACTCGTTGTTGAAGAAAGTTAATTTCATATTTGAGCGGATTCCTATCCCGCTATTGTTAGCCTGAATGTGATTGGTCGCCGCCTCCAGGCCCTCAGCCAATCAAGTGCATTGGTCTTGTAATTTTGTGTTTTACAGTTTTATAATGTTCTGCGTTCTGCTAGTTGTAAAGTCGTGCTCCCTGTTTGAACAATAAAATAATATTTTTCTCATTTACATGAGTGGATTTACTTCATAAAATCCCACACTCGTGGCTTGATATCAAATCGTTTTCATTTTTCATGCTACAAACGCGCGACTTTTTACATCTGTGGTCAAGTTTATTGGAGTTGTCCAAGTCTGTTTTAGTCAATATTGTTTCTTGAGTCTTTGAAAGGTTGGTCAGAGCAATGTTGGAGCTACTTATTCGCTCCTTGATTAATAAATTTCTTGAGACAGTTGCGTCTGCAATCGTCTATTGCAAATGTAACTTAGCAGAGCTGGTGGACTGCATGAGGCCAATAGAAACCGTCTCTGTGTTATAAATTTGGAAAAAACACTCATCTTGATGGCATGGTAGGTACGCAAAAATGAAAACACGCTCTCCTCCACTCACGACAGCGCCCGCTTTTAATGAAACTGGCAAAATACAGAATGTTCCAGGGCGATTTTACCTGTGTTTTTTTCAAGATTTTCCGGGATGTTTTGGTATCAAAATTCTCAGCTCAGCGTGTAGAATCTATATCCGCTGAGACTGTTATCGATTTCCTCTTCTTTGAATGAGACTGGGAAAATACGCTCGGAACTGGCAAATTAGGAAGCCCTTGTAAAAGTAGATAGATAGGCACCTAAAAAGTAAAATAAAGTAAAATCCCGGAGTTTCGATGTTATTAGCTATTGGTGGATGAAGAAGGTCTATTCGGATATCTCTAAAATGCATAATCGTCAGTTTGAAATATCTTATGACTCCTCGATTTCGCTCGAAGAGGCATGTTTTAGTTTTAGGACACGCAGCTCAACTGGAAAACTACAAAACTTAAGTCAATTATTGGAAATTTTCACCTAAAAAATCGAGTTTTCTCACTTTTATTGAATCTTAGAGATCGTGGAGTGGTCGCAATCGACGCAACGGTGAAAAATACTTCGACTGTGACACCCCACATGCTCTAATGTAAAAAAATTAGCATTTTTTTGGTTACTAAATTGTAATATTTGAACCTGAAATTCTGGATCGATCAGGATTGCTAACTAATTCGATCTGTTTTTTGCCAAGAAGGATTTGGAAAGATATTTTTACGGCGTATTTTAAGGGAGTTATCGTTTGGAAATACAACCTATAAATATATAAACATATAACAATGTAGGTACGACGTTAAAATCTAGGATTGTGTTCTTTGATTATGATACGGATTTGTAGGGGGCCCCACCCCTTCCCCACTTTTAAAATTTCGAAGCCATCTAAATAACTCATTTTTTCTTAGAAAATTCGGTAAAATGTAATCCGAAATATTCTCAGTTAGATTTTACATTTTAGAACGCATGGAACAGTTTAGGTTTCGCGTTTATCTGTGACCGTTTTTTTTCTTGTGAGAAGCAAAACTCATTGAAGATGAAATCTCCTACGTGCAATATAGAGGTTGCATGAGCAATGGCTGGTTGAGGTTACTGGTCTGCGTGGTGACCTAGTAGACTCTTACGTAGGACTCAACTTCCAAGCAGAGTTAGGCGTAGTCGCAGTCATAATTAAGATTTCAATTATAGGGTTTTAGAGTTTTGATTACTGTTACATCTATAATCACAGAGCCTGGAGATATGATTACGATTAAAATTATCTATAACAACATTCGTAATCGAAGTTTTTCTGTGATATGTCCTGTTTTCTCAGAAAGAGCGGTAAATGTCCTCTTTTCTCATAAAGGGCTGCAAATGCCCAGTTTTCTCAACAGAGTGGAAAATGTCCTGTTTCCTTTAAAAGGGCAGCACATGTCCAGTTTTCTCAGAAAGAGCGGCAAATGTCCTGTTTTCCCCCAAAACAGCGGCAAATGTCCTGTTTTCTCAGCAAGGGCAGCAAATGTCCTGTTTTTTTAGAAAGGGCAGCAAATGTTCTGTTTTCATAGATAGAGCGGGAAATGGCCTGTTTTCTCAGAAACGATAGCAAATGTCATGTTTTCTCATAAAGATCGGCAAATGTCCTATTTTCACAGAAAGGGCAGATATTTTCCTCTTTTTTCAGGAAGGGTGGTAAAAGTCCGGGATGGGCAGCACATGTTCAGTTTCTCCGAAAGAGCGGCAAATGTCCTGTTTCCTCAGCAAGGGCAGCAAATGTCCTGCTTTCTTAGAAAAGGCGGCAAATGTCCTCTTTTCTCAGAAAGGGCTGCAAATGTCCTGTTTTCTCAACAAGAGTGGAAAATGTCCTGTTTCCTTAAAAAGGGCAGCACATGTCCAGTTTTCTCAGAAAGAGCGGCAAATGTCCTGTTTTCCCCCAAAAGAGCGGCAAATGTCCTGTTTTCTCAGAAAGGGCCGCATATGTCCTATTTTATCACAAAGAGCGGCAAATGTCCTGTTTTCTCAAAAAGAGCGGCAAATACCTTGTTTTCACACAAAGGGCAGCAATTTTCCTCTTTTCTCAGGAAGGGTAGTGTGGTGAAATCCACCCCCTCTTGTCAACAGCCCTTTTCAGGGCTACCAAAAAGAGGTAGGCACACCACAAAAATATTTACAAGACGTCGAGTTACAACTCCGTCAAACAAAATATTTCACCAGAGAGAAAATACTAAATTCTCTCCCAAAAGTGAAATATTAAAGATTAACACGCAAGGCGACCTCCCCAAACATTTACTGGGCGAGAGAGATACGACAAACATCTCGAGACAAGTCGCCTTGAATGAGAACACGCAAGGCGACCTCCCCAAACATTTACTGGGCGAGATAGATGCGACAAAAAGTTCGAAACAAGTCGCCTTGAATGAGAAACCTCAAACAAGAAAACTCAAGGCCGTTCAGCCACCCCCGGGGACCCCGTCAAAGCAACGGACGCAGGGAAACCACCTCGAAAAACCAACTCAGCTATCATATGCACAGATACTGGGAAAACACTGTGCGAACCAATGAGATTGCACAGTAGAATTAATGAAATTAAGCGGACCAACCAGGAGGCGGCAGGAGGCGGTCACCTCCCTATAAATACCCCGCTGGGAGCCCTCCGAAATTCATTCCACTCTCCGCTCTCGACGACGACACCTCCGAAGTACGAAGAATTCTACACGCTCTACGCTGACGAACCTTCTGCATTACGAGTTCATCTCAAGAACGGCTTCCTACTGCTTTCTACAAGCCAGACCTTCTCCCCACACAGATTTCGCATTGGCATCTACGAGTCCAGTGATTATTCATCCTGCTCATTGCCCAACGTAGTTCATCTGTTAGGACGCCACCCGGTACTTCTATCGATATTCTCTTTAGACAGTACGCCCGAGGGACGTTCCGAGCCGTGTCACCCGGATTACATAGCCTTAAGCTCGTAGTCGACCGCTGGGGCACGCCGGTAAATTACTCAGCTCCTCCGCTCTAATTTACCGTCTACGGAAGTCTTTTTCAAGACTGCGAGGTAGGACCCTGCCGTCTGAGCATTGGAAAGACGCTCCGGCAAGCGAGTCCACTTCCAAAACCCTCTATTTTTCACACGTAGAGGCATCGAAACGAGCCAAAACTCGATCATTTCGATGGAACGTCAGCCTTCTTACTTCCCCTTGCAAGGGAAGGAGGAAGGCGGCAAGGCCGGGCCGAGTGACCAACGTAGTGCGCCCTACCGGCCACACGGTGAGTCCGCTGAACCAAACATCAGCGCAAGGCGCGACCCTCACGTCCGGATCGCCTTCTCGCCCGACGTATTCGTTCGAGAAACTTTCGAACAAGACTCACCTACACAAAAGATCGAGCAAACCTTTCAGACTCGCTCTGAAGCCGATCTTTACGATTCGACCAAGCTGTCCGACTACCCACGATATCCGACGCAGGCTTACACGGTCGATCCGAGTGTCAAATACACTCCAAATGCACAAAAAGCAGAGGATACTTTTCAGTACCTCAACCAAGCTCAATATATTCCCCTTTCAGATGTAAATCTAAGGCCGGAATATTACAAAACGGCTCAGTACGAAACTGATCGAACCCAGCACTTGGTACACGAGCCTAGCGCTCCGCGCGGCTGCGACACGGACTATCCACCCTTCCAGCCCGCGAAATCAGTTGACCTTGGCGGCTCCGCCCGCATTCCTCGCGGGGGTGGCCTAGAAACCAACCCGCATAATCGGGATATAAATGTCCGACTTGGTCTACCAACGTCAAGTCAAACCTATATAAATCCACTACAAATGGTGACCCCGCCTTTGAACAGGCTCAACACGGAGCATTTCGTTCCCTCTTATGAAGCTAGTGGATTTCAGGGAACCACTGCGGGCGTGCGACCCCCGCCGGGCCTCTACGCCCCACATCTCACGCAACATCCCTCTACACAAGGTGGTTTTCAAGCACTTTTAGAGGAGATGGGAGATTATCAAAAACCAGTCTTCCAAAAGAAGAATATTGATCGTGCACTCGCCGAGTTCGATCAATACTGCGTGAGAAAACACATGAGAACGCAAAACGAATGCTTCTCAGCTATATACAAGTGGGTACCAGAAGAAATGAGGGAAGCTATCGACTCAGCTTACCTCACGGCACCCCACGCACCCTACGAAGAGGCCAAAAAGCGCCTCCAACGAGAATATGGGTTGTCCTTACAGGACAGGCTCCTCGCACTCGAGGACCCCGCATCTCTCGCCAAAAAACCCAGCACCAAGTACCACGAGATGTACTCGAAAGCTGTTGGGTACTTTTCGGAAGCTCTAATCACTCAAAAGTGGATTGAGACTCTTCCCATCGAAGCACGAGGTATGGTCGCAGCTCAGCCTACCACGACCTCCCGGCTCGACCTAGCTGATACGCTACACGCGTACAGAGCAGAGAATACTTCTCTGAACATACGAGGAGTTGAATCTACTCCGAAACCCATCAATACTGGTTTCAAAAAGGCCCTCTCGAAACAAGCTGAGTTCAAACCTCAACCAGTGGAGAGTAAGCCTCACAAACCGACGGCCTATGTCTGTCGAAACCACGCACGTTTCGGTAACGAAACTCGCAAATGTGCAGACCCAGAACACTGCACTTGGAAGACAAACACTGCTTCCAAAACTAGCAAAAAGGCTGCGACTATAAGCCAGCCTAAACCCCGGGTTTCTACCAAAAATACTCAGCAGTCGGTACAAGAAAGTACCATTCCAACCTCCGACACAGAGAGTTCGGAAAACGAATAACTGCCAGCGTATCTGAGCCTATACGCCGGCAGTCTACTGAGTATAAAAGGCTTTTTTTCAAGTGCAAACTAAATGGCACTGAATTTCTCATTGACACGGGAGCAGAAGTGAACATTCTGCCCCACAATGTCACAAAGAAATTGGGCTTGAAAATTCTCAAGTCCAACGTTAAGCTCACAGCAGCTAACGGAGCCCCTATAGATACACTAGGGCGAGCTGACACAACAATTAACATCGGCCTCGGGGACATGACCACCGAGTTTATGATCACGAAAGTTGATCTAGCGATCCTAGGTATCCCATTCCTCGAATCTTGGGATATCGGAATACGGGTCAAACACAAGTACATTTATAAAGATAAAATGAAGTGCTATGCCGATCAAAAAATAGCTGCAGTCATGAACAAAAAGTTCACTGACGAACAAATTGCAGCTACTATCCCTCATCGTGACAATACACCTCAACCAGAGGACGTGCAAATCACGGAGGACGAAAACATTCGCTCTATCATTAACAAATACAATGATAAAATGAGCAAAATTCATGGTAAATGGAAGAACAACGGGGTTTACCACCGTATAACCACGGAAGGAACTCCAGTACACTTCCGAGCAAGACCCATGGCAGGAGAAAAACGGGCTCAAGTCAAAAAGACTTTTGACGAAATGCTTTCAGAAGGCATAATTGCACCATCGGATTCCGAATGGGCATCTCCATTACACTGTGTGCCAAAAAAAGACGGGTCATGGAGAATCACCGGCGATTACCGTTTCCTCAACGCGAAAACGAAGAAAGACGCCTACCCTCCTCCTCACATTCGCTCGTTCCAAGCGAATTTACATGATACGCAAATCTATTCAACGATAGATTTAAAATCAGCGTATTATCATATCCCGATGCACCCAGATGACGCTCATAAAACTGCGATTATTACACCTTTCGGTCTTTATGAGTTTAAGAAAATGAGCATGGGTTTGGCCGGAGCGGCTCAAACATGGCAAAGATACATGGACAGCATCATGCGAAAATTTGATTTCGCATTTGTATATCTAGATGACATCCTGGTGGCTTCGAAGAATTATAACGAACACATGAACCACCTCAGACAAATTTTTGACAAACTAGGGGAACACGGACTTCGAGTAGGTTTTGATAAATGCATTTTTTCGAAACCTACCGTCGATTTCCTAGGTTTCACTATCTCGAAGGAAGGAATAATTCCTAAACGAGACAAAATAGAAGCCATAGAACAATTTCCTAGGCCAGTAGACGTACGAAGTCTACGCAGATTCCTAGGTATGTGTGGTTTCTACCGAGCATGCTCGAGCAAATTCGCTCACACGGCACAACCTCTGTATGACTCCATTCAGTCAAACAAAAAAAATGACAAAACACCTATCGAATGGACATCAGAGAGAGAAAAAGCTTTTAACAGCTTAAAGCAAGCAATGATCAAAGCAACATTGCATAACATTGCTCACCCACACCCTACGGCGGAGTGGAGATTAGTCTGTGACGCGTCCGACACACACATCGGAGCGGCCCTAGAACAAGAAATTACAGACAAACATGGCTCGAAATCGTACCAACCATTGGGATTTTTCAGTAAAGAGATTCCAGAACAATGGAAGAACAAAGCATCGTTCGACAAGGAAATGTTCGCCGTTTACCAAGCGTGCATTCACTGGCACAACGACTTGGACGGCAGATCCTTCCATATTTGTTCGGATCACAAGCCTCTGCTAGGCACGATGCTTAAAAAGAATGCTCATTTTTCTAAAATGAGATTAAGATGGCTAACATACATCTCTCAAATGACGAGTGACATTCGTCATATTTCCGGAGAGAGCAACGTCGTCGCCGACGCACTCTCCAGACCCTTCGATCCGGTTGAAATTCAAACGAAATCGATTTCAACCCAGACGAACGAGGGTCCACCCATAGCTGAAATTTCGAAAATTACGGCTGCAATAGAATGCAATCTTCTACTGCACATTTCAAATTCACAAATTCGCTCTCCCCCTACCGCGGAGGACAAATTGAAACTCACACGAGTTGAATTCTCTCAAGGAGAAATTTGGTGTAACCTAGACCTAGGACACCCTAGACCTTATATTCCAAACGAAATAAGGGAAGAAATAATAAGCCAAATTCACAATTTGGGACACCCAGGTATACACTCTACAGTGTATAAAGTTAAACAACGATATTTTTGGCACGGACTACGTGCAGATGTCTCAAACTGGGTCCGAGCATGCGAAACTTGCCAACGAGCAAAAATCACGCGCTCCGTGAAGCTCCCTTACTCCGAATTTGAAACGGCAATCAAATTTTCACACGTACACGTGGATATTACCGGACCCTTACCTTTAGCAAAAGGAGGGAAACGTTACATTTTGATGATGGTTGATAGAGCAACGGGTTGGCTAGAGGCAGTCCCTCTTAACAACATCGAAACAACCACAATCACAAATGCCTTTATCAATATTTGGGTAGCTTCAAAGGGCGTACCTAAATACATCACAAGTGATCAGGGCACCCAATTTGAATCAGATCTGTTCAATTCCATTATGGAACGTCTCGGAGTAAAACATACTCACACGTTACCATACAAACCATCAACAAACGGTATGGTAGAACGCAGAAACAGATCTTTGAAAGAAGCTCTCAAAGCTCAAAACGAAAATTGGCTCGATGCACTTCCCAAAGTTCTACTCGCCATGCGTACGGCAGTAGACCCGGCGACCGAAACTACGCCTTTCCAAAAAGTTTACGGGATTGACGTACCACTCCCAGGAGACATTTTCGTAACTTCTACGAACCTTTCGGAACCTCTTTTCTTCCGACCTACGCATATTAAACATAATAATACGAAATATGCCGTAAACATGCCCAAAAATTTGGATACATGTACTCATGTCTATATCAGAGTGCCCACACAGCTCACCTCTCTGCAATGTCCTTACACGGGACCATTCAAAGTGGTTAAAAGAGATAAGTTTTCGGTTACAGTGCAAATTGGCGAACATACTAAGAAAGTTCCCAAACAGCAAATCAAGCCAGCTTATACTCTACACTCGGAAGAAGCTGTATCACAAGGACAATCTGTGTCACAAAATCAGACAGAAAGTAAGGAGAAAACTCCCCGAAAATCTGCCAGAAGGCACGTCCCCTCTACCAAATTCGACGAGAGGTGGGTAACGGCGCTCGAATCACCCCAACAGGCGTCGTCGTTATTAACACGACGTCTTGGGAGGGCCCCTGTGGTGAAATCCACCCCCTCTTGTCAACAGCCCTTTTCAGGGCTACCAAAAAGAGGTAGGCACACCACAAAAATATTTACAAGACGTCGAGTTACAACTCCGTCAAACAAAATATTTCACCAGAGAGAAAATACTAAATTCTCTCCCAAAAGTGAAATATTAAAGATTAACACGCAAGGCGACCTCCCCAAACATTTACTGGGCGAGAGAGATACGACAAACATCTCGAGACAAGTCGCCTTGAATGAGAACACGCAAGGCGACCTCCCCAAACATTTACTGGGCGAGATAGATGCGACAAAAAGTTCGAAACAAGTCGCCTTGAATGAGAAACCTCAAACAAGAAAACTCAAGGCCGTTCAGCCACCCCCGGGGACCCCGTCAAAGCAACGGACGCAGGGAAACCACCTCGAAAAACCAACTCAGCTATCATATGCACAGATACTGGGAAAACACTGTGCGAACCAATGAGATTGCACAGTAGAATTAATGAAATTAAGCGGACCAACCAGGAGGCGGCAGGAGGCGGTCACCTCCCTATAAATACCCCGCTGGGAGCCCTCCGAAATTCATTCCACTCTCCGCTCTCGACGACGACACCTCCGAAGTACGAAGAATTCTACACGCTCTACGCTGACGAACCTTCTGCATTACGAGTTCATCTCAAGAACGGCTTCCTACTGCTTTCTACAAGCCAGACCTTCTCCCCACACAGATTTCGCATTGGCATCTACGAGTCCAGTGATTATTCATCCTGCTCATTGCCCAACGTAGTTCATCTGTTAGGACGCCACCCGGTACTTCTATCGATATTCTCTTTAGACAGTACGCCCGAGGGACGTTCCGAGCCGTGTCACCCGGATTACATAGCCTTAAGCTCGTAGTCGACCGCTGGGGCACGCCGGTAAATTACTCAGCTCCTCCGCTCTAATTTACCGTCTACGGAAGTCTTTTTCAAGACTGCGAGGTAGGACCCTGCCGTCTGAGCATTGGAAAGACGCTCCGGCAAGCGAGTCCACTTCCAAAACCCTCTATTTTTCACACGTAGAGGCATCGAAACGAGCCAAAACTCGATCATTTCGATGGAACGTCAGCCTTCTTACTTCCCCTTGCAAGGGAAGGAGGAAGGCGGCAAGGCCGGGCCGAGTGACCAACGTAGTGCGCCCTACCGGCCACACGGTGAGTCCGCTGAACCAAACATCAGCGCAAGGCGCGACCCTCACGTCCGGATCGCCTTCTCGCCCGACGTATTCGTTCGAGAAACTTTCGAACAAGACTCACCTACACAAAAGATCGAGCAAACCTTTCAGACTCGCTCTGAAGCCGATCTTTACGATTCGACCAAGCTGTCCGACTACCCACGATATCCGACGCAGGCTTACACGGTCGATCCGAGTGTCAAATACACTCCAAATGCACAAAAAGCAGAGGATACTTTTCAGTACCTCAACCAAGCTCAATATATTCCCCTTTCAGATGTAAATCTAAGGCCGGAATATTACAAAACGGCTCAGTACGAAACTGATCGAACCCAGCACTTGGTACACGAGCCTAGCGCTCCGCGCGGCTGCGACACGGACTATCCACCCTTCCAGCCCGCGAAATCAGTTGACCTTGGCGGCTCCGCCCGCATTCCTCGCGGGGGTGGCCTAGAAACCAACCCGCATAATCGGGATATAAATGTCCGACTTGGTCTACCAACGTCAAGTCAAACCTATATAAATCCACTACAGGTGGTAAAAGTCCGGTATGGTTAGGGATGGTTAGGGGTGGACAGCACATGTTCAGTTTATCCGAAAGAGCGGTTAGTGTCCTGTTTTCTCAGCAAGGGCAGCAAATGTATTGTAAGGCAAATATGTAAGGTCGTGTGTTCGATATTGTAGAATGGTCTTTTTCGTTTCGAACCAGACCGCGTTTTTCTTTTTTCTTTTACGACTTATTACTTAGTGCCCTAAGTTGCGTGTTTTGTGATATCTACTTACATGTTCCTAAATTTCAATTTAGTTTATGATGTCTCTCTGACTCCTTTTTATGGAATCATTGGCGTGCTCCGGAGGTACCACTCGTTCTGTTGGTATGTCATTTTGACATTTTATGTCTTTACTTTGGCACATAAATGAAAAAAGCGTTACGGTTGGTTTTCTGATGATTTCCGCTTACAACCGAGTCGTTGCTAGGGAAATGGTAGGTACTTCGTCATTTTTCATCCCACGAAATTCGTTGACCATTCGTTCAAAAGCTCCCGATTTATCCAACCATATTATGTTAGCTACTCGAAGTGCATGGCCAAAAAGCTGAGTTATGAGCATGGTTATATGAATAATATTGTTTGCACACAGGTGATCATTCTCAATAATTGATGTTGTGAACATGATTGCAACCGCTTGTTTTCTGATAATTCATGTTATATGAATAAATGAAAGCTTATGACGAAGAGGGGGGAGGGTGACTGTAAAACATGCATTTTTCGTGAGAAGGCTCAAATGCAAGCTTATGACGAGGAGGTTTCAAATATGGCGCTGGTGATGAATAAATAAAACAACTTGACATAGTAGTGATACTAGTGATAAGATACATCGCAAAATCTAAGCCATTCTTACATGCGGGTGAAAAACGCGTGAGCTGAAACACATTCTGTGTTTCAATAATTTCATTCGAAGTATGTAGGTAGGTACCTACCTAAATAGAGGTAACCGGGGGTCCCCCTGGCAATGTGCGGGTCTCCTTTTTTTTTTATAAAATCCGCTGTAGGGGTTAAACATTGGTCGTCGCTGTACCCTTTTTGGCAGATCGAGGGATACCTTTCTCCACGGAATTTTATTGTTTTACTGAGACATAGCACCCCTTTAGTCTCCTGTTAGACACCTTGTTCAATGCCGCCAATGGCCCTTCTGCTAGAGGTGCGGCTTAAATCTTTGAAGGAAAACTAAACTAACTTACTGGCCAATTTCGATTAAGCTACCATAATTGTGCGGGAAGGTTCCCTAACCATTTAAATTCTTCGCTTCCGGAAGTCTCAGTTTTTGTGCAAACATAAAATCCTTGTCTCTGTCTTAAAATTGGTAGGTACCACAATTTAAATTCGATTTCGATGGAATCCTCAAAGGTTGGACTTTAAATAACTTACCAAAAATTTCGTTGATGTTGAATGAATATTAGCTGGTAGCTACTGCCCTTGTACTTTAACGTATACCTATGTAAGAAACCTTGAATCTGGTCGGTTAGGTGTCAGCTAACTTTGGAGGCCACCCGCCATGTCCAACTAGTCTGAATTTACACTAACAGATTGACACTCGATGTTATGTATTTTTGAGATAGTTACGAGCAAAAAATCTCTCTAATAGTTGTTGAAGACGAGCTCACACTAGTTTTGACCAGTTACCAGATAAGTCGTCTAGATGATCGGCGGTACGCTCGCATCTCAAAACCACATAACATCAAGTAGTCAGTTCCTTGGTAAAAATTCAACTTAGTTGGGCATGGCGGGCCGCCGGAGGCCTGGCGGTGAGAGTACGGAAGTGGTCTCGTGTAGGACAGCCCCTCCAAAATTTGCTGACACGTAACCGACTAGATCCGAAACCTTTGCAACAGAGCGAGTTGATGGGCCTAACGATTTACATTTGTCCGTTTCTATCATTTTAGGTGTCGCAGCTGAAATCGTAGAAATTGGCGATTCTGACGATGATGACGTCGTGATAGTTAGTACTCCAGGAAAAGATATTGCTGTTCCACTTCCAAAAAAGCGAAAACCTTTCAAGATCGTTAAGCCATTTTATACGTCAAAAGACAGTGAGATTATCGTCCTTGATAACGATGACATTAAGGAGGAGGACGTCAAGGATGATGAGAACTATGAACATGATTATTATAAAGAATTGTTTGAGCATGTTGAGAAAGAATGTGAGGAAGAAAGCGACAGCGACGATAATTTTAATATCCATGATTTGTGTTCAACGGATCCACTCTCTTCAGATTTAAACGTCACAATTGAACCCGTCTCCAAAACAACAATCAAAAACTATTCAAGTGAGTAAATATCTCTTTACGTATTCTCAAGATTTTCCGTAGGTAATCAGTTGGTATCTACTCTGTAGTTTTCAATAGTTAACACCGTAGTCACAGATGTTCATACCTACCAGCATAGTTAGGTAGGTACCAACATACATACATGGTAGGTGGGTACTAAACTCGGATCTAGTTATTAACATTAATTTTGCACATCCACATCTTCCGCATCTTGTATTTATAAATTATCCTTAAATGTGAATATTTTGTGAGGACACAATTGTTAGCGCTTTTAAGCTTATTACAAAAAACGTTTCTAAATAGGGTTCCTACAATTAAAAATAGTTTCCAGATTTCAAACAAATTTTTCTACAATCATTATCCATTTATTGTGTGATTTTAATTAAACCTGGCACAAAAATTTCTGCATTATAATTTAAGGGTTGACAATCTTTTATCAAATTATATTTTGCAATAAAACCCTAATTCAACTAATTTTAGTCATTGTAAGTGATTTTTGGGTGGAACAGTGTAGTCCTCTGAAACTCTTTGTGAAATGGTTGTGCAGCGGATCGTCATTTGATTTGAAGGCTGCTGTATTAAACTTTCCCTAGTCAAAATGTTATTTCCACCAGATGACGTTAGGCGAGAGAGTGATAACTGCTTCCATGTTTTCAATCACTTTCGTTTTGAACAAACAAGATCTTGAGGACCCCTACATAGGTAGTCGTACAATTTGTGCTATCTCTGCATTTTTTCAAATGCCTGTTTAGTCTAATGCGAGCTCTCTACTACACCTCGTAATTTATTGTACAAACATAGGTCTTTATATTCGTCACTTTCCATTTTCTACAGTTCAGGTTAACCAAGATAAACTCTCTCCGACTGTTCAACTTTTTTAGTTGTAGTCGTCATATTGTAAAAGTAAATAACAATAAACTGAAAAAACCAAAAACAATATAAAAAGTCTTAATTATTAACTAAGTTTACACCATGGAACTAGGAAGAGACCCAACAACAAAAATTAGACAGAAAGGACAGGCAAAAGCAAGGAAAACGTCCAAGCGCAAAGAGGAAGAAGAGGTCAATCCCAGTAATAACACTTACTTTCCTAGCAACCTTGCTAACTAACTTTTTAAATAACCAAACAAGTTACTTTCCTTACGATTGGAAAAGGCAACCTCTACTTTCCAAGTAACCTTGCAAACACACAACGTAATAATGCAAACGTTAGTTTTTTAACAAACCTGACAGTTACTTTCCTTACCATTGAATGGGCTAACCTCTGCTCTTCAAAACCTTGGAAGTTAATTTCTTCAACATGAAAAAGGCGTCCTTTACATTCCAAACCACCATGCACGTTTGTTTCCTTACCATTGAATGAGCCAATTTTCTCTTACCTATTCTATCTACGTAGACCTCTCTCTCAAGAGCTGCTGGATTATTAGGGTAACTAAGTGCCATGATCTGCAGATAAAGCTCTAAGCCTAATTTGTACCTATTCTAAGCTGAAACTCGATTCATACAAAGCCGTAATCCGAAAAGTAACCTCCTTGAGACTGCTGGGTTACATTAATAAGGTACCAAAACGTCCAATTCAGTTATGGAGAATCAGCTTTTCCTACAAAACATACAATTTTCTGCAACCCGAAATTGAGGCTAACAGGAATTGCTTGAGCTTCATGTACTAGATTTTTATGAATACCTGTATGTGTTTTTCAGTTGGGAACATTCCTAAATGGCTGAGTACCTTTTCCTACGTTCAATTAAGATATTGTGACGTTAAATTAGTAAATGGAGTCTCAGTGACATTACTTATAGCAAGGAGCTGACAAAGCTCGGTTTGATTTCCCACATAGCGCACGATGCCGAAAACCCTTTGCCTGGAGTACAACTAGCCATCCTCAACCGCATTGAGGCCAAAACATGTTTCACGTTCTTTTATTTAAGCAGTAAGATCGTTTGACAGCAGCCAGGGGTCCAGGAGGGCAGAGCCCATCTGCAAGGCGCAGTTTTACTCAATCAAATTAACATGTAGGTAGGTGCCAACCTGCTTTTCATTAGATAGTAAAAACATACATTTATACACTTACAAAATGCTGGGTAGGACTTGCATTACTCAAAACTCAAAAATTTTAAGCATATAAATACTTGTATCTAAAACACTACTCGACATAAAGGAGAGGTTTTCTGTTCTAGTTTACCAAACAACAATGTTACTTACATTAAGATTTATGTTTCTAGTGATTATAATGGAATAACATATATATATATATATATTTTTTTTTTTTTTATCGTTGGTTATTTGTTCTAATTGATTTGTATTGATGCTGTTCCATTGATCGTACCTAGTGGTTAGAGACTGTTGCGTACTCTTGCCAAACATTCATCCAAGGCGAGGTAGGTGATTAGTCATTTACATGTTTTTGTAACAGCATTTCACCTTTATATCCACTAATTTTAGTTTACTTTCTCAGCAACCTGACAACTCAGGCCAAGTAACGTAATAACACATACCATAAAACATTGTCACTCACCCGATTCATTCCGAATCCATCGTTGTAGATCAAAAAACCTAATATACGTCAATATTTGTCTGTGTTTGTTTGTCTGGTTGTGTGTTTGATAATGTTTGTTTGTTTTTGTTTGTCTTAGAAGAGTTCCAATCACCTGGAACGACATAAATAATGAATACTCCTGTTTTTTTACCTAGCATGCCTTGATCTCTCAGCCCAAAATCGTTAAAAAATAGGGTCGGTAACGAAATAGCGACACCTCACCTTTCTCATGTTTTTCCTGTTTCCCAAGATACCAGTAGACAATATTTTGGAGAGAAATTTCTTTCCCAGTTTCCCTACTTCAAATTCAATATTCAATACAGTTTCCCTACTTAAATGTGGTTCATATATAATACCTAATGAACCTTTGTAATCTATGCAAAAAAATAAAAAATAATAATAAATAAATAAAATAATACCTAATAATAATAATATTAATTAACCCTCTCTCAAAATTTGTTGGTTACATAACTTTCCAACATTCTTAGTTACCGAATAATAAAAAACTCAGGACATTCGCTTATTTTGTTCACTCAACTCCTCTGATCATACTTTCCTATTAAACTAACGATACACAAGTTCGGAGTTTAGCTCCTCTTTGACTGGAGGGGGGGGGGGGGGGGGAGAGAATGTACAAAACCAATTCAATCTACGGGTTCCAAGACTAAAGCGAAGCATGTACCATGTTGTAGGATAAGGTCTGCAAGGCTTTGAGGCCAGGTGCCATTTCATTTTAGTTTCCACGAACAAAGTTATCCTTGTTGTAAATGTGTTCATGTACCATCTTGATTGATAACAATAAAGGTGAAATGTTGTGTCTCATACCTAACCACAAATTAACTCTTATGGGAAAAATTGTATCGACTAACTTTAAATTTAATGATCTACGAAGAAAATTAAGAAATTTGAAAAGTTGTAAGCCCAGATACCTAACTTAATAACGCTCCTCAATAACCATGCCCATAGACGCAGACGGATTAAAAAATAACAAGCTTAACGTGGTAGGACACCAAAAAATGTACATGTGTTTATTGATACCAATGTGTTGATCATGACATTTGTTGATTATGTTGAAACGGTTATTATTATATTAGGAAGTGACTGCATGAATCTATAACTGTTTTCGTCCAATCTTAAGAGCTTAATGTAATACATAACTACAAATCTTTTGCTATGTACAATATGTTATTGCAAGTATTCAGCACCAAATACATTTTAGTTTCACATTAATACATGTAAAAAGCAGGAAACATATGGGTTGCATCTTGGTTTTATAGTGTACATACTGAAGGCAACCCCACACACGTGCAGCATTTCCTCAAAGCTTTTCTTGATCAAGCTTGGAGGAAATGCTGCTTACGTGCGGTGTTGTCCTTATATATAAATTTGAGCTGTACAGAATGCCCGTATTTCCATTCGGGTCTTTCCTCAGTGCTGCGGATAGAACATGAATTAGAGTGAGGCAATGATTCATGATTTCCAGTGATCTCAACTACCTTAAAAACCAATGAAGCCACCTAGGTCCACGCTTTCCTCAAACTTAGGTTTAGGTTGGTCCCGTACCTATTTCATTGTTCTCAACCTGTCAGTTCATTCTGCGCTTGCGCATACGTAAATCATATAATCATTTTTTCTATTGTTAATTGACCAATTATGACGTTCCACGCAACGTCTTGATTTACACTTTTCCGCTATGGAATTTTTCAAGATCATTTAAAACCTTTCAATGAGCTAAACATTCATGATAGGTAAACGAGGACGCTATGTGCCACACCCAACTTGGCCCCCCTCCACTTTTTTTCCAGAAAGAGAATCTTATGTTGTCTTTGGAAGCCATATCACGCGCCTTGTACTCCTCTTGTATTATTTCTATCGTCTAAATCAACCACCCTTCCCACTGCTTTAAAACTACCTTGAATTGTGTTTCCATCGTTTTATTAAAAAGCATGAAATACGGGAAACCAAGTTTTTTCCATGGTTGAAAAATAATAATAATAAAAAAGTTCCAGTCATGCAGCATGATCGTATGAGCGAATTTTCGTTACTTATCTCACTATATAATGTTATATTGTTTTGAAAATTAAGGACTTTGGGAGGAAAAGAAATTGTAAACTACTAACTTTATGGCAAAAGACTCGTTCTAAATAATATTCTGCGATTCAAAAAGAGATTTTGGATTTTTATCTTTTTTGGAGTTTTTATAGATTTTTCAGCACAGTTTAATGAAATTTAAGGACATTTTTCGGCATAATTTTGCACATACATTTTTTAATGTTCTATTTTATACTTTAAATAAACTTTATTTGAGCAATATTCAGTTAAAAAATATAAACAACAATTCTCAGCCGTTTTTTTGCTATTTTTAGTGATTTTTTCAGCACTTTTTTTTTAAATTTGACCAATTTAATGTGCTCAAAAAATGCTGACCAACGAACTCGTCCTTTCGTTTGGAAAGCTTGATTTTTTGGCGCAAGAACGGAATTTTTATCTCAATCCTAAGGAGAGTTATCATCTGGAAAGATATATATACATACATATACATATATATATATATATATATATATATATATATATATATATATATATATATATATGACAAAAGAACTCTAGGATTCGTTTCAGAATATCTCAAAACAGATTTCAATAAAGAACATTTTCAAAAATTTTGATTTTTAAAATCTTTTGAGCCATTGCAATAGCTTCATTTTCTACAAAAATTCGCTAAAAATCAAGGATTTTCTATATCTACATTCATGCTAATCTATACAGATCTTTTACGGCTGCTGTTTCCGTAGTCGATCATTCCCTTCCCAGATATTGATCGACCATATACCTATCATCTGCATAGAAAGAATAAAGCACTTTCGAATAAAAAATGAAAATACTGGTATGAATATAAAATTGTTTTTCTGCAGATTCCAAGAGATTGAGAAGCAGATCACCATCACCTTCTCCTTCATCATCAGCAGAAGACACCGATGACCCGTTGTATATTCCATATGGCACACCAACTCGAGGTGATAACTCTAAAAAATTAGATAACCTGTTTAAATAATCGTACCTACAACTATACCCTTAAAATTCTTCATAATTTTAATCGTGAGAATTTCAAATCTTTCATCGCTATTTTACACCTCATGTTTCAAGGAAAGCACAGCAAACGGAAAACAGCATATGTTCCAACTGAGCCCTACAGAGATGTGGTAGGTTTTTTCTTTTTATTTTACCTGGGTACCTACCTACATTGTAGGTATTTATACAAGTTATTTGTTGTTCGCAATACTGTAATTTCATTTAATTAAGTAAGGCGGTTTCATCAGAATGCGACAAAAATTTTCCACGTGAAGATAGGCACTACCTATCTACGATTTAAAATCAAAGTATCGGGGTATCCAATAATTTTGCTTTCAGTTTCCCATTCGTGTAACCTTGAATAGCTCTGATCAGGTGCTTATCTAAATAAATATTTTCATCTTTTTGTTTCAGTATTACACCAAACCCCTCAACAAGATTGACAGGTGAGAAGGGGTACCATGGGAAGCCTGGGTATTGCATTGCGTGCAATATTTGGAAATTAATAATGAATCTTATTTGTTCCAGGAAGCGCTCCAGAATCACATTCTGTGACCGCGTGATAGATTTTCTAGACTGCCACAAAAGTCCGAAATCCGCAGCCAAGCTGTGCACGGGGTTTTGGGAAAGTCTGAGCCTTCGAACAAAGAGAAAGTAAGAAAGAGTCCTCAGAATTTAGTTCATCAATTTATTCATGAATCATAGCAATGGGGTCATCTATGGATTCGTTTCAGGTATATTCCACGATCGAGACACGCAATATGTTCCTACGAAGAAGATGTCCCTAGGATTCGAAGTTTCATAGAGTCAGATGAATAGTTGGTACAGATTTTTACCTATTCAAGATCAAAATAAGTAGGTACAAATCTACCTACCTGTGTATATACGATTATTTAATTCTATCATTGTTTTATTTGTGGCTAGCTTTCTCTAAGCACTAGTCCATCTATTTTAATACCAAATGAAAATAAATATAAGATTGTGAAAAGATGCCATTCTTAATCATTGTATATTTTAAACAATATTTATAGTACAAGAACAAGTAAAGTGGTTGATGTCAATCGCATAGAATGTTGATAATTATTTTACCTACTTCTGAGTCAAATAACCTTATTGATCACTTTCGATGGCGATACAATGTTTGCCCTCCATACTTAATCAATTTTTTGCTAGCATTTTGCGTTCTAGAACTCAAAACTAGTTTCAAAAATCCTCGGCACACGCATAAATCCCAAATTTCGTAGCCAATTTTGATGAAACTGTGAGTCAACTCATGCTCCATCATGAATTTAATTGTGATGAGTTGTAGCGTTAGCATGTATTTATGGACACAAAACAGCGAACAACAACAAGGTGGCTCGTAAGGTGATGAAAGCCATTAAGGGAACGTCACCCAGCAATGTGAAAGGAGAAGATAGGGTGGTTGGTCCAGTGGCTTGGAATGTAAGGTTTGTGATCTTGGCATTCAGGTATGTACATTGGTTTCCGCATTGCCTACTTGAGTCATATCTTTCTTGGAGTTTCCTATACGTTTTCTCTTCTACAATTTTCCTATTTACTTCTTCAATATCATGTTGTGTTCCTGCACAACATATTTGGCGCAGTCCATAGGACCCCCTCTCTTCCTTTCACATAGCAGGGTGACATTCCCTTTCTCAGTTTCGTAACCTTACGAGCCACCTCTTTGTTGTTCGATGTTTTGTGTTTACAACATAGACACAAACATAAAATTCTTGGGAAGAGTTGACCAAATTTTCAACAATCAATCATATTTTGAGGTTCGGTTCAATCAAATTCAACAGTTGATTCAAGAATAACCGCTAGCAGCTTCAAAAAAAAAGTACGAGATCGTTTGAAAAGGTACACCTACACTAACGGGTCCCACTCAAGGACGAGGGCCTAACTTATCATTTGAGATCGCAACCAAGATGTGAATCTCAAAAGGAGGATTTTAGGGAGAGTATATATGCGCAAGAGTGCAAGAATAGGTAAGAGTAATAGTTTGTAAAAAGAAATCTGATTGGCTGCAAAGACTAATGGAAAGGCTCTATTCATATCACAAGGTCCCCTCTGAAAATTAAGGTACGGACTGTGAAGTGATTAGATTATTCACAGTGTGTTGTTGTTAACGCTTCACTCTCAAACATATAGGCGCTGGTTCCATCGCGCTCGTTTTCTAACCAGTCCTGCTAGCGCTTGCTTGTTGAAAATTTTAATGACGAAGTAGTAACAATCACTTTCTGTAATCCGTTTATAAATTCATAATAATGTAAATATACCTTCTGATCATTCGTTGATGGTCTAATAATTTATTAACCTCAAAAGTGGTGGGAAAATTAGATTATTATGTATCGAGATGATTTGAATAGACAATGTAAGGTGCATAGACAATGTTGGGGTAATTGAGCCCTGGGTCCCTCTCCTATAAAAATCGGAAATATTTTGAAAATGAACGTTGGTGTCACTGTAAAGAACCCCACTATTCTCAAAACAACAGCCATTTTGATCCTCAGTCACATGTTTTGATTTGGAGGTCACATATTATATCAACAAAGTGCTGAAAAAAATCACTAAAAATAGCAAAAAATGGCTAAAAATCGTTAAATTTATATTTTTTAGCAGAATATTGCACAAATAAAGTTTTTTAACTAATAAATAGAACATTAAATAATTCAAGTACAAAATTGTGCAGAAAATGTAATTAAATTTCATTAAAATGTGCTAAAAAATCGATAAAAATGCAAACAAGTTAAAAATCCAAACTCTCATTTTGAACAGCATAAATTACAATTTAGAACGAGTTTTTTTGCAATAAAATTTGTAATTATTGGGTTTATCGAGGCTAAAATTGGAAGTTAACAATTTCTTTTCACTCAAAGCCATCAATATTCAAAACAATGTAACATAATATAATACTGTAATCTATGAAAATTCGCTCATACGATCATGCTGCATGACTAGAACTTTTCGGCTCAACAATGCTGAATATTGTCCAGGAAATATCGTCGTGGTGACAGCAAGCAAGAATTTTTTTCAACTGTTTGAATTTTTAGTCATTGTATGACAACTAATTTAAGTATTTCAACACTCTCTCAACCTATTTGTTAACAACAGGAATTTGGCCTAGTTACCCTAGAGATCCAAAATGGGTTTTCTGGGCCCTAGGTGTGGGGTAACTGGACCCTCTCTGGTCCCAATTACCCCACCCGTGGCCCAATCAGTCCCTCACGTTTGTTCCAGGTCATGGCACAAGCACCCTTACAAAAAACTAAAAGGAGCAGGAACAAAATAGTGGAAGATGTTAAGCAAGCTATAGATGACATCAAGAACGGCAGAAATATACTATACGAGGTGCATCTGTAGACTACAAAATACTTCGTAGTACTTTAAGATACTAGGTACTACATTTAGGAGATAGGGGGAAAGGTAAGGGTGATGGAAAGGGTGGCGGAGGAGTTTCTTCTTATTCGCCTCCCGAAGTTGAAAGCAAAATTGCTTCAATTATAAAAGTGATGGAAAAAAATGGATTTGGATTCTGCCGAGGGGCAGAATAATTGATTATGTCAAACCTTCATTAAGGCGAACAACCTTACCACTATCTTCAAAGACCTTCACCATTAGATGAAGCAACAAAAAATAAATTATAGAAATGAGAAGAAAAATAAGGGAAGCCACATTTTTAATCGAAAGGAATAGTGTGAAGGTAGGTCGTAAGAACAGCAGAAGCAAGTAATCGGTGCAGGAATGGGAGGCACAGGAAAGAACAGACAAAAGCCAGGGGGGACAAATGAGTTGGCTGGAGGAGAGGCAGCTACTTACGCATGGAAAATGTCTCCACCCACTAGGAGCATGGGCATAACTGCAAGCAGGACTAAACTGAGCATGCGAAAAAGAATGTATTTTTACCCAACATTATTGAAATTCTATGCGAAAGCCAAAAACAAATTCCCTGCTCCAAAAAAGATCTGTCAAATAACGTAAGTGAAAAACAATCAGTTGAAGTTGGAGACACTAGTGACCTCCTGAAGCTGGATACAAATGGAGGAGGCCATTCTCGAAATCAAATACACAGTTGCAAACACTGGCAAAAATGAAGATAAGGATGAAAACAAAGAAGATTAAGAACATGCTGAAAGAAAAACGTCGAAGAATATGAAGAAGGTGAGGATGAAGAAGAAAAGAGAAGTTTGAAAAAGTAAGAAACATAAAACGAGGAGGAAAGCATGAAGGTGGATGACAAAGTTGAACCAAATGTTACTCAAGAAGAAATGAGGCGGATGGAAAAAGGAGAAATTAAGGAAAAAGGTGAGGTGGAGAACAAAAGAGAGAACGAGATGGACGGAGAATGGCGGGGCATGAGGAGTCGAAAACTGAGTGGGAAGGAATTACGAAACAAGTCGAAATTGATGCCAAGAGGTTTTACCAAGAAGATTAAAGAAAACGAGAAGAGGCAACAAAAAAGAAGAACCATGAAACGAAGAAGGGACTGGGTTCACCAATAAAAATAATGAGGCTGAGAACCACACTTGAATTTTACTCATACGAGTACATTAAACACAGAAAAAATTAAGTCCTGTTCATTAGGGTGGAGGATTTCGGCTCTAATGTCAACATTGGAAGTTTTACGTGTTTCAACGCTCCCTGACAACGCTACACGTGTTCTTGCTTCATTAGAACTACCTACTATAAAAATATATTCAGTTCAGTTTCAGAATTCATGAAGAAAAGTGTGTGATTAATTTACAAATAGTTAAAGAATAAATATTATTGTCTGGAAGGTGTGGAACAAAGGTAAATATCGAAGAATATCCGCACCCCTTTCTAACAATATATACTTGGTTGGACCACTTTTCACCATGTAGTCGAAGGTGTCCACTGTCATTCGAGAGCATGACATGATATGTTCTTCACTTTCACTAAACAAGCAAGGATGAAATTCCCAAAACTGGCTACCACATTTGACGATAATTTTCTACACTGGCCTCAGTTTTTAATTGTTTTGTGCTCTAATTAATACAAGAGAGAGGTTTTACTGGCCACTAACTCAAATTTGTAAAATGGCGGCATGAGAGTAAATTAAAATGAAATACGAAGTTGAATACTCATAAAAGCAGGTGTTGTTTACTGGTCTATAAAGCGTTTCTACGTACGACACCCTTTTTTCTCCCGCGCGGCATGACGCTCCGACGCGTCAACGTTCGTTTTTTCCACGCAGACATGGCCTTCAAGAACTCTCGAGTTAGGCGATTATAACTCAAGGAATTGCCATTTCGTGACATTCTTATTTGCATATGCGATCGCACTCTTAATATTCCGAGTTATACCTAACGCATAAACCCTTTTAATTGCCAACACAAACGGAATTAAGCGTTTCAGTCAGAGTATTCACTAATGATTGATGTATTCACACGTGTCTACGGAAACATCTCAACTAGCTTCTCGAAAATTTGTTCAAACGTCTTACCAGTCATCAGAGAATGATAAAATCGTTTCAATCATGCCCAATCGACGTATATACAGAGTGGAATCGGATAAGTGATGAAAATTTTTTTTTTTTTGCCTTAGTCTGCATAAGAAATGTAGTCAAATGCCGCCAACCGCATATTTTTATCTCAATCCGTACTGGATATATGACTTTTTAAAGGTTTTTTTTCAGGAAAACCGTGCTTTTTCCTTTTAAACTCAAAATTCTACACTTTGCCTCATTCAATTTCAACTTTTGACCTCATTTTCGAAATCAGCGTTGAATTTCCTGTAAGAATAGTTTGGTTGGGTTCTTAAAAAGTGCCATTCGAAGACCTTCAAATCAGCTCAAACATAGACAATTTTGAAAAAATATAATTTCTGAAAATCTTTAAAACTTTACTACTTTTCCAAAAAAAATCCTGTAAACTAGCAAATCTTATGAAAACTGCTTCATCTAACACTCTTTCCAACGGTATAGTCAATTTTACTTTGTTATTTAGGGGAGAAAATCAAGTTTTAATGTTAAAAAATGTGGGGTTTTCAATGAAATCGTTGGTTTTCTCGAAAAATGATATTCTATGAACCTACTAGTATGGGGTCGGTTTCTACCTATTTTTTCACGCTGAATCAAATGGTAACGCTTGCAGATCTCTCCAGCTACGTTATAATCGAATTTTACACTTTAATTAACTAGTTTTACCCCTTAACACACATACATTTAAGCGTAACAAACAAACTAAAAATTGTGAGTTTAAGTGTAAATTTTGGTTATAACGGAGTTGGAGAGATCTACAAATGTTACCATTCGATTTAGCGTGGAAAAATACGTAGAAACCGACCTCATACTTGTAGGTTCATGGAGGGTCATTTTTCAAGAAAACCATCGATTTGATGAAAAAAACCACATTCTTCAACATGAGAACATAATTTTCTCCCCTAAATAACAAAGTAAAAGAAAAATTGACTATACCGTTGGAAAAAGCATTAGATGAAGCAGTTTTCATGAGATTTGCCAGTTTCCAGGATTTTTTTTTTTTTTTTTTTTGAAAAGTAGTAAAGTTTTAAAGATTTTCAGAAATTTCATTTTTTCAAAATTGTCTATGTTTGAGCTGATTTGGTCTTCGAATGGCACTTTTAAGAACCCAAGTACACGTTCTTATGGCAAATTCAACGCTGATTTCGAAAATGAGGTCAAAAGTGGAAATTAAATGAGGCAAAGTGGAGAATTTTGAGTTTAAAAGGAAAAAACACGGTTTTCCTGAAAAAAAAAAAAACTTTAAAAAATCATATCTTCAGTACGGATTGAGATTAAAATATGTGGTTGGCGGCATTTGACCACATTTCTGATGCAGGCTAACGCAAAAAAATTTCGTCACTTATCCGCTTCCATCCTGTATATATAAGAAAAATTAAATGTTTAGCTTTTATAAAAACGTAAAAACATAATTGTTATGCCTCTTCAATATCTGCGGCCCTTGGAGAGTCCGGTCCTCTGATCTCAAGCATGTCGTTATTCAAGATCAATAATTGTATTTGCTTGGATGAAGAAGTGAAGTTAATGTAAGACAGCTACAAGTAGGTACGATGTATTAAAATTACTCCAACACACAATCCCAAACGTAAGGAAGAAACGTCAGTTATCCGAACCCAACTGTCCCCTAAGGATATAAAGACGGGGATGAATGAAAACGGGGTCAAGGATGGAGAACGGCTTATCTATTTCGTTTTTTATACAAAATATTTATGTATAGATACTGCTAAGTATATCATTTAAATGTAGATGAAACTGTAAAATTATTGCAATATTATCAGGCTTCTGAGACGGATTTCTTCTTTTTCTTCTTCTTCTTCTCAGAGCTTGGTTGCGTTACCTCTTCAGCGTTGTCGTCTTCTGACTTGACCTTTCTTGCAGGCGATTGGTCTGAAAGATAAATAAACAGTGATAAGATAAAAGGTAAATGTTACATTTTCAAAAGAAAATATGCATAGAAATTATAACTCCCTCCTACTCTCCCAGAACCAGTTACACATTCTTATTGTACAAGGGTGATGACACTGACGCCTAGTTTAAACGCTGATGCGTGAGATGGAGCATGATAGCAAAAATACTGGCAAATAAAACAAAAACATTTCGCAAAAAGTCTTCTAACAGTTAGGAAGTTGAGTTATGAATACGTAAATAATTCAACTAATGCATACAGCCACAGTCACCTAGGTAAAACAAAATGAAACCTGGCCTAATCTATCAATAAAAACACCTACAAAATAGTGTTTTGTATTTTGTGTTTTGTAAACCCAGCAGAAGTAATGATGGATCCGGAGTGACATTTTTTCAGATCACCAAATCCTTTCAGTTTATTCATTAAAAGAGTAGTGAATGACTGCCAACAACAATACAGGCCTCTTTAGGACACCATCCGCCAAAATATGACGCCAGCATCAGGGGGCTAGAGTAGCCAGCCGATGAATTCGACCTTCTCGAGCTCGTGAAATGGGATGGGATGGACATCAAAAACCCTCAGATCATAAACGACCAAGCATCTCATGCCTCAACAAGAGCAACAGAAGGGCTGGTGACATCGATCTGCTTGGAGAAAACTTTCAATTACATGAATCATCGGAAAAGGTTGCTCAAGTTCTCAAAGATAAAATACAGAGATTGAACGAGTGCCACCATAGCCAAAGAAGTGGAAAGAAGTGATTGAAAGACTCCAGCCAAGAATTTTACAATGCGTACATGAAAACTCTCAATGGTTATCTGTACAAACCACTACACCTGATGGTATGGGTTTGCCACCACTGCAATTCAGAGATTCCATAGCTCTTCGCTATGGACACAATCCTTTAGGACTTCCAAAACAAAAACGTGTGATCGATGTGGCCCTTCTTTCGACCTAAACCATGCATTGTACTGCAAGAAAGGAGTTTTGTTGAAAAGAGGACATGATGGTGTAAGAGATGAATATGTTAGACCAGTCTTGCCTGGCAAGGAGTGTCCCTAGAACCAGTATGTACTACGGAGGCTAGTGACAAAAGTGAAAGCGATGTTGGTGGCTGATATACAAGTCCAAGAAGTGTGGGACAGTGCAAGACCGGCGTTTTTGCCACACGCATTATAAATGCCAACGCCAGCTCGTACTGTACCCAATCATGGGACACCATTGTAGAGTTATCAACAAGGAGCTAGCTAGGAGGAGTTAGGTTGTAGGTAACAAACGAAGAATGATGAAGTGGCTGGGAACCATCAGGAGTCATGCACACTCTTCTATGATCCTGGTGGTATGCTGTATTCCTCAAAAGATTATCAAGTACTCTCTCTGACATATGGGGCAAGCCAAACTCTCAAGAGCTAGAATGAGTGAGGGTGGGAATGCAAGTTTCAATCATCAGGGCCGTTTCCTTTCGACTGAGAGGGGTGAAATTAACCCTTTGCTCAATAGGAGTTGAGGATGGAGCAGCGTTTTTCAACTTGACGACTGAACGGTTACCCACTAGGGAAAATCACCAGTTTAATCCAAATCATCAACTTATAAAACTCCTTCTTCGTCTTAGGATGACCTACCAATAAAAATGATCTACCATTTATTTTATAATTATTATTTTTGTTTATGACATAGGTTTTGCCGCCTACTTATTGAATACTACTTTATTATAACTATTATTTACTTAATATGCTATAAAATTCTTGTAATAACTAAGTCTATTACGTGAAAAATTGTCCAAAATGGTTTCAGGCGGTGGTTGGTTGGTTAAAAAAAAAAAAAAAAAAAAAAAAAAAAAAAAAAAAAAAAAGAATAGTGACTGGGAAGGTCAGGGTTATTTTCTTTTTTCAATCATCATTTGCTTGGTCCCACGAATGCATATTCGGTCTGTGCTCTTTTGTATGATTGATGTGATTGTGTGATCATTTATATTTATTGATGGAATCAAAGAAGATGCACAGGGAAGAAAGAGGACCTCAAAGACAACCTGATACATAACCATTTTGATATTCTCGGATCTAAAATAAATCGACGCCCATTCGGTCCACACTAAAAACGAAAGATGGAAGAAATTGGCGTGAGGAATTCAATTCCAGTTCTTACCAATATCTGGATTGGTCAAAATAGAAAACACTGGGAAAATCTAAAATAATGTGAAAAGGAGCGCTCTTGTCAACGCGTACGATAACCTTTACATCACAGGCGAGTATAGGTTGAATACAACTTTTCTTTTCTCTTGTCTAGTCCGATATTCATTATTATCGTCTTTGGGAATCAAATGAAGTTTTTAATAATGTCTTTCTGTTGAAGGAGGTGGCAAAAAAAACAAATTAATGAAAAAACCCGAGCGAGAGCTCTTGCCATTATCACTTGATAAATTTTAAACACGCGACAAAATAATAACATAGATAAGGTTAAATACAGAATACATCACGAGGATTTTGACCAAGTTTTTATGAGGTGGCTTGGTAAGTGAAGCAACAACTGATCAGAGTTTATGCTCCTACAACCTGCCGAGACGGAGCGTTTAATGCAATGCCCTGAATGCCGGTTGAAGTTCTACGGTAATGATGGAACCAACTGATCGGAGATAAGCCTTGAACTTCCATGGTAAAATCTAATATTGCCGACGATCTCCATTCAATAGTCATACCGCATTTTGAACTCGGATCAAAAACTTGGTGAAACTGGCCCAAAGAGATCTACCATTTAAAAGAATTGCAAAAACACGTACATGCCTCCATTACTCTATTCGAAAAACTTTAATACCTTCTGTAACTTCAGGAGATTCAGCTTCCTGGCCAACCTTGCTCTTCTTCTTCTTTTTCTTCTTCTTGGGGGAAGATTCGCCATCTTCAGGCTCAGCCTTCACTTCAATTTCCATTCCTTCTCCATCCTCCGTCTTAATTTTCTTCTTTTTCTTAGGTGGGCTATCTGTTAACAAATAAACAATAAATTGACGGGGTGGGCATAAATAAACGAGTAAAACATGTTCTGCTAAAATTTTGAAACGTGCTGCCAACCTGAGGGTGTTGGAGTGATGTCTTCTATGAGGGGTTTTTGATCCTCCTCTTCTACTTTGAGCTTCCTCTTCGTTGGGGCAATAGTAACATCAGCACCTTCTGGATATTGGAGTACTTCCCTAAAAACAAGTGGCAACGATGTACAAGCATGGCACTGCAGCTGATTTCCAATAATTGAGTGAGGTCTTAAGCCCTTAGCCCTCAAGAAAAAACATCAAGATTGCCCTGATGCTGCATCCCGGTCCTTGTCTCGCCTCACAATCTCTAACGCTACGCCCTCCACCATCTTCTGAGGTAACCCACTAACTTCTGAGGTAACAACGTGAGCTGTTCCACATAGGATTCAGCGTTTTCTTAATGTTCAATCAAAAGTTCGATTTTGGTTCATTATTTTCAATAATGAACTTTTGTATTCGACCGATGGGGAAAAAGTTAACCCTTCAAAATTTGATATTGATATTTGATATATATATATATATATATATATCGTTCAGTTATATTTGGGGACCACTGAACTTTGTAGAAGGTCAGAAATAATAGACCTTTGCGTAATAATTTGCTGCGTTTTTTCTTTTTTGTAATTTGAAAAAACTTGAAAAATATCCCAACCGTTCAGCATAAATTCATTTCATAATTTTGGTAGTCATTAATATCAGGTATTACTATTTCACGACTTTGTATTTTTATATAGTTGTGCATTATTTTTGCACACTTATTTATTACATTCAAATGTATGACTAAATAACATTTTTCAGAATAAGCAAAAGATCTCGCGTCCTTCAATTTAATATGCCCATCTATCTTATTCCTGGCTTTATTCCAGAAAGAGAAGATTCATTTGCTATTAGTATCAGTCTTTTCTCTTCTTCTTTTCTAAAGTAAATATATCAATTTTCTCCCTAGAACCCTCCTGTTATCCTAGAAACAATTAGGAATGTAATTTTATTAATGTAAGAAGGACCCGGTTTCAAAACAGTATCGAAAATATAGGGACTCAGACGAGGACCACAGTATTAGATTAAGAAACCAATATTAGTTGAAATATTCCACCCATCACATATATCTTGCCAATCAAAGCCCGAAGTTTCAGTAATAAGAGCTAATCATAGCCTTGGATGTTTTGAAAAAGCAATATGAAATAAGGAATGTTTCTCACTTTTTAGACTGATATTTTTCAAACTTGGCTTTAGCCTTGGCTGAGCCAGAAATTTTTCGAAGATTTCCTTCTTCGAGGACCTTTAGCCGCGTTTCCAGTTTCGCCCTGTGATTGATGCCTAGGTCGGCAGTGGCCTCGTCTCCTTCTCCTAAGGCATCGACACGTGCAGCTAGGGAAGCTTTAGCAGCCAGCGATCGAGACATCTAAACGAAATCATTATTCATTGACAAACGTAGGTAACATTATTTAAAATACATAGGTATTAAGCCGTAAATAAAAATAATACATAAAAGGCTGTTGGTAGACATGAACCTCTAACTAAGTGTTACAAGGAATATAAGGAAACATTAAGAAAACACCCTACATGACTCAAGATCAAGTAAGCGTTCCATCCATCCATATTACCAGTGGGTCCGCTGAACAGGTGAGTCATGAAGTTTGAGGGAATCTACAAATTTTCGATACCAGCGGTGGTCTTAAGGCAAGGATGCTAATCTAGATGTGAACATAATCCGATTCGATTCAGCATCTATGCTGCATCATTGACTAATGAAGTAAGTCTCTTCTTTGACTCGGCGAGCATTTCTCAGTGTGTGCGTGAGTGTGTGTCTTCCACAATTTTTGAGCTCTCAACTTGAAATTTGGTAGGTAGACTCTAGAGAAGAATGGGGCTTCGAATTCCTTCAATGGAAATTAATTAGTTAGGTACCTTTTTCTGGCAGAATTTGACTGGGCTATGGAAGGTTATGATGACTACGCGTAAGCCGGGATTCCAACGAAAGTTTTTTTCCCGCATACACAAAAGTAGGCCTCTTTCCTGTACACGTGCAGTTCAACGGGTTGACGCAGGAATCGCGTAAGCGCAGTTAGTGAGTCAGTCTTTCTGCGTACACGGATAGAACAAAAACTCTCCAATGACTGACGTCAACCTTGGATTGTCGTCAAGGAGAACTTTTAAAGCTTTTATAGTGGTTCCAGTAATTTATAGTGGTAGAGAAAACTAGTGAAAACAATATCCGAATTTCGGTTGATTTGACAACGATCGTCATTGCTGACAACAAGTTATTGTCATCTGGTCGTCACCATAAAACTATACAACTACTTTCAGATGTCTGAAGTGATCCATTTACGCTAACGCATCTATTTCCAAAGTAACAAGAAGAGAAAACTATATTTCCATCATCCAAATGGGGAGGAGGAATTTATGGTACCTGAGTTACTGTAAGTTAGAATAATGCAATCAGGCAGAAATCAAAGTATGCCAATATAATCTCTTAAAACCAAAATAATGTCACTCCGTTTTCCAATTCAAGTTGATTTAGTATCATAAGATTTCACGAAAAATCATACCTCAATGCATGAAACTACAAAGGTATTAGAAATTACATACGACGAAATTACATACCTTTCCTTTGTTTTTGGTACTTGCTGTAGCTACCAAACTTGAATGGTATATAAGACCATACTTAGGAGTGTCTTTTTGAGTTTTGAGCGCTCTGAATAACGCCTTTTCTGCACCAAATATCTGAACTGTAGATGCGGGTTGTTTTGCAAGATTGATGAGAGAACCTGGATAGAAATCAAACCACATTAAAACTTAGAATCAAATCAGAAGAATCGAATTATAGTAATAGTAAACAAATAAGGCAAATGGATTATTTATGTTACGGATAATCGTATCAAGATGATTAAGTGAGTGCAAATGTATAGATAAAATTGTAATAGACACGGTGTAGATGACCTTCATCTTCAAATCTATGAGAATGCAATACATTTAAGACCACGTAACTATAAGACGAACAAAAGTGAAATTTTTACCAGAGTGCGAGATGAGTCTAGCTCCAACAAGATCACCCAAAAGTACTGTGAGGTTAGGAGCGATTGCCATCATGCGGGATTTGAGGTAGTCATATAACTGACTTCTGTACATAGTCATTTCAAGAACCTGAAAATGCATAAAAATAAGTCAAGTTCCTAATAACTATCTCCTCATTCAGCAACGGAGCCCATTGAGTTGTGGAGGTGCTTACCTGATCGCAAAGTATTTGGATGTGAAGGATGTCTTCATCTGAAATTTCGGTTCCCATTGAGACTTCCGCGGCTTCTTTTACTTTTTCTTCGACCTCTTCAGGCAAAATGTCTGAAAGATCAGTTGTAGCGGCATTGTCTCGAGTGCCTGAAATTAGAGAAGAAAATTATCGCAACATTCGGGATTCATACATTTTAGAATATTCATTTGTTTCATGATTATCCTTTAAAATAATCTAGGCACACGTAAAAATCTATCTTCAGGCATTGTGAGATCATAAACGGTTATCGCCTTCGGATCAGAGGTAACTTCTGGGCATGCATGCGTCTGAAATTCTCGTAAGGCTGATTACTCCCGCAATCATAATAGCACACAATTTTACTGGAACGTCCTACGGATTTCAGTGGATCCACTTTAAAATTCATGCTATGAAACACGTGCATAGATTTCATTGGTTTCATTCATACTAGTTGTAGGGAATAGAAACATGAATTCCACTGAATCTTAGTGTTTCCCAATCAGATTCAAGGTATATGCTGCAGTTATCCGGATCTTTTAAAATCGATGGATATAAAAGGTATGTACAACATTTATTTACGCTGTATGCAGTAATAAATCATTTGCTTAGTAGGCTTCAAAACTTGAATAACAATATACTTTTACCTCCATGCAGGCCGCTAGGCATGAAGGAAGGAGGTAGAACTTGAAGAAGACGATGACAATATAAGGTATCACTTCTTGGTGGGTGATGTCACTGATAGTGGTTCACTAAAGCTTCGTTCTCAGTGCGCGTTCTAACAGTTCTCGAACTCATGAGAACTGGGACGGGGAGTCCCGGGGAGTTCCGGAACTTGTGGAACCGCGTTCTGCACTGCGAACGATTTCAGAACTTGGAAGTGGAATAACCTGTGTTGTTTGTAACCTCACTCAACTCATTCCAGAAGATAACTATCCTTAGGATTGAGATAAACATCCCTTTACTACTTACATTTCATTATTATTTGCTGAAAATCGATAAAAGCTCCCCAAAAAAGCTAAAATTCCCAAATCTTTTTTGAGTCGCAGATTATTATTTAGAACGAATTTTGTTGCCATAATGTTGGTTATTACGATTTCAAAGTGTTCTAATTTCAAAACTATGTACCTAACGTAATATAGGTACTAAGATAATTTACGAGATTCGCTCGTACGATCATGCTGCATGACTGGAACTTTTTTTTGCCATACCTTGCCATAAGGACCGAAGTGGTGATGGTAGAGGGTGCTGGCCTGAAAACGGTGGGCTAACTCTTCCGCGAGCCCACGGCTTATTCTAAAGTGGTAAACGAACTCTTCGTCGTCAAACCTTGGCACGATTTTCTCAAAAAAATTTGAGTTTCTTGGATGTAGACGAGATCCAACTATAACTTCGATCTCGTCCTCATCGTCTACTAACCACGGAACACCATCGTCGAAATTATCACTATCTGAACTTGACGAGCTAGTTGACATTTCGAATTATAGAATAGTTTGGTAACGTATAGAGACTGAAAGAGAATGAAATGAAAGAAAGAGAATGAAGCTGAAATTGTTAAGATCGATGAAGCAAAATAAAACGATATAAGGTTGTTTAATGAATAAAGTCGATGAAAACAAAAGTTGTTTATTCCACGAGATCCGAAAAATAGTGAAATGCGCATGCGTTAACTACGTCCTTGCGTTCGAGTTCTCACAGTTCCGGAAAAAAACGGGAACTGTCAGAACCGTTCGGAACTGGGTTCCGAAGACACTGCGAACGCAGAACTCGGCGTTCTTGGCGTTCCGGAACTGGGCGTTCTGGCACTGCGAACGACAAAACTCTACTGCGCTTGCCCAGAACCGTTCCGAACTCCCAGAACGCGCACTGAGAACGAAGCTTAACATTTGCCGGCTCCCACAAGATTCTACTGTTGGCAGCCGTGGTGAACGGATCGGGCTCTTGACAGTTCACTTTGTGTGCTGACCCATTAAGTGTGTTCTGGTGATCACCATGTTAGTGGTTCACTAACATTTGCCGGCTCCCACAAGATTCTACTGTTGGCAGCCGTGGTGAACGGATCGGGCTCTTGACAGTTCACTTTGTGTGCTGACCCATTAAGTGTGTTCTGGTGATCACCATTTTAGCGAATTTTTGAAGGAAATTAAGCTATTGCTCTCGCCTCAAAATTGGTAGAATGTGAATTTTTGAAAAAAATTTATGCAGAAATCCGTTTTAGACTATTCTGAATCATATTCTGATGTTTAACGCATTTTTTATGTATGTATGTATGTATGTACGTGTCATTCCAGACGATAACTGTCCGTAGAATTGTGCTAGAAACTTCAAACAAATTTTAAAATGTTAAGGACACAAAATGAAAGTTCAAGTTCGTTGGCCAGCATGATCGGATTACATCTTCGGGTTGAAATTTTCAAAAATGTAGTCAAAAATTTCAAAATAGCCTGTCTTTTGCGATTTGTTGTGCGAAATAATTTTTTCAGCATACTAACATGTGGTACATTCGGAATCAGCGTAAAATTTCCCATTAGAACATGTATCAAGTTTTCAAAAATTTCAAAGTTGAAAAATCAGTCAAAAATCGAAATAATGCCATTCGCTAGTTGTAAAAATCGGTAATATTTGCATGAAACATTGTCCACATTCAGATTGAACTACTCTTATGGAAGTAAGAGTACCTCCTAATTATTTTTAATGATTTGATTCCATGTTTGTCTATCAAAATCATTAACTAAAATTTCTCTACACGATCAATAGCAACTGAAATGTCGAAGATTTCTTCAAAAATTCGCTCATGGGGTCATGCTGCATGACTGGACTTTTTTCGAAGTTTTTTTGGTTATCACCACGTTTTGCATGTGCCCGTAGATCACTGCATATTTCATCAGCTTTTTTCAAAGCTAAAGATATTAAGGTACATAAAGCTTTGGTACGTACCTAATTAGCAACCTATAACTGATACCCATGACACAGTCCATAGACAATGTCTAAGCTTTGGTACGTACCTAATTAGTAACCTATAACTGATACCCATGACACAGTCCATAGACAATGTCCAAGTACGAGCGACCCGGCTCAGGAGGAGGTAAGATGGGACTCCCGAAGGGTGGGGAACCCAGGGATTCAGGGATGAAACCTTAACACCCAGGATCCACACCCACGAGGAGACCTGATCAAGGAATATCGCACCTGGGCACATTATTGTGGGGCGGCGTGAGGGGTCAACCTACCCAGCGCCGGCTGTTCGGCCTGTGACGTCAGCCAAAGAGGGCAATCAGTGGGCGATGCAGGGGGCAAGGCCCTTATGGGAGCTCAACCTCAAGCGGTGTCGGTAGCCTGGTACCCGACATCAGCCAACTGGAGCGATCAGGGGGCGATGCGGGGTGGTGCAGCTGGTGGCACAAGGGGGTAAGGCCCTTAAGGGGGTCTCAGCTTCACCCTGTGCCGGCTGTTCGGCCCGTGACGTCGGCCAAAGAGGGCAATCAGTGGGCGATGCAGGGGGCAAGGTCAAGGGTAACGGGGCTCAGCCTCAACCTGTGCCCGCCATCCGACCCTTGGTGTCGTCAAAAGGGGCAAGCATCCAAAAAAGAGTGAGGCGGGACTTCCCGGTCAGTGTAGTAGATCTGTGGAACAGAGAGACACGGGTAAAGCTGCGGGTACCACCGCAAGGGCAGGAGGTTCCTCCACGCCCCCAAAGGTAACCACGAGAGACAACGAGGCTCCTTTCATTAAGGATAGGAGGCAGAGAAAGAGGGAGAAGTACAGGCAGATAGAAGATCGAGCGCTCGGGAAAAAAACTCGCATTAAAAGAGGCCCCCACTCCCCTCCCACCCATGGCCTGGGACAGACAGACGGAGTCTCATTCTTATAAAATAGTATAGATTAGGCCTGGAATTTCTTTCTATGGAAGCCATATGCCAGGTATGGGCAACCTTTGACATGTTGTGGGCCAAACTTTAGTGTGCAAATTCGTTCGAGGGCCGCGTTTAAAAGTAGTGCATTTTAAAGTGAAATTCATAATTTTTAGCGATAGATATCAGAAATGAAATAGTACGACAATGTTATTATAATACAATTTATTAAAATAATAAAATGAAATGAAAAAAATACGTACGGCATTTTAATTAAATCGTTAAATTTGGAATTGTTACAAACTGCGAAAGTTAAATAGCGACACCGAAATCGATGAGACTCTTGAGCTTGAATTTGGGAAACTAATTCATTGATGTTTGGATCAATTCCACGCATACAAAGACGTAAAGAATTTTCCAAATTGTCATCATTCAGCCTTGTACGATGTTTTGATTAATTAACTTTCATCAATGAAAAGAACTGTTCGCATTTATAAGTACTGCCAAACGCACAAATCAATCTTTTTGCAAATTTTCTAAGCTGCGGAAAATGGTCTTCTTCGAGATATTTTTTTTTTTAGAAATCGCACAACTCCACGTCTTCAAATTTAGATTTTAGGAGTGAGTTTTCTTGTATCTTGATCAACTCCATTTGCAAGTGTATTGGAGCATTTTGTACATTGCTTTTTGTTGGAGTAGCGAATAAATTGAAACATTCTTCCATGTTTTTGTAATCGCTAAATCTGATTGAAAATTGTTCCAACAGTAACTTGAGTTCTTCAGCATATTGAGCCGAAGCAATATTTCCATACGCAGAGAGCGTGGTGAAATGGTAACTATTACCAGACAGCAGCGGAGAAAATAAGATTATAAGAAAATATAAAATTTATTAATTTAAAAAAATAAGAAAATATAATTAGTAAGCACTCAAGATGCACACAAAGTCACAAAGCAAATTGACGGCACTAGCAGTTCGCTAGGATATCGCTTGTCGAACTTATCACCTCGGTAGCTCAAATAGAACTGAACTAAAGATCCACCCGCTTATATAGGCAAAATGAAGGAATGATCTACAATCGTCTAGTGTAGAACAATCTCTTGTTCCGCCGCCAGTGAGGCGAACATCAACGCAACGGCTCTGATGTTTGCCGCCTCACTCTTTGACGATCACCGCCACTCGGCTTGATCGCTCACTTGATTCTATGAGTATGAGTAAGTAGTGCTTTTTTTTTTTTTTAATGTCTTGTGGGCCAGATCCGGCCCGCAGGCTGGCTGTTACCCACATGTGCCCTATGCAGTCAGTCAGTCGGCCAGCTCCCACGGATTATGATGATTTTGGAAAATCAATAAAATGTGGATGGAGGAGGGGAATGTCTGATGACGGGAAAATTTTAGTGCAACGTGGGGCATTCCAATTCCAACTGTAGTAAAGTGCAATACAGCTCTGACAATTATTTTACTAGTGAATCTTGTAGTTGGTCTGTTGTGAACCCTGTTCACAACCCTGAAGTTTTGGTCTATGCTGTTGACTTCTTCCAGCACAGCACACTACAATACTGAACCGCACTTATCCCATTCATCCAGACTCGTCCATCATTAATGTTACTAGTAATTTTGCAGTAGTAGTAAGGTTACGAACCCATCAGTTTGACTGTTTTAACGAAGACCACATTGTCAGTCAAGATTTTTCCCAATTCAGGAAAATGCCAACCGTACCATTCTCGGCACCTCATGGTGTAATTGTTCAATTCCTTGTCCAACTCATCGAGGAGACAAATCGCTTGAACGATCATCGTGTCCACTTTGTCAGGGCTGAATTTCAACTTGTACCTTGACAAACTGGAAAAATAAAACGTGTACCATTAATTCACCAATCATCATCATCAGTTCACCAGTTATGGTCTTCACAGAAAGACAAAAACAAATTAGTAAAACAATCGAGAAAAAAATAAAAACGATTGAGAACAGTGTAAATATAGTTCATTCAGTAATAAATTCATGTCAATTGAGTAAATTCCACGGGCGACACCCGACTCAGTCCCGCTTAGAAATGGAAAGGTCGGTCCACTCTCCCGACTCAGTCCCGCTAGTGAAAGTCCCAATTCAGTCCCGCTTGTGGAAAATTCCATGAAAAATGCCAAAATTCTGATTGATATCGTCGCGGTGTTTATTAAATAAAAAAATACTTACATCATAGTAAGATCGTCATAATTATGCACTATATGATCACATAAATAGGTGTCACAGTCTCAACAGTCATTTTTCTCCATCATCCCCTTTGCTACTTTTGATATCCATTGCCTGGAGAGCGGTAATGACGCTGCTCCTACTTTTAGGAAGGCTGGGTTTCTCTTCCTTCTAACTCGGTAGGCCACTTTTTTCAAACAATGCAGTGATGAGGGAGACACCTCATTGTCTGATATTCACGCACGGCCATTCTTACCACCTATGATCGTCATTTGTTTATCATAACAAATCTTTGGCTACCACCTTTGATAATTGACACGCTCATGACTAAACTAACACTGAACACGGCGGTGACCAACGCTACGGAGTGCTCTTATCACTTCCATGTTCCAACGGGACTGAGTCGTCTAACCGCTCAAAGCGTAGCGGGAACAAGTCGGGCAATTGCAATATCCCCCTTTCACCAGTTGGGATCGAGTCGGGTGTCGCCCAATTCCACTTATGATTAGAAGTTGTAAACAAGATTTGAGTATTTGCCTCCTTAATTAATCAACTAACAAATTACCTGTGAGCTAAACCTAGAGCCATGGCGGTGGCTTCTTTACTAGGGAGGCCAGCGAGCAAGCTATCCGCCTGTGACCGGATGCATCGCATGAGCTCCAGTACGGAATTGTTAGATAGACACGACACGCTGAATTTTTCTTTGATAGCATTCCCAAGTTTGGCATCAGCAGTCAACACCTGTTCGGCCGACTCTTTGAGGACTTTTTTCAAAGCCTGAAAATCAAATTCATTCAGAGGTAGTAACAGAACAGATAAAGGAATGCGAAGTGAAGAGGCAAGACCAATCCAATCCAGGATTAATAATCAGAGTTGAATATCGATTAATCAAAGTAATATTTTCTCTAAACAAGCAATTATATCATGATTTGATTATTAGTAATAGATCAATTGGATCGATTTCATTAAAGTTCATTTTCTCTTCAGATTTTAGATATTAAAATTCTTTGCACAGGTCCATGGCTAAGACAGTCATTCATGATTAAGTTATCCATTAGGTCGGCCACATCAAGCCCTCACACACTAAAAGAGGTATGAGCCCAACAGACGAAAAAACGCTGCAAATTATTACACAAATGTTTACTATTTATGTATAAGACAGCCCTTCTACGTAAGTAGATCTCTGGTCCATAATTATTAAACGCCGCTTATAGTATACTAGCCGCTCCGGCTCGCTACGCTCGCCTCCACGTCCAGCCGGGGGGCAAGCCCCCCGGACCCCCCATTAAGTTGCTCGCTTCGCTCGCAACGTGTGGCATGTAGGGAATATTGCTCGCTTCGCTCGCAAAGTCTGGCATGTAGAAAATGTTGCTCGCTTCGCTCGCAAAGTATGGCATTTAGGGGATGTTGCTCGGTTCGCTCGCAAACGGTAGATCTCTAAGGGTAGGTTTAACTTCTGTAGGGGATGCTGCTCGCTTCGCTCGCAAACGGTAGATCTCTAAGGGTAGGTTTAACTTCTGTAGGGGATGCTGCTCGCTTGAGGAAGTTATACTGCCCACCCAACTTGGCAGACGTTTTTTTCAGTTGGGAATTATTACAAACAAATTAAATCTTATAAAACTACGTGGAACCACGAAAAGTTTATTCGGGGATGTTGCTCGCTTCGCTCGCAAGATATACCTGTATATGTGTAGGACAAAGTCCGTATTTATTATTTGAAATGGCTCTCGCTTCGCTCGCAAGGTAGGTACCTATGTAGGCATACCTGCTCGCCTCGCAATGTTGTGACATCGAACCCTTCACGTCAATTCTTGAGCCTTCTCTCGTCCACGGCAGAATCATTTTAATCGCTTTGCTCGCTTCTGCTCGCAATTTGACCGAGTTCTCGTCACTTTTTTCGATATCCGATTTCGGATTCAGATTCGGCGGACCCAAAGCTGTATTTCGCCCGCAAAAACCGTTCCGAAAAACGTACCTTTACGGGGTATATTTTAATCGGAAAAAACCAAGTTTTTCGGCGGACTTTTCGAGAAAACGGGTCCGTACTCTCGCATTTTTTTAACGCATTTCCCGATACTTTTTTCGCGATCCGATCGCGCCGTCGTCTTCCTCGTTCAAAAACCTACGAAACCCGTATTTTTCCGGAATTGTCAACGGCCGTTTAGAGGGGTAGGGGAAGCGGGGAAGTCCAAAAAGCGCACATTAATTATTACTTCGACCCCCCTCCCGCCCTACGGCCCATGGTTCGGGTGGGATTAAACAATTTTAAATTCGCTCGCTCCCACTTTTGGAAAATCTCAAGAAGAACCCCACACTCGTAAACTCCCCCCACTCAGCCGTTTGGCCGTGCATAGACACGACAGACAGATAGACAGACAAACGGAGTTTCATTCTTATTAATAACTAGCCGCTCCGGCTCGCTACGCTCGCCTCCACGTCCAGCCGGGGGGCAAGCCCCCCGGACCCCCCATTAAATTGCTCGCTTCGCTCGCAAAGTCTGGCATGTACAAAATATTGCTCGCTTCGCTCGCAAAGTATGGCATTTAGGGGCTGTTGCTCGGTTCGCTCGCAAACGGTAGATCTCTAAGGGTAGGTTTAACTTCTGTAGGGGATGCTGCTCGCTTCGCTCGCAAACGGTAGATCTCTAAGGGTAGGCTTAACTTCTGTAGGGGATGCTGCTCGCTTCGCTCGCTTGAGGAAGTTATACTGCCCACCCAACTTGAAGCGCACATTAATTATTACTTCGACCCCCCTCCCGCCCTACGGCCCATGGTTCGGGTGGGATTAAACAATTTTAAATTCGCTCGCTCCCACTTTTGGAAAATCTCAAGAAGATCCCCCCACTCGTACACTCCCCCCACTCAGCCGTTTGGCCGTGCATAGACACGACAGACAGATAGACAGACAAACGGAGTTTCATTCTTATTAATAACTAGCCGCTCCGGCTCGCTACGCTCGCCTCCACGTCCAGCCGGGGGGCAAGCCCCCCGGACCCCCCATTAAATTGCTCGCTTCGCTCGCAACGTGTGATATGTAGAAAATGTTGCTCGCTTCGCTCGCAAAGTATGGCATTTAGGGAATGTTGCTCGGTTCGCTCGCAAACGGTAGATCTCTAAGGGTAGGTTTAACTTCTGTAGGGGATGCTGCTCGCTTCGCTCGCGAACGGTAGATCTCTAAGGGTAGGTTTAACTTCTGTAGGGGATACTGCCCACCCAACTTGGCAGACTTTTTTTCAGTTGGGAATTATTACAAACAAATTAAATCTTATAAAACTACGTGGAACCACGAAAAGTTTATTCGGGGATGTTGCTCGCTTCGCTCGCAAGGTATACCTGTATATGTGTAGGACAAAGTCCGTATTTATTATTTGAAATGGCTCTCGCTTCGCTCGCAAGGTAGGTACCTATGTAGGCATACCTGCTCGCCTCGCAATGTTGTGACATCGAACCCTTCACGTCAATTCTTGAGCCTTCTCTCGTCCACGGCAGAATCATTTTAATCGCTTTGCTCGCTTCTGCTCGCAATTTGACCGAGTTCTCGTCACTTTTTTCGATATCCGATTTCGGATTCAGATTCGGCGGACCCAAAGCTGTATTTCGCCCGCAAAAACCGTTCCGAAAAACGTACCTTTACGGGGTATATTTTAATCGGAAAAAACCAAGTTTTTCGGCGGACTTTTCGAGAAAACGGGTCCGTACTCTCGCATTTTTTTAACGCATTTCCCGATACTTTTTTCGCGATCCGATCGCGCCGTCGTCTTCCTCGTTCAAAAACCTACGAAACCCGTATTTTTCCGGAATTGTCAACGGCCGTTTAGAGGGGTAGGGGAAGCGGGGAAGTCCAAAAAGCGCACATTAATTATTACTTCGACCCCCCTCCCGCCCTACGGCCCATGGTTCGGGTGGGATTAAACAATTTTAAATTCGCTCGCTCCCACTTTTGGAAAATCTCAAGAAGATCCCCCCACTCGTAAACTCCCCCCACTCAGCCGTTTGGCCGTGCATAGACACGACAGACAGATAGACAGACAAACGGAGTTTCATTCTTATTAATAACTAGCCGCTCCGGCTCGCTTCGCTCGCCTCCACGTCCAGCCGGGGGCAAGCCCCCCGGACCCCCCATTAAATTGCTCGCTTCGCTCGCAACGTGTGGCGTGTAGAAAATGTTGCTCGCTTCGCTCGCAAAGTATGGCATTTAGGGAATGTTGCTCGGTTCGCTCGCAAACGGTAGATCTCTAAGGGTAGGTTTAACTTCTGTAGGGGATGCTGCTCGCTTCGCTCGCGAACGGTAGATCTCTAAGGGTAGGTTTAACTTCTGTAGGGGATGCTGCTCGCTACGCTCGCTTGAGGAAGTTATACTGCCCACCCAACTTGGCAGACGTTTTTTTCTGTTGGAAATTCTTACAGACAAATTAAATCTTATAAAACTACGTGGAACCACGAAAAGTTTATTAGGGGATGTTGCTCGCTTCGCTCGCAAACGATAGATCCCTAAGGGTAGGTTTAACTTCTGTAAGGGATGCTGCTCGCTTCGCTCGCTTGAGGAAGTTATACTGCCCACCCAACTTGGCAGACGTTTTTTTCTGTTGGAAATTCTTACAAACAAATTAAATCTTATAAAACTACGTGGAACCACAAAAAGTTTATTCGGGGATGTTGCTCGCTTCGCTCGCAAAGTGTGGCATGTAGGGAATGTTGCTCGCTTCGCTCGCAAAGTGTGGCTGTGCAGATGCGATGTATTACAAATGAAACATGTAGGGAATGTTGCTCGCTTCGCTCGCAAACGGTAGATCCCTAAGGGTAGGTTTAACTTCTGTAGGGGATGCTGCTCGCTTCGCTTGCAAACGGTAGATCTCTAAGGGTAGGTTTAACTTCTGTAGGGGATGCTGCTCGCTTGAGGAAGTTATACTGCCCACCCAACTTGGCAGACGTTTTTTTCAGTTGGGAATTATTACAAACAAATTAAATCTTATAAAACTAAGTGGAACCACGAAAAACGTGTGGCATGTAGGGAATATTGCTCGCTTCGCTCGCAAAGTCTGGCATGTAGGATATGTTGCTCGCTTCGCTCGCAAAGTCTGGCATGTAGAAAATGTTGCTCGCTTCGCTCGCAAAGTATGGCATTTAGGGGCTGTTGCTCGGTTCGCTCGCAAACGGTAGATCTCTAAGGGTAGGTTTAACTTCTGTAGGGGATGCTGCTCGCTTCGCTCGCAAACGGTAGATCTCTAAGGGTAGGCTTAACTTCTGTAGGGGATGCTGCTCGCTTCGCTCGCTTGAGGAAGTTATACTGACCACCCAACTTGAAGCGCACATTAATTATTACTTCGACCCCCCTCCCGCCCTACGGCCCATGGTTCGGCTGGGATTAGAAAATTTTAAATTTGCTCGCTCCCCCTATCGGAAAATCCCAATAAGATCCCCCCACTCGTAGACTCCCCCCACTCAGCCGTTTGGCCGTGCATAGACACGACAAACAAACAAACAGACAGACAAACGGAGTTTCATTCTTATTAATAGTATAGATAGAGATAGAGATTTAGTATCGGAACTCGGAGCTTCGGACCTCACAAATGGGTTCAATCCATTACAGCAGCGGAATCTCACAATTTTGCGCTTTTTAATATAGTTGATAAACATAACAATTTATTACCAAGTCATCTTTCCAACACATAAAAGTGTTACCTATACTTTATATTGATATAATTTAATTGGTCAAATTTCAAAAAATGTGCTGACAAAATCACTGAAAATGGCTAAGAATCGTTAAATTGATATTTTTCAGCATAAGATTGGTCAAATAAAGTTTATCAACTATGAAATAGAACATTCAACAATTTATGTACGAAATAATCTATAAAATTGCCTAAAATCCAAAATCTCTTTTTGAATAGAAGAGTATCATTTAGAATACTTTTTTTCCATAAAATTGATAGCTAACATTTTCTTTCCACTCATAAATCTCCAATTTCTATACAACTTGAAATATACAAAAAAAAAAGACACTTTTTCACCTATTTTTGGCTCATAGCACCCATGGGTGCGGAGCGATCGAGCTGGCGAGAAGTTAGGACCAACTAGACCCCAAGTGCGAAAGAACAGATTTTTCAAGTCAATTCTAAGGCCTTTTATGGCCCGGACGGCGAACGGACATTTCAAATTTGGATTCTACGCACCTTGAAACGTAAAGTGACAAAGTTTGAGGGGGGTTATAAAATTTTTTTGCTATACGATCACATAGGCTTATTATTGGAAATAATAAACCAAAAATGTACAAATTAAAGTAGTTGGTAAAAGTGCTCCATCTTTAAAACGGTGTTTTTCAGTCTCTACTAGAGTCACAGAGCTGTATTTGCGCTCAAATAGTCACAAACTTAATCTACTTTCAGTATGGTATTCGTGGATGAATCATTCGGATACATTTTGAAAGTTATAGGCCAACTAACGATGAACAGCCGAAAATATAATCATTTTCTCCCAGTCCTCACCTTAGTGAGCGCATTTCGAAAATCTAAATATTAATTGATGAGCCCTACCATCCGACATATAGGTTACAAAATAAAGCATTGTGGCAGTCAATGCGTACAACCATGTTTTCAACAGGTATCATGTTTCACCACTAGGTTGTGCACTCGAAAACAGCGCGAGCCGTCATGATGTCATAATTGTATTGATTTTTAGCGAATTTTCTTAGAAAATAAAGCTATTGCAATGGCTCCAAAAATTTTAAAATAAAAATTTTCTTAATCGAAATCTGTTTTGAGACATTCTGAAATGATTCCTGGATTTTAACGCTTTTTTATATGCATATATATATGTATAAGTATATATGTGTATGTGTCATTCCAGACGATAACTCTCGATAGAATTGAGATAAAAACTTCGTTCTTTCGCCAAAAAATCAAGCATTTCAAAAGAAAGGATGAGTTCGTTGGACAACACTTTTTGAGCACATTAAATTGGTCAAATTTCAAAAAATGTACTTAAAAATCACAAAAAAGGCAAAAAACCGCTAAAAATTAACAAATTTCTATTTTTTAGCAGAATGCTACTCGAAAAAAATTAATCGATCATGAAACAGGATATTTAAAAATTTAAGCACAAAATTGTACTGAAAAATGTACTTAAATTTCATTAAAATAAGCTAAAAATCGATAGGAACACTTGAAAAAATTGTAAAAATCCACAAAATCGTTTGTTCATTGGAATATTACTGACAAAAAGTTAGTTTGCTATAAAATGTATAATAAAATATTTATTTGTCCCCAAAGTGCTCAAATTTCAACAGAATTTAACATAAATGTAATACGACCATTTATGAAAATTCGCTCATACAATCATGCTGCATGACTGGAACTTTTTTTTAGCCTCCTAATGAGGTTGAAATTTGGTATGGAGCCTTTTGTAGGCCTGCTGTGTACGATGGACAAAGTGAGAAACCACCCTGGTTAGCTGACTGAGCTCGGCAGCTCATTTCTCTCCTAATAGACAGATTAAGCTGGAATTTGGTATTGAGCAAAATTACGACGTGAGAAAACATGATACATTATTTTATTTATTGATAATTCCGAACTGCTGGGGCTCATAGTTGGGAAGCAATGATACCAACAACTGAACAAAGCGAGGGGAAATCTGATTTTTTTAATTCTCTTCAATTTTTGGCTTCATAATTCATTTAGTAAACTATTTCAAGATTGGGAATCCAAAAATTGCAATCATTTTTCTCTCACTTTTTGCAAAGGCTGATTAATCAACTGAAAATTGTTTGGGAGTGTGAACACCCAACAAATATTAGGACTTGAATTACTATGCAACGTTTCTTTATTTGGACCGTTCAAATCATAACAAGATTTTACAAAAAAGGCCTTTTTGTCCTTGAATAGGTTTTTCATTATTATCTTTTTATTAAATTTAGATACTATCACCAAAAATGATTCGGAAGCCTGAAAGGAATCCAAACATTTAAATCTTATATACATAAAACTAGAGTTGATCTGTTTAGTATCTAGTACTAGATCAACAATTTAATAATGATTGTGTAATAAACTAACGCAAAAATTAGGTACGTCAATGTATCCTCTTGGCAGAGGAGAGTCTTGAAACCTAATCATTGAAAGCTGCAGATTTTAAGTGCCTAAACACCCAGCCTGGAAGCGTTATGTAGAATAATGAAAAAATTAATAACAGAATCACCCACCTTCTTCAAAACTTTTCCAACTTTGCCATCAACGGCTGCTGTGGTTGCTGCTAAAGCTTCTGTTGTGTCGCTGAATTTTTCAAAATGCTTGAGCTTCACACTGATGAAATACAACAATAATATATCAGTTATATTTCAAACGATAAAACGTCTAAAAATAATAGGTACATAGTAAACTGCATCAAATCTTAGTACATTTCCTACAAATTCTACCTATTACCCCAACTCTAAGCTTTGTTAAGCGAAAGAAACCTTCACTTGTTGACAACTTCAATTACTTTTTTTACCATTTCAAATCAAGGTAGTATGAATGAGAATTATTGTGAATCTGCCTTTACTTTTTGAAAATGAGCTTATTTATAAATAGACTTGCTGAAGGTTCGCATTTTATCAAATGTTATTATTATTATTTTTTGTTTAGTAGTTATGTAATTAAACAAATTTCTTGATTCAATTGAAACATGCATACGAAACTCCGTCTAATAGGTAGATTTTCCATATTCTGTCCAAATTTCTGTTCAAGTACTACATACTATCTGTGAAGTCCCTACCTAAAGGGCACTCAGGCAACTAGATACGTATGGTAACGTAACGTCTCCAGTATCGTAGTTTGAACATGTGATTATTCAAAAACCTAGATGGATTAGGGATCCATATTAGTCGTCAACACGAAAATGGAGATCATTTGGACATTTCTGTGTATTTGAAGAGTAATCCACAGCTCTCCGCAGCAATCGTTTCTCAGCTGAGCCATTAATGTTTTGAATGAGCCTTTTTTTTTTTCTTTCCCATTATATAGACTTCATTTTTCATCCCTACAATTTCTGTGTAATGTTTCAGAAACTATGGTCACCTGTAGAGATCATGTCCGTGGTTTATTTGTCTATCGAAAAACGGTTTCAACAGGTTTCTAAGAACAGTACGATACTGGTAAACGGGAGACTGGCGTTTGGGTACATACCGGTCGAAAGTCAACATGAGCGAGAGGCCCTTTAGGCACACAGTGTAAAGAACGTTTAAACTTCTTAACACATCAATAGGAACACAATGAGACAATCAGTTGTGATTCTATTCTCCCCACCCGAACATTCATGTTGTTATGATACCTCTCAATGAAATCCACGTAGAAGCTAAAGTGAAAATAACCTGCATTTCCCGGGAAAGACTTGATAGCGTTTTTAGACGACTGCTGGGCACAGTTCGAAAAGGAAAAAGACGTCATTAAATATCTTTCTGCAATATCTGTGAAACAAAATATAGATGAGTAGGTAACGTAAATTTAATAACTACTACCACGGTATGACGCGGCGATTATTTCGTAGCAGCTCTCTGTTTTTTAGTTAATGGTTTCTATAAGTATTTATATAATGCGATTCAAGATATTATGTACAGTATACTTTTAAAATACCGTCTACCTATTCTCCTCCTGTACCCAAACGGCCCATACCATGTCCGACACCTTGTACCCAACTGCTTCCTAATTCTGTACCCAAATGGCCCATATCGTCTCAGACAGCTTGTACCCAACCGCCTCCTGTTTCTGTACCCAAAGGCCCCACCGTTCGAACCGATTTACCCAAACGCCTTATCCTCTGGTAAACTAAGAGAGATACTGTAGATTGGTATTGGTACATTACGAAATTAGCTTCGTTCCAGCGTGATAAAGAGAACATGAATGGAACTAGGTAGTTCAGCGTGAGAACCGAAGTGGTGGTCAAGAAATCCCGTATATATGATACTGGTCCCGCAAGATGAATGACAGTAGTATGAGGCGAGATGTTCCTCAATCATCTCAACTCACCAATGTGAGACAAGACACAACCCAGACCCATAACAACATCACCACACAACCCTCCAATTCATTCACTACATCAATTTCGATACTTAATTGAATAATCATTAAATTTTATTTTTAACTACGAGATAATATAGTACTTTGTGTACGAATGTCAATTAGTATTCTTTGTAGATGGAGTTTTTATTCAACTGTATAGGTAATATTGGTGACAAAGCATGTAGAAGACCTACTACAATACTGGTGACGTTCAGTTTTTTCACAACGGTTTTGAACAAGGAATGGGAAATATCCTGTGTATAACAGGCATTGGAGACATGGGTACAACATTAGCAATCGGTCCCAAAAGAATTCCCAGATCCTCTTCACCCACTGGCCACGGCTAGGTATGTGGATTGCGTTAAATTGTGCTCTACATGACCAAACTCAATATTTTAACTTAACTTAATATGTTAGCACCAGGTCAGCAATAGGACCTATAGAATAAGTAGGTAGGTATATTAAATAACTGTACAAAATAGAGGCGTAGTTTGACTAATTTCCTTACATTTGTTGGGCTCCTTCAGGTGTCTGAAATGAATCGAACAAGTTGTCAGTTTGTGATAACTTCTTTTCATCGAGGAGCTGCGAAAATTCAATGCGTATACATTACCCAACGTCAAAAATGTTTTCAGAGGATGGATAAATAAAGTTACAATGAAAAGTCGCACCCATGAATCGGGAACGTACCTTGAAAATAGCGTATCCTGCCGAGGTTTCAAACAGAACCAACATCTTGGAAATCTGCTGGAACTTTTGACTGCACAAGCTAATAGTTCTGTGAACTTACAATACAATAAACTTAATCAAAATCATGGAAATATCAAGCACCGGAAACAACCACGCGGATCAAATGCATGAACGCTACACGAGGCAATGTTTGAGGTTATGACAACTTCAGGTTTTCCGATTACTTTACGTTTTTAGTTCTTATTTTCACCAATGCAGCGCTAAACATGTACGTGTGTTTCGTAAGAAATAAAAATCTCTACAATAGCAGAAATCATGAAGATTAAATCTTATTCAAACAATTTTTAAATCAATAATATTATATTTTAATTCTACTCAAATTTTAAAGTCTCAACTTCACAGTTTGCAATGTAAGAAATTATCAACACTGTAGTTTAAGATGGACATGTTCAGGTGATGTTCATGGTCTTCTCGCCTTTCGTTCGTATTTCTCCCCATGTCTACGGTAAATTTGGTTATTTATACTATTATTTCATACATTTCCGTATACATATTGATTTCTCTGAACTGTCTTATAGTATCGTTAATAAACCGCTTCGTTTTCTTATTACCAATGATCGCGTAAGTATGCTTGCTCATCGGCACCATCCACCATCACGTAATTTTTTTCGTCAGTTTTTGGGAATTTATTTAGTTATTTCTATATTGATTATTCATTATCTTATTGTTTCATTATGATGTATTTCATATTGATTTTGGTTCCTATAGTTTCGAGTAATTTGATGTACAGTTTGATCTTCCATTGTTATGAGGATACCATCCAACCAATGTTCCCGTTGGTCGTTAGTTCATCTTCCATTGTTCAAATCTGTTGTACCTACCTAGGTAGGTACTTACTTTCCGTGTTCCTTACGATAATAATTCATAGTTATTTCTTTCAGTTATTTAGCGTAATACCTACCCACCGTCATAATTATGTAGAATAGTTTATTTATCGTATCGTATTTTTACTAGATCCCCATTATATTTTATTGAGCAAAAGGAGCCTGAAAAGACAGGACTGGACAGCTACTCGCGCCTAGTTACCGGATTGAACTAAACTTGGCCATCCACCTAAATACCTTCTTGAATATCATGTAGCTGTGTGTGTAGGTACCTATGGAATATTTGTAGTTTTAAGTACTACTTATTTAACATATCACTGTGATTAGAGTTGTTGCAATTATCTACTCGATGATTACAGTACATAATAAGGCATTTCGAATTCTTGACTTTGTTAGTTTCATGTTCATTTTGATGAGTTGCCTGAGGGCAGGTACCTAATGATGTCAAGTGTCAACTGATAGGCAGGTACCAATTATTTGGCATGATATGTACATATATGGCAATCATTACTTTGATATTAACGTTAAACTCGTGATTCTACAACCTCATTCCCAGTAAACCCAGATCCTTCATACTATAGCACATAGCTGTCAATCTTGAGGGATAAAGATCATACCTTCGAGATTACTCCAGGAATACGGTGTTGGAAGTGTTGACTGTGAAGCAAAGACATTCCAGGAATGACAACTGTTGTAGAAGTGGTTGAGTGACAGCACACAGTTAATCTGCCATTCAGGTGATTCTGTCGTTCAGCAGCAGCTATCGACAGCTGTTCCTAGAGGAAGGTTTGTTAGTGGCAGTAGACAGAAGCCGATCCCTCCAAGGGGAACCAACAAACTACTTCACTGTAAGCTCCTTGTCCTGTATGTCTGCTGGCTGTCATACAGTATTTGTAGTTGAATAACAAAATAGCTGTTGTTGCCCTCAGTAAAGTAGTGGTTGTCTACAGCTGTGAAATTTCCTGGAATGTGGCTGTTTTAACTATTGCCCTACTATGCGCAGGCGAATCTGAAACTCATGACTGTAACAGTAAGCAAAGATCAACATTGAAATTATTGAACTGTTCTGGGTGGCTACCCTTTCCGTCCAACCGTTCAACAGGTCTCAAACATCCTTCCTCTGTCATAATAAGTGTCTGTAACAGCTGTAGGATAACGAAGGAATAGCAGTTGATAACTGTGCAGTCGCTCATCCACAAGCCGCAGCTGCCCCGGGAACGGAGCTATTCATCCAGGTAATTTTATAGGTTTTTGACAACTGTCTACTGTGGTTCGCCGTTCAACGAGCGTTACCCGTAGGTGCGAAAAAGGTACATATTCCAGAGGTTAGGTGTAGTGGATTTAAATATGTTTTACTTGGTGTAGGTAGACCAAGTGGGACATTTATATTCTGATTATGCGGGTTAGTCCCTGGGTTATTCCTGTAAGGAATGTGGGCGAATCCGTCAAGGTCAGCTTGCTCGGCGGGATGAACTGAGAGATAGTTCGTGTCGCAGCCGCGTGGAGCACTGGGCTCGCATAGTGGGTGCTGGGTTCGATCAGTTTGGTACTGAGCCGTTTTGTAATATTCCGGCCTAAGATTTATATCTGTAGGAGGAATATGTTGAGCTTGGTTGAGGTACTGAAAAGTATCCTTCGTTTTTTGCACATTTGGAGTGTATTTGACACTCGGATCGGCCGGGTAGGCTTGCGTCGAATATCGTGGGTATTCGGACAGCTTGGTCGAATCGTAATGATTGACTTCAGAGCGGGTCTGAAAGGTATCCTCGATCTTTTGTATAGGCGAGGCTTGATCGAACGTTTCTTTAACGAATACGTTAGGTGAGAAGGCGATCTCGTCGTGAGGATCGAGCCTTGCGCCGTCGCTGGGACCGGCGGATTGGCCGGGTAGCCTGTAGGGAGCGCTACGGGGGCTAAGAGGCCCGGCTTCGCCGTCGTCTGCCTCCCCTTGCATGAGGAAATAAGACGGCCGACGTTCCATCGAAATATTCGAGTTATTAGCTCGTTTCGATGCCTCTATGTACAGAAATAGAGGGTTTAGGAAGGTGGACTCGCTTGACAGAGCGTCTTTCCTTTGCTCGTATGTCAGGGTCCTACCTTGTAGTCTTGAAAAAGACTTCCTTGGACGGTAAATTAGAGCGGATGAGCAGAGTAATTTACCGGCGTATCCCGGCGGTCGGTGACGAGCCTAATGCTACGAAACCCGGGTGATACGGCTCGGAACGTCCCTCGGGCGTACGATCTAAAGAGAATATCGATAGATGTACCGGGTGGCGTCCTGACAGATGAACTACGTTGGGCAATGAGCAGGATGAATAATCACTGGACTCGTAGATGCCAATGCGAGATCTGTGTGGAGAGAAGGTAGGCCTTGTAGAAAGCAGTAGGAAGCCGTTCTTGAGATGAACTCGGGATGCAGAAGGTTCGTCAGCGTAGAGCGTGTAGAAATCTTCGTACTTCGAGGATTCGTCGTCGAGAGCGGAGAGTAGAATGAATTTCGGAGGCTCCGAGCGGGGTATTTATAGGGAGGTGGCCGCCCCCTGCCGCCTCCTGGTTGGTCCGCTTAATTTCATTAATTCGACTGTGTAATCTCATTGGCTCGCACATTGTTTTCTCAGTATCTGCGAGTATGATAGCTGAGCTGGTCCTCCGGGGTGCTTACGAGCGTCCGTCGCGGAGCCGGCGACCTTGAGTTTAGCCGGGGGCCTCGGGTGCTTTCTCTGCGTCAGTTGTTCAGACGGGGTCCCCGGGGTGGCTGCTGGACCAGAGGTGGTTGCTTGCCGCCTCTTGGTTGGTTCGCCTATTGTCTCTCGTGTAATCAGTGTTTCTGATTGGCGAGTAGGCTTGTTTGAATTGTCCTTGCTAGTTTTAGAGGACGTTTGATTTTCTGTTTGAGTTTTCTCGTTCAAGGCGACTTGGTTCGAGATACTTGTCGCATCTCTCTCGCCCAGTAAGTGTCTAGGGAGGTCGCCTTGTATGTTATTAGTTAATATTTCACTTTTGAGAGAGAAATTCTTATTTTCTCTCTGGTGAAATATTTTGTTTGACGGAGTTGTAACTCGACGTCTTATAAATATTTTTGTGTTGTGCCTACCTCTTTTTGGTAGCCCTGAAAAGGGCTGTTGAAAAGAGGGGGTGGTTTTCACCACAGGTGCCCCCCCAAGACGTCGTGTTATTAACGACGACGCCGGCTGGGGAGAACTGGGAGGTCCACACGGAATTCTCCGTACGAAACCCTCACCAGTTGGGGCGGAGGCGGAGGTGCAGGCCTCGCGTCCCGCACCTGGGGTGCGCCCCGGCCTCGCCGGTTTCGACGAGCGCCGCGGGGCGGCCGTGGCCGGCCCGAGCATTGCCGACGGGAGCCAAACCCGCGAGGGCTTGGCCCGCGGCCGCGGCTGGGCTGTTGCGGAGGTGCTCGTTCCGGCTCCGTCCACCCCGCCGCGCTCATTTCGTCCCACCGAGGCACGGGCACGTCGCCCGAGCTGATCCACTTTCGTGGAGCCGGGAGGGGCTGTTGAGCGGGCGGGGCCCTGGGCAGCTGCGGAGCGGGTGCAGCCGGTGTCTTGAAGGCTGCTGGTGTTCTCCACACCACCTCTCTCGGCGCGCTGGCGTCCGCCGGTGTCTTCTTCTCCGGCGACGGCGGTAGCGGGCTGATGGTTGCCGGAATTTCCTCGGCGAGTAGGAGATTTTCCACTTCCTCCGTGATCATCTCTTCCGTGGTAGTGGGAGCTGCCATGGTCAAAGTTGGTATGAGCTCCTGGCGTGGGGCGTTTCCTATTTATATCTCCCACTGTTCCTACCCGAGAAAAGTGGGCGTGGCTTGTTTCGAGTGCAGTCACCCACTTCTCGTCGAATTTGGTAGAGGGGACGCGCCCTCTGGCGGATTTTCGGGGAGTTTTCTCCTTACTTTCTGCCTGATTTTGGTTTCGTGACACAGCTTCGTCCGAGTTTAGAGTGTAAGCTGGTTTTATTTGCTGTTTGGGAACTTTTTTTGTATGTTCGCCAATTTGTACTGTAACCGAAAACTTATCTCTTTTAATCACTTTGAATGGTCCCGTGTAAGGACATTGCAGAGAGGTGAGCTGTGTGGGCACTCTGATATAGACATGTGTACATGTATCCAAATTTTTGGGCATGTTTACGGCATATTTCGTATTATTATGTTTAATATGCGTAGGCCGGAAGAAGAGAGGCTCCGAAAGGTTTGTAGAAGTTACGAAAATGTCTCCTGGGAGTGGTACGTCAATTCCGTAAACTTTTTGGAACGGTGTAGTTTCCGTTGCTGGGTCTACTGCCGTACGCATGGCGAGTAGAACTTTCGGAAGTGCGTCGAGCCAATTTTCGTTTTGTGCTTTGAGAGCCTCTTTCAAAGATCTATTTCTGCGTTCTACCATTCCGTTTGTTGATGGTTTGTATGGTAACGTGTGAGTATGTTTTACTCCGAGACGTTCCATAATGGAATTGAATAGATCTGATTCGAATTGTGTGCCTTGATCACTTGTGATGTATTTAGGTACGCCCTTTGAAGCTACCCAAATATTGATAAAGGCGTTTGTGATCGTGGTTGTTTCGATGTTGTTAAGAGGGACTGCCTCTAGCCAACCCGTTACTCTATCAACCATCATTAAAATGTAACGTTTCCCTCCTTTAGCTAAAGGTAAGGGTCCAGTAATATCAACGTGTACATGTGAAAATTTGTCAGCCGTCTCAAATTCGGAGTACGGGAGCTTCACGGAGCGAGTGATTTTTGCTCGTTGGCAAGTTTCGCACGCTCGGACCCAGTTTGAGACATCTGCACGGAGTCCGTGCCAAAAATATCTTTGTTTAACTTTATACACTGTAGAGTGTATACCTGGGTGTCCCAAATTGTGAATTTGGCTGATTATTTCTTGCCTTATTTCGTTTGGAATATAAGGTCTTGGGTGTCCTAGATCTAGGTTACACCAAATTTCTCCTTGAGGGAATTCAACTTGTGTGAGTTTCAATTTGTCCTCTGTGTTAGGGGGAGAACGAATTTGTGCATTTGAAATGTGCAGTAGAAGATTGCACTCTATTGCAGCCGTAATTTGTGAAATTTCGGCTATGGGTGGACCCTCGTCCGTTTGGGTCGAAATCGATTTTGTTTGAATTTCAACCGGATCGAAAGGTCTGGAGAGTGCGTCGGCGACGACGTTGTTCTCTCCGGGTATATGACGAATGTCGCTCGTCATTTGAGAGATGTATGTTAGCCATCTTAATCTCATTTTAGAAAAATGTGCATTTTTCTTAAGCATCGTGCCTAGCAGAGGCTTGTGATCTGAACAAATATGAAAAGATCGGCCGTCCAAGTCATTGTGCCAATGAATACAAGCTTGGTAAACGGCGAACATCTCTTTGTCGAATGATGCTTTATTCTTCCATTGTTCCGGAATTTCTTTACTGAAAAATCCCAATGGTTGGTAAGATTTCGAGCCGGTTTTGTCTGTAATTTCCTGCTCTAGTGCCGCTCCGATGTGTGTGTCGGATGCGTCGCAGACCAATCTCCACTCTGCTGTAGGGTGTGGATGAGCGATATTATGTAATGTAGCTTTAATCATTGCTTGTTTTAAGCTGTTGAAAGCTTTTTCTCTCTCTGATGTCCATTCGATAGGTGTTTTGTCATTTTTTTTGTTTGACTGAATGGAGTCATACAGAGGTTGTGCCGTGTGAGCGAATTTACTTGAGCATGCTCGGTAGAAACCACACATACCTAGGAATCTGCGTAGACTTCGCACGTCTATTGGCCTAGGAAATTGTTCTATGGCTTCTATTTTATCTCGTTTAGGAATTATCCCTTCTTTCGAGATAGTGAAACCTAGGAAATCGACGGTAGGTTTTGAAAAAATGCATTTATCAAAACCTACTCGAAGTCCGTGTTCTCCTAGCTTGTCAAAAATTTGTTTGAGGTGGTTCATGTGTTCTTTATAATTTTTGGAAGCCACCAGGATGTCATCTAGGTATACAAATGCGAAATCAAATTTTCGCATGATGCTGTCCATGTATCTTTGCCATGTTTGAGCCGCTCCGGCCAAACCCATGCTCATTTTTTTAAACTCATAAAGACCGAAAGGTGTAATAATTGCAGTTTTATGAGCGTCATCTGGGTGCATCGGAATATGATAATATGCCGATTTTAAATCTATTGTCGAATAGATTCGTGTATCATGTAAATTCGCTTGGAAAGAGCGAATGTGAGGAGGGGGATAGGCGTCTTTCTTCGTTTTCGCGTTCAGGAAACGGTAGTCGCCGGTGATTCTCCATGACCCGTCTTTTTTCGGTACACAGTGTAACGGGGATGCCCATTCGGAATCTGATGGTGCAATTATGCCTTCTGAAAGCATTTTGTCAAAAGTACTTTTGACTTGAGCCCGTTTTTCGCCTGCCATGGGTCTTGCTCGGAAGTGTACTGGTGTTCCTTCCGTGGTTATACGGTGGTAAACCCCGTTGTTTTTCCACTTTCCTTGAAGTTTGCTCATTTTATCATTGTATTTGTCAATGATAGAGCGAATGTTTTCGTCCTCCGTGATCTGCACGTCCTCTGGTTGAGGATTATTGTCACGATGAGGGATAGTAGCTGCTATTTGTTCGTCAGTGAATTTTTTGTTCATGACTGCAGCTATTTTTTGATCGGCATAGCTCTTTATTTTATCTTTATAAATGTACTTGTGTTTGACCCGTATTCCGATATCCCAAGACTCGAGGAATGGTATACCTAGGATCGCTAGATCAACTTTCGTGATCATAAAATCGGTGGTCATGTCTCCGAGGCCGATGTTAATTGTCGTGTCAGCTCGCCCTAGTGTGTCTATAGGGGCTCCGTTAGCTGCTGTGAGCTTAACGTTGGACTTACGAATTTTTAAGCCCAATTTTTTTGTGACATTGTGGGGCAGAATGTTCACTTCTGCTCCCGTGTCGATGAGAAATTCAGTGCCATTTAGTTTGCACTTGAAAAAAAGCCTTTTATACTCAGTAGACTGCCGGTGTATAGGCTCAGATACACTGGCAGTTATTCGTTTTCCGAACTCTCTACGTCGGAGGTTGGAACGGTACTTTCTTGTACCGACCTCTGAGTATTTTCGTTTGAAACCCAGGTTTTGGGCTGGCTTATAGTCGCTGCCTTTTTGCTAGTTTTGGAAGCAGTGTTTGTCTTCCAAGTGCAGTGTTCTGGGTCTGCACATTTGCGAGTTTCGTTACCGAAACGTGCGTGGTTTCGACAGACATAGGCCGTCGGTTTGTGAGGCCTACTCTCTACTGGTTGGGGTTTGAACTCAGCTTGTTTTGAGAGGGCCTTTTTGAAACCAGTATTTATGGGTTTCGGAGTAGATTCTACTCCTCGTATGTTTAGAGAGGTATTCTCTGTTTTGTACGCGTGTAGCGTATCAGCTAGGTCGAGCCGGGCGGTCGTGGTAGGCTGAGCTGCGACCATACCTCGTGCTTCGATGGGTAGAGTCTCGATCCATTTTTGAGTGATCAGAGCTTCTGAAAAGTACCCAACAGCTTTAGAGTACATTTCGTGGTACTTGGTGCTGGGTTTTTTGGCGAGAGATGCGGGGTCCTCGAGTGCGAGGAGCCTGTCCTGTAAGGACAACCCATATTCTCGCTGTAGGCGCTGTTTGGCCTCTTCGTAGGGTGCGTGGGGTGCCGTGAGGTAAGCTGAGTCGATAGCTTCCCTCATTTCTTCTGGTACCCACTTGTATATAGCTGAGAAGCATTCGTTCTGCGTTCTCAGGTGTTTTCGCACGCAGTATTGATCGAACTCGGCGAGTGCACGATCGATATTCTTCTTTTGGAAGATTGGTTTTTGATAATCTCCCATCTCCTCTAAAAGTGCTCGAAAGCCACTTTGTGTAGAGGGATGTTGCGTGAGATGTGGGGCGTAGAGGCCCGGCGGGGGTCGCACGCCCGCAGTGGTTCCCTGAAATCCACTAGCTTCATAAGAGGGAACGAAATGCTCCGTGTTAAGCCTGTTCAAAGGCGGGGTCACCATTTGTAGTGGATTTAAATATGTTTTACTTGGTGTAGGTAGACCAAGTGGGACATTTATATTCTGATTATGCGGGTTAGTCCCCGGGTTATTCCTGTAAGGAATGTGGGCGGATCCGTCAAGGTCAGCTTGCTCGGCGGGATGAACTGAGAGATAGTTCGTGTCGCAGCCGCGTGGAGCACTGGGCTCGCATAGTGGGTGCTGGGTTCGATCAGTTTGGTACTGAGCCGTTTTGTAATATTCCGGCCTAAGATTTATATCTGTAGGAGGAATATGTTGAGCTTGGTTGAGGTACTGAAAAGTATCCTTCGTTTTTTGCACATTTGGAGTGTATTTGACACTCGGATCGGCCGGGTAGGCTTGCGTCGAATATCGTGGGTATTCGGACAGCTTGGTCGAATCGTAATGATTGACTTCAGAGCGGGTCTGAAAGGTATCCTCGATCTTTTGTATAGGCGAGGCTTGATCGAACGTTTCTTTAACGAATACGTTAGGTGAGAAGGCGATCTCGTCGTGAGGATCGAGCCTTGCGCCGTCGCTGGGACCGGCGGATTGGCCGGGTAGCCTGTAGGGAGCGCTACGGGGGCTAAGAGGCCCGGCTTCGCCGTCGTCTGCCTCCCCTTGCATGAGGAAATAAGACGGCCGACGTTCCATCGAAATATTCGAGTTATTAGCTCGTTTCGATGCCTCTATGTACAGAAATAGAGGGTTTAGGAAGGTGGACTCGCTTGACAGAGCGTCTTTCCTTTGCTCGTATGTCAGGGTCCTACCTTGTAGTCTTGAAAAAGACTTCCTTGGACGGTAAATTAGAGCGGATGAGCAGAGTAATTTACCGGCGTATCCCGGCGGTCGGTGACGAGCCTAATGCTACGAAACCCGGGTGATACGGCTCGGAACGTCCCTCGGGCGTACGATCTAAAGAGAATATCGATAGATGTATCGGGTGGCGTCCTGACAGATGAACTACGTTGGGCAATGAGCAGGATGAATAATCACTGGACTCGTAGATGCCAATGCGAGATCTGTGTGGAGAGAAGGTAGGCCTTGTAGAAAGCAGTAGGAAGCCGTTCTTGAGATGAACTCGGGATGCAGAAGGTTCGTCAGCGTAGAGCGTGTAGAAATCTTCGTACTTCGAGGTGTCGTCGTCGAGAGCGGAGAGTAGAATGAATTTCGGAGGCTCCGAGCGGGGTATTTATAGGGAGGTGGCCGCCCCCTGCCGCCTCCTGGTTGGTCCGCTTAATTTCATTAATTCGACTGTGTAATCTCATTGGCTCGCACATTGTTTTCTCAGTATCTGCGAGTATGATAGCTGAGCTGGTCCTCCGGGGTGCTTACGAGCGTCCGTCGCGGAGCCGGCGACCTTGAGTTTAGCCGGGGGCCTCGGGTGCTTTCTCTGCGTCAGTTGTTCAGACGGGGTCCCCGGGGTGGCTGCTGGACCAGAGGTGGTTGCTTGCCGCCTCTTGGTTGGTTCGCCTATTGTCTCTCGTGTAATCAGTGTTTCTGATTGGCGAGTAGGCTTGTTTGAATTGTCCTTGCTAGTTTTAGAGGACGTTTGATTTTCTGTTTGAGTTTTCTCGTTCAAGGCGACTTGGTTCGAGATACTTGTCGCATCTCTCTCGCCCAGTAAGTGTCTAGGGAGGTCGCCTTGTATGTTTTTAGTGAATATTTCACTTTTGAGAGAGAAATTCGTATTTTCTCTCTGGTGAAATATTTTGTTTGACGGAGTTGTAACTCGACGTCTTATAAATATTTTTGTGTTGTGCCTACCTCTTTTTGGTAGCCCTGAAAAGGGCTGTTGAAAAGAGGGGGTGGTTTTCACCACATTAGGTATCTCGTATATGCTGATTATGTGGTTATCCTAGCCTCTACTCCTGTTGCTTTGCAACGGTCCATCAACTGGCTGGAAGAATACCTACTGCACAACTTGGGGTCTTGATATCAACATGCCATAAAGAAAGATGATGGTTTTTAGAAATGAAGGGAAACTAGCAGCATCGGAAGAGTGGCAGTATGCGAATTGCGACATATTGAGGTGGTCAAAACCTTTAAGTATTTAGGAGTTTAGTTAAGTTCGACTTCAACATTTGCACCGCATTTGCAGGAAAAGAGTTCAGCAGCAAGGTTGCAATAACAAGTATGTGAAAGCAGTTTATATCGCAGCCAAAAATTTCATTTTTACAAAAATCAAAGTTTTTGAAGCTAGCTCGTGCGATTTTATGTTATTGTTCGCAGGTTTGGGGTTTTGCATACAGTGATCAAGAGGATGCTGTTTTGCGATTTTTTGTGAAGTTAATTTATTCTTTACCTAAATCCACTCCAAACTATTTAATTTTGTTGGAAACAGAACTGAAACCATTTTACATTTACACTTTAAGGATGCACTTTAATATGTTTGGAAAACGTTGAAATTACCTGATAAACGTCTCCCAAAGTACCTCGCAAATAAATCTATAAATTGTCGTGTTTATTGGGTTGAAGAGTGGGATTTCTTGCGCCAGAGGTATTCTATTCCTTTGAACATCAAAGCGAGTTTGGACCAGTGGGGTAGTCTGATCGAGGAAAGTTCAAGGATCATAGGTGACAACATGTTTTCTGAGTGGAAGCAAAAAGCACTTAATGCACAGTACTTAGTCCTGATGTCTGAAAGTGGAATTATTCCAACCTGTAATTTCAAAGACTTTCAAATGTCTAAATGGCTCATTAAAATTCGTGGGGATTTACTGGCTCTCAGCTACAGGACCTACATTGATGCAGGAGACCACCAAACATGCGAGATATGCAGCAGTGGAGAAACTGAAAATGCATGTCACTTTATTTGTGGATGCAGAGCACTTGTATGGTTAGGATTCGTTTTTTATTTAAGCCGCAGATTGAATGGTTGGAATACCTTGGGCTCATTAAAACGGGTAACTCTGATATGATTAAATACTGTAAAATATGTAGCATGGAGCTTGAGTTTTAAGGCGATCGTTGAGTATGGTTTCATCAACTGAGGAAATCGAAAGTTTTAATAGCTGGTATCAGTTTCAATTTCTTTATGTTGTGCATGGGTAGTATAGGAAATTCGTTGATTGTCTGTGGAACATGAGAGCAATATGTAGAGACTTATACGGTTGTGCCCGTTCCACCAATGAGTAGAATGATTAGATTTCTGAGATTGTACCATGGTTATTTAGATAAGCACAACTTAGCTCATTATGTTCTTTCGGTGCAATCGTTTCTCAGGTCGTGTGGCTATTTAGCATGTTTTCTTCAATTTGTCCCCAATTAAGATTATCATTTAATTTAATAAAATTAATTTAATGTGAGTAGATGAACTCATCAGGCGGTCTAAAAATGTGGGACCATGATTACTACATGTAGAGACTATTTTATTTCATGTTCATGTACTTCAATTCAACAGTGGGACCCGAGTAAGCCGGGAGGACCTGTGACTTTAGTATTGGCCTGAAAAGGCCCATGTCCAATCTCCCACAAAACAACGGAATGACGGCAGCGCATTCCCTTGGATCTCGCGGGAACTGTCACACTCCCCCCCCCCCCCCCCCTGTATGTAAACTAGGAGGAATAGTTTACTGGTTGAGAACTGATGCTCACTAATAAATAGCTGCATTGGCGATTGAGGATAAAAAGGTGAAATTAAAACAGGATGGATTGTCAATGAATCTTCATATATGAAGTATTCATTAGGTAGTTAACCCCCAATCAAAGATTAGAACAATCGGGAATAATATAACTTGCTCAACCAGGAGACTTACAGTAGGGAGCTGCCCACTTTGGGTACTTACGAAAATGGGAACTATGCCCTGGGGAATTAACTTGCTCAACTTTGGAGACTTACAGTGGAAGGTGCCCACTATGGGGACTTATGAAATAGGGAATGATGCCCTGGGTTTTGGAGCAACGCCCTTGAAAACTAAGAATGTTAAATAGAAATAATACGAGGGGATAAATTGAGAAATTAATAATCAAGAACCAATGAAAGTATTTATGTATCCAAGGGAGTATAATGGGTTTTCCTTCTGGAAACCCGGGCCATGTTTCTTCTGAAACATTAACGCCTCAAAAATAGTGGATCGGATTACTAGGCGTCAGGCGTGCATAATCCTTACCACGCTCTGCTACCATGTAATGAACTTAGGCACCCCGGAGATACAACTCGTACTAATAGCATATATGCTACGTTCGGGGAAGATAGGTTTTCCAGTTCTAGGATCACCCATCATCGCCAAACGCGTGCTTTCAAAAACACGGTAAGAAGCGCCCGATGCCCGTTGGGAAACAATGGAGCGACGGCAGTGCATTCCCTTGGATCTCGCGGGAACTGTCATATATCTAAACATCCTATATTTATTTATTTTAATATTTTTTTTCTCGACATTAGGGGTATTTACTTATGAATGTATTTTAGTTTACTGTTACCTAGAATGTAGGTTATGGATACTTCTATTCCTTTTAGAACGGCTCTTTGAACCTTCCCGTATACCTTATAAATGTAAGAATAGTATTCCAATCACTGTTTTTAATATCATTTATATTAATTATAGTATCTTCAAAACTAAGAAGTCTCGATCTAAAGTATATAGGACATTAGCATAGATAGTGTTCCATAGTTTCTATGTTTCCATATGCACATCTACTTGATATTCTCGGGTTTATTTTGTTTATTTTTGATCTGACAGCATAATGTCCTGTCGAGCCCCTATTACTCATCTTATATTCACTCCTAATAGCCAATCTGTACAGGTTGAAATATATTTGGTAGTTCCTGTGTTTTTCGAGTGTTTGTATAGACTTTCCTTCTCCGTGATTTTGGTGGCAACCTTATTCCACATGAAATTGTTAAGAACTAAAAACTGTACTATCCCAGCAAATTTCTTTAAAAACGGTCTTCGATTTAGTATTTGTTTTGGAAAACACAACCGAAATTGATCAAAATGCCGTGAACAACGGAAACAGTGAGAAATCCTAGTTTGGAGGCTACATAATATTTTACTAATCTTTTTTCGATGGGGCACCATAAAATTCAGCAATCTTGAACACATTTACTACAATATGAGCCTGATTCTCATTGTCTCTATGGGGCTCATATGTAAATTTAGCTTGATATATTTAGCTTTGAAAATTTTGCGATTCAGGGTGGAAACTAAAAAACTGTGGAACAACAACGGCAGGTGCATCACACCTGGAAGAAAAGTTTTTGAGGAATAAATTCTGCATCGAATTAAACCATCGACAGCTCTCCAACTGTTTGATTTTTGGCGATTTTTCAATGTTTTTGAGATTTACCAATCACTTGTTGAGGATTTCCATGGAAGTGGTTGGTGAGTGGTGGTAGGTCAAGAGAACTTTGAAAAATCGAAAAATCGAGAAAAGAGTGAGAAAAGTAGTTCTTTCTCATTCGATGCAGAATTTCTTCTCCAAGAACTTTTGTTTCGTACAAAAAAAATTAGGTCAGTTCCAAAAGTCAAACAGAAAGAAAAATTGTCAAAAATCGATTTCTTGGGTCGAAGAAGCTGTTTTAGGCATAGGGACATGGGGTACATTCAAAATCAGCGCAAAATTGTCTACAAGAATAGCTCATAAAATAATTGTATCTACCTAGAATCGGTTTCTGGCCCACTGTGCGCCGTCCTGAGCTTTTCTCTCTAGCTGCTGCACCAAAGCTTATGAAGATTCTGTGATGCCAGACTGTATATATAGTCCAGTGATCTGCGCAGAAGTGCTACCTAATAAGGAAATAATAAATCTACTACAGAAATAAGTAAAAAGTGTAATAATTTGCAACGTTTTTCCTCGTTGAGCCATACAAATTTCCTTTGCGTGGTTACTGTATGTAGGTATTTATTGCTGACATAGTATAACATACAAACTTGGCTTTGCTTTTTCACAATCATGAATGAGCTGACATGGAAATGCACTCAAGTCATAAAATCAAATTTCGTAGGCACTCTCTCTGAACTCTTACCTATAAGATTTGTTGGACATTATCTCTTCTCCATGCAAAGGTGTCAGGACTTGTCACAATGCGATCCAGCGACCGTCCCCAAAACTAAAATATTAACGGAAGGCCGTTGGTGTGACTGTTTACTTGCATTTCGACGAACATTTTTTTGGACTTGAGTGCAATTAAACTCCGAAATCTCCCTTGAATTTCTTATGTCATTCATTCACAGAAATTACAGGAAACGGGTGTTCTTTACTACTACTACTGCCCCCCATTTTCAACGTAAGATTTCTTCCATTCAAACCATAATTTTCTCAATTTGAAAGTACAATTTGGACTCTTCAAAACCCCGTATTTTTTACTGTTATCATTTGATAATAGTAAAGTTTTTCACATTTTTGATTGGGGACTTGAGACCATCGAGAATAAAAAGTGATTGATGATTAAGTTAGTACTCACCTCGAGTGAATACCGACGAAAACTCTTGCCCTTGCCCCCTTTTGTTATAAAGGGAGGGTAGCATGTAGGTGAAAATGGGAAGGAAAGTAGGTAACTGTTTTCCTACTCAAAGGCATGGAAAATAATTTGCATGGTGTGGATTGCAATTTACTTTTGAGGCAGTGAGAGCGAACCAAATATGTAACTTTCCGCTCTCTATCTATGACTGAGTATATGTTTCTTATCATGATGATCACAGGAACACGAAATCCTCCATGTCATTCTAATGCCTACAAATGATTCGCTCTTGCAAATTCCTCTACAACATAGCAACGTGAGCGATACTCCCCCAACGAGAAGGTAATATTTAAACCTTTGTCTAATGTTTAATTTTTCAGGAACTGTAGATATAAAATGCGCCAGGGTCTCACAAAGCACAGCTGCGCTGTCTCTTGTCTGTCCCGTTTCTCCAAAAGGCGCGAGGGAGTCTGATGTCTGCAGCAGTGGGAGCTTAGATGCGGAATCGCCATGGAGGTTGTCCAATCCCTTTTCCGCAGCTTGGAATCCAACAGTCTTCAGGTAGCTGAAGAGGCGAGAACCCGTTTCCACGAGTACTTCAATTCCAGTATGTATGATAGTTTGTATTCGTATCCTAGTACGTAGAAAAATACATGTATATGTTAAAGAACTTCGTCCATTTCACTATAATAATTAAGAGTCTCATTCCACCAGGACAAAGAAACAACTTGTTAGAAAAATGTGTGGCTGAGTAGATAGAGTAAAATCACTGCTAAACACCTTACATGAGATTCCATACAGATTTTTCTGCTGGTCACTAGTGCTGTCATATTATTGTTGATTTCGCACGTCATGTCGTTCTAAATAGTTAGGCCATGGTCTTCATTACGTTTAAAAAAAAACAATCCAGGCGTAGATAACTTGAGGGAAGCCACTTTGAAACTACAGAAAAGGTCCAAATTTATGGAAAGTAAAAACGAATGAAGATTGGTTTACATCAGTTTTGTTTTCTGATGTGTCATATCACAACCACTTTTTGTCTGAATGTTTACTACCTTGTTCTGTCTTAAATCCTCATCAACAGTTGATAGTAATGCGTGTGTATACTTCATGAGACTTATTGTCATTACAGCTAAGGAATCATGGCTCCTAAATGGCATTATCGATTACTACATCCAGTCTGGCTCACTGCGGATCGTAGACGTGATAGTTGGTGTGCGTGAACCTCACGAGCGTTTCTTCTTTGATCGGTAAGATTTTACTGATATCGCAAATTTTCTTTTTATGGGTACGTTTATATCATTAGGTTTCATTATACCTTTGAAGTCAAAAGTTGACCTTTCGTTTTAAAGTTCAAGATGTCATCCTTACAGCTAATGAGAAAACATACAGTTACGTTTGAATCGTTATTAGAAACATAAGTTAGAAAACTGAAAAGATGTATCTTTAGTAATTGCTATAAACGTAGAAGTAGAAAGTTTAGGGTATTTTTCGTTTGTGCATGGTCATGGTCGAAGGCTATTAATCTGAGAAAATACAATTCACTAGAGATCGTGTCAACCCCAACAATCCCAGGAAATTAATTGAAACGGAGTGAAAACTGTTTGTCTCAAGAATTTCTTGTTCGTTTTTATATGGAGGGTGAATATTGTTAGGGTACAATGAAATGTATAAAGGGCTATACAGTCACCATCCATAGTACATGGAAGTATCATTGAATTCGAATGAAGGCTGTATAAGTTGAGCTGTTGCAAGAATTTTGTTTGTTGTCCTTCTTGAAAACGCTGCAACTGGAGGTATTCCTGAGGTTATTCAACCTTCAGGATAACCGTACATATTCGACATTGTGTAAAACTGTAAAATTTGTGATTGTTGAAGAAAAAAATCAAACTCGCGCATGCGCAGAGACTAACTTTATCGATGATATTCATAGGGGACCATCTTGACCCCATTCTGCAATGTTTGAGAATTTCATCTACATATATCAGATGAAACCTGCAAATGTGATGATTGTTAGAACGGTACGCAGATCTACCATTGATCTGGCTGTGTTAGAATTAATAGGTAGGGCCTGAGAATTCATCAAAATCAGATGGATATTTCAAGGATTTCAAGTTTGCATACACTTAGAGTTTACCAATAGTTTGGCAGCTATAAAGTCATAGTGGACGATTTATTCAGGTCATAGTGGTCATTTGGACCGTATCGTCCTATTTTCTCCCTTCTTTCCTAATTTGTCATCTGTTTTCAAAACTGATCGGTGTTTTGCATAAATCCCTAATTATTTCTTTGGGTGCTCATTTCTTGTTATTGCTGAGAAAAAAGCTTGGTAAAAATGTCGAATAATTTCTGTATGGAAAACTTGAGTATCACTTTAAAAAAACGCTGCAAATTATTTCACAAAGGTTTATTATTTTTTCAATTGAGTATGATCGTAGTTTTAGTTGGCTTGCGTATGTCATAAGGCGTCCAGACTCCTCGGCGTGTCCTATTTCGAGTTTTCATCATTCCACTAAGCATGCCAGGCGTGCGCGGGTACGTCAGTCTAACAGTCAGAGCCTCGAAAAAGACACTTTTTCACCTATTTTTGGCTCATAGCACCCATGGGTGTGGAGCGATCGAGCTGGCGAGAAGTTAGGACCAACTAGACCCTAAGTGGAGTCTATGTGTGAAAGAACGTATTTTTCAAGTCGATTCTAAGGCCTTTTATGGCCCGAACGGCAGACGGACATTGCAAATTTGGATTCTACGCACTTTGAAACGTAAAATGACAAAGTTTGAGGAGGGGTTATACAAATTTTTTGCTATACGATCACATAGGCTTATTATTGAAAATAATAAACCAAAAGGCGGTTGATTGAACCCTTTCCTGTGCCACAGCCCGCCATATACAAATCCTAAAAATCCATAAAATTATCGTTCAGCCATTTCTAATGCTTCAATTTTATTACTGTTTAGCCATTACTAGAACATTGAAACGCATTGTTCCTCTTGAACTATTACTTAAAAATTTGAATTTTCCTTGCTTTAAAACCCTTCATTACTTGGTCTCTTTCAGAATGTCTGATTCCATAAGGTCTTCGCACAACAAACTACAAGTTCTGACGCTGCTTGGGCACGTGGTTTGCCGTCATCCTTCTTGGCTTTATAAAATCATGCACCATAATCTAATCAAAGACCTTCTCCGACTGTTGAAAGTAAGTGTGCAATTTTCATGGCTGTACATTTTAAATTTGATTGTTATACAAATATATGTAAAAAAAGAGAACATTAAGAGTACAGGGGAAGAATGAGCTAACTTTTTTTGTTAAAAGTGAGTTGAGAATGGTATCTTACGTATTGGGGTAGCCGAACATGGTGGTGTGGTCAAAACAGGGAATAAACTAGATAAATCAAAACAGCTGGTGAGTATTGCGTATACAGTGAAAGAATGGGCTTATGGGAGCGATCCAGGGAAAGAACGGGCTAACTTAGAGCTGCCACTTCCCCCATCCTCGTTAGTTCATTATCCAGCCTTTGAATCACAGCAGGTTATCTGTGTTTCATATTTCACGTTCTTCCACTTTTCCGATCTGTTGCTATCTCTATTTAATATTCATCGTTTGGTCCTGTGTTATACATTAATTTTTTGGCCTTATCAAAATCAGATATTTTGATTGGGCGGGTTTTCTTGACACAAAGTATATTCCTAAAGCTCCAATGAAGACAAGGCAGCTGAGAGAAGTAAAATTTCATGTTGATTACCATTGGCTAATTTACTATCGTTATAGCTATAATGCAGAATTTACTAGCAAGTTTGTGACGCCGAATCCGCCGAAACAAGAAAAGATCTGGCTCAAAATCCACTTCGTTCATCAGAATTTTACTTCCCATCAAGTTCCGAAACGAGAAAAATTTCGACCTCTTCCAAAAAATCTAGGGATTTGATTTATTCAAAAATATTCTGTACAGAGAAAGCCAGGAGGAATTTCAAGAAATTAACCCACAAGTGAGGAAATCACTCGCTGTCAAGGGAGTTATCCCGTTTTTCCGCTGTTTTTTGTGATGTTCGGCTTTTTTTCCCGTTATATTTCAATAAAATTCATTTCGTGAGATAATTTGGCATTTTTATTACTTTTACCTGCACGTTGACACAACAATTTCAGATTTGTTGATCGCAGGATATCATTAAGGGGCACTTTATTGAGTTTTTTGCATTAAAATTCGTTTTTCTCGAACCTAGGAAAAACCATGATAGCCCGTTCTTCCCCTGTACTCTTCACGTGTTTAATTTTCCAGGCTGAAAAAGACGTATCAATATTGATGAGTGCTCTTCTGATAATGATTATCCTTCTTCCCACCATCGCTGGTCTAATGGGGCCCTACTTACAAGATTTATTTGACGTGTTCAGGTAGGTGATTCGAATTATAATCTTCACTACATTCAATCAATATTTGAATGCCCATCTTTCATATTTTATTGATTTGATTTTACGATTTACAGCCACCTTGCTTCGTGGAACACGAACAATCCCAATAAAGTACCTGAAAACCAATTGTTACATCTACAAGTTGGTTTGTACGTATTGTTTAACCGCTTGTACGGGATGTATCCTTGCAATTTTTTGAACTACCTTCGATCGCAATATAGTACCAAGGAGAATCACTTAGTCTTCACCCACACCATTGAAGTAATTATAATTTGAAATATTCATTAATTTGTTGTTTAACTATGATCATTGTTGATTTATCGACACTACCCTTTATTACAATTTGCAACTTCCGATTAAGTTGTTTTTCTTATTTTTGCTTTCAGCCAATGCTAGATACTGTTAGAATTCATCCGTTTCTGGTTACGGCATCAAAAGAATCTGAAGTCGCCCCTGCAAGGTAATCCTATCCTCTTAAACGAGCAATTCTTGTACCAACCTGTGTACTTGGAAATAGCATAAGGATTTCGTTTCTGTGGTATTGCATACTCCTCCCTCTATTTCGCCCCAAATAAGATCTAGGCTGGTTACATCCTGAGAGACCGTCTTCCTTTGTTTAAATCACGCCCATAATTGAGACGTTCAAATTTGAAGTATTAAATAAAAAATTCCAAATTTAGCTCTACAGAATGAGCTATTTGCTCTGATTTTAATGAATTTAAAACGATTTCTATGAGATAAGCCATTCGGATTTTATTTAGAGAATTGGAGAACTGGCTGCTGAAAGGGGTTCCTTATCCAAGCGGTGAAAACTGCATTCAAGGGATATACTCCACTCGGTATTCAAGAGGCCTAGGTAGATAGATATCTTTATTTGCCATCACACATAAGTGCATGACAATAGTCAAACAAAATAAATCCAAATGATAGATTTATACATTCAATTTATAAATGAGCTGATGTGCACAAATATATGCGTTTATACTTGTAGCCATTCAAATTAATAAGAAAGCTGTTGGTGAAACATAAATAAAAAAAGTTTCAGTCATGCAGCATGATCATATGAGCGAATTTTCTTATCTCTCGTACTATAATATGTTAAAATGTATTGAACTTTTGAGCAATTTCAGTAGAAAAAATGGTTAAATGGGTTACAGGAGTTAGTCACTGTACATATGTTTTGTGTTATCATCCATTTTATGATTTTCTGCCACCACTATTCAAGACATGTCAGAGTTCACATGTGATTGTTGTGACACAACTCGGTAAAAATTAACTATTTTGCGTCGCTAAATCAATTTTAATTATTCTGGGCGTCTTAGACGCTAACGTTTACGATATTCACATTATGATTTTCGGCCTCCCATCACTTAGCAACGCTCAAGTTGAAATTTACTGTCTGCAAAATAAATGTTAACTATTAATTTTATTGCTCAAATTCGTCATATTGTCTGCAAAACATTGTTAACTATCAATTTTATTGCTGAAAAATTTGTTCTAAATAAAATTCTATTATTTAAACAAAGATATTGGATTTCTAGAATTTTTTACATTTTCATCGATTTTGTAGCACATTTTAATGAAATTTAATTATAATTCTGAGCATAGGTTTGAGCTTTAATTTTTAAATTACCAACTTGAGAGTTGATAGACTTTATTTGAGCCATATTTTTTGGAGCCATTGCAACAGCTTTATTTTCTAAGAAAATTCGCTCAAAGAATAAACTGTCGGCTGTTGATAGGGTTATAATTCACCCACCCCAAAGGCAGAGCTCAGACCCGACCCACCATGACGGACTCTTGTGGGTACCCACCCATTTCTGGAAAGCAAAATCCCAGATAAGCGCCCCCAGGCAAACTAAGAACACTAAGCCAGAATTCAGGAAGTAAACATTATATAAATTCACACACACGAAATTACTATCATAAATTGAATCAGCAAACAATGATAAATTAATACGTGTGCGTGCACGTGTGTGTGTGTGAGTGTGTAAAAACTAAATATCCAAAAGTGAACTACACAATTGAAATCACATCTCAGCTTATGTAAACTCTAGCTCGAGTACTTTTATAAAATTCCTCAGATTCTGATATCGAATTCGCTTGGTATATGTATAAGGTTGAAACTCACAGTACACAAAAGAAGAAAGTAAGTAAGGAAACAACTCCTCGTTCGCCTTACACACAATGTGCAGAATCATAATGCTCTTTAAGATAATAAAGTGCTGTTGTAAAGAAATTTGGAGGCAGTATTTTTAAATTGCTTGGATGAGAGTAAGGTGGAGGAGTGAAATCGGTTTCCCGTGGTGTCTTTTTGTGACGAATGGGACGTTACCATAACCTTACTAATTTGTAACCCAGTTTACCTACTCGTTGTTATTTCAGTCTATCCGTTTTAATCACTTTTATCGGTCTTTCCTTTTCAATCACTTATTATAGGTACTGTATTCTGTGGTTTTAATTATGAATGAACTCGAATTGTTCGTTCGCCTTTTTGAATAACCAACCATTCCAACTACTCATCAATGGCGAAGTCACGTTAAACGTGACTTCAACAGCCGGTAGTCTTGAAGCAATTTGTCATGGAAGTGTTAGCATCCAGGTGCTCACCTCAGCTCGACGACCACGGTTTCCTAGTCGTCGAACACCAAAACGTCTCTAGTTACCAATGTCGAAATCACTGCAAGAGTGTTGGATATTCATTCATGACGTCTGATCTAATCTAAATATGGTTCCATTAAATATTCAAGCATTAATTTTCCTCCTATCCTTGTTTTGCAGATGGAAAAAGATGGAAGCTAACGATGTGATAATGGAATGTGCCAAATTTTCTGTCGACACCAGCCCAGAGCGAAGCAAGGAAGAATGCTTCAGATCGAGAGCTGCTTCTTTCAGGGCCCGACCAATAGACTATTCGGCTTCGCTTTTTGGTAAGTTTTATTGATTTTACTATCATCCTAATAACTATTTTTCAAACCCTCTGCCTCGCTATTTTTACCGGACACCCAAAACATCAAGGGGGGTGGGTTCTTTGAGAATCACAAACTCTTCAGATCCCCTTTTTGAATAAATCTGTCAATCTTATGTTTTCTTACCACGTTCAGAGAGTTTTGTACTCCAACTTTTCTTGCAGAAAAGTCTCAAATGGAAGAAGAGAAAGAAAAACAAGTGGGAGGGTTTAGTACGAATTTACCTGGTCATGAAATCTGGAGTCCGACTGTGTACACTGGAACCACCACCCCTCCAGAGGCGGCTTCCATCACTCACACGCCGATAACACAAGTAATAAACTTAGTCAGTATTGGAATTTTTCCATCTAATAAGAGCTTACTTTATGTGTGAGTATAGCTGCATTGACCGACCTTGAGGAGAAATATGAATTTATGAGGGAAAGGACCACGGGTGAAGATTCTCAGAACTAATGAGGTTGGGGTAGGCCTTCTGGCACAGGTTCTTAATTAATTGTACTAGTGAGCTCTAAATGTTAATTATTGGATTAAAAATAAATTTCATGAAAGCTTGAAGTGTTTCTTCATGTTGACGGAATTTAATAATCACTATTTAGGTATTCGTGCGGGTAGCCATTAGTTCGTACAGAATACTGGTTTGAGGGTGGAAGGATCACGGCTTCCTCCTTTTTATGTGTTTATTGCTGCCACAACTAGTTTCGCCCTTGCTTAGGCCTCATCAGGTGCTACAATATGAACAGAGTTTCCTTAAAATATTGGTAGATACAGGGATGATAATGTACTATTTGCTATCTACAAGGTACAGGTACTTACAATAGGGGGACAGATCCATACGGGTGTATATCGTCATGTTGTTACAGAAGTTATAGTTTCAGTCTCAGATTTTCGTCCGCTGGTTTGAAGGGGTCTAGAATAGCTATGCTAGATCTCGACCTTATTCCCCCTAAATTGGTAAGCCCCATTCATACACTAGTATTTTATCTATCATATCACTTAGCATACCTAGCATACAAATATATATCAACTATCTGATCATAATTCTAGACCCCTTCAAACCAGCGGACGAAAATCTGAGACTGAAACTATAACTTCTGTAACAACATGACGATATACACCCGTATGGATCTGTCCCCCTATTGTAAGTACCTGTACCTTGTAGATAGCAAATAGTACATTATCATCCCTGTATCTACCAATATTTTAAGGAAACTCTGTTCATATTGTAGCACCTGATGAGGCCTAAGCAAGGGCGAAACTAGTTGTGGCAGCAATAAACACATAAAAAGGAAGAAGCCGTGATCCTTCCACCCTCAAACCAGTATTCTGTATAATCACTATTGTTTTGAAGATGGATAAATTGATCAATCATTTCTTTTTTAAACCATATTGAAACTACATTCAGAAAAAACTAACCCAAAACTTATATTCATTGTTGAGATGAGCTCTAAATCATAAAAATTGTATTGTCAGGTTTGTACTCCTATCTACCAAGTAGGTAGTTGGAGCAAGTGTTTGATTGAATTGGCTTGTAAAACTATTTACGTCTTGAGGATACGAAATACATGGTAAATATTCCGTCTCAACCAGGAGTGAAGTATTCTCTCGGAGCCTCTCATATAACTAGAGTTTCTCATTTATAGCAGATGAGTTGTTTAATTTTTTTTTTTAGATTAAAACAAATCATGCTGATCTTGATACTGTTTGGTCAGGACTGGAGGTTATTCGACCAATATTTTCTGTCACGACTTATTATGATTTCAGGCTTACATCTCTTCGGCCACCGCCTATTCGTCTCAAGAAGGTAATTCCCCTCCAGAAGCGGCAATCGAAGCAACACCAGAATCAACTCCTGTGAAAGTATGTTTTTTATATTTAAATTTATTTACTGCCGCTATTCAATGTTTGATGTCAAAATGTGCGTGATGTCACAGATGTCGGGGCTTCCTTTTGTTATTGTTCCGAGTATTGGACTCCAATCTAAAGCTTGTTATTGTGGTTTGTTGTAAATCACTCCCAGAATGAGGCAGCGAATGAAGCAACCCGAAGCAAGGCTTCGTTTAGGTTTAGAAGGGTTCCGAACTAGGAAAACGTCTTGGAACTTTTGTGCGAACAGCCATCAGTGTGTGGCACCTGATCCTTCGTGTTTTGGTACAACAAATAGAGGTATTTAAATGCTGAATTAGCTACTGTCATTCACTCCTTTGTCACTTTTCTTGCCTTCAGCCTGAATGGTTGAATTCTTTTGGGAGGTTGGGAGGTGGATAATTGCTGCCTCGTTCTAGTGTGTTAAAATCTTCTTAGGAGTGCTTCATGCTGGTTTGATCTGTTAACATCTTTTTAAGGGTTTTTTGAATTAATTATTAACTAATAACAATACATTGAACTAATCCTCAAGTCGCTTCTAACACCATTAGTCTTGAACATTTCATTTGTTTACGCCCCTAGATAATGCGTCATCCCTTCACCCCTGTTCTGTTGTAGGACTTGCGCCAGCCTGTGTTCAGGACTTCGACGGGCCTGCCCCGCTCGCTCGTTCAGTCCCAGCCTTCTTCTCCCCTGAGGAAAGACTCCTCACCCTTCAAATACCCTCCAAACTCCTCTACGCCTCTCCCTGGCCATGAATTGCCGACCACTCCCGGCTCAGCATTCCAACAACAGCCTCCATCAAAGGCAAAAGACTCTAGCAAATTATTTGCAACTAAACTTCAAAGGATGCACCAAGAAAGAGTTTTAAATCAAGTAATTCTAATAATAAATTCGGTGTTTGTCGGTGTTTGTTTTGACACAAAAGTTTCTTCACCTTCAAAAATTTCTTCAAAACCCTTATGCTAGATTTCCTTGAAAAAATGCGTTTTGTAGAATGCCAGATCTCGTATTTGTAGATATGTTTCCTCTAAACTCAACCTTCATTTTCTACCTCAAACCTAGTCTTTAGTCTTTAAACTGATCTGGTTAGTTGCCTCTTTTATCTTCTTCCTATTATTTTGTCTTCTTTCGGTATGTTTACCTAACCGTTGGCTGCATTAATTTTCAGTTGTCTCTTTATATTGTCTGCATCCTTATCTTCCTTTAATACTTACCTACTTTTTTGTTCTATCTGCGATCTGAATGCATGATCATGTTTTGTATCAGTATGTATTTGTAGTACTCCCATTCACAAATGCCAGTATAAAGAGCATGCTCATTGGTTATTGAAAGCTCTTGTTCATAAAATGGAATAGAAGAACAAATTGATATAGAGTGCTTCAAGATTTGAGAAAAAGTAGAGATGTTAGTTTTTCATTACGAAATCCAGAAACACCTTTCGATTGGAATTGTCGTTTATCGCGATTGTACTTTCTGATTTTGCTCTAGTACCTTGATTTGCACACTGGCAACATTCGAGTGGGAGCGATAGATATTCAACATTCGTTTTTTGAAAACCATGTTTTTTGTGTTTTACAGACTGAAGAAGAAGTTGCAGCTGTTGTCAAAGGTAAAGCAGGAGGTGTCAGTGGTGGATACTACTCTCCTGCTAGCCCGCTTAGACTGATCACTCCTTCGCCTTCTTTGATTGGGAGTCCTCACCCGCCAGATAGAAGTGAGGAGGATAAAGAAGTCGAAACAACTATGCAAACCAGTCAAAGTGGCTCTAGTGTAAGGAATTCAGTAACCATTGTAGCTTATTTCACGAAGCTCAAACAATTTTAAAACAGCATCTATAGAATTTTAAGACTACCTTGAATGTTATCTCCAATCATGGATGGGATTTAAAGCACACTTGATAAGTACCATAAGAACATGGAACAAGTGGAGAAGGGGGGAGGGTCCTTATTGAGATATTGGGAGAACAGGAAGATATTGAACACTTTCGAATGACGCTCTGTGACGTCGGATTTGAAAATTCATTAATATTCACTTTTAACTTGGAGTTACCTCCTTGTAATTCTAGTTTTTTCGTTTTTGAAGTTTGCGAGAACATTCTACTTATTTGATTGGATCTCTCCTATATTTCATCGCCCTTGGAGCTCATTGCCATGTATGATAGATGAAACATTTCCTCAACTGCCCAACTTTTTTATCTACTGATTGTTCAGATTATTTGTACAAGATCTAAAACCCTTGCCTTTTCAACGAAAAGCATAATCTTATTTAGAATGTATACGTATATTGTTGGGCGATTTATGTGATCTAGGTATTTTTCCACTAGATCTATAGTACCTACAAAAAATGAGGAAGGTCTTGTAACAACTATCATATTTGTCTTATGTAGCTCAAACGAACCAGTAGCATGAAACGGGACGATGATAACGAAGAGCATGAAGAATGTCATTTGGATGAGAACCAGGCGGATGGTGGTATTCGTTTCCCCGATAGCAAAGCAATGCAACAATTCGCTCGCAGAGTCAACCGATTGCGGTTCCACAGCCAGTGTCAACCAGATCCTCCTACGATCCAACTCGCTAACATAGGTATGATAAAATATATAGTTGGTGTACGGGTTATAGATGAGTGGCGTACATGGGGGATACTAATTTACCATAATCATAGAAGGAAGAGGAGAGATAGAAATTATTGAAAGAAAATAACAATTTTATTAAATATTTGATTTTTCGCTATTCTTCATTGCTAAGCTGTTCCTAACTGGTCACCTGGTGGGTAAATTGTGGGGAGAGGAAAAATAACCAAGTGTTAAGGAAATACTCTCAAAATTTATACTTTGTAATTAGTCATAAACCAAGGTTTGTCTCTTAGGGGGATTGTGGAGTAAATATAATTTGATCGTTGAAAATTTATTTATAATTGATATTTATATTAATTATATTATCACATTTATAATTAATATTGAATTCTTAATAGGGGTTATCCCAAAAGGTTTGGTCAGGTTACAATAATTGTGTTAGTGCTTTCTAAGATCACCATGTGACTTTTTCTCACTTTTCTTGATGGCTTGACTGATTACAATTCATTGATTTTTAAAATCTTTGCTCCCTAACAGTGACATCGAATTGTACATATTATTCTTTATACTTTTCAGGTACCAGTTCAGGAAGCAGCCCGCGTGAAGGAAGCGATTTTTCAGGAATGAGCGTCCGACGTGCTATTTCCTGCCCTGAAATGAAAAATAACAAACCAAAAGACTCAGTAGGCACGTTCACTTTGGACCCTTGCTCAACAACTCTTGACGAGACTGAAGAAGAACAAGAAGAAGCTGAACCAACTTCGGTAATTTCTAGAATAATTGCTCATTTTAACGTTTTATAGTAATTGTGGTGTGGTCTTTGTAGAAGACTGTAAACTATACAGCTTACACGTTACACTGAGAAGCGCGGTGAATTTCAAAGAAAATATTTGAAAACCCCCACAAAAGCGCGGTTTTTCAAAACTAAAACAGTCGCACTAACTGATTTCTGGTGTTACCATTGCACTAATTAACAGCCAGACCACAGAAACTCTACCAACACCACCACCGTACTTGCCATAGAATACAAAAGAATGGAAAAGCTAAAAGAGAACTAAAAAAACTAAAGAGTGAAATGATCGGATGTATAACACTGATGGAGAAGGGAGTTCTCTGCATACTGAGGAGTTAGTTCAGCAAGAGAGAAGGCTGATGAGGAGGTTGGTTTTGCGTTTGAACGCATGAGTAAAGCTGAGAGGCAGAGCGAGTTCCTTACAAAACCCTTCTACCACTTTGTGGGTCACCACTTCCTTTGAAGTCTTAGCCCCTCTCTGGCTCTGGCCCTGCCCTTAGATTTATTTACTTGGTTTATTTTGAGAAAACTACAGCTTGTAGGTCAGGCTCGACAGTGTGGATTAGCCCTTACTCTAGACAATCCCTGATAACATCGGTATAGAAACGTTTGTGCATGCATGAGTGAAACCAGTGGCGTAGTTTGAGGAGGGGCAGGGTGGGCAGAGCCCCTCCATAAATTATAGGGGATGCAGAATTTTGTTGTATGGATACAATCAAAATTAATAATTGTACGCTTCCAACTTCAGTACCTAACACCTTCAATTGAAGAATGTAATTAGTAAAACACAACTACTATTATTATTATACGATTCTGGTTGCCAAGCGGTCTGAGGCGCTCTTAATAAAGAAATTTTTATTAGGTTCGTTTGTGTAGGGGCAAAATGGCGTGGATATTGTACAGCCCCACGGAGCATAGTAAAATCACCTTGTCAACGAAACGGAAATGTGGATACTACAAACTGAAATCAAGTTGTTCCCCACTACCTTCTGGGGCGAGCCCATGTGTGATCTTTCCCTAGAAAAATATCCATTGTTCAGTATCCACCAATTCCCCTATGAACTTCCCCTTCTTTTCACTGCCTACTTGATCAAGCTTGGTTGTTCGTTTCAAAACAGTTTCCCGTTGTATTAAACCGCAGAATAAAATCCCAGTTAAAATGAAGCAAGAATACAATAAATAGAAGTCTGCAGTGGTGATTTAAATAGTTCATTAGAAAAGATTAAAATAATCTAGTTTAGCAGTATTTCTATTCTAACCTAGCATATTGCAGGTTTGAGTTTGTTTACATTTTTGTAATGTTTCTTGATCTCGGTTTCATGCCCTGTATTTCATTTTGCGTAGGTAGGTACCTGCTTATATAATGCAATTGTATGATATTGTCCACAAAAAGTTATTTTCTCGTGGAAGTAACAATTGAGGATAAATAAACCTGTAAGACAGCAAGTCCACATAGGTATATGAATTTGCATGCAGTAAATCTAGAATAATAGTATAATAAACCTAGTGCTACTCAATTCATCGGTAGGTACCTATTCGTATTTATCGTAATTTTTCACGTTCTGATTAGTTATTTGGACAATATTTTTTCTAAGTAGTATGTATTATGCTTTAATAATCTATAGGTAGGTTTATGAATATGAAAGCGTCCGTGATTTCAGATCATTACAAAAAGCCATTGAGCACCTACCTACTTATATGAACGTTTGGCAGTTTATTAAGAGTCTTCGTATACTCAGCAACAAGCACTAGAAATTAATAGCAAAACTATAAAATAAAATGAAATCCTCGACTGTTGCCCCTCCATAAGAAATGGCTTAGCTACGCCACTGAGTGAAACATTCTTTTAGAAGATTTGAACTGAAACTATTGACAATGAAACAATTCGTAAATCTTTGTCGGTTTATGAATCGTTTCTTACTGGAACTTTCTTCATCTGCATTCAGTTATTATTTTTTACAATATGCTCTTTCTTTCTTAGTTCAACTGCAAATCCCCAATGGCGCTTGCTAAAGAAATATCGGACTGTGGAACACAAACTGAAGAACAACCCATGGTTTATGAACACATGTTCCTTTCTATTTTTCCAGTATGGGAGCAAATCCAACTGCACAGCGCTCCACCAGGTAAATTCAGATGTCCTCTTGCAAACGGAACACTATTATTTTACTGAAGAAATGCAATTGAAAATAAATTGGTTAGGAGCTGTATGATTGAGTATTTTATGTTTACCTGTATAAGTGTACATGTATGAATATGTGCATTCGAATCTATGCAGTAGGTGTACTTACGGTGCTGTTTATTTTCTTATCTAGATCTCAATCCTCCAACATTCCATGAACCCATGTTTTCCCCTCGTACAGCTTTGGAATCTTATGTGGCAGCTACCGTAAGGAATTTGCATGACAGACGAGCAAAACCAGGTAATATATTGCAACTCTCAAGAAATCATGCTTTTGAAACTGAATAAAATATCCCGCCTCGAGTAGTTTGGTTGATATAAATTACAATTTGTTGCTGAATTATTGAAGAAGTGATAAAGAGATTTCATTTTATTGATAATTGGCAGTAAATTATTTATCAGCGGTCATGTTTTCATGCCCATACCCTCGCTATAGCAGAAATAATACATTATAACACACAATAATACGCTATAACACACACTGTTGTCCGCACATGAAGTTCTCGTGATTCAAGCTTTGAAACTAACAAAGAGATTATGGGAAATCTTGTTTTTCTGTCTTCATTTAATATGTTAACAACGTCCATATGTATTCTCAGGGCTATCTCCTTGTTTCAAAAACCACTTGTCACGAAACATATTTTCAGACTATTTAGAAATGAAATCGTTGAAAGATCAAGTCGAGCTTCTGATGCACCAGCTTCAATTTGAGAGGCATAGAAGGGAAGTACATGCTGAGAGGAATCGTCGGCTTTTGGGGAAATCTCGTGCCAATCGTGCCCTAGAAGAGCATAATTCTGCTCTCGTAAGTAGCTTTTTAAATTATATAAATTGAATGAGCTTCTTAGGTATTTATTTTTTCCAAGTATGTAATGCCTTAGCCGGTATTTTTGCTTATCCCTAAATCGTGTTTTCCACTCAACAGAGGGACCAAATCATCCTGATGAATAAAGACATAGAAACTCTACACATCGAAATGGAAATGAGTAAGAGTGAAGCCAAGAAACAATGTGATAAACTTCAAGAAGATATCAAAGATTGGAAGGAAAAGGTGAGCACCTAAATGCATTAATGCAGTACTTCCACTATCTGTATATTGAACGGCTGAGTTTAGTTTTGACTGAAATTCATCCTTTTCTAGATTACTGTGATTCAAAAGAAGCTAAAAGAAACGGACAATGATAATACCTTACTTCGCAAAGACCTTGAAGAACAGAGGAACCTGTTTAAGAATTTGGCGAGGGTAAAATTACTATGTGTGATTTTTTATTTATAAGGAGTGCTAGAATTCTCGATTCATTTTGTAGTTCGCGAGCTAACAAGAATAGCAAAAGAACATCTCAATTCAACTATACATTATAGTTGAACCATTACCATTGCTTCTGAAAACTTGGGCTACAAAAAAATTCAACGCTGACAGTATAGAGGTACAGTACAACTTTCACTGATTCAATAATTCCCATACTCTCTGGCAATCTTAATTATTACTGTCAGCATATTTTTACTTTCCCCCCTTCTACCATTATGTGTCATAGTGACATCGTACACTATCCGGCATAAATTCTAAACACGGCAGTTACTCTTTGTCACTGTCCTGTTCTCAATGTATCAAAAAATGACTGGTGATTGACCACTTGGTCTAGGAATTTTGAAAAAGCAGCCCCGATATTCAAATTGTTTGAAAAGACCGTTTTAGTGCTTCAGCCTGGGGGTACCAATTTGAACTTGGTCTGTACAGCTATAATTTTATACAAACTAAGTTGCTTGTAGTTCTTTTAGTTCAGTAAGTTGAGATCTTGGGAAACCATAATATATAAATTTCGTTCTTGAGTTTTCGATCGCACTTGTTCAAATATTACTCTGTTTTGTAGAAATACGCGCTAGCCCAGTCACAGATATTTGATATGGATAACACCGTCCAAGATACCAAACTTGCCGCTAGCTCCTCAACTGAGCTCAAAGGAGAAATCGCGAGGCTACAACATCATTTGATAAGTGCTGGTGAACTTGAAATGAGATTAAGATCTTCACTCAATACGCTCAACCTGAATTGCCACAAAGACATGGAAGCTCTCTTGGGCAACATGGCTTACAGTTTCTCCCTCTCAGGTGAGTATTTGAAGTGTGAAGATCGGCTATTCCTTCTTTCAATGGACATGTCATGTCTTTGAATCGAAAAGAGGGAAACTATCCATGTCCATCACAGACAGTACATTTCTTTCCCAAAAAGTGTGTGGAGCCTGCTACGGTCGGCCTCATTTCATGCCTGAGAAGTGCCGTTGCCAAGGTTCGGTCACTTCCGGTCTACTATATGGAATAGTGTTGTTGACAGCCCTTCTGACATGGTCCTCAGAGGTGTATTGAGCTAAGCAAGACTCCTGAGCAGAGGATCTCCGGGGGGGTTCAAATCCAGTAGCCGACATTATAATTATCATTATTTTTCAACCTTTGAAGTAAACTTTTAAACGTGATTGCAATTTTATTTGTCCAACTAGTTGGTTTTGATTTGGGAAATGTTTCTATTGTTAAGATGCAAGCTCTCGAGCATCCAGTCCATCGAACTATACACATCATTCTGATCTATTTGTCCAACTGATGTATATTTTACTAATCATAAGACCATAATAATTTTTTCTCAATGGCTAAACAAATTCAAAAAGACTTGACACAACCACTCACTATGAAAAACTAATGGGAAAATGATGAGTAAGAAACCGCGAATCACGATGTGTCATATTAGACTGTGAATCCTTCAGGTTCCGCCCCTCATACCGGTAGTGTCGCGCGTGCGGCTGCCCGGGGCAGGCTCCAGAAGCTCTTTTCATTCCCAACCCCCACATTTACTTGCATGAGTGCTATCAGTGATTTTCCTCTGTGAACTTGAGAATTAGTGTTTTAATATGTTCACCTTCAAAGATGTACTTTCGAGCCTTTCAGAGTTTTATTATAGCGGGAACAACTGTAATTTGTTCTCACATAATGGGTAATTCATCACGTTTCAAATGAACCATTGGACTCGATTAGGAGACTTTTTAATACGTTTGAACTTACCATCCTACGATTAACATGGGCCTGAAATCTGATTATTACCTACATGTTTTCAGGGTTGAAGGCTGAACTGAAAAATAGGACTAGTGCCTTCTTCGCTCTGAAGGCCAAAATAGTGGAAGTAGAAAAGGTTCTAAAGAAAGAAGAAAATTCATCTTTGGAGAAGCTCAAATTATTTAGGAAAGCTGAGAATGAAAATAAGAATAGAATCGCGGTAAGTTCACACTTTTCATGGTAACAATGTTTGATTTGTAAAAATATTATTAGCTACTTGACTCGTGTTTTTCCTTGAGTTCTAGTAGGTAGACATATTTTAACTAGATAGTGTGAAAACGTTGTTCTCATTTACCTCAACCAATTTTTTGTCGATTCATGTTTTTTTCTGCATACAAATGGTTCGAGTCTCTTGAGGGAATGCAGAACTTGAAATTCCAAATTTTGTAAATATAATTTAATTTTTATGAAGGTTCTGCGTTCCCATTCAGAACCAGGGAGGAGTGGGATGCAAAGTTTTTGGGAAGATGCTGGAATGAGTGCAGTAGTCAAGAACTGTATGTACGACACATGAAATATAGCGGGATATGCATCATCTATTAATTAATTAATTGACATAACATTAATTTTCTCTTGTTAGCGCTTTTTTCGTTTATGTGCCGAAGTAGAGACATAAAAGGTGCGTTCCAACCACCGTAAGTTCATGAACTTTTCGGAACTGGTTCGGCGCCGAACCGTATGCGCACGTGAATCGTGTTCCAACCGTTTTCAGTTCAGGAACTCAACACTCGCTACGGTGTTCCCACCGCATCGGGTTCATGAACTGAGTTCAGTGAGTTCATGAACTTTTCAGACCTGCTCGGGGATAGGGTTGAGAACTCGAACTGAAGGAAACCTTTTGTAACCTTCCAAAAATCTCATTTCACTGCGAACCTTCACGCTAAATGCCTTGTCATTAGCCTGCTTGATGCTTGTTGTATTATCGTTTTTCACATCTTTTTTTCAATTTGCACCATCGAATAATTATTACCACCGTCAGTTTTCTTTTATCAGCTGTCTACACATAGATAGAAAACATTTGTTTAAGGGTACCTAGTTGGTAATTGTAATTGGCAGGCAAAGTCAAACTACTCAATGTTTTTCTTGGCGCAATTGGCTCAACCTACCTTACTTGAAAAAACGCAGTGTTTAGTACTTTTTTTTCTGTTGCCTTTTCTCAATAATGGCTCGAGGGATTTTGATGAAAATCTCAACAGTTACTCTTCTTCTGGATAGGAATGATATCCCATACCCTTCATACCTAGGAAAATAGTCTGAGGGGGCAATTAGCAAATAAACTTCAAAAAAGTTGAAAATGCCGTTTGTTTTTTTTTCCCACCTTTTTGGCCTTTTCTTCATAATGCTCAAAGGATTTCGATGACGAGGTGTTCACGTTACTAAAGACGACGCTAGCGCTAGTTAGTGCATTGACTGTCATGTGAACTACAGTGTTCCCACCGACGGGTTCTTGAACCTAAAAGTTTCATGAACTCAGAGGGGTGGTTGGAACACACCTAATATGTCAAAAAGCGTTACGGTTGGTTTTCTGATGATTTCCGCTTACAACCGAAAAGTTGCTAGGGAAACGGTACTTCGTCGTTTTTCATACCACAAAATTCGTTGACCATTCGTTCGAAAGCTCTCGATTTATCCAACCATATTGTGTTAACTACTGCGAAGGGCGTGGCCAACAAACTGAGTTATGAGCTTGGTTATTTGAATAATTGTGTACATTCAGGTGATCATTCTCAATAATTGATATTGTGAACATGATTGCAACCGCTTGTTAATTTCTGATGATTTCATTGAGCTGGTGTTTCGATGATTTGATTCATAGCAGGTGATCCGAATATTGCGAGAACGGTTTGATTTGTGAAGCGGTGGTTAAATCATTTTAATAGGTAATTTCTATACTTTACACTCGATGAAGCTGTAATTTCGTATGTAGCCTCTTTAGGACATTTACTTGACGATGCCCAGGGTCCGGTCAGATGAGTGGCTCTTAAAGCTAATTTCTATGCTTTACCCTCTAGGAAGCTGTAATTTCGTATGTAGCCTCTTAGGACATTTACTTGGCGATGCCCAGGGTCCAGATCAGCTGAGTGACTCTTGGAGCTTGCATACGAGTCTGCAACACACACGAGTCTGCAACTAAAGACATAAAATGTCCCAATGTGTTGTAGACTCGTATGCAAGCGTTTCTCTATGAAAATTCGCTAAAACATAAAATTTTGATTGATTTTTCTAATCAATTGTGTTCCAAAAATGAGGTGAAAATAAAAATAATTCAACTTGTTAGCATTTTACGAAGGAATTGACTACTTGATGTTTTTTTTAAAGGAGTTGACAAGAACTTCCGAAGAGTTGAAGCAAATGGTTGTTGAAAAAGAAGAGGAGCTGTTGACGAAGAATGCCATCATACAGAAGTTTGAAAAACAGCTGGAAAATATGCAATCCTCTAAAGAAAAAGAAAACAAGGCTGCACTTGAAGCATCACGATCTCTTGAGTCTAGCGCCCTGAGTAGTTCCGACCATCTTTCTATAGTAGCAGGTAAGTTCCACTGCATTTGAAAATATGTGAGGATAAACGCAAAGTTTGAATGCATCACAACATGGATCTAGAAGAACTGTGAAGACACCACTCACCTAAGAAGATATTTTTCAACAGTTATCCAAAACTAGCTTTTTCCACCTCAATTTTGTTTTTTGGGCTAATGGTAAATTGACTCGTTCAGTCCCGCCTCTCTCTGAATTAGCATCATATTTCAACATCAACATATATATTACATTTCATATAGAAACGATTGTATTTATAAACTTTAATTCTACTATATTTTTGCAAATAGTGTGTACAGTTGACCGGTTCATCAAGCATTGAAAGGTTAGTTTCTTAAAAATTGTTGGGAAACAGCAGTTTTAATTTTTAATGGCAGATTTTCTAATACGGAAGGCAATTAGTATAAAAGCCATGTTTGGACTTATTTGCAACATACTCCTTGCGTTTGCCCTCGTGGACCTCATGAATAAACTCTCCATTACACCTCACCTAATACACTCCATCTCATGAATAAATCTTTGTATTCATCAAAATGATCTAGAATTTCAAAACAACGTGTGTATGCACCACTCAAAATGAGATCTGTATTATATAAACATTAGCTTAGTAGGTATATCATACGGAGATTTTTTTTAGTTAACCAATTTCTTATCATGAAAAGATTAAATGTTTTTCCGATTTTAATAATAAGGCTTCTCATGTCTCTTCCATTTCATTTTGATCGAGTCTAAATATTACCGTTAGTTGTTAGAGGGGTGACAGTGCTACTATGCTTCCAACTACTCTTGATGCTCTGCAAAATTCACTAAAATAACTGAGGAAATGAGGAAGGACAAGGCTTCAAGAAAATAAATTCAAGTTAGGTGATCCTGAGGTGTTTCTGTGGCACTTTGAAACAAAGGGTCTTTGCGATGATAGTTATTATATTGCCCTCTACGAACATATGTGGACAGAGCCAGAAGGTTTAGAAAATCAGATTACCACACTACAACCTCATGACATGGTGTCGCTCAAGTCACATGGCGCACGTATGGGCTCACTGTTTTGTTATCTTGCTGTTTGAACTGTAGGTCCTTGCAAAATATTTCTAACAAAATGGGTTTTGAACTACTGGTATAAATACAGTGTACTATTACGAAATAATACACAACTTCCATTCACAGCTTTGAATATACTATATTATTGAAAACTCATAAGTATGCTCAAATATTTCCAGATCAACAAATATTACGTTGGTTAGCAATTATGTAATTAGTGTTACCCACTACAGGTCCAAAATGGTGTGCATTCGAATTCATTCTCAATGTCACTGTGTAACGTCATTTTATTAGTTGTACATTACAATGTTTTCTATTTCAGGTGGCGCAAGGCTTCAGAATCTGCAGAATCTAGTCCAATCGTTCGAAGATTTACACGGGAGTCAATGACCGGGTATGACGCCTTTTTACCTCCAATGTTTCACCACCAACCGCTGTCTTGTGATACATTTGGAATAATTTAACCTTGTAAAAAAATATGCACAATTTTTGTCCTCCGTTATTCCTTCAATCGCAAAGACCCTGGTTGTTGAAAAGGGAATAAAGGACGGGTTGTTTTGAGGAAACTAACGCTATTTATTTCAACTATTGAGTGTAATTTGACGTTTTCTATTTTTATCTATAGTTTAATTGATTCGGAAATCCCCCCCCCCCCCCTCCCCATCCCATCAACACATCCTAATAGTTGCATACATATCTGAAAGCTTCTGGGACTCACGTGCCCACTGATTTTGCTTAGACTGGTTCATTGTTCCTCCCCACAAAACTCGAATATTTTGTGGAAACCCAAATTATTTAATTGTTTTCCATCATTTTAATAAATTGATATATTGTTATGTAAGTAAAGTATTTCAAATGAGTTGAATATTTTTGTGTAATATACAATTATTTTAATACGTGCCTACGTCTTAAGAAAACAACTTGCTCGATTTCTATTGACAAAATGATAAGCGATCATGCAATGTTTCCTTTTTCGATAATGTTTTCGGCTGTTTTCGCATCATTTTAATTTTGTTATTACTTCGCGCGTATGAATCTCTGGCGTTTAGAGTTAAATAACGAGTACTGTAAGGCCACCTACTTCAAAATGACCATTATTAAATAAGGGTTTTCCAGTCTTGCTTATAAGAGTTTTTTATAAAACAGGAATACAAAGTCTATTGTAATTTTTCTTAAACTTAACTTCTATCAAATGGAAAAAGAAATGCCATGTAGGTACTGATCAGGTTCAAATTTTTTCAAAAGTGATATTTGAGGACCCCCCCCATTATTCACTAAAGTTTAATGTTTTATTTTCCCACTTCAATTCCTGGTGGATCGATTTGGCTTCTAGTCTGAGTGATGTCTTCAGAAAACATAATGTGAAACAATATTCTTGATAGAACATTATAAGTGAATGGTTGCTTCCATAAAGTTATTCATCTCATTTCGAAAATGTATGCCTCTTTTTCCCGTTGTGTTTGTTTTGTTTGTCGAATATTTATTGTTGTTGAATGAGTTCAGGCAATTTCACTGATGCCGAATAACTTGACATTTAATTTGGCTGTTTTTTATCGAGGGGTTGAGAAGAAGGGGGAGAGTACTACTGGCGTTAGTCTAAGGCTGAATAAGAATATTGCTCGAGTGTAAAATTATTGGTGAGTACAAACAAATATTTGTTAATAATAAGTACCTAGATTCATTGTTATATAGTTGATATTAGGTATGTGCTTAGATAACAGTGATCAGGATGGCTGGAAATCCAGAATCTGTCAGGCTGGTCCTCAGATCTGTGCGCTCACCCTCATTTGACACTTAGAACTGAACAAACTTGTTGGACTTGATTAAGATTATCAAGGTTACGGTTCCATCATGAGGTGGTGTAACAATTGATGTGCATAAATTCCTTGGGCAAGCAACATTTTTTGTCACTGTTTCGGAAACTGCCCATCACACCAGATGGCGCATGAGACAGATCATTTCCATTATTATGAAGAGTTTAGGTTTAACTGTAACATCCAGATGCCTTTATGAGATCTTGTCATCTGTGGTGTTGATTTACCTGGCACAAAGTAAATGTGGTATGTAGGCTATTCTGGTCAAATCAAATGTACTTCCAGGCTTTCCATCCTCCTGGAATCTTTCTTTTTGTATTCAATTGCTGCAATGTGGCTTACTGGTAAAAAGACGTAAAAGGGTGCTCCCTTTCAATAACTCAATCACGCAAATTCATGAATTTCCTTTGGAGATAATTAAATTGTAACCTATTTTGAAGATTTATCTTTCGACCCCCCCCCCCCCCCCTCCCAATTGAGAAAATCATTGAATGCAAGCGTGTACACAAAGCTCTAGATCTTGTGGAAAGTGGACACTTTTTTTTTTTAATTTACTACTGTAGTCATTCAATTCAGTATTCTTGGGTGGATTATATTCCACTTGGCATCTATTCAATATACTTATATTCAACTGGGCTTGTCGACAGAGTATCCTCCATTTTCTTCTACAGAAAAACGTACCTAACTTATTCAATTTATGTAGTAACTTCTCAGATAAAAGTTGGATTGGAACGTGACCGAACCGATAGGATATTTTCTTTCAGATTGAATAGGAATTCCTTCATGGATTGTATACAAAGGCTGTTTGGTTTGGTATAAAAACCGTATTACATTGTTCTCTGACTATGTTTCTCTTATAGCTAGAAGCTATGGATGTATCCCTGCTTTGGGCTCCATTCAAGCGCTCGGAAATTAGTAGCTGTATTTGTCATAGAAACCTTGTTATCTATATTTGATTGGATGCATTGGTTTTAACCAGCTGAAACACTTTGTATGGGTTCAAATGACCGAAGTGGGAAAATTAGCATCGCATGCGTGTGCTTCAAGCTTTAAGAGCATTGGGTGCAGGTCTGAAAGTCACAACACCCTTGCAGTGGTCAGGTTTCATCTAGAGTATGGTTATGTTACCACAAACATTACTTTCTCTCTTTGAAACCAGTAATTTATCTTGAGGAAAATAACCTGAACTGCTTATTGCTGCTATGCACCTGTACCTTCATTGTCAATAGCGAGCAATATCAAGTTTTCTCAATATCACAGCGCTCCAGGCGCAGTTGAGATAGCCAACGCTCGAGGTCTACATTCAGTTTTCTGATACGGCAGTCCCTTGAAACCGATGCCACACGCACTGCCTCCAGTGTACGTAAAATTACTTTCCATTCACAGTTCTCGTCCATGATATCAATCTCTTCCATAAGGTGATAAGTAGTGGCCAGAAACTAAATCATTTGATGAGGTTATTTTAACCCATTGGTTAATGAAAAAACAAAGACAATGAAAGTATTGTATTTTTACAAAACATTGAGTTGCAATCATCGATAATTATAGGTAGAAGGACTAGAAAAACCATAACTTCTATCCCTAGAGTAACTTTCGGGATCATCTAGTGATTCTAATTGTCATGAAGTGAGTATGTTTCCGTAAACGACGTGCTTTGTCCACAATCAACTCAAATAATTTTAATGTTACTTTAAAATTCCAACTAATAACTGATTTTCCCCGATAATGAACTCCTAATACCAAATGCTCTGATCTTGTGTTTTGTGAACATGAAATATCTAATACAATTTCTGGTTTCCCAGAAATACTTTAACAAGAGCAATCTCCATGCAACAGAAGATTTGTACTTCTACTATAGTAGGGCCTGAAAATATTGGTGGGTAAGCATCGAGAAGCAAGCCCCACCATCACCCCAATCGCTCTCTCTCTCCCTATGGCCTGGCACATCCCCCCCCCCCCCCCCACGACATGACAGACTGAAGGCTCGCTCTAGGAGTAGGCAGTAGTCGATAGTTGAGCACTATCCTTAATCTGGTTCGATATTATTGATGAATAGAAATCGATAGATAGAAGGATTGACGCAATAAAGATTGTGACGTCCTCTGCTTTGAAGTTTTGTATTAATTAATGATGCAATAATTTGTTGACCCCAATTTTGGTTATCCCCCTCCCCCGTTCCCATCCTTGGTTTAGTGCAGCCTAAAATGTTAGTCAATTACAATTAGTGACATGAGTGATGTAATTCTTTTGTTATTAGTATAGGTATATAGTTCTATTATTTATTATCTAAAATTAAAGTATATATAATTTTGTTTATTTTTAAAGAACAGGATAACAGTAACGGTCCAAAATGTATCCAGTTGTATTATTTTAAATACCAAACTGTGAAGCAGAGGACGTCGCAATCTTTAATACGTTAATCCTTAATCTGATTAGCCACCTCTGCACCATCTGCAACCTTTGCATTGTGACTAGGTATGTATATTTCTTCGATAGCAGCTATATTTTTTTACATGCCTATTAAAGAGACAATTTAAATTAGTTATATTTTAGAATGGAATTATTTTATTTTATTTCCTATTAGGTTCACATTTGCAGGATTTGCAGCATTATGTAACGATAAAAACGAATTTGTTTGAATTGATTTGTAAACTAATTTGAATCAGTGTACGGGAATGAGATCCGAGCTGTAACTACTGGGTTGACAAGAAAGAGTTAGTAAGAAGGGTAGATGTGCATGTATAAGGCCATAGGCTGCAACGCAGGAGCGACAACGAGCAAAATCCAATTCTGATGGGTTCAATGGGCGAGCGTGGGGGTGAGTGTGTTTGAGCAGACGGTAACAGGCTTGCATGCTTGCGCTAAAAAAGTTGGATCTGCTGCTCTTTGACGTGCGTTTAGTGTGATTTACATTCATAGTTCCGTATGTATATATACACACACATTGGATGTCGTTAAAAGTTGAGGAAACTTGAAAACTTATCAATTTAGTTGTTGTGGCTGTGTGCAAAAGGAAATTGAGAACTTGCACGCATAACGACACCAATGAAATTTGACGACGTGAGGTAAAAAGACAGCTCCTTGAACTAATAAAACCCTAAATGAACGTTAACCCTATTTTGGCCGGATCTCTACTAGCTTTGCCTTCTAGTCTAATAGCAGGGTATACGATTGCCCTATTGGCTGGACATACCATATTCTAATCGCCTTTGCGCTAACTAAATAACAGCCGTACTGTGAAGGCTCCGTAGCTTTACCTAGGTCCGGACCACGCAGGCACCGAGTAGTGAAATATAATGTTGAAAGGAAATTATCTAACGAACTGAAGATGTAAAGTCGGATTTAGAACAACGATGGAGAATGAGCTTTAGGCAAACTGGGATGTTTAGGTTGGTAAGAGAGAAAGCTGGAGCTGGTTTGAGTTAAGAGTTCTCTTACCAATTGGGTACCCTCTCTTAGAGGTTATACCCCTACTCTGGGTCTGGCTACTCTTTCGTTCATTCACTGAGTTTATTTGAGGAAACCATAAGTGTGCAAAGATGGGACACGACAGAAGTGAGATCATATTCCCCTCTTTGGCTTATGAAAGATACACTTAGGGGTAATGTTCCAATTCAGCATGGATATTATTTAACTCTCCATGTCTCCGTCTCTTCTCATAAAGTATATTCGTCCATTATGACCACTGGAGAGCTGATAGCCTCACAATGTTGGAGTTTTCAAGAAAACAGAAATCAACATCCATTTTACACTGAACTACCTACTACTCAAAAAAAAAAAAAGAAAACGCATGGGTTTTTGGGTCCCATGCACAAATGCCTATTGGCTTTTTCTACTTTCCTCTGGGCTATCCATTTAGTCAAAACTCAGCCCCGAATGAGGGATTGTGGTAAAGGGAAACCGCACACAATTCCCGAAGGCCCCTCCATTCCACCTTGTTTACAATTATATTAACAACATATGGAAGGTAAGAATGTAAAAGCCAATACGTCACGTAGTACTGAACCTAGCAGTCCAGTTTTTACCTTTGGAATTCCATTTCATAGAACTCGACAGTCCTAATCTGTCATAACCCGATGAAAAAATCGAGGACCATCGATATTCCTAAATAGGTCGATGAGAGCAGGTAGCCGTCATCTTCACTCGCCAATATTTTTTGCCCCCACTATTATCACAACTACGAAATGTACATTTAAAAAAAAAACTGGAGAAACGACTATTTTTGCTCTTTGTTCATTGTGGTAGGTAGGTAGTAATCCATAGAAATATCATCATCTATCGAATCAACTAGAAATCTGCAGGATACATGTAAATGGCGAATGGATGGGGACGTATGTCTAACTCACAAGTTCGTTCCTTCATTTGGGCTGCTGGTCCTCTTGATGAGCCTTTTTAGGGCCCTAGATTCAAATTACAATTTATAGAGGGTTATCTACACTTGAATTCCCAATTGAAAGTAAGAAAATCGCACAGATTGAACTGAAATGGGAAGAAATCTTTAAAGTTAAGTCCTTTCTTTTGTACTTGATGAAAACATTCAGCATCCACGTTTACTCGCTCCAGCCAGTTTTCCAATTGTTTATCTGAAAGAGGGTAGGAGAAGAGCAAGACAGAACACAACTCTAAATCGGGGCAAAATGTAAACTGTAGAGAATTATATGTTTGGTAGTGACTGAATTGATATCAATCAATATTCAGGGACGCGGATATTTTTCAAATAACTTCGTCAATTTTGCGTGTAATATGTATTTAAAAATAGCAAATAAAACCTTATTTAATGAAGAAAAAAAAGGATTATGTGCCAGCAATCACATATCTCAAACGATGACATTTTCTGCTATGAAACGCTGAAGACGGTCACCGAAATCGTTCGACACTCAGTCCAACAACTGTCTGTATACTCAGAAACCTTCCGACGTATTTAGTCTTTCATTTCTTCCAATGTCCGAGGAAATTCTTACACATGTGCCTTCAGGAACTCCCGTTAAAAATATAACAAAATAAAATAAAAATCACATGGTCAAATCGGGGGACTACTAGACATTGCCTGCCCATTCTTGAGATAATGCGTAAGAGCAATCGATGGCGATCGTTGGCGTTTCGATTTCCGTGACGTCTTCAACGTTGCGTAGCCAAAAACGTCTGCCATGTTGGGTGGACAGTATAGCTTACCCACATATTTAACATGGACGTATAGAATAAGTTGAAGAACGAAGTAGGTACAAGTCAAAATGATTGAATGCAAAATATATGTGTAGACAAGCTAATATACAAAAATATTTATTATATATTTTTCATGATTGCGCATGCGTATTTCGTTCCGTCATTCCTACGGCATTTACCATCTAAAGTATATGTATAAGCGATGGAATTGGAAGGAGGTTCACCCGCACAATTCTCAAAAGTTTCACCAAAATCACAACCAAGGTTCGTTTTCTCAACTAAGCCCAATTAAATGCATATGGCATCACCCTGGACATTTATACAAAAACTCTTGGAGTTTGAACTAAATCGGACCGATGAGGATATCATAAGATTTAAACGTTACCAGACTTTCGCGCATACGCACACACTACTAAAAATCAAACGGAGCTAACCCGCACAATCCCCAAAAAGTTCATAATAATTGGTCCATTAGTCTAGAAGTTTTGCCTGTGTCAATCAACTTTAGTTTTGCACGTGCTCAAAGGTTTTTACTCAACCATGGCGATATAATTCATAGGGCATCTTCCAAGAACATATATATTCTAAGTATATATATAAGCGATGGAATTGGTAGGATGTTGTCTAGAGATTAGCCCGCACAATTCTCGAAATTTCATCAAAATCAATATATTAGTCTCGGAGTATCAACCATTATTAGCTTTGCGTTTGCGGTAAAATACATCATCCTGGACATATACCCAAATACCTCCCGCGTTTAAACGAAATCGGACCATTAGATGATGAGAAATTCGGACCATTAGATGTTATAAGAACTTTACCTTTGAGCATGCGCAGACTACTATTGAACCGTTGGCAATGAAAGTTATAGGGGACCGTCAAGGAGCTTACCCGCACAATCTCTGAAAATTTCATCGAAGTCGGATTAAAACTTGGTATAGTTTTGGTCGTGACAAGGATTTACCATAGACACACATACAGACACAGAACCAAAATTGATCAGTAGTTTCTGTAACCCAGAAAGCGAGTGGAAATTTTGATTTTGGAAGACAAAACTTGACTTCTCGTACGAAAATAAAGCTTCCCTATTATCGGTCGTGAGGAAGAAAATGGTCATCATTTGAGAGATGTGATTTTTCACACATAATCCAGGTTTTTTTTCCATTAAATAAGCTTTAATTCACTATTTGTAAATAAATTTTACGCGCGAAATTGAAAAATGTCAGTTACTTGGGCACCACCCTGTGTTAAAACACTTCTGATAATATTTCAGTTTTGGTTTGTCTTTTCCTATTGTTCGTAGGTATATTTCCTATGGTAAGAGATGGATACCTACTTAATTTATCAACAGGCTTTGCCGTCGGTACACTAATCTAACCCTCTTAACGATACTAGGAGTGATCATTTTCTCTGCTCATGCGCAATTACAAATGTTAAATTTGTACAACATTTATACGTCCAAAAACTGTACGAAAATAACAACTATATTTTAACCTAACATACTAAATCCCATACTACGTGAAGCCATACATTTATACTAGTATAGATTTATAGAATTTATGTTCGTGCAGTTTTATAATTTATCGCTTTTCGTCATCTTGGTTAAATGTCCCCAAACTCTTCCACAGATCATCCTTGAATATGAGCACTAGATACTCGATGGGCAGAGTTGATTTGGTTTTTAATATAAAAATTACCATTTCTGTTTGTTCATTCATTTTTTATTTATGAGTATATTCCTTTACGTAATTTATTTATTTTACATTAATATTTTAATTGGGTAGTTTGTTACACTCCTTGTACCTACGGATGAAGGAAATTGGCATTTTTCATTAATTGGGCCTATCCGAACTTGTAAAAAATGTTTCACTATTTAATAGAGGAAGTGTTTAAAATTCTCGACTCACATTGCGGTTATGAAGTGTACTGCCTCCTGTAAATGACTTCTGTAAACAAGAGTTTAGTGAGGATGTGGTTGTCGATAAAATGTAAAGGAACAAAAGGCTGAAGATTCCTTATTTATGTTATACATATTTCAACTCCAAATTGAATTTTTTTTCAACAGTTGTTCTTAGAGGTGCCTATCAGTAAGATTGAAAATGTCATTGCTCCCTGGGATTATTTTAGTTAACACCCCTAAAAATGTTAATTCAATTTCAAAGATAATCTTGAATTATTAAAAAATAAAAACTTGATGTTAATGTTAATTTTAAACAAGGGAGTGCACTAGATTAGAAGCCATATAAAGTTGTTTCAAACATCGCTAACAGTCTGACAGCATTTGAATTCTTTCTAACTTTTCCTGATAGCCTAGGAAAATACGGTGATTTCCAGCGCAATATTAATTATTATTTCCTTATTTTCTTAAAACTTTACTAAAATATTGTTCGATTCTATCGACTGGTAGACTGATTTCAACGGGAGTCGTTTTTTAAAAGAAAAATGAAAGCGTTCGTTCATTGCGATGATTACGTAATGATTACTAGGTTTGGGTAATGTTTCTCTATCTAGGTATATATTGTCTACACAAAACAGAGAGCTCAAGTCCATATTATGATATCTTTATAGAAATTGTATTTTTCGAATTCATTGTATATTTGCTGTGTCACTTTTGGTAGGAATTGAAAACAAAAAATGATATTAGATGAAAGTTACCAAAGTAGACATGTATATTAATTATGGACTCAACTGATTAGTTATTAACGCTAGCATACTGGAATCAATCCCCAAACGTTATTGTACAATGGGTATGATATTTATAGTTATGAATACTAATATTGTTGTCAGAGCAATCATGCTACTGGTTTATTTAAATAAAACTTTTTTATTTGCTCTAATTGTTTTAAATGACGATTCCTATACCGTTTATATTTTGTACGTTTATATAAGTATTTGTTAGTTGGGTAAATTCCAATAAACTAATTTAGTGTACATGTACACATTTTTCTAATGGCATCTTGCACATTTTCGGTATTACGTAGGTATGTACCTACCATAGATAACGTATCACGAGAGGAGTCGCAGAAAGTAAGAGCAGGTACTTTCTTTCGTAACGCAATTTCTATGCCACTTTTCATACTTTAGACCGCGTTTATCTCATTTCTGCGTCGATTTTATTTAATTTATTCCTGCCTCGTGAGAGCATCTGTACCTGCACTTGTTCTCTGAACAGTCCTCGTAGTTAGCGCGAAACAGATACGTTACCGGATCACAATCACAAATAACTTCCTAGGGATAATTTCCTCCTTCCATGGTTTTAGCGTTACAATTGGATCCGTTGAGGACTTGACGTGACTGTAAATGTTTCTTGTTACCGCACGCCGCCGTATTGAGACCGAAGGATCTCTAGGAACCCTACCGTGTTCGGTCGGTCTGAAGTTTCAATCGAATCTAGAACCTGAATCATAATTTGATTTTGAAGTAAGTTTGGCTTGATAGTTTTAAGCTGGAACGGCCACTAAGAGAGCACCTACAAGTACTCATGTTTAAATACTTCAGACCTCGTCTCATTTTGATCTAATTTAGACCTTGTTGATAATTTAACTAGTACCTCCTTTCAAGAAAGTAAATTAATTGAAAAAAACCCTCCCCCACAAGTTTGGTGTGGCACATAGCTTCCTCGTTTACGTATCATGAATGTATACATCATTTACAAGTTTTAAACGATCTTGAAAAATTCCATAGCGGAAAAGAGTTAATCAAGAAGCAGCATGAAACGTCATAATGGTCAATTAAGAAACGAAAAAATGATAATGTAATTTACGTTTGCACATACGCAGAGTGAAGTATTGATTTGGCAACAATGAAATCGATAGAGGACCATCTGCAACCTAACCCGCGCATTCACTAACAATTCCATCAAAATCGGATGAAAATTGTGGAAATTAAGGTCGTTCCAAGGATTTCACATTGGCGCATGCGCAGTAGCTATTAATGATACAATCATGTTGAAATTGATATGGGGTAATAAAATCGTCTTCTCCCTACTGTCATCCAAATTAAAGCAAAATCAAACGACTAGGGTGTGAAAAAATAGTGCATAATGGAATTTACGTTTGCGCATGCGCAGAGTGAAGTATTGGTTTAGCAACAATGAAACTGATAGAGGACCTTCTACAAACTAAACCGCGTATTCCCTGAAAATTTCGTCCAAATCGGATGAAAACTGTGGAAAATAAGCTTGTTGCATGGACAGTCACGGAACCAAAGTTATTCTGAATGGTATAAAACGTAAAATGGAAGTGGAAGCTTTGATTTTGGAGACCAACAAGTTTTTCTCCTTAAAGTGAAAACGATGCTTCCGCTACCTATAGGTAAACTCGGAAGCAAAACACCTTACCGTACTACAATAGGTTTTTTACATTTTCTACGTAAAAATTTATTGCTATTCATAGGTTGATTAGCAAAAAAGTTAGCTCCAGAGCTCACTCAGCTGCTCTACGGGGCACCTTATGATACGTTTCTTGGTGTCCCATGGCCTTCCGAATTTTAGCTTTTAATTTTGAATAATGAAGGAATTAGCTCCGGAGCTCTCACAGCTGATCTAGGGGGCTTCAGACCTAATGATTCGTTGTTAGATGTGTCAAGGGGCCTCCATTTCAAATATAAGCTTCATAGGTTGAATACCTATCAAAGAAATTAGCTCCGGATGTCTCGCAGCATATTTTGGGGGCTCTAGATCTAGACTTCCCATGGGTTATCTATTTCAAATTTATTTTCATAGGTCGCATTGCAAATAAAGCTTGACTTAAAGGTGGAATTTCCCTGACGCGGCTGCGGCCGGCGACCAGACGCTCTCCACTCCTTCAGTGTATTTAGATCTGGCCTCCGCGGCTACATGGTCTTGAAAACCGCTACATGACAGCCGCCGCGGCTGCGGCCGGACTGGTCGAGGGAGCAGTCTAGCCGCGCGCCTACGCGACTAGGGTATGCAGACCGGCAATGTTCTCTCCCCTCATAATTATACATCCCTCTGAAAAGAGCGACTTGTTTGTGCATTCAGAAATGTATGTACCAAAAAAATTGTTACTCATAAAATAAAAAATGCTCTGCCAAACTAGCACATAGCTTCCTCATCCCTGACGTTCGCGCATGCGCATGGGCTTGAAATACATACATTATATGGCACCATCTAGGAATTACCCCGCATCCCTGAAAACCGATCGAATATCGAAATCCGATCAAAACTTTAGAATTTGAGGCTGTTATGACAATTACCTATTACCTCAAAGTTAGGGCGACTTTTTCTTCAGCAGAAATAGGTAGGTACTGGAACTTGTGCTGTACCATATTTCGTGAAGTCTTCTCTCACCAACGAAACGATGTGGTGAATTTTTTTTTTTTTTTTTTTTTAATACATTTTTATTTGTGATAAAGGTGGTGAAATAAAATAACCATCAAAATTTACCGGGATATCGACGAAAAACAGATACATTGAAAATCTACCACGGAAACGAAATTGTACTTCAATGAAATCGGTCGAATACATGATTCGAAATTCCAAAAGGCATACTTAAAGGGTTGAAATGAAATACTTTGTCAATTTATTTTTAAAAACAAGTAGCGAAACCTGTTTCCCTTTCAAGGAGGATGGGAGAGAATTAAAACGAGAGACCCCCCAAAATGAATACAACCTCTGACCCATAGCAGTGTTCATTCTCGGCGTAAGCAGGGTGATCTCATCAGCTGCCCTCGTAATATTGACTAATACGGAGTTTATTCTGCAATTTTTCTTAAATCTAGCACTGCGAACTCCTTGAAAATTTACAAAGTCGGGAATCTGATCGGTTTTTTTAAGCAAAATTTTATTTAGGCTTTTCAGAATGATTGCTAGGGGATTTAATTTTGATTCAAATGTTGAATCCCATGACACTACACCTTAAACCAATAAGGAATGAACCATTGCTTTGTAAAATAATTTTTTTAGCTTCATGCTCATAAAATGTTTGAAGTTCAGCCGAAAGAAAGATCTGAAACGATGTTCATCATTTATCAGGTGGCAGTCGATGAGAATGTTGAAAAAGTCCTCTTCTGTTCGAGTTGAAAACATGGGTGCGTGAGGCTCCTTGCTCATCAACAATAATTCCTCCTCTTCGTCCTCCTCTGCCAATAAAAGGGCCACAACAATATTCTCGCCTGTCTCAACTGCCAAGGATGGGGCAGCTGTAGAGAGGCTTGAGAGTTCCAAAGTGAACCGCTGGAGGCTGTGCAGTTGAATGTGCCGTGAGAGGCGCTCATTAGCGTTTTATAGGCTCATTGAGGTGGGGGGGGGGGGGGGGGGGGGGGGGGGGGGGGGAGCAGGGGCGGAGGTCCCTGTGCATGAACAGCGCTGCAGGAGGGAGTGATGTGTAGTGGGGGAAATGGTGAGATTGGCTGCAATTACAGGCAAAGAGGGAATAATGACTCCATAACGGGAGTCTTGGATTAACTCCGTGAAGACTTGGTTGAGAATGGTATATTTTAGTGGCCCTCTTGGCTCTTTTATAGGTGCTGGCCTGGTGAGTGGAGACACCTCCCATGCCAGATAAGGGTGACAAGTTTCCACGGGTCCAGGTTCATACTGCAGTTTCAATCAGAGTAGCTCAAATATACTCATATCGATTTCAACCCCAGCCTTCAACACAATTTGAGCTGCATTGTAGAATTGTGACAGCGTTGACCAACGAAGTTTCACCAAGTTAAGTGACATATTGTCAGACTAGTGGGTTTATGGGTATAAGTTAAATGGATAATCACTCCACACGAAATATACTTGATGAGGCTATATCATAAATTTTATATTGAACTGTTTAACACGGAATAGGACTGGCTGTAGCTGACACCCCCGATACACACAAGGGGTGACGGGTTATAACACAACAGCTGTATTATGAACTCGGGAAGCTGAAGGCCCGCTAAGTCTGCTGATCCCATCTGTGTCCCTGTCAGTATACAAGGTCGTGGTCAGCATTAAAAGTGAAACCACCTCAAAAAGAAACGAAAAAACTTGAATACTTGAGGAAAACAACGAAGTTAAAGAACAATTTAATGGTTAATATTAAATACTCGTCTGACTTTCATTTAGTTGCTTCTTTTTTTAAATCTTTATTCAAGTACATTTGGTAGATAACTCGAACATCTTGCAGACCTAGATAAGTCGATATTTGATAACGAAATGTGTATAAGTCGAATAGTTCTAGCCTGTCTCTAGGAATTCGATTTATCAAGGTTCGACTGTACTTGGATTCTACATGGCTTGAATCGCAAAACATCTCTTTTTGAAGGGGTTACAAAATGTTTATAGAAGGATCAAAGGTTTTATTAACTAAACAATAACCAATAAACCAAAAACGGACGGATCCACCGGACTTCTTAGATATGACTGGCAACAAGCAGAGATGGGTTGATCGGCTTGTTGGGACAACGTCATCTGACCAACAGTTCTGTCAGTTCACCGTCAGTCTCCGATTTCGCTCCACCTGAAATTAAGTGCCAGAATAGTTTATTAGGTATACTAGCCGGTTACCCGTGCGTTGCACGGACCCAGGTGTACGGGTCAGTCGGTGCTTAGACTGCTGAAATAACCGTATCCAGACTGTGTTCGTAACTACGGAGGCAACATGCCAAATTACAGCATAGAAATTAGCAAAATTAATAGCATATAGAGTAGCTTTAGGAGCCACTCAGCTGATCCCAGCTATTGGCATTGTAATGTCGAGATCCCATGGAGGATACAAGCCAAATTAAAGCTTCAGAGGATGGAAATCATGGAAATTAGCTGTAGGAGTTCACTCATCTGATCATGATAGAGGATTGCAATATAGCCTAAGTTCTACTAGGAAACTTGCTCGTCAATTTGCGGCCACTTATGAAAATCGGTGCCGCTGTTCGGCCCCAATGCTCGGACAAACAAAGAGATAGGTATTGGATTTTATATGGGAAATTTATGGTAATTACACAGCACCTTGTGCTCCTGCACCATGGCTCCGTGCTTTGTCATTTTTTCCCAGCAGTCCCGGAAAAACTTCGATTCAAATTTCAGCAATCATGTTTCAACTTGTACCTAATTGATTAGAGTGTTTTCGCAGGTCGTTATTATGCTCTACCTTACCCAAAGGGACCCCGTTCAAAAATTCACTATAGGTACATTTGAAAAGCTGAATAGGAACAAAATAAGCTAAAGAGCCTACTCAGCTGATTAGAATGGTTTCTAAAGTTGTAATATCTGCTGCAAACGAAATCAACCCCCTTTTTTTTTTTTTTTTTTTAATTTCTTAAGTCGTTTCTTTTACAAAAGGAAAAACAAAAATCAAATCATTTGATTCAACAAACTTTTTTATTCTCTTTCTGGATCCTTCATATCGTGAAATGTACATTTATACAATTGCTATCCGGAATGAAGGGTGTATCGCTGAATACAATCGACATTTGACTGGGCGAAAATCGCTATTGGATCGCTTTTATGTAACTTTTCGTTAGGAACTTAATATAAATGTCAATCATTTCATGGCAATATTGAGTAATTGCACATGATCTGAAAGCAAAGAACAGTAATGGCGTTTACCTACGCTATCTTCAGGAATTTTTCCTGAGTGTGAATTTCTTAACTTTTCGGTGTCGACTGTTATGACTAATCTTTCCTTTTGGCAACAAGCTGCTTGTAATGTCACTTGTTTGTGATACGGGGTGCCCAAACTTTGTAGGCGCTAAATATTCTATATATACATATCAATATATGAACTCCTGATTGTTTGGTGGCACGCATATTTGGGGTAACGCCAAAAGTGAGATAGGTATTAGCGAGACCCAAAAACCCAAGGTGGCACACAATTTTGCACCGTTTTTCTTCGCTGGAATCGCGTGGTAATATCCGTTTCCTGGTTTGATCTCATTTTACGAATTTTCAACTGAAGAAAAGACACTTCATACCTAATCATCAAATTTCTGTCAAAATTGAAAAGGATGTCCAATAATAGCCCTGGGTTTTTTTTTTTTTTCTAAAGTTGCTGTCTTAACAAACTGAGCACAAGAAAATAAACCATTGTAAATCGACATCATTGAAATATTTCATTATGATTTCTCCCTCGAAAAGTGACTTTTTCGGTTAAAAATTAGGGTGAAAACAGGAGCAGATTTCAGTAGGTGCTTCACTGTTCAGCGTTAAAAATCGGTAAATATCATATGCTTAGCTTTGAGCTCACCGTCATCCTAATTTTGGCACAATCCGCGTAAACCCAACAAATCTGTGCAAGGAGTAATGCATTAGCCACCCATACACGAGCAGATATCTGCGACAGATATCGCGTTTTTAAACGATATCTGTGGGAAAGATCTGTGCGTTAGTGGGCGTTAAAAAATGATGAAAGATGTGAAAATCGACCAGAGATGTCTGCGAGAGTTCAAATCTAGCAGATGGTAGTCGGGCGTCCCCCTTAACCTGCAGGCTTCTCGGAAGCGATGTCTGTGGTTCACAGAACTGTTCTATTGGATCGGGCAGAGTCCCTTAACGTTAAGATGTTCAGTTGTCCATGTGTGTTTTCCCCTGTGAGATCTCTCCTCTGAAGAAATTAGTTTCTATTGGTGTTTTTTTGTGCGGTATCAAAAAATGGGTAAAAAAAAAAAGTCCAGTCATGCAGCATGACCCCATGAGCGAATTTTCGAAGAAATCTTCGACATTTCAGTCGCTATTGATCGTGTTGAGAAATTTTAGTTTATGATTTTGATAGACAAACATGGAATCAAATTATTAACACATGCACAGAGTAAACTCATCAGTTGTGATTACATTTTTAACTACGTTTTAAACAGCATGGTTCTAGGATTGGTTATACAGGGATACTTCCATAAGAGTAGTTCAATCTGAATTTGGACAATGTTTCATGCAAATATTACCGATTTTTACATCTAGCGAACGGCATTATTTCGATTTTTGACTGATTTTTCAACTTTGAAATTTTTGAAAACTTGATACATATTCTTATAGGAAATTTTACTTTGATTCCGAATATACCACATGTTAGTATGCTGAAAAAATTATTTCGCACAACAAATCGCAAAAAACAGGCTATTTTGACATTTTTGACTACATTTTTGAAAATTTCAACCCGAAGATGTAATCCGATCATGCTGGCCAACAAACTTGAACTTTAGTTTTGTGTCCTTAACATTTTAAAATTTGTTTGAAGTTTCTAGCACAATTCTACGGACAGTTATCGTCTGGAATGACACATACATACATACATACATACATACATACATATAAACATATATACATATATACATACATACATAAAAAAAATGCATTAAACTTCAGAATATGACTCAGAATAGCCTGAAACGGATTTCTGCATAAAATATTTTCAAAAATTCACATTCTACAAATTTTGAGGCGAGAGCAATAGCTTAATTTTCTTCAAAAATTCGCTAAAAGAGTGGCCAAACGAGTTAATTTAAATATGTATCTTTTTTTTATTGAATTGATCGACATGTATAGAGACAGACCTTGTCTGTGGCAGTTGAAGCATGTTGACTACATGAACAAAAACGTCAAAAACATTGCTTACGACGAAACCCATGACTTCTCCCAAACTTGTCTTTTTTTGGCTTAGCCGTTTTATGGGCAATAAAAAAAATACCCGCCGCAAAAGCCGCTAATTTACGCTTTTTACTACGGACAGTCACTAACCCCATGGCATCAACTTACGGAATCTGTGACCGATCTGGAAAAAATTTCGGATTCGACCGATAACTCGAGTCTGCCAGACGAACGTCGGTGACAGACCTGAATCTGTCAGATTTCATCCCACGAACGAACAGATGACATCGGGCACTGGTCAGGTGACAGATCTCGGGCATGAAAGATCGGCCGATAAGTTTTTCGTGTTAAGGGGCAACGACCGATCTCATCGGTCACTCCAGATCGTTAGCGATATCTGTCAGATGAGATCGGGCGACCAAATCTGTCGCAGATATCTGCTCGTGTATGGCGGGCTAATGATTAACTTGCTTAGAAATTTGAAGTTGCTTAGAATTATGAAATAGAAATAGGGTTTACATTTGAAAAAATACAATAAAAAAGTTGACTTCGATTAGAAAATTTCCTTCTTGTTGTCTTTTTGTTGCCTGGTTTTCTACTGTAGGGAAGTTGCACAGCTACTTTTGGATTGGTACCCAGTAAATCCCTACTTTACAATAATAAATTATTGCTGCGTTCAGAATCAAAATGGAATAACTGCACAAAATTTTAATTTCCTTTAATTATTCTACAGGTATTTAGTACCTACCTATTATGTAGGTACTCGTATAGATGATGAGGAGAGCGTTTTCCTGATCTCATATAGTCATGCGGGTGCCTCTGCTACACTTCCCGTTCTGAACTGCTCCTTAAACCCGTTCCTTGCACCATTCCAAACCCTTGAGAGGGATTCACCCCTCCCCCCCTCCACGAGTCCCTGAACACCCTGTCCTGTACAGGGAGATTAGAGTACCTAGTCACGCCTTACCCCTTGTTCGCAACTGCTCCGTGAGCTGTTCCTTCGTCCGTTCCGAACCCTTAGGAAGGATTCACCCTCGGGTCCTGGGAGACAGTCCTGGAACTCCCCCACCACCCCGGCCTGTACAGGGACAGGAGAGCGTTTTCCTTCTTTTCAGTAGTCATGCCGCCGCCACGGCTCTACCTCCTATGCCTGCTCGTCGGCGCCTGGGTCGAGGTCCGGCCGGAAGTCCTCACTCCCCCTTATTTCAATATTGCTGAAAAACGGAGGGTCGAGGCCTCGTACACGTGCGGTGAGGACGTGCAAGAACCTGAACTTTACTGTAAATTAGTGGGTGCTGTGCATGACTACAATGATGTCGACAAAACCGTTATATCTGGTCAGGTAAGAATGAATTTAATAATAATGATTTGTCTAACAGTAATAATTAAGAATGTGTACTATGAACTCCTATGTTGCCTTATCTATTTAGTGCTTTTTTTAAACAAAAATGAAGCTATTGCAATGGTTCCAAAAATTTTTAAATATTAAATTTCCTCTTTGAAATCCATTTTGAGACATTCTGAGACGAATCCTAGGATTTAACGCTTTTTCATATGGATATATATATATATATATATATATATATATATATATATATATATATATATATATTGGTGTGTGTGTGTGTGTGCGCGCGCGTGTGTGTGTCCTTCCGGACGATAACTCTCCTTAGGATTGAGATAAAAACGAAAGGATGAGTTCGTTGGCCCGAATTTTTTGAGCACATTTAAATGGTCAAATTTCAAAAAATGTGCTCAAAAATCACTAAAAATGGCTAAATACGGCTAAAAATTGTTAGATTTATATTTTTTAGCAGAATTTTAGTCAAAAGTGGTTTATTAACGATGAACTAGAACATTAAAACATCTATGCAGAAATGTATGCTGAAAAATGTACTTATATTTCATTAATATTTGCCAACAATAGATGAAAACTGCAAAAAAAGCTAAAATTCCAATTTTTTTGAATTGCTGATTATTATTTAGAACGAGTTTTTTGCCGTAAAATTGGTAGTTTGAAAATTCCTTCTTACAGTGCTGAATTTTCAAAACAATTTAACATAATGTAGTAGGATATTTTACGAAAATTCGCTCATACGATCATGCTGCATGACTGGAACTTTCATTCTTGTTTTTATTTTTTTATTCACTTTTAAAAAGTTGAATTATTTTTTCAATTTGCAACATGAAAGTTATATAAGCAAAATTTTGTAACTTTCACACTTTGTGCCTTTTTTTAATTTGAATAAATTTTTCTCAAAAACTTGAGCACTTTGTGAACACACATTTTTTACTCAATTTAATCACAGTTCAGTACAGAATGTCTAGAGTTCTAATTCAAGGTAGATTCAATTTTCCAAGTAATATCCAGCAATTAAAGTTGAATTGAACGTGTACTTACTAAGAATTTCGATGTCGCCACTTTCCACGTTCATATGGAAACAACAAAAATGTAAAATTACAATAATACGTACAATGTATTATAGAATGAATTATATTTCAGAAAACATATAATTTATGATAATTGTTTCATCATCATCATGCACCGTGAATTATTATTTTATTTTATTAATTTATTTAGTTTTTGAATAAGTATAAATATGGTGATATCGATAATTTTGTTAGTGATCAAACAGTTTGAGATGTTGACATTTATTTATTTCGATTTTTCTCCCTCATCATCGAAGTTGGAAACTTGGTACGGAAGAATGTGTCAATACCAGCGCAAAAAGTTTTAAAAAACTAAATGTTTAATAGTAAATTAAAGTAATCTATTGAATTTTGAACGTTTGACCTCAGATTCAATTTCAAAAAGTTCCAGGGTCTTCACTCTAAACTCATTTGAACCCAATTTTGACAGTAAAATTTGTTACATTTCATATATTGCAAAATGTGGATTACTGTTTCCCAAATGGATTCATTAAGACCGAATGACCTTGACCTCACATTTCCTCATTTCTTGTGATTCACAGAACCTGCAGTTTTGATTAGGTGTTTGATTTTTTACTAAATCGTGTTTTCCAGTCGTATAATTTTATAATAATCTATATTATTATGAGACAGGCTCATCTTGGAGATATTTTGAAAAAAAACCCTAAACGTTTCATCAAAGTGCACCCCCCCTCCCCCCCTTACGATGGCTGCTTAATTTCCTTCCTCTCTTTCTCTCAAATTCTTCTTTTTTTTTACTTAAGTAATCATATTTTTGTTTCATCTAGTTCACATACATTTTTCGTTTTTTTCTCTCTAATATTTCTTGTCGCAATTCGATATTCGTAATAATTCTAAATATTTGCCGTCATGTACAGTTTATTGTAATTTTACCATATGTGGTTCATGTCACCCGTTATGGACAAAATTTATGTCTTTGGGCCAATAAATGCTTTTTTATTATTATTATTAAGTCACCTCAAAATTGAGGAAATAATTCGTATAATATGGATTTTTCCGTTTACTCAGGCGCTATTACTGTTATTGATGCGATAATGGTGAAATCGTAGCGAATAATCGGATGTATATATATATATATATATATATATATATATATATATATATATATATAATCGTAATCGTATATAGCCTAGAATTTATTCTCAACTATTTAGCATTTGCAAACTCACATGTGTACACCTCAAATCATCCTTTAAACATTGTCAAAAATGTTAGCGAGTTTTTTAAGAAAATGAAACTATTGGACTCGATCAATTTTTAAATTAAAACTTTTCAAAAATGTCTCCACTAAAATCCATTTTGAGGCATTGTGAAACGATTCCTGGAGTTTGCGCCTTTTCATATGTATAGGTGTGTATTATTCTAGATTATAAATCTCTTCAGGATTAAATTCTAAAATCCGTTCTTTCAACAAATTTCAAAAAAATGGCTAAAAATCATTAAATTTAAAATTTTCACCAGAATAATAGGTACTCGAAGTTGATTGACTATGAAATGGAACATAAAAAAGTTAGTTCCCGAAATTGTAATGAAAAATGTACTTGGATTTCATTTACGTTGTGTAAAAATCGATTAAAAATAAATCATTGTAAAAATCCTTTTTTTTTTTTTTTTTTTTTTTTACAAAAGAATATTGTAGCGGTGTTTTGTTCATAAAATAGATAATTATTAGTATTTGTGCACACTAGTTGCTCAAATTTCAAAATAATGTAGCAGAAAAATATAATCTATATTACCAAAATTTGCTTTTACGATCTGCAAGACTATAGGACTTTTTACACCGTCCTTTGTCAATCCACAAAAATTATGGAAATTTCTAAGTATTTCTGAATGCAAATAGTAAAAACCAAATCGTAAATTGTTCAATTTTACTTTATTCCATCGGCTGAATGATCTGGCGATGAGCTTTCCAAAAAGGTGCAATATGGGAGGTATTGGATTGGGTTAGCTGAAAACGAATCCAAAGCCCATTTTTCCCCATCCTATTAGGATGTCGTATTATTGATCAATTTGTCAAATTTTCGGCGCAATCCAGTTGTTTCGCTCATATTTCCACATCTCATCATGATTACGAGATACTGTTCAATTTTTCATGTTATTTTTAATTTTGATCTTTTGAATCAAATGACCTCTCTAGTATTCTGAATCCAATGTAATTTAGTCCACAGGTCATTTCATTCAAAAGATGAACAGCTATAGGAAACAATGCTTCTAACTCTTCGAATACAACACTGGTAAAGATGGACGAATTGGGTCAAAAATTTGACAAATTGAACTGCATTTCAAAATCTTGATGAGTTGGGGGGGGGGGGGGGTCAGCACACTTTAAACCCGCTGATTTAATATTAAAATTTGTGAACCTGTTTAAATATGGGGGGGGGGGGGGGGGAGCAAAAATACATAAAAGTTTAAGTACCTACTTTTTTTTCTCGCCCTGTTCTGTTTTTAATACGTCCCTTTGAAGCTATATCTTATAGGCAAGGCTTCGGGAATAAAAGGGACGCCTAATAGAATTGATCCAGGGGTTTGGGAGTCAACCCGAGGGTTCAAATAACTGAAATCGAATCCGTTTCAGACCATTTTAAGACCTAATCCGTGGGAAAAAAAAAAAAAAAACAAAGTTTTTTGTACATGTGTGTTTGCGTGTGGGCGTCGTGGGTATTCTCAGGATTCTTTCTTTGTTCGATCCCAATTTTAGTCTAGTCGTGCAAAATCTCGGAAATCATGGATTTACTGAAAGGAGGGATGGTAGAGGAGGTAATAGCCTATCTTGATAAGCGCTGCCCAGGCTACTATTCTTTACCAATTTTCGTAACTTTGTTTGTTCGATCCCAATTTTAGTCTAATTGTGCAGCAAACCACGGAAATTTTGGGTTTACCGAAAGGAGGGAGTAGCCTAACCTTTAATGCGCTCAAGCTACAATTCTCAACCAATTTTCGTGATTTTATTCCCCCCGATCCTAATTTTGGTCTAGTTGTGTAACAACCCGTGGGAATTTCGGATTTAGTATCGGGGAGGGGGGCGTAGGGGGTAATAGCCTATCGTAAAAGCGCTGCCCAAGCTACTATTCTTTACCGATTTTTGTAAAAAATGAAGCTATTCAATGACTCGGAAAGTTTTAAAAATTAAGCTGAAGAAGTGACAAGAATCCACCGGTACGGGTGTATACTACAATTAATATTTGCCAAAAATTAAAAAAGAAAAAATTTTTTTTTTTTTTTTTTAATTGCGGAATGTTATTTAGAACGTGATTTTTGCCATAAACTTGGAAGTTAAAAAATTCTTTTTACTCAAAATGTTCAAATTTTATAACAATGCAACATAGCATACCTCGTACGATAAAACAAGCATACGATCATGCTGCATGACTGGAATTTTTTTGTTCAATTAGGAATTCGGGTCAAGTTAGGCAACAAACTTTGGGAGTTCCAAATTTATTATCGGTGGGATATATGGAGGGGTAATTTTGATAAATCATGCAAGATGAGCAAAAAATCTTGGATTTCATGATTTTTCCTATTTTGCTCGAGGTCTTTGTTTTTGGTCTCTCCCTGGATCCATTCTCAGTAATGTAAAATTTCATAATGAATGCGTGGGAAGGGGGGGGGGGGGGGATACCGATATATCGTGATATTTTCTATATTTTTCCGTGAATCTGCTATTTGTTCAATTTCACAATGTAGAAGAAGCTCACAATTTATTGGTAGAAGGGGTTGCTTGTGGCAAGCTCATTCATGTTAGTTATAATGGAGAGGGTACATCCAGTAAAACATGATCTATTCGCTTTTCTCACCAAAATCTTACACAACACGTGCATAGGGATGTCCCTGTAATGCATGCATTACTTACCAATGTTTCCATCTCTTCATTACCTAATTAGGTAGGTACCTACTGACATTGAATTCTTGGCAAAAATTGAAACCAAGTCAAGTATACTATTATAAAGTAAAATAAATTACATTTATAACTCAAACAAATTTTTAGGCTGTAATTATAGTATCCTATGTCCCATCATTCATGTATTGCTACTACAATGACACGTGGGTACGACATACCCACCTGTCACCTAAACTTATTGGGTACCAATATTAATTTTCAGCATTTTTGTGGATGTGCAAAGGAAGGTAAATATGAATGAAATGAAACAATAAAAATGAAATGAATCGTTTGTTGTGCCTAATGGTGAATTTGACGTGAAAATTATGTCCCGAGAAATTCTTGCGCCAAGGATTCTATTGCTCCATTTGCAAACATTTGATTCGTAGGAGACCATCTAGTGAATAACCCGAATCATCCCTGTAAATGTCATCCAAATCAGATACCTAGGGATAAACAGGCAGACACAGGATCTCCACGTCTCAAAACTTAATCACCTAAATGATTTTTTCATTAAATGAATATCAAGGTTTTGTTTCTATCTTCTAATTTTATGAGTATTTGTTCTATTTCATACTATTTATAATCGAATTTTTCGAACTGTTTAATTTCAGATCTGTGACGTTTGTGACCCATCGAAGCCGGACAAAACCCACCCTCCAAGTTTAGCAGTTGACGGTCTCGAAACCTACTGGATATCCCCACCACTTTCTAGAGGAACTGAGTACAATAACATAAACTTCACCATTTCATTGGGGCAGGTAATTAAAATTTTCTTGGTATTTAATTACTGATATACTAATTCGTCGTAGATCTTGTAACTATTGCACCATTTCCAAATGTATACACATGTACTACCAACCCATACAATTAGATATAAATCACAATGGACATTTCGGCTCGCGCTCAACGTCTAGAAAAAAATTCCTTATATTAAGTACCTATTAAAAAATAAATGTGTAAATTTTAGCGAATTTTTCAAAAAATGAAGCTACAGCGATGGCTCTACTTTTTCAAAATTAAATTTTGCTAACATTTTCTTGATAGAAAGCCGTTTTGAGGTATTCTGAAACGATTTCCGGAGATTAACACTTTGTCACACACATACGCACGCGCGCGCGCACACACACACACACACACACACATATATATATATATATATATATATATATATATATATATATATATATATATATATATACTCGGCCCTTTTGACCCCACCAGGGGGGCTTCGCCCCCCTGGACCCCCCTAATTTTTCAGGCCTGGCCGGGATTCGAACCCACGACCTCTCGCTTCCCATCTCGGGACAAAAAACGCTACACAAAAAAAGTGGACATTTTAAAAAAATTATTGGGGGTCGGCCTAAGAATTGCATAGCAATTAATATATATTTATATATGTCATTCCAGACGATAACTCTCCTTAGGATTGAAGATTTAAAAAAAATCAGTTCTTTCGCAAAAAAATAAAGCTTTCCAAAAGAAAATATGAGTTCGTTGGACTGCTTTTTCGAGCTTATTGAGGTGCTCAAATTAAAAAAAAAAAGTTCTTAAAAAACCATTAAAAATGGCAGAAAACGGCCAAAAATCGTCAAATTTGATAAAATGCGCTAAAAATTGAACATTGGAAAAAAACTTTCCTTCCCCAAACATAGACAGTACCTAATAGGAAGCTGCAGTTTATTTGGTAGAACTGTGACCCCTAAAACTGGCATTTGGCGTCCTAGTAAGGTGGTCGCAGACCACATAAAAGACACTTTTTACGTACACGTGACCACAGAATACTTTTCTTTGTTCTATGGAGGTGGAAGTCATGAAGTGCCAGCAACCAAATTTACTGCTGGCAGGTAATCACATAAATAGGAGGTTGGAAGAGCTGTCCTGACAGAAAAAAGTTAGTTTGGAGAGATCCTGAATAACAAAGGTTAAAGAGCCTTACAAATACCAAAATACCTTACAAAATTTAATACTCATATATTGCCATGGAGAAACTCCATATCCACTACTGAATGCTACGAGTATGAACCCCTTGATGATTTACCTCATATGCTCGTGGAATGCAAAAAGAAATGCTAGCAGTTGCTGAATGAGTTGTTCGAAAAAATCAAAACTGCCATCACGAAATCCAGCCTGGATTGATCCGCTTCCATCACCAAAATTTGAAACCTTAGTTTAAGAATGTTTTGTAGATTAACTATTTTGGCATCTTCCCTTCAAGATATTTATCTGAGAGAAAAGAAGATATTTAAACAACCAGAATTTCCTCGCTCGAGATATTTAGCAACCAATGTATTAGACCTCCGCAACGCGTAAATTTCGCGTCAAGTGCAGGCCTTTATCTCGAAGGTCTCGTCTGGGCCCGACTCGATCATCTTGCCCGCTTGCCCATCTCCATTCTTCTGCCATACCTTCCCGCCCGGCCTCTCCCGTTTTGTCCCAAAGGGCTCTAATTATTTACGGATCAGCTGAAAAAAGGTCCGAGACCCTCTGTAAAAATTGAGGCGCAGGTAGGCAGCCAGCTGGTGGCCATTCACCCACGTTTGAGGCATCTTGACTTCAGTGTTGGATGAACCTTCTTTTCCGTACACAACACTGATTTGATGTGTTTTGTCTGCAATTCACAAGATGTTGCTACCTGACTATGATTTGTTAACTTTCTGCATTGGTTTAAACGTCTCTTTTAGATCCCTCAGTATTCGATCGAATGACAACAACACTCAACCGGATGAATAAATACCGCATACAATCTGTTTCAATACTCCCTAAAACCGAATCCATGAAAGTTGATGCCCATGTTTGTATATATGTTGCTTTACGTATCTATACACCGATATCATGTACCTACTAGCTGGAATGTAGGTACACGTATTTTAACCTCCATCCGAAAGCGTGTGCGGCAGTTTTCACCCATGATGTATATTTCAGGTAAAAATCAAAACTGAAGTGAGAAAGCGGTATTATACAGCTATATTCTCCAGGTCCACAATTATCCTTAGGTAGTCATTGGATAATTATTCGTGCGTTACATTGCGGTGCCACAATACCTACTTGTTCAAATTTCGTGACCTGTAGTTCAGCCTCACACACCCCTATGACTGGCATACACACTGTTGTCTCATAATATTTCTTCAGAATAGTCAAGAAAGAGTCGAAACTTGAATTATAATTGAAGTAATCCTTACTAGGGAGGGGTGGGGTGGTTCTCTATGTCCGCAATTCGTATTTGACTTTTTTCTACTGTCTCGATTGCCTTTCATCCCAGCGGACGCCCAGCTGACATCACTTTATACGTGAAGTGCTTCTAGCTACAAAAAATTAAGTGCAAAAGAAAACATTCATGATATAAGCATTTCCAAGTGGAAACGGAAAATCATTGCTTTCGAGAGTGGCAATTTCATTAGGAAGTCTTTTATGTTGTATTAAAAGATCTAATGAGGTTTTTCGTCTATTTAACTCAAAACTTTCACTTATTTACTTTTAATTTTTACTTTAGTGAGTAGGTGAATCTTTGAATTAGATTAATTTGACTTTACGTGGCTCAATGGGATTCCTCATCATTTTTAATTTTGAAATTCGTTAAACGTGTTCGTTTTGAATTGCCTCTGTGCCCACTCATAGAATTGAAAAAAAGGCAAATATCAAAATTTCTTCTCGCATTTACGTTTTAGACCTTCATTAACTATAAAGCCCCCTGTAACTGGCAAAACTATGATGTTATAGTCCGAATTTAATGCTGAATTATCTCGACCCGGGTCTTCTGCATACATTTTGCTGCTATTTATTTTTCAAATTGACGTTCTTCAGTTTTTCGAACCAATTCACGTAATTTTTCTCAATGAATTTTAAAAATGGCCATAAAACCTTAAAGAATGGGGCGATTCAAGAAAAATTACCATGCCTTTAATCTTAATCATGTCTAAATTGCTGGGTTCTTCCTCAACTTGTTTCATTCAACATCTCGTCATTTAATTTCATAAAAAGGTAGGTAAACTAATGATAAATTGTTCTACAAATGGAGGCACGAGCATGCTTGGTTTGTAAACTCTCAATACTGAAGGCACTTGGTGTTCCAAATTACCATTTGAAAAATGCTGAAGTCAATAACGGAAAGTGATAGGTAGATTGTAGAAAAAAAAGGAAATGCTTGGGCGAGTGAGACGAGAATAGGGAGCTGACGAATGGCAGGAAGATATACGAGATTGTACTGTGACAGAGTTTAGCGTAGGCCGGACTGATAAGATAAAAACTGTTCACCCCCAGCGTCCAAGCAGAAGAAATCTCGGCTCCTCACTACACTCTGGATTAAAATCATTTCGAAGGCTGTCACGATTTTTACGCTGTCCGACTAATAACCGTAGAATTTATTGTAAAATAATAAAAACTCTCACACCTGTACATATATATTTTTTTGTTTATTAATAAGTAATAAATTATTTTGATCACTATGGATATAAATGTTCCGAGATAAGAAAATTATCTACTTAGAATCGTATGTAGAATCCGAAAAATGAATATTTACACTTTTCTTCCGATCGCCTTAGATGTCTTAAGTCTTCCTCCGAAAGTACACAATCGAATTGTTACACAAACTGGCAGAAATTTCATTAGTTATGCGCTAATTGTAATTTTTTTTAAATTCGTGGTACTAATTTCAATGAAAATGCACCCAAAATTTATATAATTAATTAATTAAAGTTGTGTGTGTTACACATTTATCGCCATTTCGCATAGTTTTCTGACAGTTGGTCAAGACTATGTTTTCTGACAAGTTGGTATACCATGATGGAGATGCCTGCTTGATGTACTCGAGTATCTTTCGCAACCAATGTTCGATGCATAAAGCTAACTATATTTTCAAGCGTCACATTGTTCTCATGGAAATGGTCGTCCATGATATTTGACGTGGACTTGGAGGGAGAATGAAATAAGTGCCCAGTAGAATTAATTGAACTGCACAAGATATTAATCAAAATGTTAATGTTTATTCAATCATAATAGTTATGTGCTACATTATTTACACTGTTAATAAACCCTCAGTCGAGTTCGGTGAGGGACATTGCTTCCTCGTATCCGTAACAAGAATGTAAAGATAATTGGGAACCATCTACAACCTAAACCATTCAAACACCTGAAAATTTCATCGAAATCGGATGAAATCTGTAGACGTCATGCTTGTTAGAAGGATTTGCGTTTCGCGCTTGCGTAGCAGCTACTAATGTTGATCGGGATGAAACTCATATGGGATTATCAAATCGTAATTTCCCGATTACCGTTCGAATTCGAACGAGATCAGTGGAATATGCCGAGAGAAAATTATGGTTGAGGGATTTTACATTTGCATATGCTGATAGGATATACATATATATATAAATATATTGATAAGAGACTATTCTAAGCCTGATTCGCACATTCTCAAAAAATTTAATCGAAATCGAATGAAAACTGTAGAAGTTGATAATGTTTGTTGCAAGGATTTCACATTTGCGCATAGCAGCTACCTACTAATGATACGCTTGAGATATTTATTTAGGATGATTAAATCGCCTCTTCTCGACAACTTTCTGAATTTAAGAGAGATCGGTGGACAATGAAAACTATGCTCGATGAACTCTACGTGCGCAGAGTGAAACATTGAGTTGTGGGCAATGAATATCACAGATAGGGTGACTTTCTACTGCCCTAATAATTCATAAAAATCTTATAGAAACTGCAGAAATTCAGTTTTTTAAAAGGATTTGTGGAGACGCAAACGAAACCAAAGTTGATCAGAATCCTCTAAAACTAAAATGCAAGTGCAAATTTAGATTTTGGCGAAAAATATTTAACGTGGATATATTTTTGACCTGGAGGTCTGGCAGAGATTCGTGACACCGAAAATATTACCTACGCTTTCCTATAATATTCTAATGATTTTCGTTTACAACGGGGCCGTTCCTAGGGAAACGTATTTCAACTCCGGCAGTTTTCATCCGGCTGAAATGGTTCACCACTGTTCAGAAAGATCACAATTTAGACAGACATCTTACCTTGCCTAAACCGTTCCAAAAATCATAGCAGCTGAGCTATACGCAAAGTCATTACTATAAACAATCTTCGTGGTATGATAACGTGACTTGGTATTTTAACAAGGCCATCATACTACGTGTTTCATTAACGAAATGAAAAATTAAGGCGAATGCCTTCATATAGATTCACAATATGCAGTATCCATCAACATTGTTTTCTCCATTAAGATCTGCCATTTTAAACATAGATAATGTTTATGGGTTTGAAGTTTAAATACGCTCTTGTTCACTCTTGGAATTGAAATTTGAAAGGGTTACTCTCTGGGACAATCAGAGACGATTGAGATGATGGGCTCTATTTTTTGATAGGCTGCGTGAGCTAAATTCTCTCCTGAACTCCTTTGTGAGTTCAAATTTTATAGGAAGACTCCTCTGCGATATTAAGAAGAAACGAATGAAATGATTGGTTCCATCCTGATCAGCTGAGAGTGGTAAATTCCCTCCTGTTCGCCCAAGGAAGTTGAAATTTGGTAGCAAGACTCTCTGGGACATTAAGGGACGATTGAAAATATGGGATCTTTCCTGTTCAGCTGAGTGAACTAAATTGTCTCCTGTTCACCCTAGGAGTTTAAATTTGGCAGGGAGGATATTTGGGGCAACAAAAGTTTTATAAAATAACGGATTATATCCTGATCAGCTGACTAAGCTCAATTCTATCCTTTTCACCCTGGGATGTTGAAATTCGGTAGGGAGCCTCTAGTACTGACACCAGATACGTTCCTACGCTTAATCACGAATTAACAAAAACCATTTACTACAATAACCACGTCTCTTAACATATGTATGAATAATGTCCATAATTAATTTTAACAAAGATATGTTTAATTTGTTTCCTTTGCCCTTATCGGTAAATCTGTATTTTTATGTTTTGGTGGTTGATTTTCTCAATTGTATTCTAGCGTGGAAACAAATTGTACCAATTTCCTCCACTTCACGGAAAACAATTGAAATGTGGATATGGAAATACAGGGTCCAATAACATGGAAAAAGTTAACACAGGTGATGAAGTGGAGAAAATTAGATCTCACTTTCCGAAAGTGAATACAATGCTTCCGCTACCGTGGTAGACGTAGACTCGGAATCACTAATAATATTGTGAAGCGATGGATTTAAGTACGATTAATGGCCATAAGAATATATTTAAAACAAAGGATTTTGTTAGTTGTATTGAAGATGAGTGGTTTTCTGTGGTGCTTCTGAAACATGCTCCCGAACCTCTGAGAGCCTGAACGTAGGTACCGACCGAAGAGCTACGAACATGTGGTCACCATATTCCCCCGTCTCCCGCATAAATATAGCGACGGCCTACTACAAATCGTTTCCTTCTGCTCCGAGATACCGCACCCGCTCCGAAAAGTTGACATTTTGTCTGAATATCTCGTATGATCTGTCTGGAAGTAGATGTCGACGCGTAATTTCACTTGTAGGCTTCTAAGTTTTATCTAAATTTCAAAAAATAAGGTAGGTATTTTTAATCAAATAGTTGTATACTTCAATCCAGCGCAGCGGTTAGGAAGAAAACAACATGACGACGGTTGTTCTTATGTATTTGTTTTATTCTATTATTAGAATCTGGGTAGGTAGATATACCTATTTTGAAACGTAAACCGAAAGTGGAAAGTGGTAAAAATTGTTTTTCTCGATTGACTTAAAGTTTGAACATTTGTCTGTCCCCCAAAAATAGATTTTCAATAGCTATGTGCGTTTCACAATTTTGTTTAACAACTTTGGTCCCATGTGCTTTTTGCGCCTATTTTCCACAGCTAATAGATGTGGACGTTTTGTGATTAATCAAAGAAACTCAGCCCTCTACTCAGGGATGTGAGGCCTTTGATAAATCGTTTCCCTTGGGTGTCTGTTTGGGGATTTGGGTTTAGTACCCCAGAGTTCAAATTGGTTGGTAACTTTTTCGCTGAAGCCAATGAGATGTGGAGAGGAAAGTATGGCAACAGCGTCCCTTGCCTTTCAGAAGTCAGTCATCAATCCTGCGTGGGATGCTATGGCTCTAAAACAAATCGTGGAGTGAAAATCGATTTTTTACCAGAAATTATTTCCAACTTGATAAATTATTTTGACATGGGATTTTACGTATTTTTTTTGACGCTGAATCGAATGGTAACACTTTCAAGTCCTTTCCCTAGGGCTCAATCTCGATGTTCGTTTTCCCCTGTCATCTGAGTCAGCCAGTCATCTGAGAATACCATAATGGGAGGATTACTTATGACCCGAACACCTCCCAATTCGTTTACATACCTACCTAATTTTGCCCGCTGTCTTGAAAAGATCGTCATTGCAGTGGTAGATCCTCTCCTGTATCCGAACGTGTATACTTATCGAGTTACTTACACAATAGGGATTCAATTGAAAGTCTTTACTTATACTGAAATTAGTTTCCGCAGCGAGTTTAGACATCCACATGGTTAGTGACGCACAGAGATGCTCACAACAGTCGTCCGGCCGGTCCTTACATACCCTCGAAAAAATATTTTTGTCTGTAAGACGTCTTTGAGGGAATCTTAGGTGATACTCCCTTACGGATCCACGGGCATTGCTGTTTGTGAACCCGCAAACCAACAGCACATCCGCGTACTCCTGATTTGAAACAGATGCCATGGTTTTCAAGCGCAGAGTAATAAGCAACTACCTCCCTACGTCAAGGTTGACTGTTCCAACAATCACAGATGAACTATTGTACCTTACGTGTATCTAATCGTAAACAGAAAGCTTTTCGACAATAATTAAGACGATCTTTTCAAGTCAGCGGGCAAAAAGTAAGTAGGCAGGTATGTAAACAAATTGGGCGGTTTGCGGGTCATAAATAATCCAGACCTCCCATTATGGTGTCCTCAGATGAATTTAGGAGGAAACGAACAGCGAGATTGAGCCCTTCGCCCTTAGGAAAGGACTTGAAAAGCCCTTATTTGTTTGTCGAGGAGATCCGAAAGTGCTACCATTTGATTCAGCGTCAAAAAATACGTAAAATCCCATGTCAAAATAATTTATTAAGTTGGAAATAACTTCTGGTGAAAAACGCCGGTTTTCACCCGAAAATTTAAGTTGTTTGCTCTAAAAACTTCATTTTTTACCCTAATAAGTGATGTTAAAATACAATTGACTACACCTTTGAAAAAATGGGATGGTGAAGCAACTTTTAGGCTTACAGCATGAAAATTTCCATCCAGGACGTTTCGAGAGACAAACTTTGAAATTTTCACTTACGGCTTATTTTTCACCCTTTTCTTCCATTTTAAATTTTGTGAAAAGTCATCAGAGAGATGGAAATCTAACGCTCTTTTCAACGGTATACCTAATCCGATTTGAGTTTTGACTGGAAATTAAGGGAGTTATGACAGTTTCAGTGACACAAGAAAACAGGGTGTCTACAAGATCTGTAAAACAAAAATCGGGGACTTTTTGGGGACTTTTGGGGTTCTAAATTTTAAAAATCGGTGACCTTTTACAGGCTTTAATTTCTTTATGAATAGCGTACCGAAATACTTACCAGTAGACCTACTGTAATCATGAGTAGCCTATATAAAATTAGATCTTCATAACTTTTTCATTGCCTACTTATAAAGTACAGAATATAAGACTTACTTCTTAAGTATAAAACAGTTATTATAAGACAGTCTTATAAGACTACTAACAGAATATTAGTAAAATACGATGTACAAAATATTTAATATTATAGACTTTGCCTACGCTTACAGCTATCAGTACTATATAGATTCGAAAATCTCAATTGATTCTTTCGTATGTTTTGTGAATCCCGGCGTTATATTATGATTATTTGGTTACCGACGCCATGAAAATCGGTAACTTCTATATTAAAATCCGTGACTTTCGGAAATATCCGTGCCCTACTATTAAATCCGTGACTTTTACGGGACTTTCCGGGAATCCGTGACCCGTAGGCACCCTGGAAAATGCGAAAAAATCTTGAAAGTGAACAATGTGGTCTTAGCATGAATTAAAAAACGCTTCAAATTATTACACAAAGGTTTATTATTTATGTATTAGATCAGATCTCGGATTAGATTAGATCTCTGGTCCATAATTATTAAACGCCGCTTATAGTATATTTAGTATCGGAACTCGGAGCTTCGGACCTCACAAATGGGTTCAATCCATTACAGCAGCGGAATCTCACAATTTTACGCTTTTTAATATAGTTGATAAACAAAACAATTTATTACCAAGTCATCTTTCCAACACATAAAAGTGTTACCTATACTGTATATTGATATCATCTAATTGGTCGAACTTCATTAAATTTTGTTTTAAAAAATCTATAAAATTGCAAAAAATAGCCTAAAATCCAAAATCTCTTTTTGAATAGAAGAGTATCATTTAGAATACTTTTTTTTCATAAAATTAACTCATAAATCTCCAATTTCTATACAACTTGAAATATTAAAAAAAAAGACACTTTTTCACCTATTTTTGGCTCATAGCACCCATGAGAGTGGAGCGATCGAGCTGGCGAGAAGTTAGGACCAACTAGACCCCAAGTGGAGTCTATGTGCGAAAGAACAGATTTTTTAAGTCAATTCTAAGACCTTTTATGGCCCGGACGGCGGACGGCGAACGGCGGACGGACATTTCAAATTTGGATTCTACGCACCTTGAAACGTAAAGTGACAAAATTTGAGGTTTTATAAAAATTTTTTGCTATACGATCACATAGGCTTATTATTGGAAATAATAAACCAAAATGTATGTTATAGGACAAAGAAAGTCACCAATTAGTAATACCAGAATCGAACCCTAGACGGTGGTACATAAATAAATAAATAAATATATCACAGATCAGAATATCACAGTTCGTTGTAAAGCTCAGTGGCTTTCAGGTTCACCAACAGGGACTGGACCTCGTCTGGTCCTGACAGAACACCAGGACCTTGTCTGGTCCTGACATTACTATTATGTGGTTTGATGTTTTAGGAGTGAATGAATGTACCTAGGGAAGTAACGTTGGTAGGTTGCTTAGGATATATTTAGTATAATGAATGAACCGAGTAAAGACGCTAAAGATGCAGTCTGGAGAGTGCGAGGGTGGCCGTTTACCCGGCAACCGATTGGGCCCGTACCCGGTAATTGCTTACTATTAAACTAAAAGAAAAATTGCCTCGCCGTTCATGAAAGGCGCAGCAAAGGGCGGGGAAAGGGAACAAAAACATCGTCTGTCTGTTGAACCTCCGGCCATCGCCAGCTCTCCGCTCAAGTTCACGACGAGAAGAGCTGACCCAAGATGGATCTCAAGTTCACTTTCCCGGAGTTCGCAGATAACCACAAGTGCTAATTCTTGCACTTTTCGATTCGTGTTGATTTCTCGTAATTCAGTTTACAGCGTCGTATTTGCAATTTAAACCATTTGTTGATTAATTGTATACATACTTTGGTGAACAAATAACATTGTAGATCTTAGCCATTTCACTTTTCCCTCAGCTGAAAAAAACTGCGAAACATGTCGTAAAATTCTTTCTCGACCTTCGCCATGTATTCGCCAGAAAACGCATCTTTACAAATCAGAGATATTGATGCCCTTTTTGTTTATTTTTTAAGCGATTTTTTTAATGGAACGAAACTATGGTCACCTTTCTGCTTCGGTCATAAACATTAAATTGAGGCCGATCCTACAGCACAAATTACTTAAGTATGTGGGCTGCGAAATTGGTATTCAATAAGGGGACATAGTCTATTCTTCCTTTTACCGAATGTTCATGGAAAATGAAGCTATTGCAGTGGCTCGGAAATTTTTAAAATAAAAATTCTTGAACAGTTTCTTCATTGAACTCCGTTTTGTGGCGTTTTGAAACGATTCCTGAAGTTTGGACTTTTTCATATAGGTATATATATATATATATATATATATATATATATATATATATATAAGTTTCTTATAGGAGATTATGAAAAAACACGAACTCGAAAGATGTATCGTTTAATCAACGAAAAATCAAAAACGATGTTCGTTATATCGCGAGAGCTTTCAACGTTTACGTTCTTATCATATCACTCACAATTGATATAACGTGACTCGATACAGAAGATAAAAGTAATCGAAAGTTTATAACATCGATAGCTTGATTCAAAATAATTTCAACTAAGTACTATTGTCTTACAAACATGGAAATATTATTATAACATAAAATAAGATTACAAAAATCAACAATGAATTATTACAAACAATATTTTAGAACGGTAGGTACTGAGGAAACTTACATCCCCCCACCCCGAGACAGAAGCTGCAAAAGGTAAGTGTTGTTGCTTCTGTTTTTAACAGAAATTGATTTGAAATATGTGTGTTTGAGATTGTAGTTTCTAATTTTACTCTACAGAAGGAACTAACTTGGAGATATGATATAATTGGCTTGTGCGTTTTCTTCCGTTTGTTCCGATTTCAAAAATATTGGAAGATCGCTGTTCAACTATAGGGAAAGGACCCAATCTGATTTCATCCAGTTTGCTGCGGTTCATAGCGTTTGAAGCCTCTACATAAACTAAGTCCCCCACCTTAAAGTGATATGTTTTCCTTTCATGAGACAAACGTTTTTTATTCTCTTCGTGATTTCGTAGGGTGTTGAGGTATGCCTGTTTTTTCGCAGCTTGGTAATCTTGAGGGGTCCGTAATTCTTGTGGAACGATGTCTAGTTCTTTACCATACATCAAGTAACTGGGAGCGAAACCTGTTACGCTGTGGATCGTGTCATTGTAGTCATGTACACATTTGGCCGCAACTGTGGACCATGCCACTTTTGATTTAGACTCATTTATTCTACAGCGAATTCTGTTTACCAAAGTTTGGTTTAGTCTCTCGTTTAATCCATTAGAAGAGGGCATGTCTACTGATGTTATGACATGTTCAATGTTCTTGTTAGCTAAATACTGATCAAATTCTGTTGAAGTCAACCCGCCATATTGATCTGTAAGTAACAGACCAATTGAGTGTCCATTGCACACTTTATCAAGTAATTTCACAAATTCATGACTAGTCTGATTGGCAGAGGTTGAAACGTATGCATATCTGCTGAAGTGATCGACCAGAAGATGGAGATAACGTTTTGTCGAACGACGCCCACCAAACCCTCCGATTGTGTCCAATGACATGATTTGGAAAGGCTCAGAAGCAGGTCCCAAATGGCCCATCACACCTTTTTCTTTCCTTATTCTTGTTTTGTTACGAATGCATATATCACAACTAGCACAAAGTATCTGAGCATGCTCCTTCATTCGTGGAAAATAATATGAAGGCAGTAGCATATTAAGTAAGTGTTTAGTGCCTATGTGCCCGTAATGTTCATGGGTGCGGCTAAGAAGTTGTCTCCCAAATGATTCTGAAAGGCATATACGAGATCGTTTCCTAACTTTCTTATAAAATACCCCATTAGTCTGATGTAATGTTGATTTATCAAGGAACTGTTGGTCATTTTGTATTTCCTTTAGTGAGACAACGTTGACCAGTTGTAATGTATCTGGAAGTACTTGTTCGGAGTCTTCAAGAACTGGGTTTCGTGAAAGGCAATCTGCTTCAATATTTGATACACCGGGTTTATATGTCACCTCACAATCAAACTGTAGGAGATAGTTCGTCAGCTCTCCTAGTTCTTCATCTGTACGTGCCTTTATACGAAGGTGTTCCAAAGGTTTGTGGTCTGTGAAAACATGAAAGCGTCTGCCCATCAACCAATATTGCCAGTATCTGATAGCTTCCCTGATAGCAATGCATTCTATGTATATTGCCTTTTTTTTCTTTTGTGCAACACTCAATTTTCTAGAGAAGTATGCTACTGGTTTCTCACTGCCATCTTTTTGTGGTTGTTTTAATACTGCTGCTATTCCTGATATACTAGCGTCGGTGTATATATTTATTGGCGCATCTTTATCAAAAATAGCAAGAACAGGTGAAGTGGTTAAATACTTTTTTATGTGTTCAAACGTCTTTTGACATCTGTCATCCCATATAAACTCTACATTTTTTCGTAAAAGATTATGAAAAGGTTCTAACAATTGAGCTGAATTAGGGATGTATTTGTTATAGAAGTTGATTTTCCCTAAAAGCTGACGAATATTTTTGCGGTTTCCAGGAGTAGGTAAATTCCTAATGGCCGTTAAATTGTCCGTAAGGGGGCGCACTGTATTGTACCCTATAATATGGCCCAGGTACCGTACTTCATTGGCTGCAAACGTACACTTGGCAAACTTCAAACGGAAGCCCTCAGAGCGGATTGCCTCCAATAATAGGGAAATATGATTGAGGTGCTCCTCAAATGTACGAGAAAATATTAGAAGGTCATCAATATAGTTTGAGCAGAAATCTGAAAGCCTGTATCTTCGAATTATTCCCGATAATATACGTTGGAAAACCGCAGGAGCGTTTTTCAACCCAAAAGGCAAACTGGTCCACTGATAATGCCCGTTACTGGTTACAAAACCTGTCTTATGTCGATCTTCTTGGCATAAAGAAATGGTCCAGAATGCTGAATTTATATCAAAGCTGGTAAACCATTTACATCCTTTGGTTTGAATAATTAAATCGTCAATTAGCGGGAATGGTTGACTTTCTGGTACTATCAATTTGTTCAAATCACGGAAATCTATGCATAGGCGGGTCTTCAGTTTTTCGTTCCCTTCTTTCTTGTATGCCATTGTAACTGGGGATGCGAACGGTGAATAAGACTCCTCTATAATTCCGTGTTTCAACAATTCAGCTACTTGCGATTGGATCTCCTTTTGATCCTCAAAACTACACCTGTAAGGCCTTTTGGCAACGTAAGTGTCTTGGGTTAATTTTATTTGAGCCTCATAATCTCGTACCTGACCAATATCAAACTTATTCTTGGCAAAACAGGTTCCATATTTTTCTACAAGGTCATAAATTGCTTGACGCTTGTCTGTAGACAGATGCTTTGTTTTCATGTTGAATTCTTCAATAGGGAGGTACTCATTCCAGTTAATTGAAGGAATTTGCTGGTGTGTAGACCTACTTTTTTCTGGGGCCTCTCTTAATGCCTGGGAGATTTGCAGATTTTCATCCTGGCGCAATCTGAATTCAAGAATGCTGTCCAAGCCCAGTAGAACGTCATATTGAAAGTTTTTTCGTTCAACCACAAAAAATCGTGAAATTTTTTCTATATCAAAAATTTTCATTTTAAGGAATACTATCCCACAGGAGTTTCGCTCTCCACTCATTGTTCTATAAGCATAATTTTTATTGATGACATTTGTCGCGGAATTTATGTCTTTGGCTTTAAGCTTTTGTAAATATGTAGATGTGATCATAGTAATATTTGCCCCAGGGTCGTACAATCCGCGTGCATCTATATTTTCGATTTTTATTTGCATATCAATGAGTGGAGGCAAATTTAGTTTTTTGAATTTTTAATTTCGTCATTGAAAAGCTGCTCCAACTCAGTGTTGTGAGCGATTTTTACATTTTTCTCTTTGAATTTGCTATCTGAACCTCCAGGTTTATTGCGACAATTTTCCACCGGATGAAATCTATTTTTATAACCCAATTTTTCACAGATCGTACAAGGTGTGTAGTGTGTCTGAGCATGGGGTTTGAATTTATTTCCTTTGCTGCTTATGGTCAAAAGATTTAATTTTGATAGCAATTTTCCTTGAGATACAATTTCATCTCTATCGAGCCCTTCACTAACAAAGGATGGCAGACTGATTATCACTAATGCTATGCGATCTTTTTCGGACATATCTGGAAACGCACTTACTAATAAATTATATTTTTTTATTACAAATTCAGAATAGCTACCGGTTTTCATCCATCTGTATCTTACGGCAAACGAGATGTCCGACCAGCTTTTCCCTGCGAATGATTCCAGAAACGCTGCAGTCCACTGTTCCCAGGTGCTGATTCCGATGATCAACCAATTCGACTCAAACCACGTCGCCGGTGGGCCATCCAAAAATAGGCGCAGTGCTTCTACTCTGTGGTTTTCTGAAATGTTGAGTCTTTCACATTCCTTGTCGAAAGATCGTAGCCATACAGTTGCGTCCTGGTCCTTCCCAGTAAATTTTCGGCAAATCATATCCTTGGTGAGAGACTGCATAGATTTTATTGTCGTGTTTGCTGTTTGAGAGTTTTCGCCGAGTTGTTTGTCGTCTTGAGTACTGTCTTGCTCCAGGAACTCGTCTCCAAAGATGACGTTATCGTCCTTATCAAGGTAGATGTCCCGAAGACTATCGGTCAATGTAACATTCACCCGTCGGAATTGGCCTCGTCCCTGGATGCTTTTCACCGCTTTCTTTACCGCTGGTAGTTGATTCAGCTGCTTATGTAACGCGAGTGGTGAGCTTTCCGACGAGAATAGGTATATACACGACGAGAATAGTATATTTCATCGTGTATTCGGATCGAGGTCACCACATACAATGATGTTTTAGGGTCCGAAGCAGAACGCTCGAGCGCGATTCGAAATTGTGCTTTTACGTCACTCATCTCGCGGACACGGTAAGTTTTTGATTTATAAGTTTCTTATAGGAGATTATGAAAAAACACTCACGAACTCGAAAGATGTATCGTTTAATCAACGAAAAATCAAAAACGATGTTCGTTATATCGCGAGAGCTTTCAACGTTTACGTTCTTATCATATCACTCACAATTGATATAACGTGACTCGATACAGAAGATAAAAGTAATCGAAAGTTTATAACATCGATAGCTTGATTCAAAATAATTTCAACTAAGTACTATTGTCTTACAAACATGGAAATATTATTATAACATAAAATAAGATTACAAAAATCAACAATGAATTATTACAAACAATATTTTAGAACGGTAGGTACTGAGGAAACTTACATATATATATATGGAATGACACACACACACACAAATATATATATATTTGTGTGTGTGTGTCATTCCAGACGATATCTCTCCTTAGGCTTGACATAAAAATCCCGTTCTTGCGTCAAAAAATCAAGCTTTCCAAATGGAAGGAAAAGTTCGTTGGCCAGCACTTTTTAAGCACACTAAATTGGTCAAATTTCAAAAAATGTGCCTAAAAAAATTACCAAAAATGACTAAAAACGGCCAAAAATCGTTAAAATTATAATTTTTAGCAAAATTTTAGTCGAAACAAAATTCTCAACGGTTTACTGGGACATTCAAAAATGTTAGCACAAAATTATGTTGAAAAAACGTACTTGAATTTCATTGATTCCCCTTTCCACCCCCTAAAATTTCATCAAAATAAGGTGGAAACTGTCGAAATTAAGCTCTCTACAAGGATCTGCAGTCTGTAGAAACCTACCGAAGAGAAATTAATTAAATTATACATGGCGAACTGCTCGTAGATGCAAAAATATCACCTATCTACGCTTCAGATGCCCTTCTACAGGTGAGAAAAAGTAGGTAGGTACCTACACCAGATAACCCGGTAAAAATTCCATTGAAATTATAACAGCTGGTACGAGCGTCGTGGTTACAAGGCGATTTTTCCACGAGTCATTTTTTCCACAAGGCGATGTTCCACCAGTCAACATTTGCTCCCGTGTTGTTGATTTTTTGATGTACGTACAGCGATCCGAGTTGTTTCATTCGATTCTTTGGGGTGATGCCTATAAATGAGACCCCCCCAAAAAAATACTGTTAACTTCCTACTTTGAAAGTTTTTGAGATCTCGTTTTTTCAATATTTCAGCCCTTAATTACTATATTATAGGGTTGATCTAAATTGATGCCGATATTACTGGCACATCCCCGGCTGATGTTTGATTTTTGAACCGAATTTCGTAAAGTTTGGTCCAGTAGTTTCGGAGAAATGCTTCGGTCGGCGTACGGCGGACGGACCGATTTTGGTTTATTATTTTCAATAATAAGCCTATGTGATCGTGTAGCAAAAAACTTTTATAACCCCCCCTCCCCCCCCTCAAAATTGTCATTTTACGTTTCAAAGTGCGTAGAATCCAAATTTACAATGTCCGTCCACCGTTCGCCGTCTGGGCCATAAAAGGCCTTAGAATTGACTTAAAAAATCCTTTCTTTCGCACATAAACTCCACTTGGGGTCTAGTTGGTCCTAACTTCTCGCCAGCTCGATCGCTTCACACCCATGGGTGCTATGAGCAGAAAATAGGTGAAAAAGTGTCTTTTTCGAGGATTTTGAGTGTTAGACTGACGTACGCGGGCACGCCTGGCACGCTTAGTGGAATGATGAAAACATTGGCTGAGGGTCATGAGGGGGGAGTGAAAAACTTCCTACACTTGTATTGCTTTCGAATTTCATGTTTTTTCGAGGCATGAATATATGTTTTTTCTAGGTCATATTTGTGTGTTAATACCAATGCTTTGCCTACGCATATTTAATAACATATCCTCTCGACTTTTCGTACGTACTTTGATAATGATATTATTAAGGCAATAATTATTTGAATAGATGGGAGCTCAAATCGAGAAATATAAACATGCGTATATAATTATAGAAGTATAGGTTGTGGCAACTCGAAATAGGACACGCCGAGGAGTCTGGACGGGCCTCATGACGTACGCAAGCCAACTAAAACTATGATCATACTCAATTGAAAAAATAATAAACCTTTGTGAAATAATTTGCAGCGTTTTTTAATCTTCTATTTGGATTCTGCGCATCTTGAAACGTGCAACAACAAAGTTTGAGGGGGGAGAGGGTTTTGAAAAAGTTTCTTGGTCAATTACAAAGATTCATTAGGTATTGAAGATGATAAACCAAAAAGGTTTTGTTTTAATAATAATTGTATAATAACAAGAGTTATTACCTATTATAATTTTATGTGTTATTTATAATAATTATTATTAATTTTTATTTAATGATTTATTTTATTTATTTATTTATGTTTTACTCTTTCTTATCGCATTCATTGTTTACTTATCTAGTATTGCTGTTACTATTTCCTGGACAGGTACCTTGTACTTTTTTTACCTTACTCGTTTTTCAAAATTTTATTATAATTTTCTTCTTTTTTTTGTTCCTACTCGATTATTTTTCTGTTTAACATGTATTTTCTCCGTTCCCTAGTCTATTCATTACTTCCTCGGTTCATTGATAGTGTGATAATTATTTTTGTAGACTATTCGTCAACCTTGTAACGCCGGGAAGCTTGAACAAATAGATGATTTCACTTCAGGCATGATGCCAAATTTGTTCACAATGGTCTAAAACGTGAAACGAACGTGTTGGGGGGGGGGGGGGGGGGGCGTAAACCGTATGGAGACAAGCTTGTGGGAACTGCCAGATCTCCCACCAATTCGGCTCGCTGTCTATGCGCGTGTGATGCCTGATCAGTCATCTGCGCAGAAGGGCTTTCTAAGGGCTGCAATGATTTGCAGCGTTTCCCTACTAAAATCGACTGAACCGTGAAGAGACTTCCATAAAAATGTGTAAGGCTCATAGAAAACACGAATAACACTGATGATGTCACTGACCTACTTGGTATCATTTTATCTGTACCGTAACCTCTGCTCCTATTCAAGCTATGATAACAATCTCCAAGGGCACACAGAACTCATTCATGGGAGCCAAGGAAGCGATCTCTTGTAGGCTCCGATTTCTTTTTCTAACTAGCGGCATAAAAAATGCGTGATATTCCGCATTCCTTCATTAGCTTTTGAATAAGATTCAGCGAAAAAATCGATCCAGATCTAGGTAACCAAGAAATCGGTGGTTAAATTCTTGACAAATTAGGTACACAGGTTACACAAAAAATAATCAATCAATTTCCAATTGAGTTGCTGACTTCTTTTTTTTTTTCAAATGTTATGGAGATGCTTAATTCGAAAATTACAACCTTTTGTGTCGTTGTTTGTCAAATTTTCGATATGTCGCCAATATTATGTTGGTTCATTATTTTCAATAATAAAACTTTGTAATGGAAAAAAAAAAAAAGTTTGCCAATTCGGGTGTGGCACATAGCTTTCTCGTTTGCCTATCATCTTCATCCAAGTTTGAATGAACTCGAACGACTAAATAGTGAAAAGATGGAACATGATAGAATTTACGTTTGCGCATGCTCAGAATGAAGTATTGATTTGGCAACAATGAAACTGATAGGAGACCATCTACAACCTAACCCGCGCATTCTCTGACAATTTCATCGAAATCGGATGAAAACAGTAAGTATTAAGGTCGTTACAAGGATTTCACATTGGCGCATGCGCAGTTGCTATTAATGATACAATCATGTTGAAATTGATGAGATGATCAAATCGTCATCCCCCAACTGCCATCCAATTTTGAGCGAGATCGGACGACTAGGGCGTGAAAAAGTAGAGCATAATGGAATTTACGTTTGCGCATGCGCAGAGTGGAGTATTGATTTTGCAACAATGAAACTGATAGGTGACCGTCTACACCCTAGCCTACACATTACCTAAAAATTTCATCCAGATCGGATGAAAACTGTGGAAAATAAGCTTGTTACAAGGATTTCATATTGGCGCATGCGCAGTAGTTATTACTGATACAATCATGTTGAAATTGATATATGATGATCAAATTGTCATCCCCAAACTATCATCTGAATTTGAGCGAGATCGAACGACTAGGGCATGAGAAAATTATGCTTGGTAGAATTTACGTTTGCGTGATGTATTGAGTCAACAACGATGAAACTGATAGGGGACCGTCTACACACAAGCCCGCTCATTCCCTGAAAATTTAGAATATAACGATATCTTGAACCTATGGACCAACTAATACCTTTTACTTATTAATTGGATTTGATGATTTCAGGAATTCCACGTGGCTTACGTGATAATTAAAATGGGAATCTCGCCGAGGCCAGGACTGTGGGTTCTTGAGAGGTCAGCTGACCAGGGTAAAACGTACAAACCTTGGCAATATTTCGCTGAAACTGTAAGGTAACTATGATGCTCATATTTGTAATCTTCAGGAACTCCAAAAACAGTTTGCTGACATCGCATTTGTAACAGCCACACATTTCTCACTTTCCTAGCTTGTAGCGAATCAAGGGACTGAGCTTAAATAAAACTGAACCAACTACAATATAAATTTATAATAATTCTGACCAGACTCAGTTGGAGATGGGGGGATTCGAAATGAAGGAATTCAAAGCCAAATCTTCGAGATAGTTAGACACTTTAATGCCGAAAGAACATAAGGATGAATAATTAATATCTATGTATATTATGAGGAATAATTAATATTTAGGTATATAATGATGAATAATTCTCTACACTTAGAAAATCGTAGAATAAGATTGGTATTTATGAAGAAATAATTCAAGATAATTCGCTTAAGCGTTCGTTTAACGAACCCTCGTTCAATATTGAAGAAAAATATAAAAATCTCCGGTTCAGTAAATTAATCAAAGTTCTTATAATCTGGTTACCTACGTATATATTCTCTTATTAATATTCAGGTTTATTAATTTCCTTAAAACCTTAATATTATTTAAGAAAAAAAATCAAGAATTTCCCTGAGTGGCCACCCTCACACTTCATTAGAAAATAATGTAATCTATACCTAATTAAATCGATGGTGACGACACCACGTAAAGGAATCGGCCGTTTAAAACGAAATTTAGTTAAGGAAGATCGAGGTTCTCGGCAATTTGCAATATATGGACCAAAATCTATTAGGTCGGAACATAAAAGTTGGAATTTCGGCACCTGAATATCTTCCGATGTGAGCGCTGCGAAGGAATCCAAATTTCCACCCAAAACTTGCTGCCTCCAAGTGGTGCACTTCGATAGGCTGTAAACAGATAAAGGGGAGACAAATTTTAGGGTTTAATTTGTACACCCTTTCCGTTAAGACCTCTTGGAGTCATTGTGGGACATAAGTAGGTATGAATTTGAAATTCCAAAAGATTTTCGAAGTAAAATCAATACCTTTGCAATGGGATTTGAGGTGTCTGGATTTCGTGAAAGATGGACCAGTTTCCTCAGTAGACGGAGTCGCCTGAAGATGTCGTCACAGCAGAGAAATGATGATCCTGATGCTGCCGACGAATTAGCGAGTCAAGACGAACTGTAGGAGAAACGAAAATGGGAGAATTCCCATGAATATCGGAGAATATGAAGGATTTACCTCCACCACCTCGACCATGAGTATACTTCAGTTATAATAATCAGCAAGTATTCCATACCTCAGAAACGTTGAATTAGAAGCTTTGCTTTCCAGGGCGATCCTCCAGAAGTAGTACTATTCAGCTACTATAAGAGATGAGGCAAGATAAGCTCCACGTGGAAATTGCAAAATGCAGCATAGATGGCTGCTCCAACAATCCGCACAACAGGGCGACAGGAAACGAACTGACGAGAGGTGAGGAGCTGATTTCCGAAGTATCAAGAAGCGAGGGGTGAAGGGCATCTCTGCCGGGTTAGCGATTCATCGTGCTCGCCAACACAAGGGGATTAAGATAGGCGCGAATACGGCACTCGGATGATAGCGGCGCTTCGGGGTCAGGGTCGTATATTTGAAATCAGAAGGGTTACAAGCTCTCTAAAGGGTTAAGGGGCTTTGACAAAAATTATTCACCCAAACTGAAAAACTGGGAGACCCTGAGATATTCATGTATCATACATACCTACTCTGTGTATGTAACAGTTAAAGAGAATTCCTGAAATTTCCAATATTAAAGAAATTTCCAGAATCTACATCTTGGAAAATTCTACGATTAGCATTGAGTGGGAAAACTCAGGTCTTATCCCCTACTACACAAAACGGAAGTTAGTAAAAAAACGTTGTCTATTTCCACAAAAAATAAAGAGTTACTCACAATGTTAAATCGATTTCGACGGTTAGGCCGTCATCAGTAACAAACAATAACTTGTTATTGTAATAGTGTAATATTTATTGTTTGTTACTGATGATGACCTAACCGTCGAAATCGAATTTAACATTGTAACTCTTTATTTTTCGTGGAAATAGACAACATTTTTTCACTAACTTCCGTTTTGAAATGGGTTTCCACAACTTCGTCGCGAGTGATTTAGTTCCCTACTACGCGACTGGTACGATTTCCCAATTTTCCTTCTATCTATTCAAATTCTCTTGAAGACTAATCTCATAGAGATACTCATTCAGGGCTTTACAAAAAAAGGCCTTTCTGTCCATAAATTGGTTTTTTTATGTCAAGGTACTTCTTCAGATCCACACACATCACTAGGTACTATCTTTCAGTCTTGTGTTTATAGTCAAAACTGCGGCTTTCGTGGTTTTTGAGGAGACATCATGTTTAATTCCTGCTAGTTATCTCTGTGAGAAGATTTGCTACACCATGGTGACCACATAACTCGTCACGGTTTCCGTTAGGTAGGTATATGAAAAAATCGCTTCTGCTGCAAACGACTCTCACTTATTTAATTATGATTTTATTTCAGTGATTGCGAACATTATTTTGGAGCAGCTAGCTTGGAGGAAATAACCAAAGACGACTCTGTGATTTGTACCACTCAATTCTCTAAAATCATTCCTTTGGAACATGGTGAGGTAGGTTGACTTCAAACGCCTCCATTGTATTTATTTTTTGTTTCTAGCGTGGGTTTGGTCTGAATGCTCAAAAGTTTACTACTTTCAGATAGTTGTGTCTCTTTTAAATGGAAGACCATCTTCGGAAGATTTTTTCAATTCGACGCTGCTGCAAGAGTGGACAAGAGCAACAAACGTTAGACTGAGGCTTATGAAGACGCAAAATCTTCTTGGGCATTTGATGTCGGTTGAAAGAGAAGATCCAACTGTCACCAGGCGAGTAAGTTCATTGTATTTATTTTATCATTTTTCCTAATGAGCATTTATTTATTAAGCCAAATATTCATTACAAAGGATAATCCTGAAATGAAATTCGCTCAACCCTCTTAAAGAAAATTATGCTGAAGAATGGAGTCGCTCTCATAACTATATAAATGAATAGTTGGAATCAACTAAAAGATATTTATCTAACTTGGAGAAATTTTTATTTATTTAAATATTTTTTTAGCTTGGGCAATTTTTCAACTTGACTCCAGATATTCTCTCCCATTTATTAAATAACTTGTTGACCAAACTATCGATCAAACATCTGAATGTTTCATGTATTAGAAGCTGCCGTTGGACCTTATCTCAAGCACATAAGGAATATCTTAGTTGTGGATTTGCAGTTCATGATTGTAAATGATGTTGCTAAGTAAATCAATAAAAATATCAAACTCTATCTGTGTACCCGTGCTCCGCTATGGGCAATTCATGGCAGACACATAACACCTTGTGCTACGTAAGATGGCTTCGTACCTTTTCGTTTTCACCCAGCAGTTCCAAAAAGGCTTCAATTCAAATTTCAGCAATCAAGTTTAAGCTTTAGGTAGATAGGTAGGTGCCTAATTAATTTTTCAACCAAGCGTCCCTGTTTATTACTCAATATAACCGTAGTTACGTTAAAACTTTTAACGACGAACATTGCTGCGATTAATAAGGCGTTTAAATAGGTATCAATTTTCGAAAATCTATCTTTAGGAATAACTCGGCCCTTCGGGTCCCGCAAGGGGGGCAGCTTGACCCCCCGGTTGCTAGTTACTTAAAGCCGTCGGCTTTAATAATTGAAAACATGCACATGCTTTAGCCGTACTATTATTACATCACTTTTTATTATTAAGTACATCACTAGACTACTATCAGGCACCTACAATGATTATTTTAGGGGGAAAAACAAGTCATAAATTGCCATTGTTTACGAAGCATTATTATGTAGTTAGTAACTTGGCGCTATAAATCAGCTTCCTTTGACACTACAGCGGCTTAGGAATCATGGCATTTTGTGATAAATTAAAAGGTTTCCAACATGTGGCGAACGATTATCGTGGGACGATAACTAAGGGAGTTACACTTCCTTAGCAACGGAATAGTTGTAAGTACATGGAAATCAATAGAAAACTCAGCGCTACTTTGTATCATATTTTCATAACGCTTTTTCCTGTCGTTTTCATAGCAGGGACCCATGGCTAAAGCATGTGCATGCTAAAAACTGCTCGGCTCTCAACCCACCAAAATCTTTTTGTTATTGTTGAATTTGTTATCGGAAATTCTTTAAGAATTAACCAAGTCCATCCACATTTGAAGTGAAAAGTTCGACGCATGTCCGGTTTTATCTTAATTACAAAGTTGTTTACCCGGGCGACGTCGTTAGGGAAGCTGAGTTCTCGATGAAGGAGTAAGTCTAGAGGATTGTAATGTCGCCTAAAACTATCTCTGGGTCTTGCTTCAATTTTCGCCCACCCGCAAGGAAATCGGTGCAACCATTTGGACATTTCTAGCAGACAAACAAACAAACAGAAATTCTCTTTTATAATTTATTCTCTTTTAGAAATTCTATCTAACCATTCATAGATTGGAACAGCTAATTATTAATTTTTATTGATGTGAAGAAATAGGCACCTACCTACTTTCTAAAGTTTGTTGGTGTATGATGTGAACTGAAATAGTTCCGATATTTTAAGATTTTGCGCCTCATAATAAAATTTTGAGGAATACCTACCTACCTACGAGAGTTGATCAAAAGTAGTAGGTAGATGTTAAACAAAAAAAAACGCGTCAGTTGCCCATTGCAGATCTTTAGGACACACTATGGACTTCAAAAATGTCAAAATTGTAGGAAGAGAATCAAATTTGCAAAAAAGAATATTTCTAGAAATGGTTAAGATAAAAAATTCAAATTCAATTGACTTCCGAAAAGACACTCAAAACGAGCAAAATTTACTCGTATTTGATTGATGGACTCTAAATTTATAACTTCCGTCACCAGCGAACTAGCTAAAACGTACGAAAAACATCGTTACCAACATAAACGTAAACAATTTTAAATTTGATTTTCAAAGAAACGCTTGCATACGAGTCTGCAACGCACTGGGACATTTTATGTGTTTAGTTGCAGACTCGTGTGCAAGCTCTAAGAGCTACTCAGCTGATCCAGACCCTGGGCATCGTCAAGTAAATGGCCTAAAGAGGCTACATACGAAATTACATCTTCCTAGTCCTAGATTGTAAAGTATAGAAATTACCTATTAAAATGATTTAACCACCGCTTCAGAAATTAAACCGTTCCCGCAATATTCGATTCACCTGCTATGAATCAAATCATCGAAACACCAGCTCATTGAAATCATCATAAATTAACAAGCGGTTGCAATCATGTTCACAATATCAATTATTGAGAATGATCACCTTAGTGACAATTATTCAAATAACCATGCTCATAACTCAGCTTGTTGGCCACGCACTTCGCAGTAGTTAACATAATATGATTGGATAAATCTAGAGCTTTCGAACGAACGGTCCACGAATTTTGTGGGATGAAAAACGACCAAGTACCATTTCCCTAGCAACGACTCGGTTGTAAGCGGAAAACCAACCGTAACGCTTTTTATTAACGCTTTTTTCGTTTATGTGCCAAAGTAAAGACACAAAATTCAAAAATAATGAAAATAAATTAATTCATAGTTTCTAATGTGAATGACCGGCGGCCTCCATTTACAGAGGGCGTCAAACTTTTGCTCGTGAATTTCCCCATAACTCAAACGGCTACTTTTTTTTTGACTTACATCAGCAGTTACTGCCTTCAGTTGATCCTCGGATTCTATTCTCCCCAGCAGTTCATATTTCACGACTCGCGGTTTTTCTTGAATTAAAGTTCGATGAAATCGCTATTGTTGTTTCATAACACTCGTTATGTCGAGAGTTGTACTACCTACGGCGTGATAAGCGATCGGAGTTCGTTAATTAGTTGTTTTCTTTTCTTTTTCAATCAGCCTAATGGCACATTATTATGAAGGAAACTTTGAGGTAGGAATCTATGTTTTAGATACCTACGTTTGGGTATGTGCGTAGTCCACATGCAATAAATGTACCTACCTATCTAAAAAAAAACTTATTGACATTTCATGTCTTTGCTATGGCATAATTATAAACTTAAAAAAAATGTCACGGAAATTGCTCACGAAAATATTCTGATGATTTCCGCTTACAATCGAGTCGTTGCTAGGGAAATGGCACTTTGTCGTTTTTCATCCCACTAAATTCGTTTACCATTCGTTCGAAAGCTCTCGATTTATCCAACCATATTACGTTAACTACTGCGAAGTGCGTGACCAACAAGCTGAGTTATGAGCATGGTTATTTGAATAATTTTGTACACTCAGGTGATCTTTCTCAATAATTGATATTGTGAACATGATTGCAACCGCTTGTTAAATTCTGATGATACGAGTCTTCAACTAAAGACATGAAATGTCCCAATGTGTTGCAGACTCGTATGCAAGCGTTTCCAGATGCTTTTACCTCGTTTCGCTTTCGAGTCTACCTATAGGTAGCGGAAGCTTTGTTTTCACTTTCGGCAGATGAAATTTTTGTTTCCGAAATCTAAATTTCCACTAGCATTTTGCGTTTTAGACCATTCTGACCAACTTACGTTTCTTGTCTGTCTGTGAATGTGTGTCTGTATGTCCGTGTGTCCGCAGATCCTTGAAAAAAATCTAATTCCAATGGTCCGATATCCGATTTTGATAAATTTTTTAGGGAATGTACGGGTTAGGCTGTAGACGGTCTTCTATGAGTTTCATTGCTCACAAATCAATATATCGCGCATGCGCAAACGTAAAATCCACCTAGCATAATTTTCTAATGTTCTAGTGGTCCGATCGCGCTCAAATTTGTAAGGTAGTCGGAGAAGGACGGTCAAATGATCTCATATCAATTTCAACGCGATAATATCATTAGCAGTTAATGCGCATGCGCGAATGTGAAATTCTTACAACAAGCCTAATTTGTTGACATTTTCAGGGAATGTGCGGATTAAGTACGCTATAGATGGTCCCCTATGAGTTGCATTGCTCAAAAAACATACATCACTCTGCGCATGTGCAAACATAAAATCCACCAAGCATCATTTTCTCAGATTCTAGTGGTCCGATGGCACTCAAATTTGTAAGGTAGTCGGGAAAGCGCGGTCTCATAAATTTCAACGTGATCGTATCATTTTTCTATACGCAATAAAATTAGGGTGACAGACCCGCAATACATGTCGATTAATCTTTTGAAGGCGTTGATGTCTGTCGGAACACATCCTGTGGAATTTCTGTACTGTGAATCGTTGAATCAAGCTTAATGTTAAATCTTTTAACATTATTTTCTGTTGGGCCATTAGTTGTTTCAACGTCTTTTTAAGAGAATTCAAATTATCAGGTAAGTAGGTATACCTGCCTACATTTAACTAACTGAGAAAATTGTATGCCTATCATTTTTTGTTTCAAACAAGTTCTTCTCTTCTTCAACGATTCTTCAAAGCACTATTTTTTAAATTCGAATGCAATCTCATGGAATATTAGTACACCTTGTATTAGAGAGAATGATTATGAAGGTATTTGTACGAGATACTGAGGCGAGATCGGTATATGTATACCTACCTAAATTAATTAAGAAACGCTGGATTCAGATTCAATTGAGCAGTAGTATCGGTTGATCAGCATTATGTAACAATTCCAATCAAAAAGAAGAAAAATTGTCTACTCTGCCTCCAATCTTGAGTTTGGGATTATTCTCGAGCCTTTAGATGCACTAATTGGAAATATTTCAACCTTGAATAGCAGAAGCTCAAGGTTCGTTGATCTTCATTGATGACTTACTTGCTGTTTGAGGGCCCTGCGCGTTCACCCTAGTTTGTCAGAGTTCTGATTTTATTATTCTCGTTTTCTTCTAACTAATAGGTAGGTAGCAGGATATCGTCAGTTGACGGATGATGATAGTTTTCTGGTCCAGATATATTATCTTGTAGGTAGGTCTTGAATAATACGCCCATCGATATTTTTTATGTTTAAATTCTTCGTTTTCATGCATTTCTTTATTCTTCAATTTTCTTTTCTTGTATTTCAGTATTTCTATTCAATCAAGGACATCAGTATTGGAGGTCGATGTAGGTGCAATGGTCACGCTGATGTTTGCATAGAAAAGGACGACAATCCGTACATCCTGAAGTGTCAATGCCAGCACAACACTTGCGGTGATAACTGTGACATGTGCTGTGAAAACAAAGCTCAAAAGAAATGGAGGCAATCAAAATCCAATGCCCTGTTTCAATGTGAAGGTAATTGAAGATTAATGATTATTTTTTTCAAGTCCAGAACGTGAATATTAGAACAGTTAAAACGGAGGCGTAGTAGTTGTATCTTGTATATTTGTTAAGTGCAGGAGATCTTGTTTTTTCAACATTTAGAATCTAGTAGTGGCATTAACCCATGCTTCTATCTTCATTTTATCCCTTATGCAGTACCTACATTTTGTACATCGTACATTAGAAAATTACAAATGAATTCACCAATCATGATAGCATTGCAATTTATCCCAAAACTTATTGTCCCTTATTTATTTATTTAAAACATGTAATAAATTAATATGTATTACCCTTTCAGTAGTAATTGCATGCTTTGTTTATTAGCCAAGATGTTCCGGTACCTATTCAATACCTCTAAGGGGTTACCATTGATTTTATTTTGAAAAATTAGATACTGTAACACTGCTCAATCCAAGCACATCCCTGGCATGTTAATGTACGCAGCGGGAACAATCAAAATTATCAAGGAACTCAAAGATGAACAATGGCGGCTCAACTGGTGCGCAGATGTATCCTGCATGGGGTCATTAGATACTGTGAGAGCATGTTTTGATTTCCTTCGCATACAAGGCCCGAAATGAAGGTATCACCCTCAACCATCCAAGAGCTAGGCAGTTCATAATTAAATCAGGATTTTGAACATTGAGCTAAAAAAGCGTTCCGAGGCCTTAACGTAAATGTAGTTTATTCTTTCTTAGATAGACGTTTCTTTGTGGGATAGTTGGTCGGTCCAAACAAGAGAGAAAAAGAAGTTTGAAAACTGATCCAAGCTGCTATCGATAGCCATCAGGCGGTCTACGCTGTTTTTACAAAATCGATGCAATTTTAATGGAATTTCCTCCGAAGGGTTACAGACGAAATGACGTGTATGGGTTATACACGAAACGTTCCAGCCACTTGAGGAAACATTTCTTAAATAGTTTATACATGTCATCATAGAGAGAGGCAAGTTGGTCAACTGGAATCAGATATCTTGGCTAGATCTGCCAGCAAGTGAACGAGGATTAGCTGTTAATATTGATCCTGAGGGTGATCTAGCTCATCAACAGTCCAAACGAGCTGGACGATCCCGAGATAATCAAGGCTTACAAAGCTTAAAGGAAGAAAAAAAGAGAAGGAAAGCTATACATGGGAGCGGCAGTGGAAATACTTTTGTCAGCTTTACCTCCAACAGCAGAAGATTCTCCAGTCGAGCCAATACATGTTGCCAATGGTTGACAATACTCCCAATAGCTGCAGATGGACTCAACTTGTCTGCAGATCAGTTCAGAAATACAGTATCTCTCAGAAATGGGCATATTAACGAGGCTCTTCCACGCATCCGTGATGAATGTGGCTCAGCATTTACTATCAATCATACCTACGTTGAATTGTAAAAAAGGAGGTATAGTGAAAGTGAACTTTTACGTTATGTGTGTCAAACTCGGCAAATTAGCATGCGCAGGCGTCACACAGAGCCTATTTTACGTGAGTCCGATGGATAATCTCCTGCCCGCATAGCTGATATCAAAATCCAGAGGGTCTAGGACAGTGAGAGGCCAGCGTCCTTTGATTCGCACTATGTAAATGCCGGCTCTACTGCTCCCAAGATTGGGAAACAACAGCCATAGGTGCAGCCTAAGAAAAACATGATAATCATGATTAAGTTGTGAAGAATTTAAGGGACTCTCACTCTCTTGGTAAGTTCTTGTGATAGCGCCTTACACATTGCTACTTTTATCGAGAGACTTGCTTACACATTGAATAAAAAGTGGCGGAAACCATGCGCCCAAGTACTTTGATGGACACGCAACAAGATTCAACTTGCCACAGTAAGGGCCCATCAACCTTAGATTGCTCTGCACCGGGCCAAAGTTGAGTAGCTGTCCTGTGCAAAGAATAAAAATACAACGCACTGCTAAGCCAAAGGAAATGATCTAAGCCTGATAATTATTAACAAATCGTGAAACAATATGACATGGTTTGTATAATTCGGTTGAAATAAACTGGAAGATCAGATTCACTTTAAACTTTATTGTATGGGTGGATAAAAAAACGGGGAGAGCTTGGCAATAAACTGTCGTAAAAACTGAGATACACGGGGCAGCTGTCTGAAGTTAATGGCTGGTGTCTTCTAGGAATTCATGATTAATATCACGCTGCTCTGTCGACCTAGTCGATGACCAGCTTAATAAGGAAATTACATTAATGATAATTTAACAATTGTTCCATTCGCAGGGAAATATTTACACTAAGGGGATTGTGATTTAAATGTGAAATTGGGAAACTCTAGCGGAGAGCTTGGGAACTAATTGGGGGTGCTGAAGGAAGAGAGGGAAATATGACTTGAACTGAGGTCAAACGTGATTACCATTGTACTGTTTCCCTCCAAACGTAATCATTACATGGCAGTATATCTTTATTGCTTGAAAGCAACTACTAAACTAGCTCAAATTCGGACTTCCACTGTATATCTCTGGTCCAACATTATTATTTTTTTTAATTGCATGCTATTTCAACTAAGTCAACATCTTGTTCCCTATTTGCAGATAAAGCATCCGAAATGAAGTTCCAGAACATGAATATTCATGTTATAACAATAAAATGAGCAACAACACAAAAATTCTATGTGAATAATTGAAAATAGTATTTTCCCCATTATTTTCTCATTTTTTCTTTATTATGTTTATAGAATGTAACTGCCATGATCACTCAGATAAGTGCTTCTACAATGAAACCGTAGATACAATGAGGTTATCTATGGACATTCACGGAAAAATGGAGGGTGGAGGTCAATGTATTGACTGTCGAGACAACACTGAAGGCATCAATTGTGAAAGGTGCAAACCTGGATTTTACAAGCCATATTCAAAATCTATTAATGACAAAGACGCCTGCGTTCGTAAGTGCCATGATATTTGGTGTTTTCTTTTGCCTCTAATATTAAGAGTTATAGTAGTTGAAAAAATGTTTGTGCTTGTTTATTAAGATAAAACCTAATCGTATTAAACATTCCTCAGAGGTGAGGGTATTGTTTTAGTCAAAGTTTATTGTGGAGGGCTTGAAAACAAACTTGAGAGAAGTAATTCTACCAATGCAATTTTACATAATTTTAAAATCATACCTCCCCGAAAGACATTCTAGAATAACAATAAGGGGGTTATTTCAATCCAAAGCAAATAAATGCAGTTGTTAGGCACAAATAAAGCTAACAAGAGGGAAGTCCGGCTTTTCCTACAATGTAATACAGAAGGCAAAAAGACCTCTGTAGTGAACGAAAGGAGGAAGTTACAGCTGATTTTGTGTTTATCCATTTAATTACTTAGCGGATTTAGTAAATACTAGCTTCTTGGTTGAGAAATATGGTCGCATAAGTCCGGCGAAACGAACAAGCGGCCCCTTCACGATCCTGCTGCAGGAGTTGGGAAGTGCAACGAAGTTCCCCTCTTCGCTCTCCTGCCATACACGATCCGTCATTCCCAGCTCAAACCGAAGGTTTCCCGCCAGTATTCTGAGGTAAACTATTTTCCTGTGTTGGCGGGTGATTCGAACATTGAAGGTCTTCCGGGTGCTCCACACACGCTCGGACCTAGCAGGTTGATAGGGTAGGTGGACCCCGGACCAAAGGATGGTCCGATGGAAAACCCATCCGACGAGCTCTGCAGAACACCTGCAGCAGGAAGGTCTCCACACACGTCCTGCCCGCCTCCCGTGCAAGAAGAGATGGAAGTTTTTGGTTCCCCTCACTTCCTGCAGCAGGATCGTGTATGTTCCTCGTAACTTCGGAACAGTATTATAAATACTTTTCCAAGTACAATATTGTTATTGTTTCCCTTGTATGGACAAGTCGACCCCCGTCCGTTTGGCTCCGGCAGGTACAAACTGCGGCTTGGCTCCGTGGATTTTGGCTCGTCCGAAAATTCAACTGTTGTCCATGAACCAGATCGAGCAACTCGAGTTTGCCCACACACACAGGAGAGATTGGATCAGTGCAGGGCCATTTCGACCTGTTATATCCTCCGTGTAAGGCCAGCTTAACACTGAGACATAATGTTTTGTGTGTGTGATGCAGATGATGCACTAGTATTGTTTACGACCATATCAATGTTACACGCGCAATAGAACTATGCTAGCTAAGAACACATTCGGAACCCTCGCAAGATTTTATCGGAGTCCATTTCTGTTGTCAAGTAATGTTCATGTATATGTAGGTCTTATACTGTCTTATACTAGATCTTCCATTTATAATATAAATATTGCTGCCCACCAACTTTTTTTCCAGCTTGTGACTGTGAAGGGAAGAAGTTCACTGGCAATTGTGAAGAAGGCACCGGGCGATGTGAATGCAAGTCGAACTATGTGGAGCCCTTCTGTGATGCATGCGTATTTGGTTTCACAAATTACCCAGACTGCGACCCTTGTGGGTGCAGTGTTATGGGCACTATTGGATCAGTCTGTGATCCCGTTGAGGAAGTGTGTCCTTGTAAGCCTGAGTTTTCTGGAGAACGTTGCGACAAGTGTAGCGACACTTTTTATAACTTCCCTGAGTGTAAAGGTTAGTTGTATATTTATTTGGTTTTATTACATAATGCCTTCACATTCAGATTTATAGGACATTATTTGTTCATCTCATGTTTCAAAAACTATTTTTATGGAACTTTGATCTGCCTTGATCTTATTTAAAAGAATCAATCCATCTAAATACTGTTCTCAAGGAATTAGTGGTAGGTGATGATTTGTTATTTTATTTTCCAAAACAAACTTGTCAATATCTTCTAATCAGGAGTGTTCTTTTGATCAAAGAGGTTTCTCTAATCAATCATCAGGTGACCTTTAATTCAATTAAAGCTCCCATCATTAATAAACTATTTACTATTAATTACAATAATATAATAATAATATGTAGCTACCCACCTAAGAAAATAGCCTCAGCTGTCACATCGATCCATAACGTTCTACTGTATCACCAATCACATTTTATTTTTCTCAGAATGCAACTGCGACCGCATTGGTTCACTGAGTGACAATTGTGACCAAATGTCTGGAAAGTGTGATTGTAAAGAGAACTATGCACCTTTTAAGTGTGACTCCTGCAACCATGGATTTTTCCGTTTCCCAGACTGTCAAGGTACGTGAACTTCAGGTCAAGTTAAGTAAAAGTTATCAACATAGATTGTCTCCAATATCTGTATATTTTATCTTGGTAGTCACTAAAGACTATATGGTGGAATCTTAAGTTCATATTTCCTCCGAATGTTAGAAATTTAGGTTAGTGCCTATCAACAATGTTGTGCTCCAAGTATCGACATGTTCCTTCTCGCAGGTTTTGTGATGATAAATTCACTCCTGTGCATTGTCATAATAGCAGTGATCTAGTTTCAATGGGAGATGAATTCTTGATTTTCCATTTCACGAAATTGCTTAACTGAACTATGGAACGCCTGGCCTAGAAACCCTTGTTTTCTAATAGTTAACCAGAGTTCGGTATTTGACTATTTTGTAGGTACCTAATACCTATTTAACTTATTTATTGTATTTATTAATTTTTAATCATGAAAACTCATAACTTTCTGATGCATGCATTTTTGATAACACATAATTCGTTCGAGCAAAAGAGGGTGAATGGGTGAAGTTTGATAGGTAGACTTCGTGGGTCCCGATTCTCAAAAATCTCAACTGGTGGGTCCTGGTGGAAGATGAGTTGGGAACCGCTGGGCTGGGAGTCCAGTGCCGAAGATCGTGGGAGTTGCTGGGGTTGGGTCCAATTCAAGTTACTTTCACTTTCAGTCACTCCTCTCAGAACAGTCAGGAGTCCAACGAAGGACGCCCTTTGATCTACAGTTTATTATCCTTTTTTAAATACTGCTGGAGCACTTCTTTTGATGTTTCAAATTATTGCTACCACAACAATAGTGTTCCATCTTTATATTTTCACATATAGCCGGCATGGAGCTACATTTGCCTAGTTTCATTCCTTCAACGCCCCATTGATAAGACCTCTCCCCAGTTCCCCCTGGGGACTTCCCTTCTGGGCTTCTTAGAAAGTCACCGGCAGCTCTCTGGATACTTCCACCCCCACCTTTTCCCAGTTAGATGTGAAACGTCCTTTTTGATCCTCACCACAACAACCAGGTACCCGGTGCTGTTTACCTGCTGCCGGAAAATTTGCTAACTGGTGTCACCCTACTACTTAATAAGTTATACATGTTTTAGAAGACACCCTCAAAGGGGAAAAGTAAAGCCAGGACGCCAAGTAAGAATCCAATAACATGGGGTTACCTGGAACGTTCTTGTTTTGTGTTTAGTTGTCTATCATAAGTGATGGAAAAAACTAGATTTAGGTGCTACAGTTCTGTACAGGGTGTTGTTAACCTCCTATGGAACGATTCTACCATTAATTTTTCCAATAAAAAGTTCCTCTTTGCAATTTTTTTTTTTTAAACCATTGATTTTTTGAACTTTTTTCATTGTAAGTTTTTTATTCGTGTTTTCGACTTTACATCACTAAAATGGCCATATCCCCCCTAACTTACAATGTAAACTTGAAAATAGATATATCGTTGGGAAGAGCGTTAAATCTCTCATCTCCGTAAGGTATGTAAATTCTTTTTACAGTAAGTCACGTAGGCGAAAAAGTGGACAAACACGAGAATTTCTCACTTATCAAAAATTACTGTTTTATTAAGGTGCGTTAAGTATTGAAACAAAATTGTAAAAAACCGTACGTGTTGCGGGAAAAACTTGCCCGAAATCTCAGCTTTTCAAAGGTATAATAAATTTTAATTTAACTTTGCTAATGGGGGGAGAAAAGTTTGTTTGTATGTTGAAAAACATGTTTTTTTTTTTTAATTTTTTATGAAATAGAGGGTTTTCGTGTAAAATTACCCCCTAAGAAAATACAAGCATGGGGCCGGTTTCAATGTATTTGTTCACTCTGAAAAGATTGGCAACACTCCCAGATCTCCCCAACTCCGTTACAACCGAGTTTTACACTTTAACCAACATATTTTACCCTTAAAAACACATGAAGTTGAGACACAAATAAACTAAAAACTAGTTATTTAAAGTGTAAAACTCGGTTATGACAGAATTGGAGAGATCTGGGAGTGTTACCATTCGTTTCAGTGTGAAAAAATACGTTGAAACCGGCCCTAAGTTCGTAGGTATTTTCTTAGGGTAGGCATCATTTTTTCACAAAACCCTCGATTTTTCAGAAAAACCCGTGTTTTTCAACATACAAACGAACTTTCTTCTCCAATTAGCAAAGTAAAATTAAAATTGACTATACCGTTGAAAAGCTAAGATTTTGGGCAAGTTTTTCCCGCTTGTAATGTAACGCTCTTTCCAACGTAGGTATCAATTTTTAAGTTTACATTGTAAGTAAGGGGGGGTATGGCCATTCTAATGATGTAAGGTCTAACACACGAAAAAGAACGAATTAAATCACTCGCGACGCAATTGTGAAAACCCATTTCAAAACGGAAGTTAGTGAAAAGCGTTGTCTATTTCCACGAAAAATAAAGAGTTACAATGTTAAATCGATTTCGACGGTTAGGCCATCATCAGTTATTAATTGTTACTGATGACTGGCCTAACCGTCGAAATCGATTTAACATTGTAACTCTTTATTTTTCGTGGAAATAAGACGTTTTTCACAAACTTCCGTTACAAAAAAGAACTTGAAAATAAAAAACGCCAAAAATCAAGGGTTTAAAAAAGTTGCAAAGAGGAACTTTTTGTTGGAAATTAGTTGTAGAATCGATTCCTAGGAGGTTAACATTCTAAGTGTGAACACCCTGTATAGGTACAATGATTTCGAGCTTGGTTGCGAAATACGATAAATATCGTTAAGTTTTTAATTGTTTTACCTAGTCATCCTTACTACTGCTGTACTGCAACAGGAACTGTTTGCGTGCAATTCAATTGTGTCTCATAGCTAGATATGGACACGCAACCATGGTAAATCTTTATTTCCACAATTTGTTGTTCCATTGAGTGTGGAATTCATGTGATTTCCTATTTGCTTCCCCACTCTTTGATATGAAAACACTGCTATGAATGGGCAACAGTATTTATTATTATAATTTGATTTGTGATTATTCATTTATATTTTAACAGGTAAACTATGTCATTATTTATGTTGCAGCTTGTGTATGTGAAAGACGAGGTACTGTTGAAGAGGTGTGTAACAAGGAAAACGGGACGTGCCTCTGTAGAGAGGGCTTTGATGGCCCCAGATGCGACCAGTGCTTGCGAGGGTACAAAGATTTTCCGAACTGCGTGCCCTGCAACTGCTCGTCAATTGGAAGTTCCTCAAGCTCATGTGATCTCACTGGAAAATGTTCCTGTTATGAGAGATATTCTGGAAAAACTTGTGATCAGTGCTCACCCGGTTTTTACAACTACCCAGATTGTTTTGGTAAGAATTGTCACATTAATTTATTTAGTAAATCTTTATTCGTTAACATTTTACATATGAATGATTGATTTAGGAGAATACAATACCTATTTATAAAAATATGGCATTAGATAGCTCGCTTACATGTGTGGATCACTATTTAATATTACGAATGTGGACGCTTACAAAATGATGCGAATCCAGCTTGGCAGGCCGACCAGACTCGTATCTACCCGCCATGGTGGCTCTTATTACTAGGAAGGCAGCTCTTAAGAGTACTCATAAAAGGGTACAACTTGAGTGCTGTAATTTCCGCGCGGTGGCAACAGTTTTGGATAGTTTCTCAATATGTTCTCAATGGTTCGTCCAATTTCGTTGAAATTTTCCGGGATTTTCTGGGAATCCTCTAAATCTTCTGCCTAGTTGGTAGAAATCTAAACCCAATCCGTCCACCCAAAAAAAAAGTTACATCCCCGAACGTGAGTTATTCTAAACCTTTTTTGTGTGTATGTATAAATGCCCCGTTTTCTCTCAAAATACTCAAGCTATCTAACCGAGAATTCGAGAGCACCATCAGTATACCTAGTGAAGTAAATAAGGCTGCAAACTTTTTTATGAAGTTTACAGAAAAAAAATTATGAAGGTTTTCAATTTTATCAATATTTTGAATTTTCACGTACATATCTCCAAGTTCCATGGCGTTATTCCACAAAACCCCCTGCCATAATTAAAGGTGATTACGAGAAAAAAAATTGTCAAACGAATTGGTCCCAATTGGACGGGTAGTTTCTGAAAAGATGGGACTAATGTGCTGAAATATGAAATTTTACAAGAGAGCGGTTTGACGGAGAAAAAAACGAGGCAGAGTTAGGGTGGTTAGGTTTATTGACAATTGAATGGCTGTTTCCACCCAAAGAAATTGCGGTATCAACTCTGATAGAACATCATCGATATATATCACATAGAAAACATCGTTTAGCAACAAAACCTAAAAAGAATGACAGCCTGCGTGAAAGTTTATTCGAGTTTTTTCTCCCAGCTCGAGCATCATTCCTTCTAAAACGCTCCCAAACTGTCCCTTGCTCTTGTGACGCCCCAGGTTCCAATTCAAATTTGGAGCACTTCTACTCATCAGATTTTGAATTTTTTTTTTTTAAATTAAGTTATGTACAAATTTTGCAGAAAAATTTGCTGCGTGGATCTGGACCGAAAATCGTCATGTGTGGCCTTAAAAACGTCCCAAGACATTTTAGGCCACATTTCCAATACCTCCCGATCCTAATGATACGTTTGCATATGTCCCCTCAATAAATACCTTCAGACAATACTTTACAATCAGAGCAGTAGATTTTATAAAGATTCAACGGTCAGTATATAAGTAATAACATGCAAAAACGATCGTTTAACATAATATGTAATATGAAGTCAACATAAAACATTCCAATCATGCAGCATGATCGTATGAGCGAATTTTCGTAAAATCTTATTATCATCGATTATTTATTATTATTATTATCGTCGAAATTGGTCAACTATTGTTCATTAGTGGGTCAGCTGATCACGTCCTATAGGCACTGTGTGATTTGATTAGTAATCGTAGTTATCACGAATTCTCTATTATGTTTACTACGTTATTGATACATTATAATTAATTTGCCAAAGGACATTGACTATAGTTATCATTTAATTATCATATTTATTTTACTGAAATTGTGATTATTTTCAGAATGTGGGTGTGATCCACAAGGAAGTTATGGACGTTCCTGCAATTCAGATGGTTACTGCACATGCAAGCCTGAATTCGAAGGCAAACTTTGTGATAAATGCAAGGAAGGATTTTATAACTACCCGCTTTGTGAATGTATGTGAATAATAATTTACCTTATTACCGTTAATTTTAATAATAATTACCGAACCAATAAGTATTTTTTCAAGTTTGCAATCCACCTTCTGGATCAAAGTATTGTAGGTAGACTTACCTTCTTGGACTTCCTTAGAGATTCTTATTTCAAACTATTAAAATATTTCCCATGTTCCACTTTTTTTCAGCGTGCAACTGTGTTCCTGCTGGTGTTACAAAGAACTTTTCAGGTTGTGGCTCACAAATTGCTAAAGGATTGCTTTGCGAATGCAAACCCCGTGTCACTGGTAGACGGTGCAATGAGTGTAAACCGTTGTACTGGAACCTGAAGGAGTACTACCCAGAAGGATGTATAGGTGAGTATAACATTGTATCTTGAAATTTCCATAGTATTGATTTCATATGTACACTTGCCAAAAATTACCATGATATTTTAGTACCATGATCATTAAATGATTAGTGTTATTTCAGATTGTGACTGTTACACTCCTGGTGTTTTGGGTAACATTGGTGAATGCGATGACAAAAACGGAGGGCAATGCTATTGTAAAGAGTCAGTCACTTCACGTCAATGCAAGGAATGTGCAGACGGGACCTACAACTTACAAGAAAGTAACATTTTTGGATGCACAGGTAATACTAAAATTAATATAGTATTTTATGTATTTATTTATTTTTTATTTTTTTATGATGGCAAGTTACCTTATGACAATCTATTTGGAAAATGGATGTTTAAGGTCAACATATATCCCCATATTTCCTCTGTAAAATAATGATAATTTTAACTGGAATTTTAGAACATTCGAATTGTTTAAACTTACGTTTTATTCTAATCTTGAAGCCTAACTTACTCATATACCTTACTCATATCTTGTGTTTTAGACTGTGGTTGCGACATCGGGGGATCATTGGACAGTACATGTAATAAAACAACAGGTGCATGCAAATGTAAAAACAGGATAGAAGGGCGAACGTGTAATGTCCCTTCTGATCAACATTATTTTCCAACGTTACATCAACACAAATTTGAAGTGGAAGACGGTCTCACTCCCGAGAACCATCCTGTTCGCTATGATTTCAATGAAACTGTTTTTCCAGGATTTTCATGGAAAGGATATGTACATTTCTCTCGCATTCAGGTACATACATGATCTACACAATTAACTAGCTTTATCAAGCAAAAATTATTAAGCTTCTGAATACCCTTAACTAATTAATTTGATAATTTATTTCATGTATTACATTGTTGGATCCTACAATAGAGATTTGGCTTCCACGAAGTTACATGAAGTTTCATTTTCCCAATCATAAGTAACGAGTTGTGTTCTTAAAAATATTTTTTTGTTCTATCTTGAAATACTAGTCTTACATAGTTTGTATTATTAAACAATTCATTTTTTTCTCCTTTTTAGGACTCAATAAAAATGGACATTTACATTGATCGAGCTGCACTCTATAGAATCCTAATTCGTTACGTCAACCTAGAGTCTGAACCCATTACTGGCACTATTATCTTGAGACCCATCAGTGATGTTGAGCAAGTCCTGCAAGTAGTTTTTCCACCCTCTCAAGGGCCTGCGTTTGTTACCGTTTCTTCCCCTGGTGGAAATGTTCCAACCCCGTTCATCGTTGAAGAAAGCACGGACAAGGAGTGGGAGTTTATATTAAATGTCGAAAAAGGATTATTAGTGGTAATGTATTATTTTGGATTGAAACTTAATAAGATGGACATCCTTTTTGTAGGATTGTATTTTGTAGCATTGTTTTTGTAGGATTGATTGTCATGTTTGATGAGGAACCCAAGCTAATGCTATACTGATCTATGTTTATCGTGTTGTATTACTTCCTCTCGTTTGAAACGACAAATTCTTCATATTGTTATTTCTGCAGGATTATTTTGTTTTGTTGCCATCGTTCTATTTTGAGGGGAACATACTTGTGGAGGAAGTAAAAAGGCCTTGTACAAAGGAAAACATCCTCGCTTCTCAGGGTCGATGTTTAATGTTTACCTACCCTTCTCTGAATACATACACACCTTCTTACACTGAACAGGCCTACCGAGACAACAGGGAATTGATTACTGAAACTCATCAGGAAGATGTAAGATTAAATCATGATTGGAAGTATTCAAGTTGTAATTAAACAAGTCCCTTTCATTGTTCTGGATACCCAAGAAACGTATTCTTTATTTCAGTTTGGAGATTTGGGAACTATGGCGAAACTATCAAACTCTCAGCCCTCTATTTCGTATGATTTGGATCCGGGGAAGAGAGAACCATTTGTTCTTGTTATCAACTATTATAGTCCAACAGATATAGAAGACACAATCCCACTTATTCTTGACGTTAACGACTACAACCATATCGAGCGAGGAAAAGTTTACCTCGTTCCTTGTCGCTATGCCTGGGCCTGTCGTCAAGTGGTGCTAGATAGTGCTGGGCGGTTCGGGTACTTCAATCGGACATCTGACAAAACTACTGCAACACTAATGGTAGGTACAAAATAATTGTTATGTTGGTATAAAAAGTTAGGTTTACATTACAATAAGTGTAACCTGCCCTCATCCTTGGCCAATTCCTCTCCTTACAACAGACTTCTGAAACATTAAGACATACCGGTCGACACTGAACCTATAATGTGGATAAAGCATCCACCTTATTCATTAGTTTTGTGATATTCCACAGGAATTACGTAATTCCAACCAGTTGCTTCATAGAAATACTCTATATTTGCAGATATCTACCGTTGGTTCCAACCATTTCAGCTGACTTAGCTAAATTCTCTCCTATTCACCCTGGGAGGTTGAAATTTGAGAGGGAACCTCTCTGGTCATCGAGAAACAAATTGAATTATGGGCTCTTTCCTGATCAGCTGAATGAGCCAAATTATCTCCTTTTCATCATAGAAATGTGAAATTTGACAGGGAGCCTCTCTAGAACATTAAGCAACGTATGCAATGACGGGTTCAAACTAGATCTGATGACTTAGCTAAATTTTCACCTATTCACCCTAGGAATTAGCAATTTGATAGGAAGCCTCTCAGGAACATCGAAAAACGAAGAAAATTATGGGCTCTTTCCTGATCAGCTGAGTGAGCTAAATTCTCTCCTTTTCGCCCAAGGACGAGAAATATGACAGGGAGCCTCTCTACAACACTATAAGACCGATGTAATCAAACCTCTTTGACTGTTGGAATTTTCCTTGAACATAACAGCCCTACTATGTTCTTACCCTTAGTTTTGACAGAAACTGAGAAATGAAAAGGTAACAAAGAAACTTAACTTTATTAAAGGATGTTATATGGACGTTGGTGCCAAGTAGCTTCTACAATTGGAGAGGTTTGATTAGTCAGGGTTCAGTAGCCATCTAGAGGGCGACCTTTTCCCAAAGAATAGGGAACTTTATGAATTCCAATTCTGTAGTGGTATCTATAATTGCTGGAGAGCACATCAGTTTAAAATAACGCAAACTAAAGGCTTCATCTAGATGTGCATAGCGCTCCGTACTTCATCAGAAACCGTATCATAGCATGAAAAATGCATGTTATGAGGAGCCGCAAACTGGCGGATTGAACTCTTTGATCCCTGTTTTCTCCTTTTATCACGCTTGCACAACGAGTGTTCCTTTGTACAGGCTTGACGCAAGAAAAGCTAGCTTACACGCACTGTGCTACACCTTAGAAGAACATACCTACCCTATACCTTCGAACAACTTCAACTAATGTGCCGTCTCTCAATGAACCAGTGTTTTGTTTTCAGAATACAAATAAGCTATGATTTTTGACCAGTGGGTTAAGAGTACCTACATCAACACAACTGGTACCTACTCTACCACGGCCCCTTTGAATTTGATCTCTGAAATATGAGACGAAACATATTTGTACCCATATTGTATTAATACCTACATTATTTTTTAAGGATACTCGTACATAGGGATATAATGTATTTCATGTTCCATTACCTTCATTTCAGACCTGAGTTTTCTTGCTTTGCATATACAACCCAGATAATGATTTCAATCGTTGTTTCTAAACTATATTTATTTTCCTTCAACTTATTTTTACAGTTGGATCCAAACTCTCCCATTACAGACCCCCAAATAGCTATCCATTCTATTGCTGCTATTCCAGTGAGTGAATGGTCCCCTGGATTCATCAAACTTGCGTCACAGTGTGTCATGATTGATGGCGCTTGTCAAGTAGCCAATTACTATCCTTCTCCAGATTTGAAAAAGGTAAACTGAATATATATATAGGTATAACCAAAAATTTGAACCTGAAAATACTTTAAAGTTATTTTTTTACAAGATTTGACCGTATTTGTAATTAGAAAAATACAAATCTCATATAAGCACATTGCACTATATTCTATAAACAAATTATACTTGAATTTTATTTATCTCCATTTTCAGATTGAATTTGAAAATGAGCCTGGCCTCCAAAAATCGCTAAATATTCCAGAGAACATTTTTGATAAATCAGTTGGACTGGTCTCACTGCGTGAAAATCCGCAAGGAATATCGGTGTCAGGAAAAGTTTTTCAGCCGGGAAATTTCATTTTCATTACACTCTACTCGCAACCTTTTCATCCAAGTAAGCGAATCCCTATCCCTACCTGTAGAATCACCATCTAAGTTTTTCGAAAGTAAATACTTACATTAGTTGGTATGGGCGACACCAGACTCGATCCCAACTGGTGAAAGGGGGATATTGCAATTGCACGACTTGATCCCGCTACGCTTTGAGCGGTTAGACGACTCAATCCCGTTGGAACATGAAAGTGATAAGAGTACTCCATAGCGTTAGTCGCCGCCGTTATGTGTTCAGTGTTAGTTTAGTCATGAGCGTGTCAATTAACAAAGGTGGTAGCCAAAGAGATGGGGATTCAGTTTTTCACGAGAACTATAGATTAGTCTCTCATCACTGCATTGTTTGAAAAAAGTGGCCTACCGAGTTAAAAGGAAGAGAACCCCCTGCCTTCCTAAAAGTAGGAGCAGTGTCATTACCGCTCTCCAGGCAATGGATATCAAAAGCAGCAAAGGGGAAGATTTTTTTATTTATGCTGATGAGGCTTCGGACATTGCCATTTTTTATTATCGAGCGTATCCGGACTGAAGGAAATTGAGAAAAGACTGTTGAGACTGTGATGTCTATTTATGTGATCATATAGTGCATAATTATGACGATCTTACTATGATGTAAGTATTTTTTTAATTTAATAAACACCACGACGATATCAATCAGAATTTTGGAATTTTTCACGGAATTTCCCACAAGCGGGACTGAGTTGGGACTTTCACTAGCGGGACTGAGTCGGGAGAGCAGACCGACCTTTCCATTTCTAAGCGGGACTGAGTCGGGTATCGCCCAGTTGGTATCCACCTCCTTTTTCAATAAAATTAAATACATTATTTTAAAATAATATTGCATTTAGTACCTATATTTTTTGCCTATTTTTCTTTCAAGGGTTCAAAATTGACGTATCAGTTAACAGCAGTGGTCAAGTCACCAATGGCACTTTGAACTCTGAACACTGCCCTTCAAATGTTGGATGTAGAGCAACTTTGGAAGATCACCAAGGGAATAGACTATTCCATGTCGTTGATGATTTCGTTTTGAATTTCAAGGTAATGGGATGGTTTCGTGGCAAGAGTTATCCACATTTCTAGTCATAGGTTACTATAATTGTTCGTTGATTTCAGGGGACCCCTGATAAATTCTTCTGGTTGGACTACGTGATGGTGGCACCCGAAGGAAAATTTAAGGAATCTTTTATGACAGAACTTCCCGTCAGTAACGTTGATAGGTACCAGACAGAATGTGGGCGGGATCATTTCTATTTAGATCCAAACAATACCTCAGGTTATTATTGTTTTAGTTTTACATTTGATCGCCGTAGTTTAATTTATGAAAACTGTTTCTTAAGTGACCTTACATATCGTCTTGATCGTTCATCATAATAATCCAGTTTTTACCTGGAACTAGTGGACGTACTGTGTGGCCGAGAACATTATCTTGAAACTGATGTCACATTTTATTTAGGTATCTATCAATATGTGACAGTGTAATGGAAAAGCGAATTTAACTTGCCTACGTTTTTTCTTCAGGAGACCAAAAAAACGGAGGTGGTGTTATAAAATGACTTTTTTGTAATATTTTTTGGGTTCCGAAACTGTCTCTCTTTTCCCAACAGTCATCAAAACTTGAATTTTCTACATTTTTCATTGTATTTATAATTGCGATAAACTGCAGTTTTGCAAGTCTGCTGAAACTTCCTGACAATTTGCAATTTTCGGGCCCCCTTTTTTCAATCTTTGAAAAATCATCAATTTTGATTGAAAAGTGATGGAAAAAATCCAAAAAAAAAAAAGATTTTGTTCAGCATAATGTGGGGAAAAATAAAAAAATAAAAATTCAGATTTGACCGCTGGCAAGTTAATCTCCCCTTTCCCTTGCACGGCCACATATAATGAAAATTATTAAAATTTGTTTCTAATTAATAAAACTGATAGAATGTTGTGTTAAACTAGTAGTTTGACGAGGCTTCTCAAGAATTTTGAAAAAAGTAGAATCTAAGTCGATGAAATCTAAGTGATTAAATTAAAAGGAGACTAGAGTCGCAGTGAATTTACAAATTTTGCAACCTAAAAATTGATACTTGGTCAATATTTTTGTTAAGGATGTTGAGGATTTAGCTTTTAACAGGGTTTATTCATTCGACTCAGCATCCCTGGAAAAATACTGAAACTACAATGAACAGGTGATTTTAAGATTCGTTGTCCGATATCGTCGGCGCTTGTTGACGATAAAATCATCTTTGCATCAAATCGGATCGCTCTGAAAGTCCTCGATTGATTCACGTAAAATATCTTGAAATCCATTCTGAACCCGTATTCTTGTAGTGTTTTGTTCAACATCATATCGAATTGGCATCAAAAATACTACTACATATTCCGAGTGTCTGAGGAGTCTACCAAATTTCAAGACGGTACCTCCAAAATTTCAGTCTGAAGCGCGGAACGGACACATAGACAAATACAGGCCGACTATAAGTAGAGACTCGCTTCATTGGTCACTTATAAGTTTAAAAGGTGAAGTGCCGAAGCCTGAATTCGTATAAATTTCTTTGTGCTTTAAAATATGTTTCGTGAATGGGCATCACCCACTTTCCAGGCAAGAAATGTAAATGTTTTTGTCTAAACGTATTGATTCATTAACAACAACCCCCTCCCCACAGTAACCACCAGACTAAAATGTTAGAAAATCACGAATTATAAGATTTGACTTTCTATTTTTATTTCTGTAAAACTAAAGTACCTAATTAGATTGTGCATTGTGTTATTTCAGAATTTTGTCGTGATGCCACCTTCACTGTGACTTCGCAATTCAATAATGGAGCTTTGAAATGCATGTGCAACCCTCAGGGATCCAAGAGTGTAAGGTGCAGCCCGTTCGGAGGACAGTGCGAATGCAAAGAAAATGTAATTGGCCGCAGATGTGAACAATGTCGTGGGGGTTTTTATGGATTCCCAGATTGCAAGCCTTGTAACTGTCCAGAAAGGGCGACTTGTGACCAAAGAACAGGTAATAGTACTGCAACCACTTACAAGTGAGCATGATGTAATTTACAGCTGGAGTAGTTCTATAGCAGTTTTGAAAAGACCTATAGCAGACTATTTTGGTTATCTAGTTTATCTTATAACAGTTTTTACAGTTCATTCCCTTTAAACATCTACAATTGTTAATAAAACACTAGTGCCCTAGATATAATTGATGAATAAACGAACTTCCTAGTGAAGTTCATTCATAATTATGTTGGGGGCACTGGAGGGTGTTTTAGGCCCATCCATTACGCTGCCCTTGATCATAGACGTGCTGGGGGACGCTTTGTACTAGTGAGGATGGCCGTGGACAGTGCTGCCTACATGACCGTATGAAATAACAGTTGGTACAACCTGTCTCCAGGCGCTCATCCCGCTAATTTTTAAAAACACTCTTGAAACCAGCTCTGTCTGACGCATGGCCAAGGCCACTACAATTGTTAATAAAACACCCTCTAGCGCCCCCGACATAATGAATGAACTTCACTAGGAATTTATTTTATTCATCAATTAGAGCATTTTATTTACTAACTCTTTCTTTAACTGTACCTCATGATGAATTTGCAGTTTACTGTGCTTCCTCAGTTGATCTAAGTTTCTCTGAAAAACTTATATAAAGGAAAACTAACAAATATTGATTAATCGTATATTACAATTTTCAGGTTTTGATGTTCTTATGGTTAACGTTAGTTTTTTCCCTTTTTCAACCCAATCCCAGTCTTCCTGTTAGGCTTTGGAAAAGTTATCACACGAATCTGTCATTTATTAGATATCAATTGTTTTCAGGGGAATGTCACTGCCCACTCAATACCGAAGGTGATTCTTGTGAAAAATGCAAACCCAACACATATGGCTATGCCATTTCACATGGTTGTTGGGAATGTGGTTGTGATCCCAAAGGTGTCAATGGTACCCTACAGTGTGACGAATTTGATGGAACTTGTTTGTAAGTATTCTACTGGAAAAATTACTATACTTTGATAACTGATTCGCTTTATTCCCTAGTCTTATCTTGGGCTTATTTGTTGTAACATTATAGCAGGAAATTATTATCATTATTATTATTATTAGTTGACTTCAGTGTAGTTGAATAATCGGAAAGTGGACTGTATGAATAAATACTCACTGGTGAGTACGAACAAAAAACTATAATTTGTGAAACTAAATTACACAATTGCAAAAGTAATTCTCAAGGTACAGTAGGTATTGCAAATGAAAAATTACAACTTGACGAGGTCAATGCTCGGCAATGATCACAACAACAATTCCTAACGAGGGAGTCTTCTTCTGCCAGATTATGCTGTAGTTCTTGTAGAGTGCAGCATCTACCGAGGGGCGCCTGTGTTGGCAGGAGTTTTGGATTGAACAATAGTGAATATCTCATAAATACCATCACTATGACATGTTGCGCTTTTCTTTTTTAGCTGCAAAGAAAACGTTGCTGGGAGAACTTGTAATGCATGCCAACCAGGCTACCATAATTTTCCGCACTGCCTTGAATGCGATTGTGACCCACGAGGAACGACTGAAGGCATTTGTGATGCAGTTAGTTCTTATCTAGTTCAAATAATTAATTTTTTATCTTATTTTATTTCTATTTATTATTATTATTACTATTATTATTTCTTCTTGTGTTCCACTTTGTAGGAAACATCAGACTGCTTATGCAAAGATAACGTTGAGGGATTAGTGTGTGACGTTTGCAAAGGAGGATGGTCGTTCAATATTGATGAACACAATCCGAAGGGGTGTACGGAATGTTTCTGCTTCAACAGAACGAACACATGCGATAGCTCATCGTTGTACAGAGATGAGGTAGGTTGCAACGAATTGTTATACTATTTTTGAAAATGTTGGGTATTGCTGAATTTTTCACTTCATGTTTGATTGATCATGTTTGAATGAATCACTCTTTATGTTTTAGATTTTTGATCTTGAGAATTGGGGTGTAGTTACAATCAAGATCACAAAACAGCTGACCGTTACAGAACAACCTTCCGTAATAGAAAAAGTGGATGGCACTAATGAGATTGGCATAGATCTGACTGCAGCGCCACTTTCTAAACAGCAAGTGTATTTTTCTGCCCCCAATTCCTACTTGGGTAACAAGCTGACGTCTTATGGTGGCTCCTTATCTTACAGATTGTTTTGCACTACTGGAATATCTGGTAAATTTCTACTTTTATCGATTTATCATAAAAATGGCATTATCATTCTACGCATGATGTATTTACCGACGTGATACATTTATTGGGAAAAACTAGCATATTTTCAAACTCTTTGGAACCCACACTTTCTATTTGTCTATCAAATTTTTGTGCAGCTCAACATCTTAGTGGTCCTGATGTGATACTAAGTGGTGCTGGTTTTAATTTGCTTCATTATTCTTCGGAACTTCCTCGAGCAAATTCCGAAACGACTCTATCTGTGATTTTTGAGCCTTCACACTTCAAATTATTCAACGGGCTTCCTGTTAACCGAGAACAGTTTATGCAGGTTCTCCAAGATTTGCAAGCAATCTACATCAGAGCTACCTATTGGGAGAACAGTGTCACTACCAGGCAAGTGCAGTGACATTAATATTAATGAATATTTTGATGAAGAAATACTGTTACCTGGTGAAATTTTAAGTTAAATATCTTATTTCATAACTTTATTTGGTTTTAGCGAATTTTCGTAGGAAACAAAACTACTGCAATGGCTCCAAAAGAATTAAAATTAAGATTTTCGAAAATTTTCTTCATCGAAATCCGTTTTGAGGCATTCTGAAACGAATCCTAGAGTTTAAGGCTGTCCGTCCAGTTTTCGTTCCCCTCCCTTCAAACACACAGTGTCATGTGTCGCGTTCGCCCCACTTCGCGTCTTATGTGTCTCATTCAGTGTGTTTGAGGGACTATAACTTTCCTTAGTCATGATTGTGTCAGATGAGATGAAAATTCCGTTCTTGTGCCAAAAAATCAAGCCTCCCAAACGAAAGGATGAGTTTGTTAGCCAACACTTTTTGAGTACATTAAATTGTTCAAATTTCAAAAAATGTACTTAAAAAATCACCAAAATGGGCTAAAAGGGTTAACAACGGCTAAAAATCGTTAAATGTATATTTTTTAGCAAAATTCTAGCCACAAAAAGTTGATCAAAAACGGACTAGGTAGGGCACTACGAAAATTGTTTTTTTAAAAATATGCGGAACAATGTACTTAAATTCTATTAATATTTGCTGAAAAATCTATTAGAGAACCGAAAAATTGCAAAAAATCCAATATCTGTTTGGAATTGTAGAAATTATTTTGTACGAGTTCATTTGCCGAATTGTCGGTGTTTAACAAATTTTTACCCTCTAAGGGCTCCAATTTCAAAACAATGTAATATAATATAATAAAAATTCGCTAATAATCAAGATGCATGACTGGAACTTTTTGTAGATGATTTTGCTGATAAATTGAGCACAAACTTTTTTTTCGAAATGATTTTAATCGGAATTCCGGTTTAGTTGACCTTGATTAGAATTGTGATTTTCGCCATACTGATATTATAGGTAGAGTCTGGGTGAATGAAAATAAATAAATGTGCAATCTTGATCTCATGTGAAATTTGGAGTTTTTTAATTTTCTTGTGATATCGTGAAAATCTAAAAGCAATGTGCAAAGCCCTTCACAACCCGACAGAATTTATGCGTACCATAGACCGCTTCAACTCGCAACTGCCCTTTTCCTTACGTCCGAAAATTCTACTGCCAGGACTTTTATGAAGACTTATGGAACTTTTCTTCAAAAATATAAGGTTAACTAGTTTCTTCATGCTTTTATCAAAATGCAAATAACACTTCAAACAAGTGTTCAATCTTATCTTAATTAACAAATGAAATGTCTTAAATTTTGATAGTTTTGAGTTATAACAATGTAGGCATGTATTTTTCAAGTTATAATGAATAAAGATTTCATTGAGCCAGAAATGAAATCGGGTTTCAGACTTGGAAATCACCTAACCCAACTCTTTGTTAATTTTTAATTGAATTTTTCCACAACTCGATCAAACATTACCTAGTTTAACATGTAGCTTATTTATTCATCATTATCGGTTTATGTAATTATTTAATTTTTTTCTTTTCTAGCCTACAAGACATCAGGTTAGAAATTGCAACCAGTAGCTACACTGGTAGTTTTAGCCCAGCCTTAGCGGTAGAAAAGTGCGCGTGTCCACCTCAATACACTGGACTTTCTTGTGAAGAATGCAGCGATGGATATTACAGATCCTCGACAGGTTCATTTGGTGGTTTCTGTGTCCCTTGTCAGTGTAATGGCCATGCAGATATATGCGACAAAGTCACTGGAGTTTGTATTGTAAGTTGAAAAGTGTTATAAAGCGTTATCCTGCGATCATTATTCTTAATAACGTTGCCCCTTCATAAAAAAATCCAATTTCGATTATTGAAAATTACTGAAGTAGTGGTATTGATAAAATCGATAATCGTATGAAAAGCGTAGATCAATCGATGTTTCACGTTAGTTTGTTTCTTACGCATCGGTGAAATATCGAAGCTAAAGCTATGTAAATTAGTGTATAATGTACAGTCCCTACTTATCAATACATCGATTTTTATGTTAATGTTGATGGTACTTACCTAATTATTTTTCTCTGTTCTCACGATTCTATTCTATCCTTATGCTCTCCAGGGCTGCAGAAACAACACCGTTGGAAACCATTGTGAACAATGCGCTGAAGGTTACCATGGCGATGCCACAGCTGGCACAATGGATGATTGCTTGATATGTGCTTGTCCTCTGCCAATTCCAAGTAACAAGTGTGTAACCATAATACTAGAAATATTCATTTTAAAAAATCGCATGTTGTATTTATATGTTGCATAGTTGAATTGAAATGTTTTGTACATGTATTTGTTCATGAATATATAAAGAAAATTATGATAAATAACGATGTATTTTTTTAGCTTTGCGACTAAGTGTGAATTTTCGCCTGATGGAATGCAAAACTGTGAATGCAAACCTGGTTACTATGGTGATAGATGCGAATCATGTGCTGTTGGCTACTTTGGTTCTCCCGAAATTATACCAGAACCAACAGGTAATAATACGAGTATTGTTATACATGCATTATTATTCCTGTATGTTACGTTACCGACGTTCTTCAATTTACACTTAAGGATGGGGGCTGAAATATTTAAATGTTCATATCCAACAAATCTCTTTTTTTCAAAGTTACCTTTGATGAGATATCTGATATGAGAAATACAAATAGATTTGTAAATGTCTTATATTATGGGCAGTCCATGTAGATAGTTAAATGCAGAGATTTTTTTTTTACTTCAATATTCTAATCACATTCATTCACCCATAGGTAGGTACCTACATTGCAATAATTAGGCTCTCATCCATATAGTCCTTACATCCCTCAAATTAGACAGAATCATTGCTTTCACCTCATTTTTCCTTCCTTGCTCTTTAATTTCTTGGCTAAGTTGTACTGGAACAGTACAGAATTTTATTTATCTTGTTTGATCCCTCCTTCTAAGCATAGCCACGTCTTTGGTAATCAAAGAACATTTGGTGCATTGATTCCTCCTTGAATGAACCCAAACAAGTACATCGTCTACATAAAACCAAACCTACCAAAACCTTGATCAGGAGCATAACATAAATCTGGAAAGTGTAGAATTGGTTTACGAAAAGTAAAAATTAATACAAAAGTAAAATGTTGATACTTACAAACATTAACTTCCAAAGTAATGGAACTGATTTCTGAGGAAGTTACCTGGTGCATATATTTACTCCACGATTAAACTTGTTCAAATTAAGAAAAACGAAAAAAAGTGATGACATAATATATTGCTAAAACTGCCTTTTTTCTTCTTCAGAAAATGATGTTTAGAAACAGATTTTGTTTTAAAATTTAATGTCTAACAAACTGATCTATCTTATATCTGATATTCATAAACAACTTTTTATATTGGAAAAAAGTTAAAAACTGAATAAATTTCACTTATGAGATTTACTCATGTTGTGCGACTGGAACTTAATGTGCAAACGCGAGGCCCTCGCTCGTCTTAGCCCGAGAGAGCGCTCTGATGATTGCGGGTTGCCGACTCAGTTCAATGGTAGCTCAACTGGCAGCGCCAGCGGCAGTCAGCAAGAGGGGAAGTTGATATCTCCCCCACCCATCCATGCCCATAAAGCCACACCGATACACCGCCGGCCAACCCCGGCCCAACCCCCCTCGCCGGCAACCGGCAGTCCTAGAGTTTTGTTTTTATTTTTTCTAAACCATCGTGGAAAAAGCGAGTGCATTACTTTCAAATAAAATGATCGGTTTTTGTGACTGTAGTTAAGAAAAAAAAAGGTTTCTTCATTATAATAGGAATGCTAAAAAAAGAAAGTCATCATTCTTTTCATACATAGGTTCATAGTATTTATCTGTAAAGATTTATTAACTTTTTGCGTCTTTCTTTATTAAATATTCTGCGACTCAAAATAAAGTTTAGAACTTTTGTCTGAGTTTGAAGTTAACAATTTTTTTAAAAACAAATATTAATGAAATTTAAGTAAGTTTTCCTTCCTATTTTTTTTTATAATATAATAATGTTCCAGTCCATTGTTGATAGGTAAACTTTGTTTGATTAAAAGTCTGCAAAAATAAAAATTCAACCATTACTAGCATTTTTAACCATTTTAAAGCAAAATTCTCGAATTTTTTCATCGCAAGGATGGCAATTTTATCTCAACCCTTTGAGGAGCTATAGTTTGGCACATAAATACATACACATTACATCTTACATAGCATTTCCAAATCGACTTCGACATTTTCCAATTAGAAATGTACACCTTCAAAATGGCATGATGAACAGTTTCTAGGTTTCGACATTTTCTAAACAGGTTTCGACATTTTCCAAATATAAAAGTAAGGAACAACAACTGTGACACCCTATAACATACAAATTGCCAATACCTACATTCTGGAAACAAAAACAAAACTACATTCTTGAATTGGAATGCAATACCTTTTCAATCCATAATCTACCATTTAGACGCTCTCCTAAATTATAGAGTCACATGGTTTTTCGGGGAGATTTCTTCTCAGATTCACACCATGCCCAAATTTATTTGTAAAATGTTGAAACCTTTTCGGAAGGTGTCGAAACCTATTAGGAAGATGTCCATTTCTATTCGGAAAATTTTCGAAATCTATTTAGACTTGATTAAGTTCGATGGAAGAATATCGAAATCTATTTGGACAACAATGTCGAATTCAATTTGGATTTGCTATAGGTATGTAATATATTTTTTCTCGCGTTAAACGGCGTACATATCGCTAAACCCTAAGATCCGTTTCAGAATGCCTCAAAATTAAGAAAATTTTGGAAAATGATTGGAAGCAATGGCAATTGCTTCATTTTTTACGAAAATCCGCTGAAATCTCACAGCAATAGTAATTAGTGTCATTTAAAAACTATAAATAATTGCAAGAATCCAACAATTTATTTTTAGAGCTGAATATTATTTAGAATTTTTTTTGCCGAGAAACGTATAGATAGTTAACCATCACATGCATGCGTGTATTAACGATCACATTGCATACAAAGTGCTCAAATCGGTAATTAATTCAACATAAATGTAATTCAAAAAAAAAAAAAAAAAAAAAAAAAAGAGAAAAAAAAAGGCTCATACGATCATGTTCATGATTGGAACTTTTTTTTGTATCACAACTTGCGGATCAATTTTGGTTCCCTGCCCATACCAATTTCGGCTTTAGTCCGATTTTGATGAAATATTTGAGGGTTGTGAAGGTTAGTCCCTTAGCTTAATTTTTGCAGTTTCCAACAGAGTTTGATAAGGTTTTCAGGAAATGTACCGGTTAGACGGCAGATGGTCCCCTTAGTTTTGTTGCTCATTAATCAATACTTCACTCTGTGCAGCGTATACATCCATCAAACATGAGATGGTCTATTCATCCGATCACTTTCATATTCTGAGGGTTGCTGGGAAACGACGGTTTGATTGCCCTACTAAAGTTCCATTACAATCGTATCATTATTACTGCTGATACTAAATTAGTTGTAACAAACATGACTTCTACAGATGCTGTAGATGGTATCTAATGGACTTAACAGTCCCCAATTCACTGATGGTTCTGTGCATGTGCAAACGTAAAGTCTATCAAACATTGCCTCGTTGCATATCACCAATTTTGCTTAAATCTGGATGCTAGTAAGTACGGAAGAGGCGATTTGACCGCCCAGATGAATTTAATCATGACTGTATGTCTGTGTAGTTTCAATCATACGATTTCTACGAATGCGTAAGTTTAGAGAACAAATAGGTAGGTACTCTATGAGGTTCACATTTTACATTCCGTTTTATATTCCACCCAACCCTAGGAATCCACCACAGTATCTCTTGAGGTTTTCTAAAACATTTCAATGATCTATACAATCATGTTATGGAGATGATTGACGTGTCACTCCCACCAACTCGACAGACGTAATGGGCAGTTCCAAGTATTTTATTTTAATCCATTAGAAGATTATGCCGATATTTTATTAAAAGGAAGATCCAGGGGGGGGGGGGGGGGGGGATCTGGAAGGTATTGGAAGATGGGAAGTGGCCTAAAATATATATATAAAGAGAACTTAATGACGTCATAGGGGAACGACTACGACCTCACCCCGCATCCGACTGAGGGGGAACCTCAATGCAATTCTTTTTTTTTTTTAATTCCTATCGGCTTCTTGTCCAATCCATTTGGCAACCATCTGGGAGCTTACCCGCACAATCCCCTTATGGACAGGGCTCTTCGTAAGCACATTAATGATAGGGTTTGGTTAATTTTACATACTTCACCTTTTCATACAAAAAACTTATTGGTAAGTAATGCAAGCATTACAGGGACGTCCCTACGAATGGGTTGTACATGGTTCTGCGAATGAAATACATGAAATAGCGAATAGATCGTGATTATTACTGGACATCAATATGTTACGAGCAGAACTGTTTGTACAAATTGGTTGAAAGTATCACGGTGTATCGGTAATTTCCCCTCCCCAACACTATGCAATTTAATTACTGAGAAAAGTTTCTCAGAAAAATTCAATTCTTCGCACAGACTAGTAAAATAATCGAACAAAACGAGAATCATCAAAATCGGGTAAGAATCGCGTAAATAGTAGGTACCATCACGCGCCATCACAAAAACTCGTCATCAAAAAGAAAAGATATCCCATCAAAAGTTTAGTACATCTATACCAAAAGATAAAAAATAATGATTATAGATAATAATAAACATAAATAATATAATGCAATTAAATTTAAAAAGATGACTAAAACCAATATGTGTCAGAATGGCCTACTCCTTTTAACCCCACCTATATTAAATCTGCAACTTCCATGGATACTTTTACCCATGCCATATGCAAAAGGTGGTTCACTATTCCCTCCACAGCTAATGGACTCGGACGGGAGAGTTATTGGATGGGAATCTTTCGCAGAGCTGCTGCAGCTACGGGAAAATGGAAGGACTGAACTTAGGGAACAAAATTAAAAAACAACATGTCAACTTTAAAACCAGAAAATGAAAGTAAATTTATCACACCAATTACTGTGCAGAAATGTGGCAGACGACATAAAATATTGTAAGGTAAAGCAGATTTCAGGCTTTGAGGAGTGTGAGGGTACTGTTGATTTCATCAAAATCATCAATGATTTCATTGATGTTTTAAACTCTAGAAGCATCAAAGAAAATAATTCAAAACAAGCCATCAATGAGGGTGACATTTTTTGCAAGCTTGAGAAGGCAGAGAATTACATCAAATCCTTGAGAGAAAAAAGTGGGAAACTGGCGCAGAAGGAATCCCAGAAAACTGGTTTCATTGGTTTCCTGATTTCCATCAGCAGTGAGAACTTTGTGCGATAGATTGGTAAAACATGAGAAAGTTTTAAAATACACACCCAGGCATAATGTTAGCCGGGACCATCTGTAGAGATTTTTTGGTTACATGAGAAGGAGAGGAGGAACAAATGATAGTACGAGTGCCTATGCATTTTGCCATTTGTTTCTAATAAGTAATTATTCACAAACAATTACATGAAAGTGATGCCTGCAGAGGAAATGCCGTTACCACTGAACAAAATTGATTTGCTTAAGATTATATTAAAGAAAGTTATATGAAAAAATTATATAAAAGAAAGTATCAATTTATCTACTCCTAAATCGAGAATTGAGGATTCCGGAGTTTCTCGAGAAGAAGACGACAATGACGGCTGTCCCGAGTTACAAGAAACAGTTTTTTTCCGATTTGGTGTTGGAAATAGTTGAGTATGTTGCTGGATATTTAGTGCGAGCTCTAGGACGGACAATCAAATGTTAAGAATGTTTATCCACAGGTTCAAACGAGAACTGGCCTTTGAATCCAACTGTCAATTTTATTTCAATAAAAAACGGAGGAGAATTGATTCAGCGGTCATCATAAATATGTCAATCGAATATGTAACATCTGCGAAACAATCTTCAAGACTAACATCGTTTTAAAAAACAAAATCAAATGCAAGATCGACCACTACACTTACAAATTCGTTCCCCACTGCTCATTTATGAATATCTTCATTGAATCATCCCACTTTGCGGAGAAGAAAATCGTAGGATGTGGTTAATTGAGAGCACGGGAAAAGTTTATTTCACTATCAGGATCAAAAAATACATCACAGATTGTCCAGGAGCCAGGGCCGAAAATAAATAGTAATTTGAGGAGAAGGTTTGAGATAAGATTTTGAAAGTTTGGTCCGTTCTGAGTGAGAAAACTTTGTCTGCCATCTCAAAATTGGTGGAATACAAAATGGCGGCCTCATGAAGATTGGTTAATTTGCCCATTTTAAAGTTTTTTCTCTAATAATAACTGAACCATACATCCTACAGAATTTTTTATACTTAGAAAAGTTATAGAGCATAAAAAAAAGATGTTATCCCAAAACTCTGAATTATCTTTCAAAATAAGCGAATTATAAACAATTGAAAATCGGGCTAGTTTTGGGCTAGTCCTCTTCTCCCCCCCGTCGAGACTTTTTCCCTTCAAAATCACTTAGTGGCATTAATATTGGTCTGATTTCAGTCTTCTAAAGCTCATTCTGCTGAAGATTAAATACTTTCCAAGGTTTGCATCGAGCATAGTTTAGCTGAGACCTTTCCCTATGGACTTACAGTCGAACTATTGAATTTTGTGCCATTTTACACATAAAGTTAGCAAAAACGGCATTTTACTTTGTACTTCAATGAGAAACGGTCTGAGCAAAAACTTTTTGAAGCGAACTTTGGAAAGTATTTAATCTTGAGTAGAATGAGCTTTGGCAGACAGAAATAAGACCAATATTAACGCCACTAAGTGATATTGAAGGGCAAAAGTCTAGACGGAGGGCGGAGAGGACTGGCCCCAAATTAGCCCCTAGTTTCACTTGTTTGTAATTCGCTTATTTTAAGAGGTAATTCAGAGTTTTGGGATCGAATCGTTTTGTTTTTTTATTCTCTACAACTTTGCTACGTATAAAAGTTTCTGTAGGATGTACGGTTTAGTTATTATTAGAGAAAAACTTTTAAATGGGCAAATTAAGCCATCTTAATGAAGCCGCCATTTCGTATTCCACCAATTTTGAGATGGCAGACAAAGATTTTCTCACTCAGAACGGGCTAAATTTTCAAAATCTAATATCAAACCTTCTCCTCAAATTACTACATATTTTCGGCCCTGGCTCCAGGACACCAGGGAATCGAAGAACAAAAATTACGACAGAGGCTCAAAAACATTATTCAATTTAAAGTTGAATTTCTTCTTCTTCTAATTCTCATGAGTTCTTTTCTAATCCGCATGAGTTGAAGTTAGTTTTAAACTAATTGCTTGCAACATTCTATTTTTTCTGCACTTTTTTATCATTTGAAATAAACTATCTTAGTGGTAACAGATTCTTATGCTCATTTTATTTTACATGGTGGAAATTTTTTTTTTTTTTAAATTTGGAAAACTGTAGTACTAACTAGTGTTTCCCGTCAGTAGCATGTACAATTTAGAAACACTTTTCGAGCGAGCACAGTGAATTGTCGCCGATTTCTGAAACTCGCGAAATTCCAATTTTTCTGGCACGGTTTCAAGCAACTCACAAATTTTTTAAATTGTTTATGCCGAAATGGAATCGCATATGCTTTCCAATGATGACCATCTATTTGATTTTTTTTATGAATAAAAATTGGTTTTCTAGCCAATTTTAGAAGGAGGAACATAATTTATGAAAGTAAAAAATTCCAGTCATGCAGCATCATCGTATGAGCAAATTTTCTCTAATTACCTACTATTAAATGTTAAATTGTATTGAAATTTGAGCAATTTCAATAGAAAGAAATCGTTAAAACTCGGCCCTTCGGGCCTCGCCAGAGGACAAGCCCCCTGAACCCCCGGATGGTTACTGCGTAGATCCTTCGGCTAAAATTCAAGAAACATGGAACATGCTTTAGCCGTGTTTTATCTGTATGCTGTTTGCTTTTACTATGAATTTGTTGTCTGTTGTTTTAATTTAGCTCTTTACGGGCCTGCTTTTCAAATTGCTCGTCATTTCATTCACCTCTTGATGTCCCAAAGGTATTCTTATTATTAAGAAATCGAAAACATCTGAAACGTCGAAGAACACATCGCAACTAAAAGCCTAGGTTACTAAGATCCTTTGGTTACTTTTTGGTAAAAACGATGATTTTAGTTATAACCTAGCACTTTCCAAGTTGAAAAATTAATGGCCTTGTTTTGTAGTAGAGTTCTCAGAATTGACAGTTGGACTAAATTTTTTAATGAGCCGGGTAGGTACTAACAAGTTACTTAAAAAAACTCGAACTCAGAACTGCCCTTTTCAGTGAGAATGACCCATATATAAATTTCTCCCTTGAGGGGAAAAACGATAGATCATGGACATGTCAAAGTTGTAGACATTACTTTACACTCTGTTGGGATGATGGAAAAGTGAAAATGGACATTACTTTCCACTCTGTTGGGATATTAAAAGTGGACAGTACTTTCCACTCTGTTGGGATGTTGGGAACGTAAAAATGGACATTACTTTACACTCTATTGGGATGCTGAGAAAGTAAAAGTGGACATTACTTTCCACTCTGTTGGGATGTTGGGAAAGTAAAACAGAAGTCTAGGAAGGTTAGTCGGTTGTTGAGGAAGGCGGAATTAGGCTGTACTTCATTTTTTTACTCCAGTTCTACAAAAAATCACCCTGTTGCCATGGTGATGCTAACCTAATGGGAGCAGTTAGGGGGGGAGGGAGACGATCGAGGGGGCGGTCGCCCGGCCTTCGGGAGCAGAGTGGGGGAACTTAATCGAAAAATCTTTTAAGTTTGAAGAGCGAATTCGACTACTTTTTGTCTTTCCGATAATTCGTATGCAATTGTGGCATACATAATTTTCTATATAATTTTCTACTGCAATGTTGAGTTTTTGCCTTTTTTCAAATTCAGAGCATACAATTTTTTCGAATTACTATTCAAAAATGATCAGATTTACTAATATTAGTCAATTTTCCCCCCACATAGTTTGAAATGATATCTTGCAGAAAAGCACTGATTTTATAACTCATCCTTCTTTTGAAGATCTTGATTTTTGGTGAAATAGGTAGCGGTAAACGTTTGTGACAAATTTTGTCATACCACTTAACAATAAACATATTTGAATATCAAATATTGAAACTACCTATTTTCTACAGAAGATGGCACACCTTCAGAAAGCGTCTGCCGACCTTGCGACTGCTCTGGAAACGTTGATTTTAACCAAAACGGGTCCTGTGATTCAGTAACGGGATGGTGTGAGAATTGCTTGCACAACACTGCCGGTCCTGCCTGCAATTACTGCAAGCCTTGGTTCTATGGAGATGCTGTGTCCCTCAAAAATTGCCAAAGTATTCATCTTCAAAGTTTCTCATAAAACATTCCGATTTCTGAATACAAGATGAAAAGATTTTTAACTCATCAGGTAACTTTTACAGGCTGTTCTTGTGAGACGTGTGGCTCCTTGAGATGCAATCATTCCACTGGTTTGTGTGAGTGCAAACCAAATGTTGAGGGAGAGAAATGTGACCGCTGTGTCCAAAATCACTATGGTTATGACTCCTGTCAGGTATACAGATGGGATCCTTCTGCGTGAAAATAAATATATTAGTATTATTACCTTTGCTAAGACATTGCGATGGTACTAAATCAAGTATGTTTTTTTTTTTTTTTTTTTTTCAAATGTATCTAATTTCAGGGATGCAAACCTTGTAACTGCGCCGAAGCCTCTGAAAGTAAGCAGTGCGATGACAGAGAGGGCAAATGTCGTTGTAAACCTGGCGTCACTGGAACAACGTGTGATAAATGTGCTGAAGGATTTTGGAACTACACGTCTGAAGGCTGCACAGGTGATGCTCATTTATGTAAATAGGGGTAAAATGGGAATACTTGAAGGTTGAAATCCTGAAATTACTCATCCATTTTGTAAAACAAACTTGCTTGAGTTCAACGTATGTTTTCGTTCTGCTTATATTCAAATAGGGCTGGTCATGAGCACTTGGTGGTGCTTGTAGGATATAGGTTCTCGGTTACATCATCCTCGTACATCCATTACCTATATTCGTACCTATATCCATCAAAGTCTGCACACTTTCAGCCTACTTAACATCGTAAATATATATTTGAAAGGAAACTGTAATATTGCATTCAATGATGCTGTCTTTTCGGAATGGTATTACTTTGATTAATGTACATACCTACTAATAATAATATACTACTAATAATGTACGTGTTTCATGTTGGCTTACATTGCTTTCATTGACTACATGTCATAAAATAAAGATTGATTATCTGTAAAAGGAACGTGTGTGTACTGTAGCCATTCAAAACTCGCTGGTCTAAATCTGGCTTTTTTAAAACTACCATTGTAGAATACATGTTACCTACCAGGATTCAGAATTCGAGTGTATCCTCCTTTGTCATTACTATCATTGTCAGAATGGTTTGCACGAAAATTAACGACATTGATGTGTTATGAGTTTCTGACGTTTCATGTTTCAGTTTGTTCTTGCAATCTGGGGTATTCAGAAGGAGTTGGCTGTGATCCACTAACCGGTACGTGCCATTGCTTGCGTGGGGTCATCGGTGAAAAATGTGATAGCTGCCCTCATCGATGGGTTCTTGTCAAGAGCGAAGGAGGATGTCTGGAGTGTGACAAATGTACTCATGACCTCTTGGATGAAACTGACAAAATTAATTCATTGTTGCAACCAATAAGCATAGAGTTTGAAGTAAGTTATTTTATTTCGATGTCTTCTGGAGTCAACCAACGTGTTTGAAATAAAGTCTTGAGCTGTCGTTTACGAGATTCACCTTTATAATGTAATCATATACCGTTTTGAAGTAGGATCCAGTTTTGAGGTGATGTTCTGTTGTCTTTTTTATTGATGACTTCATTTTTTGCTCTTATTTTCAGTCAGTTGCTTTATCTCATTATTCAAAGAGAAGATTGGAGTATATAAATGAAACTGTGGATGCTATGCGACCCAGAGTTGAGCAGTTAACCAGAATAGATATTACTCCTCTTCAGAATGATGTTGATGAACTCGAGAATAATGTTACACGTAACGAAGATATGGTAAGTTCTTCCACTCTCACTCGCCCATCAAATTGAGTTTCAGAGTGGTTTCTGCCTTCAATATCTCTCTCTCTCTATCTCTCTCTCTCTCTCTCTCTCTCTCTCTCTCTCTATATATATATATATATATATATATATATATATATATGCATATATTCCATGTGAATTCACAAGTTTGACTAATTCAAATTTGATAATTTCGGAGATTTGTTTAGTAGGTAGGTAGCTAAAATTCTAAATGTGCCAGAAACAATTATGATTTGTCTTTGTAGAAAAACCGAGCTTGGAATAAAGTCAACGTTGATGTGAATAATATGCAAAAGAATCTGAAAACCGAAGCCCTGAAAGTGGCCGAGGAAGCGATAAAAGATGCTAAGAAGGCTGTATCAGGAGTGATTAACATATCACAAGGCTTTGATTCTGAAAATGGTGAGTTCAATAGACATTTCTTCAAACGAGTCCTTGAAATTAGGCGTTATCTTTTTTATCTTATTTATCTTTGATTTGAAATAGTACGTGATGTTTTGTGAGACAATAATTCATTGAAGGCTAATATTATATATATGTATTACAGTTCAATGAAAGGCTCTAAAAGAGCATGTATATGCTCAAACAATATACGTCAAAACCAATTTTTATATTTCGGCTTAATGCCTTTTTCAAAACTACAAAGAAGAATCATTTTGAATTTTTTCGTAGATACGGTATACTTGAAGTAGAAACAGTTACCAGGTTAACGCCTAATATTCAGGTCTGGACATATTCCCAACACAATTACCAAGCCACATGACGTCACACAATTATTCAATGAAATTTTGTAGAGTTACCTCCTGAGAGGTCCATCAAGCTCCCGTCAGAGCTCCAGAGATTTGGCGGCGTCCCGTTGAGGAATCAAGGGGAAGCACGCGCTTTCTCGATCGCTTTAGACAGCTGGTTTGGCGTCGGATGGTTTTCTGGTGACAGGAATATCAACCTTCCCCGAACATGGCTCATTAAAAGCTATGACTAGGGGTGGTATCTCTCTGACGGGATGCCTCTTTACCTCCTCTACCTGATTTATGAGGATTTAGGCCCCCATTGCACCTCTGGGGGGGGGGGGGACCTAAATTCCTTATATGGTAGCAGAGCGTGGTTTGGATTATGCACGGCTGACGCCTAGTAGTCCAATCCACTATTTTTTCAATGAAAGGCTCTTCAGAAGAAACATGGCCCGGGGTTCCAGAAGGAATTCCCATTATCACCCTTTGGTATATAAATAATTTCATTGGTCTTTGAATTATAATTTCAAAACTTTTCCCTTTTTATATTTTATATACCATATTTCCTTTCAATCTTATGCCACCTGAGTATTGCTATAATGTCAATTACCAGGTTAGTGCACAATTTAAGTCCCCTAAGTTGGGCAAATTCATTTTATATTATTTTCTTTCAATTTTTTCGCCACCTGAGTATAGAATGTCATTACGGGTATTTTGCAGATGTCAAGGACATTGACTTGGTGTGTAGTCTCCTCTCAGTTACCAGGTTAACGCCTTGTCAGGTCTGGGGAGACCACAAGGCATGACTGCCTACAGGACTCCAGTGAAACATGCCACGTCCATTCAATGGAAGGAGATGATTGGATTCTTCTGAAAATGCCTCTTTACCTCCTCTACCTGATTTATGAGGATGTAGGCCCCCATTGCACCTCTGGGGGGGGGGGGGGGGGCACCTAAATTCCTTATAAGTTCTAAAAAATATGAAACCAAATGCAAATAAAATAATGCTAACTCATTCAGAACGAGCGCATAGCAATGTGTTGGGAGCATATGATTATCCAGGCCTGAATATTAGGCGGTAACCTGGTAACTGTTTCTTTTTGGCAAGTATATCTCCGTACCAACGTCAAAATTCCCAAAATGCATTCTTCTTTGTAGTTTTGAAAAAGGCATTAAGCCGAAATATAAAAATTAGTTTTGTGACGTTCGTTCTTATTTTTGTAAAAATTGTTTGAACATATACACACACACACACACACACACACACACACACACACACACACACACACACACACACACACACACAAAATATATATATATACACATATATATATATATATATATATATATATATATATATATATATATATATATATATATATATATATATATATATATATGTATATATATGTCAGTTTTGTGTCAGTTGACGGTCTCTAAGATTAATTTGGAGAAAGTGGCTTATTTTAAAAATTTAAAAAAAATGCCCTATTTCTAAGAGAATTAACGTTCGTTTTTTAGTAAATCAGTCTGAATACTATTAAATAAATAGGAAAATCGTCTGTTCATATTGACTGTTTAACGCTGAATCCGAAAATGAGAGAGAAAATTGAAATATGTAGAGGAATAGTGAGTTTATGAGGTGAGGGGATTCATAGTAAAAACCCGAAAAAATCATAACTTTCGAATAGATTGAGATAGGGCACTTTTTCTTGCGCGGTTCTACTACGTGTTTTGTGTAGTTCAACGTCAAAAAATGTTTTCGACACTTACCCTTCCACGTTGTATGTATACGTCATAGATTCACAGTCATAGATCAACTAATTAATTATAACTGTTTGGTTTCATCAAGGACCTAATCTTGGGATATCAAATCTTGAGTTTGATGAGTCTCTAAAAGAAGCGAAGGGTGTTCTGGAATCAATCACCAAGGAGTTGACAGAAGTGTCTAAAATAAATCAGCTCAAAGAAGAGTACAACTCAGTACATTTGCCTAGAGCCAATAAATCTCTGGAAGGCATCTTACGTCTTAAAAATCCCCAAGACCTGCAGGAAACGAAAATGCTAGCTTTGAAGAAAAGGATTGAAGTTTTGGACGAGAAAGTTGCCGAGTTGAAGAAAAATTCTGTGGAAGCATCGAAAAAAGCTGGCGAACTCGTCAATTGGACTAAAAAACAAAAGTAAGAGTAATTTGATAGTTCAATGGTTATTGTAGAGCAAGGATTGGGAAAGGGATCTTCATTTAATTCCGTTGCCTTTTTAAAAGACTCTTGTTGGCTCTGAAAACAGTAGTTGAAGAGATCATCTCGAACACTTAGTTTCCAAGTTTATTGAGAATGTGAGCCTAGCACGGGCGCTTATGCACTGGCGGGAGCTGAAATATTGAGTTTGGTTCCTCTTTGTGTTGTGGCTGTAATACCGAGCATTTGTTTTGACACTTTTGCCTTGTTGCGGACGACGGAATGTTTTCTGGCTAGTATTCTAACTTCCTTCGAAGTTAGACCTTCCCTAGTTGGTTCTCCAAGGCAACATAGCGCTCCTTGTGTGAAAGTACGAAAGTAATTTACCCCCTTTCCTTGGGGCCCTCAAGCGTGTTGGAAGGCCGCATCTTTGACTTCTCTATAGTAGGCCACTTATGCCTCACTGCTGAAGTAATTGGCATGCTAGTTCATCATCCTGTATGTAAGAAGGCTCTGTCACCATCCAGGGTGGCCACCAGTCAGGGGAAACCTGGAAAAGTCGGGAAATTTGATGTGTCAAGAAGTAAGGGACCTTCGTATAAAATTAACACAAGTCATTTAATTTCAGAGGCACGAGAAAGTTACAGTATACTGATTAGGTTGAAATTTGGAGTTGTAGCAAATACCATCTAGTTGATGACTTCGCTCCATTAATTCACACTACTCCCCTGCAGAACCAACGCTAATGGTTACAGACGATCTACAACTTGGTTATTGTGTACAATCAGATGATTCAATTCATGGTCCCTGAGTTAAGTTTCAGTTTGGAATTCAAAAAAATAAATAAATAAAAAACAGTTTCAGCTCTTGGTTGGAAGTTTCTGTCACGACAAGTCCGCAATCCATGCAGTGCCTGATGTAAATTAGATACTGCCACATTCTCCCTCAATTACAGAGTAGTTCGGTACTGTCACAGTCGTGAAAATAAGAAATTATGTTGCAAAATAAATGAGTAACAATAAAACTGGTTTAACGCTATGATTTTTTTTAAATTTTATTTGTAATTTACTAGTCTTATTTTTCATCGATTTACGGATACCGAATTGGATAATTTGTTATAATGATAAATTATATGATTATCACTATTAGGTAATAAATAAACTAGTACCTAAGGTTGAACATTGGTTAGATTTTTTTCCTCTTATAAATAAATATAAATGTATTTCAACAAATTAACATTGGTTTTTGAAATTTGACTGTTCATCTTCTTTCTTCTACTTTATAATTTCTTCAGCTATTGGATATGTCCTCTATAGTCACCAGGCCTACCCCATCTTACATTCCTATGCATCGTAAATAGGCTCTTGTGCCTCTCAAGCAGAGCGAAACTGCTCTCAATATAGAGAATTGAGTGTGCACTCAGACCCACCCCAACATGGGTGTAGGGTTTTCCCCATTTGGAAGATAGTGTTGTGGCCATTCGTTTCAGAAAAATTGAATATTCTCTGTGTAGTGCTCCATCACATGAACACAGGAGTGGAGCAAAAGAACCTCTTTTGTCTTCGGCTGCCCTGCCGTATTTTGTATGTTTTTCGTTTGCTGCCAAGTTTGCCTTGTGCTTCCCAGTCATGGGTACAGTAAGATGCCGCATCAGCATTCACACGCGATGGTCGAAAGACGCTGGTCTCTCGCTGTCCCAGACTCCGTGAACCTTCATGTCTGCTATGAGGGCTGGGGTTCAATCATCGGCCTCTCTTTGAACGGGTTCCATGGTTACTCCTCTCCATGCAAGGTTTGCCATGTTGGCGCAGTCATTTCTGACCTAGTAATGTCCCTGTTTTACAAGGCCTCCTCTCTTGCAGTTGAGAGCGTGGTCTACATCGAAATTTCCTCCACACCCGTTGTATCTGTCTAGGGGATTTTGTGGAGTGCGGCCATACCTTAATGCTAAAGGATCCCAAAACTGATTTGGTGATAAAAGCAAACCCGTCTGCTACCAAGGGCAGGGTGGTGAGCCATTGAGAGTTGTCCTTCACCCTTTTCAAATTTCGCTGTTGTGTTGGTGAAAGTCTTTCCAATATCTGTTGTCATTTTTGATTAAGTGCTTCACTTTTTCGTACATTTTCTCCTCTCATTACTTCAGCTGCTGTTTCCTGGTGTGCATTATAGCTCAGAGGGAGTCCCAAAGTAATGGATTTGATCAATTCCTGTGTTGCTTTTTTTGAAATCCCAAAAGATTGCTCTGGGGAAATGAATGGCTAGACCCCCCCCATTCTTGCTGGAAGCCCGAAGAGCTCTACCTCGACCTTAGTCACCTCTCTGCCTAGTATTCCGGGCATCAGGTGTCGGCATATAGCTTCCCACAAAGGCATATTCCTCTATGACTCCATCCTCCACTCTCTGAAGATAGCTCCATTCGCACTGAAATGATTTTATGGTCACAGTGTAAACGGCGGCTTGAGGACTTTTCGTTGCCACCTTTGCTAACTGTGTGGCGTGCTGTACCCATTCGTTCACTTTTTCCCTGACAAACACTGCTCTCTTTTCTTGTGGTCCAATTAATCCCCTTAGAAATCGTTGTGAATAAACAATTTTAACGTTAAAGACTGTTGAAAGCTGTCCTTGCCGAGTCTTCTTGCCCTTCTGTGATAATTAAATAGCTTTTGGCTGGCTCAGGGAGATATCCCCATTTCAGGCCTTGTTCACAGAGAACCATTCCTAATGCCAATGGTTTTTGTTCAGTCTGGGAAATAGCTGTAACACTCAGGAGATTCGGAATTGTTAATTTGGCGGCCACCCTGCCATCTTCCCAACATCAAGCTGACTAAACTCAAGGCTTGGCATTTTACTCTTGTCTTATTGCTGCTCCGTTGTCGATATTGTTTTAGCGTATCTAGTTCATTTTCACTCTGAACGATTATTTCTCTAAAAATTCACTCATCCAAGCATATATACACAACTTATCGAGTAGATAGGTATTTAAAGTCTAGCAATATCTAGGTAAATGATGGAGGCGAGTTCTGGTAATATATGTAGGTACTCAATGGGTGCCTACCTACCTACACTATCTAATCTGCAAAATTTGTCTGGCGTTATGAGTATTTCTGAAAGTTTACTCTGTTAACTATTTTTATTCTAGGGACCAAGAAATTCCCAAGCAGTATGCTAAAATCAATGAGTTGAATGCAGCAGCCCTGAAAAATTTGGAAACAACTTATGGAATTCTCGACAATGTCACCAAGATCCTTGCGCAGTCGAGTTTTAATTTACTTACAAAATTTCTTGGTAAGTCACGGCTACATTTTTTAAGCCAGTACTGAATAATACGAATAATACTCGTACCTAATGTCATGAGGGTTTCTATGCAATTTAATTGGTGAGGTTTCAATCACGTTTTTGACACGATGTTGGGACAGCCGGAGTACGCTGAATGGACTATATCTATACTATCCGTGGTATGAGTATGTTACTGTCTTTACTACATGTGTTCCGAAGTGAAGGCTTGATAGAGTAGTAAGGTGAATATTGATTTATCCATGATATCACGTTTCACTATTTTGGAAGATGTGGAACAAACGTAGCTACCAACGCCGTGTGATCTGTTTGCCCTAGAGGCCTATTAGATGCTTTTTTCAGGAATTAGTGGTAATTTCCTTAAATGCCCAATCGCATACTGCCAAAAACTTGGAAGCAGCCTGGTAAATTAAATTAAGCCCGATATTCCACAAACATTTAATTGATATACATGTTGAGGAATAGTCTAGTACCTATACTTATTTGTTTTAATTTCCGTGTCCTAATATCTGGTATTTATAATTTCCTTTAGATGAAAAAGAATTGTTCAATTCATATTATGATCAACTAGAGACAAGTCTCGACAATAACTTGAAACTTGAAGTTTTGGATCAATTAGATGGTGAAGTAAATTATGCTTTACTTCATGCCAAGAAGCTAGATGATCAGGTAAGTAATTATCATAGTTTTGTTCACTATTTTCTATAGCCACTTATTTAAATTTACCAACCATTTAATGAAAATTTAATTTCCATATTTCCCAGAAGTTCTTCGTAAATTCTCTCAGGAGACTATGCTATGCTATATTATTGGATACATATTTTCATATATTGCTAAATGGGGCTAAATTTTGTTTGTTAAAATACTAGGTTCATCCAGTTAGATGTTTTATTCACATGATTGGATATTCACATAATGATGGGCAATATTATTTTTAGATGACTGGTTTGTTGGAACGTTTTTTGAGCCTGTTTGTTGACTTTTTAGGCACTGGAGCTGCAGCGTGTGAGTATGACTGATAGAAACGACACTAACGCCATTCAAGCTTATAATAAAATAGTAAATGTTCTGAGGGATGCCTTGATTACAGCGGAAACGGCGAAAAACGTCTCAGAGTCTGCAGAAGTCACGGTAGGTAGTCACGGAACTGTGCTAATCAAAAATAAGTATGTATAACCTGGCAGAAGTTGAAAAAGAAGCTCTAGGGAACTATCACCATCTAAACCACTCTACTCTCCTGAGGCCAATTAATCAAAACTCTTTGGGTGTCCTTGCACGTAACATCTCCCCAGAATCAAATCTTGTAAATTCAATTGATTTATTAATAGTACCTAGTTCCTATTTAATTCCTCCGAGAAAATTCACATGTAACATCCACTCTGGAAGGCCCTTGGATCCTATAATAATTCTGATGGTTACTAAATTGCAACCTGCGAATCGAACACTTGTACGACTAATTTGCTGTTGTTTTACTCCAGGTTTAAAATAAACGCCCATTTATTCCATAAGTTGGAGTGTGATCTTATCAATCTTTCGACGTTTTCTATTTCAGTCTGAAGGAATCGGAGACAAAACTGAAGAAGCGAAGAATGACTCGCTTGAGTTGGAGAAGAAAGCTAGCCTATCCCTTGAAAATGCCGAGATGGTTGAAAGAAAATTAAATGATATCGTGGATGACATCAAAAAACTTAATAAAGTTCAGGACGATCTAGAAGACAGCATAAATTGGATTGATGAGTAAGATTTTTTTTTTTTTCGTATAGGTAGTTATTCAGTTTTGATTTATTGTTCAACTATAAAACACTGGCTGAAGTATCTGCACTGGGCATTAAATCCAGTACCTGCTTAGATGTAGATGTACCTAGATAGAAAAACTCTCAGGGCGGGGGTTTTGAGCCCCCAGCACAGTATTGTACTTTCCTGAGAGTTTTTTGTTTAATCCAAGAGACGTGAAATCGTAGGGGTGCAAAGCCGGTTGTATGGCCAACCATTGTTGTTAGTTCCCTACGGTTTTTCCTAAGTAGCCCTTCAGTAATTTTGGTGTTGGGTTCAGCCACCATAAGTTAACTGTGGGCGTGACCTTCAATATTGGACCATCTTTTAGTGGCATGTTGGTTGACCCACGTGTTGATGGTTCTTCTGAAGGTTCGTCAGCCTTTTCATTACCCCAGTACCTGCTTGGGTAATTACCCTCCCTCAAGGCCCGATTCCAAAGTAGAGTTTCTATGGGTCTGATAGGTAACAGTGGTGATGCCCGAATATCCTGAAGACCAGAAAAATTTCAGGAAGATAATTGCCGTTATAAATGTAATACACCTTCTAATCCACATATCGGAATCTTCACTCCAATCCCTGGTATGCCAGATGTTGCATGTGAGCAAAATCAGTTTTGGTTACTTAGGTAAGTACCTTAATTGAACGTTTCCAACAAGTTATCACTACATACGTGTTGTTCTCGAACAATCGAGTCGCGAGTCTCTAGACCCTGACTTGCTCTTTAGTTCGTCTACCCACTGCGTGACATTCCCAGAGCTCCAGTCGCCATGAGATTTTACACAGATCATTTTTTGCCTAGATAGGTGGTCTGGATTCTCGCTACGCTCGCATCTCAAAAATACATAGCATCAAAATAATAGTCAATCCCTTAGTAAAAATTTAAATTAGTTTGTCAGGGTCTAGAGTCTCGTGACTCAACTTGATTGTTCACGAACGTCTCGTTCACTACATATATTATCACTAAACTTGCACTAAATTTTAAATTTAAAAAGGAATGCTACTAATCAACGGAAAGTATCATTGCTATTGCATTTTCAGGATGAGTTTTTTCCATTATAAAATATAATATATTCAGATAATCATGAGTAACGCTATTTTTAAGAGTTCTATCAAAAAACAATTGCTCGCAATCAAACTTTGATAGGCTCTCTAATGTATGTTCACTTATTATTTGTCACTGATGATGGCCTAAACGTCGAAATCATCCTACAGTGTAACTCTTCATTTACGTGGAATTAAACAGCGTTCTTCTGTAACTTCCGTTTTCCGTTGATGTTTTACTATGCCTGGTAATGATTTATTTGCAGCACGATTGAAAAGATTTCTCCAGAAGACGCTGACGACTCCATTATTACCAGTGCTAAGCAAAGTGCTGGAGCTACGGACGAAATCGTGAATGACGTTGGAAGCACTCTGGCCAATGTTAAAGAAATTAAAACGCTAACAACGCAGTTAGTGAATGATAGATCAGATGCTAGCAGTGCTGTGAACCAAACTTCAAACCTTTGTGAGTCTTCCTATGCATATTATATCGAGATGTATTTCATAAGTCAAATGGAATCTACTTATAGATTGGAGCGAAATCACAGTTGTTTAAATGTAAAATTAAAGGGACTTTTCCTTATTTTAGTGGATGAGATAGCCAAAATTCTTCCCGATGTCACTAATTCGACTGAAAACCTTAGTTCACGGCCCAAAAAACTCAACACACAAGGATCAAATTTAAAACAAGCTCTAGCTAATCTTAAGAAACAAATTGAGAGAGCTCGCTTCGCTGCAAACAAGTAAGATATTACAATATACGGGAGTCGCCTTATCATTTGCTCCTTCACGTTTCTGTTCCTCTGAACAATCGTACGAATTTATCATGACTTTTTACCTCTTTTAAATTATCGTTAGAAATATTAATTACATATGTTGACTATTTCAGGATTAACCTTGGGGTTTTAGTTCAACCAGATACATTCTTGGAACTGAAAATGCCACAAAGCCTTCCAGAACAAGGAATCAACAATTATATATCCATGTTCTTCAAAAGTCACGTTCCTGATGGCCTTCTATTTTTCCTAGGCAATGCGAAAGCTGCTGAAAAACGAGCCAAAAAGAGTATCAACACTGTATGAATGAAAATTATCATTATGTTGTTTCATATCTAATTTAATTTATATTGGTTGCTTATTTTTTCTACTGTTGAATGATCTATTTGAATGGGGGATCAGCTTTTCCTAACCATATATCCATCCATAGGACATGAAAATATATTCCTGTAATACTAATGCTTATTACATTTTCAGGGTGACTTTGTGGCTTTGGAACTCGACAGTTGGCAACTGAGGTTGATTATTGATCTGGGTGATGGAGCAACTACTATCGTGAGCGATAAAATTATCAGTGGTGATCATTGGTATCAAGCTGTTATTGAAAGGTTAGTCTGCTGTATTATTTTAGATTGATTGCAAATGTTTTTCATGTAATTTTTCTACGTCTGCTAAGTTTTTGCTCATGTTCTCTAATTGTAGGTACCTACTAAAAGTAGGTATATGTGATTCAGCACCTATTTACTTGGGAAAATATGCAACAATAAAGCGTATAATGATTTCACTTTTCATGTTCAAAAATCATCTCTTCTGAACGTTTTCATTTATTCAATATTTCCGATCCCTTACAGAACAGGTAAGAGTCTCCGACTGACTGTTATTGAAGAATCCCTGAATAAATCCACAATATCCCACATAATTGACGGCATTGTCTTGGGGCAAGCAACAGTCCTCAACATCGACAAATCCAGTTCAAAGCTGTTTGTTGGAGGAATGAGCCCTGATTTCACACACCCACCTGCAGTAAATTATGAGTCTTTCAATGGCCATGTTGCGGATGTGGTGGTAGGAGACAGCGTGGTGGGACTGTGGAATTTCGAGGACGAAAGAAACATAAATGCTACACGCAAAAGGTGAGCAGCTGATTATTTTGTGATTATTGAAATCAAAGTCAATTATTAATTATGATGACATCTTAACACTTGACAGTGCTTAATTTTCGTCTCTTCTTATCTAATTTACATTAATTGATGTAGGAATCTGCTGAGTAAATCTTAGTAAACCTTAGTAGAGTGCAAAGAGTCATACAACTTGGCTCAAGTTGATATTTTACAGTAGTTAATATTGTAGATCCTATTCTATCGTCAAATCTGTCCTCAATTTATTTTCATGTGCAGGATAGTTTTGAGTCTTAAAGAAATGACTCCAGTGAATTTAATTTAAATAGCTCGATCTATTACAGATAAGTTTCAAAACAAATCCGAAAAAGGGTCTATCGCTTGGTCTACCAGTGATTAGAAGGGAGAGAGAGCAACAATTTCTGGAGTTGTAATATTACAAGCAGAGTTCATTTTCTCCTTTTTAAATTGTAGCATTCCATTGCCAGTTTATTGTAATTATTACGTGTATTATTATGTAAACACATGACATTTGCGTTTTGTTTCTGTTTAACAGAGGAGAATTGGAAAAACCTGTTGCTTCTACAGGATGTAGATTCAATGGAGATGGTTGGGTGGCTGTCGACTCCAAACCTTACATCCGGGCCATGGAAAAGAGATCTCAAGTATCTTTGGATTTTAAGACCCTCGCTAAAGACGGCCTCTTGTTTTTGTCTTACGGCCATCCTACTTTCTTGTCCATTGAAATAAGAGAAGGCACAATTTTATTCCAGGTGAAATACTGAATGGTAGTAATAGGTGTGAATAAAAAACGCTGCAAATTATTTCACAAAGGTTTATTATTTTTTCAATTGAGTATGATCATAGTTTTAGTTGGCTAGCGTACGTCATAAGGCCCGTCCAGACTCCTCGGCGTATCCTATTTCGAGTTGCCACAACCTATACTTCTATAATTATATACGCATGTTTATATTTCTCGATTTGAGCTCCAATCTATTCAAATAGTTATTGCCTTAATAATATCATTATCTAAGCACGTACGAAAAGTCGAGAGGATATGTTATTAAATATGCGTAGGAAAAGCTTTGGTATTAACACACAAATATGACCTTGAAAAAAACATATATTCATGCCTCGAAGGAACGCCGGCGCCGTACCCACCACAAGGTGCCGCGGCGCCGGCGCCTCCTCTCACTCCACCGCCCGCTCACCCCCCTCACCACCCACCGTGACCCCCTGCCAAGCGTGCCAGGCGTGCGCGCGTAGAAAAACACACTTTTTCGCCCGTTTTTGGCCCATAGCATCTATGCGAGTAAAGCGATCGGGATGGTTAAACGTTAGGACCAACTAGACCCCAAATGGAGTCTATGTGCGAAAGAACGGGTTTTTTAAGTCAATTCTTAGGCCTTTTATGGCCCGGACGGCGGACGGACATTTCAAATTTGGATTCTACGCACCTTGAAACGTAAAGTGACAAAGTTTGAGGGGGGGTTATAAAAATTTTTTGCTACACGATCACATAGGCTTATTATTGGAAATAATAAACCAAAATGTGTAGAGGTATCTGCCAATATTCTGGCAAATGGACCTTTATTTAAATCTAAATATTCAAATAGGTATAGTCATGTTCAAAGAATTTACTACCTACGTTAATGTTGAATCAAAACGTTTTCCTTCTTCCGTTATCCGCATAATTGTTCTTGAATTTGAAGTGGAATATCTGCACCTTTTTTCAAAGCATTTCCTCAAGATCGACCTTTTCGTCGTTGAATCATCAAGGTCACTCACTCTCTCACTGCTCGGGGTTTCCATTGGTTTCAGGCACCTTGAACGGCTTATACTCTCCCTCAAAAAGAGGCCCCTTTAATTTAAAAGAGGGTTTCGCCAATATGCTCGTTTGGGATCGGAAGACGTAACAAGCATTTTGGTTAGTCTGTATTTATCTGTTTCTCTACTCCAGAGAATGTTAAGGTCCTGTGTGACACAGTTTGTAATTTTAGCTTTACAGGCATTTTCGGAAATGCAGATGGAAGGAGAAGGGCCCAAACTGTTGTCCTGAGCCAGCTCGCGCTAAACCGTCCGCATTAACATTGCCTTCATGATTCTCATGATCAGGAATCCAGTTTATTGTTATTTTGTTGTTGTTAAGAAATGAATTGTTAATGTATTTCTTTGTTTCCCAGACCAGTTTTGAGGTCGTGAGGGGGTTCAGGAGTGCTTTGATGCTGGCCTGTCTATCAGTAAAAATGTGAATGTTTTTGTTATGTTGTGGTTTTATAAGATGACCAGGCTCTTGTTGATAGCATAGATTTCTGATTGAAATACAGTTGCATATTTGTCAAGGCTATAAGAGTCTGCCACTTGAAGGCTGGGTATGAACACACCAGCACCAGAGGAAGGTTCAGATCCCCTATCTATCTTAGAACCATCAGTTTAGCAATTGATGGTGTCTATAGTCTCAATAGGGGTTTGTTGATTGTCCCACTCATTTCTATTTTTTATTTCAAATGTGGTTTTCAAGTTCCAGAAAAATCTTCTCTCCATTTCATCAGAGGGCATGAGGGTTTCTGGTGCATAAGCATTAGTAGCTTGTTTGATGTAGGTGTGTCCTACTTGTGTGTAGTGAGAGAGATGACTTGTGTCATGCACCCATTTTCCCAAAATATTCGACCTGACCACGGTTAGCATGGAATAAACCATTGCGAGAGTATCATCAAGGTCACAAATTAATTTTGTTGTTGATTGATAATGTTACGCTCCAGGAAAATAACTCCCACAGTCGAAGAGGTTTGATCACCCTGGCCTCTTAGCTCTGGTCGTTAGAGTGTTGCAACTCGGGGAAATTAATAATAATTTCTCGTAGTTGTGACGACGCGAGTTCGAACTCCTGTCGAGGTATCAAATATTTTTAGCCCGTTACAATAACAAACGAATTCAAAATTTTCTACGTGCATTATTGAACTACATATGGATTCTTGAAAACTTCAACCCTCAAATTACACTTAATGGATTTGAAGGAGCCAAGGTTTCAGCTAGATCCTCAGCCTTTTCCATGGAAATTGGCATAAGAGTTCATGTTGACAATGTTTTGCATTATGCGTTTGTTTGACGTGTTAAGTCTACGTGTACCTACCTGATTATAATAGTATGTGGGGTAGTTGGCTTTGAGGAATACATCCTAGAGTTTTTGAGGGTTAGAATGAGACCCAAGACAAGAGGATGGGTCCCCCTAACCAATGATAAAAATAGAATGTACATAAATATAAGTACATAATACGATAAGCTGCTCTCTCTTTCTCACCCTCAAACACTCTAGGATTATAATAGTTGTGTTGGTGTGTGTCAAAGAACCACAAGAAACGTTTGCATTTCTGAATTTTTTTCATTTCTCCTTAGGTACCTACTGCTAATTCCTATTTAAAAACTACAACAATTTCAAATTTATTTAAATTCACTGCAGTTTTTCAAGTTATTAGTTGGTTCCATGCCAAAATACGTCATCTAGGAATATAATTATAGTAATACGACTGAAATTTTTGTGAATTTAACAATATTTTCCAGTATAATCTGGGAAGCGGCGCAGCTTACATCAATACACAAAATACCTTCAATGACGGAGAATGGCATCACGTTGAAATCAGTCGTGATGGGAAGCAAGGGAAACTGAAAGTTGATGGCACAGATTTTGGCAAGGAAACTGCACCGGGAGATGATGTTAAATTAGTGGTTAGTATAAAACTTATCTGGCTATCGCCATTATTCAGTCATCAATGTAATCGCAAGTCATATTAGAATGTAACCAATGTGATATTTGACAACCAACGACAGAAGGCTTAGATAAAGATTAATTTAGCCTGAGCTGCCAAATACGACCTTAAATTCTCCAAAAGTCCCTAAGAATGAATTAGGTAGTAAGGGTGGCGATCATTGACTGCTGAAATATCTCTAATAGTATTGAATGTATTTTTTCCCTTGAGTTTGAAATGCCATATCAAGCACTGCACCTTATTTTTTTGTTTAATATCAAATTTATCCGGTATCTACTTACCTACTTAACTGAACCCTAATCATTTTCGAATACCATCTACCCATCATAGACTCAAAGACAGTGCTGATGATGGCCGTTACAGAGAAACACGTTTGGCCACGAAAGCCTGTGAAGAGGGCCAGTAGAGGCGACACGATTGGCCACACGATAAATGACCCGCCTGGCCATGGAGCCCTACGAGTTTTTCGTGGAGAGTTCAAGGGTTCACTATCTGTTTTCTCTGTTTAAAGAGCAGGTTCTTGTTCCTGGGATGATAAATATGGTGATATTACCCACCAGTCTAACGCCAAAGAATATCAGTAGTTGCTAGGGGGTTGATCAAGTGCTGCAACAGGAAGTGCTCCGTACCACTTACAACAGGTTGTGCTTAGATTTGTGTGAGAAAGAACTCGAAAGAATGTTCACTTGGACTTCGAATTCGGCACTCAAAAAGCTGTTAGGACAGTTTTTCCGACGTGTGAAATTTTCGGTTGCGATTTCCACCAAGGCCAAGCGTGGTTTATTTTTCTAGAGAAACGAAAAACGCTGCTTACACACTATCTGCAAGCGATCCAAAGCAGGAAAATGGATGAAAAAGTTCTTCGGTCTAAGCTTCCTCCCTCTGGACCACGTTTATAACGCATTTCTGGACTTCATGAACACAGCCCCAACAGAAGCTTCCTGTTTTAGTTTCTATGTGCTGACAACATATATTGAGAAGGATTGTCGTTTCCCGTCCAACATGTGGGCGGGCACCTTCTACTGATTGGCATTCTTATAATAGTATTTTAAAGTAAGAATTTTCGTGACCAAACGTGTCCCCAACGCTCGCTGTATTGGTGGCCAAACGTATTGGACTTTCGTAGCCAAACGTGTTGCGTTTTCACCCCTCGGTGGCCAAACGTGATACTCCCGGCCGTTAATAAGGGTCACCTACCTCTTTTGATTCGATCAAAGAAGATGGGATACTCTTTCCTAAATAAAATAGTGAAGAAACCAGTAATTAATTTATCTATTTACTCACAACCCCCCTCGTATTGAGGAATTTTTGGCTGTCGGAACACTATTCCTATACACTCACGTGCTCTTTTCAACTGATAATTCTATATCTTGTATTTATTTTTTGATTAATTTATTTTTGTTATTTTTCCTAAGTAAACTTATTGTAAATCTGGGTCTTTTTAAATTTATTCTTTCTCAATTTAAAACTCGATACTTACACTTTTTACTTTCAGATACCACCTAAATTCTATTTTGGAGGTTACCCTACCGAACACGGCATCCTTGAAGTGTCTACAATTAATTTTGATGGATGCATAGACCAAGTCAAATTTGATAGTGCTGCTGATTTGAGTCAGTATTCCGAGTCATTTGGAATAAAACCAGGCTGTCCCGAGAAGGTAGGAAGCCCTGTTTGTAATTTTGGAACTTTTGCTAGAAAAAGGCCCTTAACCATTAGCTATGCTATTTTAACAGGTTGCCAGTGTCGTATCCTTTGAAGAAGGCGCACACGGTTTCGTCGTTTATCCAAAAGTTCCTTTTGAAAACGAAGCAATGGAGCTCATTCTGAGGTTCAAAACGTTGGCAACTGATGGCTTGATTGCTTATGCTGATTTGGACCAGTCCAGCATATCTCTGAGGTTGGAAGAGGGCCAGTTAGTGGTGTACCATGGAGCTACCCGATTATTGACTACACAAGCACTCACCCCTTACAATGATAGTCAATGGCACGTCGTATTCGTCACGTATGATGAGTCAACTTTGAATCTTATCGTTGACGATTCTGGAACATACAAGTGGGTGATGATGGTTATAACTTCAAAGTCACTGCCAAAGACAACATATAATATTCAGATTACACAATTTATTAAAAGAATGATACAAAAAGTTAACGTTTCTTTCCTATTCCTTACTGCAGCCTTCAAGATCCACCAAGGGTTCGGATGCTCCATGGAACTCTATACTTCGGCGGTGTGCCATCTGTCGTTGACGCTGAAGCTGCCATTTCTCCCAAGTATGCTGGTTGCATTAGTGATGCAACGTTAAATGGTGTCATCATTAATTTTGGTAATCTTACTGAGATCCCCAACGCAAATATAGGAAAATGTCTACTACACGCAAAGATACCTGGAAGGCCTCGTCCCATCCCTCATCCCAAACGTGAGTCCATTAATCTATATTTATAAAAATCAAATTATGTTTGTTTGTATGTCCTTTATGTGCGACCACAATTATGAACCGATTTTGATAATGTTTTTTGAAGCATACCCTTTGAACACCAGAGAAAGATAGGCTATATAGAAATTTTCCAACTTACCCCTTTCAACCTTAGAATCGCCATTTTATTGAAAAGCCTTTGCTTCTGGCCTCATTTTAAATGCTTCACTTCAACAATAACGCCAATAACTTCGACAATTTCATTTGGTATCATCATGGTGGGTTTTAGGCTGTGGCAAGGGAGAAACACTTGTCGTGTTATAATGCACCAAAATTCTCTATAATATTACTCTAAAACGAAGGAGCAAGGAGATAATCATAGGTATACAGATTCAAAGGCAATGGTTGTACGATTTATTCAAGGCACCAAAATTTGTATTTGCTCTGAGAAGAATTCTAAGGGATTTTGATTAGACTGGAAAGCAGCTATGTTTTATATTAACTCTTCAATACTAATACAGAGACAGCGAAAAGGGGTAGGTTAGATGGGATCAGTCTGGGTATTAATCAGGATCAGGTATGATATCAGGGATTAATCAATTAATATCAAGATCGCTAATTATAGGACTGAGGTGGAATCATACCGGCTGATATGAAGTCAGGCAACGCTATAATGATCCTCATTACAATGTGCCCTGCGACAGTGTCGCTCTAGTGGGATGCATCACAGTGTGCTGACTTCGTGGCAGAGTAACAGGTGCCGCAGGCTGTTGGGGCCGTCACAGTCCACCCCTACCTCTAGCGATTAATTTCAGGCACCCACTCATTACCTACTACCTACGCGTGGATGCCGGAAATTGCATTCTATTGGGGTGTGGTCGCTATGGCTAAGGGTTTAATGGGAGTGTCTCTTCCGTGTCTCTACGGGATCCTAGTGCTGAAATAGCTGATACAATATAATACAAATGTGCTGTACTTCATTACATGTTTTTTCTAGGTGGAGCATTTATATATGTCATGATTCTTACAGCAGTACAGCTTTCAGAATTTTCTTAGTACAACTGTTGTTCTATGTTGAACCCTTACAGTACCTCTTCTCGTTCATACTCTTCAGATAAAGTTCATAAACTTCTTTCAAATCTACAGTATTCAAGTCTATTCCATTCATTTATTGCCAGAGGAGGATATGTGTACAGAATAATCATCACATTAAATTCATTACGCGTATATGATGTCTTAATCTCTACTGAATCTATCGAGGAAATGAACTATTTTTCTCTGTATTTTCTTACAGCTCGGCCCCCAATTATTGCTGAAGGTGATACAACATCTTCGACTGCAGCTCCTGGTATGTGGACTAACGTGGCTTGCAGAATAATTTCATTTATGCTATTATAATTTTACTTCAAGTGTCAACGTTGTGCTTCCCTATAATTTACCTTATTTAAATATGCATCGTATGTCGACATTTTGCATAGTTAACTATCGCTATTTTTTCAGTAGTTACAGAAGCAGCACCAACTAAGCCTCCTCCCATACGGCGAGATGACAATAATCGATGCAAGTTACCTCTCTATCCAAAGACGGTGGAATACGGAGATGATGTTGGTCTGAAATTAGGTAAATTTTAATCTCATTATTTCTATTCTCATTAAATATGTCCTTCAAGTGTTTATTAGTTTGTTGCAGCTTGGAATAATCATTGTCTAACTTTAAATAGCATTGCACTCGAGTAATGGTGATGATTTGAGGACATTTTGGACTTGCTTATCCGAATACAACCCTTTTGCTTGAACGCACAGAATCACTCTTATAACAGAGAAGCAAATAAACAAACAAATCATTTTAAAGCTAGCATGAAAGCACTCCTTAACCCCCTACAACCTCCATGCTAGTTTGGGAAACAAAGAAATATCTGGGCAATCTATTTTTTAATAACAACGAAGTTACTATAAAATGGATTTCAAATCAAGAATGTGGATTGATTGGCCCGGGCAGGATCAGCACAACAGTTCTTGGGCCCCTCCCCTACCATCTGCATTTCCTAAAATGTCTGTAAATCAAAAAATGAACACACTGGATCTGAATATTTTCTGTAATAAAGAAACCACCAAGTACAGACAGACTAGAACGGTTGTCATATCTTTCGACAATAAACAAGTACCTATTTTGGCTTTCAAATAAAATCAGAAATTCAGTTAGAACTACGATAGGGAACCTTACTGGGCATTATGATTTCCTTAGGATGCTAAATATCATAGATACCTAATAATAGTTCCCCAATGTGCCCTTGCAGTCTTGGAGAAGATTCAGCTAAGCCCTTTTTTTTAAAAAGGTTTCTGGAGATCCAAAATGGAGGCATTCGGGCATCGCCGAGACATTAGAGGAAGAGAGTTATTTAATTTTCTGACTTAAGCAAAAGATTCACATGTGATGAATCCAACTCAGGACAACCGATGAAATCCTCTTTTAAACTAGGACCTCAACGTGAGGGATAGTATAAGCCGTTGTGCCTTGTATCATACCGCAGATACAGCTGCTTGTTTGTGGGCTTCATGCATACTGTTGTCATGCATACCTACTCAGTCTATTAGCGTGGTGTCCATGTGGAAATTAAGTTCACGAATAAGATTTAATCAAAATATCAAATTCTTTTTTTCTCTTTCTATTTGTGGAATAATTACAGGCAAAACTATAATTGTTGAACTAAACAAGAGTAGGTACTTAGTTTCAGGCATTACCGCCAGGGGTCATCTTTCATGTTGGTGAAACGAATACGAATTTCATCTTTTTTCACTGCAACAATAAGGACCATTAAACTCATAGACTGAATTCATATTCAATGCTTGAATAATATAAATCAAGGAATTACAGAGTGATATAGGTCGAGGAAACTCCAAAATCCCGTTGAAAATACACATAATCTAGTCTTGTCAATCTTATGACCACCTATGTAGTGAAAATTTTACTAGTGTGTAGAAGAATGAAGCCTTATAGAACAGCTGGACCTTGGCTAAACATGGCGGCCGTTTTCGAATTCGAGACTTACAGAACACCTGGAGAAATAAACTAAGGCAAAGTCGGTTGCGCTTCTCCACTGTGATTTGAGTTATCCACCAAATAAATTTACAGAACAGCCCCCCTCACTGATACGATTAAGCGATCCATTGCTTCACTCATCGTACTGGTCACTAATTCCTATTTGGCAATGTTTATCAAATAATTCAGTACTTAGTACATACCTCATGTTTTATCTAGTAGGTAATACAGTTTTCATTTAAGGCCGCCACAGTTTCACTTGGGTGTTGCACTCTTTTCATTGTGTTTATTCTTTTGGAACTGTAATTTTTTTCGTCTATTTTTCAGGAGCATCACTGAACAGCAGGATTGAGTATGTGAATTTCAAACCCAAGATGAAACACAGCCATGATATTTCAGTTGACGTAAGAACGTTGTCCAATGATGGCGTTGTATTTTTCACTGCTAATCCACGCTCTCCAGACTGCATCTCAATTTATATTAAAGATGGAAGGGTGTGTGAATTCACTACTTACTATACATACAGAAGTTATTGATAATAAGCCATATGATGTTTTCTGCCATCAAAATCTTTTAAATTCGAAACTTGTAACTGAAAATATAATTTATGCCTTATCGCAATACGGATGCAGACATCACGGACAAATGTATAGATTCAGTTGGTTTAGGTCTTTTGATCTGCTTACCTACCTACCTATTTATTTCAGGTTAATTATGGATGGAACTTGGGATCTGGTGAAGCTCACCTTGTGTCCAATACATTAGTAAATGATGGAAGATGGCATACGATATCAATCAAGCGACAAGGCGAAAGTGGTAACTATACTGTTTTTTATCCGCATTAATTATTGTTCTACGACTCAGTTCCGAAAATTAAATTTAAAAATATAAAATTGAGAGTCTCCTTGTTCTCATAATTGAATTATGATTTTATATCAGGAACTCTCCTTATTGATGGTGAAACGGAGTCGGAAGGGAAATCTCCCGGTCAGACAAAATCTCTCAATGTCTCAGCCCCATTCTATGTGGGTGGTATCAGTCCAGCTGTTCCCAAGGATAAACAGGCAGTACTTGGAGTAAGTTTGTACTCACATAATACAATTCAAGTGTTCCTTATCAAGAGCTGTGAGCCATTTGGCTGTATAAGCCAAATATCTAAATGTCGACCGCTATAGGACCTATTCTCCTCACTGGATGAATAGATTTCAAGTCATTTTAGATCATATAGGTTCACTTAACATAGTTTTGCATTGAAAATAAAGCTCTTTAGTGGCTCCAAAAGTTAATCATTTTTGGACAAGCAAAGTACTCAAAATTCAATACATTTTTAGAAATATAAAAAGAAAAAAAAAACTATGAAAATTTGCTCATTTGGTCATGTTGCAAGACTGGAACTGTTTGAGCTCAATTAAGTGCATAACATTTAAAAAATTGCTATAAAATAACTAAAAATGGCAGCATAGAGCTAAAAATCGTTGTTTATATTTTACATGAGAATATTACAAAGAAAATTTTTATCAACCAAAAAAATAGAACACTCTGAAATTTTTGTACAAAATTATGTTGAATAATGTGGTTACCTTCATTAAAATTTACTTTAAGAAATCTATGACTACTGGAGAATGTTGTTTAGAATTCTAAAATTGGTTTGTATTTCAGAATTCTATTTAGAGAAAGTCTCATTTTCTCCATAAATTGTATTGCTTTTATAGACACAAAGTGTTCAAATTGAAATAAATAGGGAGGGGGGGGGGGTGTATAATGCGATAAATGATACGTTGCTCACATGGTCATGCTGAATGACTGGAATTTTATATTGTTCTTATTATATAATCTTACCGCTTATTGTCTGATTATTTTTCCTGCAGGTTAACAATACTTTGGATGGCTGTATTAGAAACTTTAAGCTCCACGGTAATACTCTGAACAAAAAACATAAGCTGGAATTCGGAGTTATACCTTGTGATGATAGCTACGAACATGGTATTTACTTTGCCCCTGAAGGAGGTTATGTTGAGCAAAGTGAGTACCTAAATCTGATTTACTCTTATCTTTATTTAATATACTCGGTAATTAATCATATGTATCTACAATTCATAAATAAAACTGCATCTCTGCTAGACCTCTGTTCCCTTAGTGTCCTGGAGATTCAAGGCAGATGGACTATCCTGCAATTGTTCCTGCGATTCTGAATTGTTATCATATTTTCAATTCTTCAACCAATCATGCAAAATCAATTCATCAATTATTGTTTGCGGCTCATGATATTCATCAAAATTTAAAAAGCTTGTACCTACCGTTGAAGTTCTCCGTCTTGATAATTTCTGAATTTGTACAATGACGGGTTGTTCCATCCATTCATATTTTCATCCACCATCTTGGTGTTTGGGGTACGGCCAGTTCCATATCTGGATGATTTGGTCCACAAGAAATTTATTCACAACGCCATACGATTTGTGTGTTAGGGGGTTGATGGGGACTGGTCATCCCTTGTCTCGCTGGACTATCGTGCAGTGCATCCTCTAGCTACCATTGACCATTCTAATCTGCTTCGTGATTTCCCTCGTTTTGATAATCACCAGAATTTCTCAGATTTTACTGCATCAACAACTGGATCTGAGGTGGATTCTTGCATCAGATTAGATCCTAAATTTTTGCGACCATTAACCGGCAATTTTATCTGCTTCCTATCCCATCAGCTAATGAGCCAGAATTCAGAAATTTGTATTTTTAGTCAGACCAAAGAGTTGACTTTGGTAAGACGAAAGTCAACAATGAATAGCCTAATGTACAATAAAAGCTAAAAATATATCAAAAAATGGTGGTAAACCGAAATTCAATAGTCGATTTATTTACAAAATCCAGCTTACAGTGCTACGGTTTGCATTCAATCAGGATGCTCATGATTTTTATTATTTTAACTTATTGACCGGGAGTGATTGCATGTGCGGTGGGAGAGTCAATAAATTCAACTTTTTAAACTAACCACGGCAAGACTCATTCCATCCCAGTCCTTGAAATAAGCGAATAGTACTCTTCTGAAGTTCTATCATTCATTGTTAAACCGAGGAAGTTAGCCTCCTGGTTAAGACGACCATTTAGTTGGAATAGATTGGGTCTAATGTTTGTTCAGCAGCAAAGCTGAAGATCATCGGAGGTGTGACCCATTGAAACTGTAGATAGGCCATCTGGGAAGAGGGAGATGTACCCAACATTCCCGAAATTATATGACTAATCTATAATGAAAATTGGAAAAAACCAGGATCCCAACACTGAGCCCTGTTTAATTCCATTGGAATGGAAAGCTCCTCAAAAACCATGCCATTGCAAGACCACATGCTTCCAGCTCATGATTTTAGTTTCTCCAAAACTAGGTAATTCATGAGATGAACGCTTTAGACAAATCATGCAATCTTAAGGATGTTAATATTTTGGCTTTTGGAGCCCGAAGGATCTCAATAACCAATGAGCATGCCACAAACCGGTATTTTTTCCGTTTCTAAACTCGTATCTACTGGTTAGGTCGGAGCAAATTTTGCCTTCTCCCAAAACGCAACAATTCCATGAACTTTAAAAATATTGGAAGTTTCGATACTGGACGAAAATCTTCAGACCTTGTTTTTACCTTTCTTAGGTGTAGGTATAATTGTTGAGAACTTCAAGCAGTCGGGAAACTTTCCTGTGGGAAATTCTAAGTTCACCAGATGCGCCAGTCGCTGTCAAAGCTTTTCTATAAACATTTTGACTCTGCCTTGCCAAAACCTCATATTCGACATTTCAAGTAGATTGGGCCCTATCCCTGAATCCTCCCATGTATATTGTTCGGAGATTGACCAATTTTTCACTGAAGGTAAACTGGCTTTGACAAACCAGGAGGCCGATACTTTTTCATCACCCAAGGGGTCAAGCATCTCAGGAAAATTGCTCAGAAACATAAAAAACGTCATTTGAACTCTCTTATCCTGATAGATTGCAAACCAGGAGAACTGCTGCTGGTCAGTGGAATCACCATTTGGTAAATACTTATGGACAGTCATTTTCTTAACGACTTCCTGTTTATGTAGTACTGTGGAACCTCCCTGCTCTCCGCCTTCTACTACTTGAGGGTTCCATCTAAAATGGCTACCACAACGCACCTCCCCATTCTTTCGGATGATGTAATACAGGATATCCCAACCTTGAATACCTGAAGAAGGGAATTCCTGACTGTTGCACATCAATGCACAACTTTTTAATTGTTTAATCGAAGCTGTCATCTCAATCTGACATCTAGGATCTCGGATCACGGATCTGGGATCCGTGAGTATGGCTTGGCTTTAACCAGCGGTCCGTGGAGTCAATGAGTTTGGGAGGCGCTGCTGGAGAGTGACCTGATTGTACAAATGCATATATTACATTATGCCTGTTTTTGAATCGTCCAAAAAAATGCTTACATTCTCTTGGGGCGTTTTTTGGAATTCATGGGATTATATTTGGAATATCAATTTCATTCCTTCATTTACTTACCTATTCACATACTGTGCCACCTACATGGTCCGTGAGACGAGCTAGTTCTGTAAAGTTGTTTTGTTTCTCTACTTATTGTTATTGACCCAAAATCAGATTGGTTGTTAACATTAGAAATCTATAAATTGTCTCTTCGTTACCTTGTGTGTTTTTCTTGCCCAATACAGGTTCCCTCACAGAAACTTTCTTAATATTTTCAGGCAAACAGTTCCAAATCGGAAAGAACTTGAACATTTTACTGGAAATTAAACCAAGAGTGCTGTCTGGTGTAATTCTCGCTATCCATGGCAAGAGAGATTACTTGGTCCTAGAGCTGATGGAAGGAGTTCTGTCAGTTAAAATTTCATCTGGTAACCTTACCATCGTAAATTCTTATGCACCACAAATGGCTGAAAAACTCTGTGATGGGCAGTGGCATACAGTTTTCCGTGAGTAAAAAATAACCAATGTTATTCCACGATTTGCATTAGTTGCTACACCTGTTGTTTCATATATGATGAGTGCTCAATTCTGGATATATTTGTTCAATTCAATCGTTTCGTTTTTAGTTTTAATGAGTGAAAACATCTTAAATCTGGCGGTTATTGTTTTTGTAACCTCAGGTTTTGTAGCTAGTAAGGGTATTCACGGTCTGTTTGGAAAATCGATCGTCGAAAACCGAATTAATCTAAAAATCATGAAGGTCCCTCGTCGAAAATCAAAATACTTACCTACTAAGCACCTAGCTCCCTTGCTGGAATTGATGAGAGCAAAATAAGTGCGGGTTATCCTTAACCAGGTTATGAATAACAAATAAACTTATTCGTAAAAAATTAACATAATACTTGACTATCTATAAACTTGATAGGTAGGAACTCGAGAATTCGGACAACTTTATGGACGCGTCAGTAGATCTGAATAACAAAAACGACAATCGTGTCTTATTGATGAGGATGTTTCGCTACAGCCGGTGTGATCGTTGCTACTTTTTGAAACTACTTTCGAAGGATTCATCTCGTCTTAAATCGAATAATCTTAACAGACAGCGTCCATGAACATTGGGACATGTCGAAACTCAAGTTTCGATGATTCGACATCTAAACTGCTGGTCCATGACTACCCTTACTGTTTGTCAGCTGATCGGAGAATCCCATTTTTGACTTAAACGATTAAGAAGTTCCGATAGGAACTCGCTACCTATTTGAAAATGCATACAAATATTATTTAACCAGATTATCATGTCATCTGTCTTGATTTGCAGTTGCCAAATATAAGCATGTGGTTCAACTCAGTGTGGACTCCCATCATGCAGAACCAACCATCGGAAACAAGAAAAAACAATCGTCAATTCAATCAAACCATCCCTTGTACATTGGTGGCCACCCCACTATGAATGTTCCTGGTATTGAAGTTGGAAAGCAATATGTTGGGTGTATTAGACTTCTCGCAATAAACGATAAAACCACCCAGATCAATTTGGAAGGTGCGGTAGGCAACGTTACACTTAATGCCTGTCCTTTGACGTAATTTTTGTAATTTAGTGTAAGAAAGGAGGTGTAAATATTTTATAGAATCTCAATAAGAATAAATTAATTTTGTACATACTGTTTGAAATGGTTGTATTTTTTTCCTATTCCCACAGTAGCAGACTTTATGCAGCTACTATCAAGGTTTCACTTGATATGCTATGATCACCCCCTCCCTTAGAAACTAAGCTTGGGAAATGGTGGAAAGACCTATGAAATTATGTTTTTGAACTCAAACACCTGGTAGGTACTTTTGTCGACTTCATCTCAGCCGTTATTATTGTCAATACAGTCAAATTTCCTATGTCTACGTTCATGCTTCAACACGTTCAGTAGGTACTGATGACGTAGCATATTCGTCAAGGTCCTCCTTCTGCAAAGAGGCCCTATTATTATTTTAATTCTTTTCAACAGCCCTTTTCAGGGCTACCAAAAAGAGGTAGGCACACCACAAAAATATTTACAAGACGTCGAAGTACAACTCCGTCAAACAAAATATTTCACCGGAGAGAAAATACTAAATTCTCTCCCAAAAGTGAAATATTAAAGATTAACACGCAAGGCGACCTCCCCAAACATTTACTGGGCGAGAGAGATGCGACAAACATCTCGAGACAGGTCGCCTTGAACGAGAACACACAAGGCGACCTCCCCAAACATTTACTGGGCGAGAGAGATGCGACAAACATCTCGAGACAGGTTGCCTTGAACGAGAACACGCAAGGCGACCTCCCCAAACATTTACTGGGCGAGATAGATGCGACGAAAAGTTCGAAACAAGTCGCCTTAGGAAAACTCAAGGTCGTTCAGCCACCCCCGGGGACCCCGTCAAAGCAACGGACGCAGGGAAACCACCTCGAAAAACCAACTCAGCTATCGTATGCCCAGATACTGGGAAAACACTGTGCGAACCAATGAGATTGCACAGTCGAATTTACGAAATTAAGCGAGCCAATCCTAAGCTAGTTTGATCGTACCAAATTAGTTGACGAAACTAATTTACATACTAACCATAAAGTGGACACCACTTTTTGTTATAAATACCTCGTTCAGAGCCTGGCATTTCATTCCACTCTCCGCTCTCGACGACGACACCTCCGAAGTACGAAGAATTCTACACGCTCTACGCTGACGAACCTTCTGCATTGCGAGTTCATCTCAAGAACGGCTTCCCACTGCTTTCTACAAGCCAGACCTTCTCTCCTCACAGATTTCGCATTGGCATCTACGAGTCCAGTGATTATTCATCCTGCTCATTGCCCAACGTAGATCTCCTGGTAGGACGCCACCCGGTACTTCTATCGATATTCTCTTTAGACAGTACGCCCGAGGGACGTTTCCGAGCCGTGTCACCCGGACTACATAGCCTTCAGCTCGTAGTCGACCGCTGGGGCGCGCCGGTAAATTACTCAGCTCCTACGCTCTAATTTACCGTCTACGGAAGTCTTTTTCAAGACTGCGAGGTAGGACCCTGCCGTCTGAGCATTGGAAAGACGCTCCGGCAAGCGAGTCCACTTCCAAAACCCTCTATTTTTCACACGTAGAGGCATCGAAACGAGCCAAAAAGCTCGATCTTTTCGATGGAACGTCAGCCTTCTTACTTCCCCTTGCGGGGGAAGGAGGAAGGCGGCAAGACCGGGCCGAGTGACCAACGTAGTGCGCCCTACCGGCCACACGGTGAGTCCGCTGAACCAACCATCAGCGCAAGGCGCGACCCGCACGTCCGGGTCGCCTTCTCGCCCGACGTATTCGTTCGAGAAACTGTCGAACAAGACTCACCTACACAAAAGATCGAGCAAACCTTTCAGACTCGCTCTGAAGCCGATCTTTTCGATTCGACCAAGCTGTCCGATTACCCACGATATCCGACGCAGGCTTACACGGTCGATCCGAGTGTCAAATACACTCCAAATGCACAAAAAGCAGAGGATACTTTTCAGTACCTCAACCAAGCTCAGTATATTCCCCTTTCAGATGTAAATCTAAGGCCGGAATATTACAAAACGGCTCAGTACGAAACTGATCGAACCCAGCACTTGGTACACGAGCCTAGCGCTCCGCGCGGCTGCGACACGGACTATCCACCCTTCCGGCCCGCGAAATCAGTTGACCTTGGCGGCTCCGCCCGCATTCCTCGCGGGGGTGGCCTAGAAACCAACCCGCATAACCGGGATCTAAATGTCCGACTTGGTCTACCAACGTCAAGTCAAACCTATATAAATCCACTACAAATGGTGACCCCGCCTTTGAACAGGCTCAACACGGAGCATTTCGTTCCCTCTTATGAAGCTAGTGGATTTCAGGGAACCACTGCGGGCGTGCGACCCCCGCCGGGCCTCTACGCCCCACATCTCACGCAACATCCCTCTACAAACAGTGGCTTTCAAGCACTTTTAGAGGAGATGGGAGATTATCAAAAACCAGTCTTCCAAAAGAAGAATATTGATCGTGCACTCGCCGAGTTCGATCAATACTGCGTGAGAAAACACATGAGAACGCAAAACGAATGCTTCTCAGCTATATACAAGTGGGTACCAGAAGAAATGAGGGAAGCTATCGACTCAGCTTACCTCACGGCGCCTCACGCACCCTACGAAGAGGCCAAACAGCGCCTCCTACGAGAATATGGGTTGTCTTTACAGGACAGGCTCCTCGCACTCGAGGACCCCGTATCTCTCGCCAAAAAACCCAGCACCAAGTACCACGAGATGTACTCGAAAGCTGTTGGGTACTTTTCGGAAGCTCTAATCACTCAAAAGTGGATTGAGACTCTTCCCATCGAAGCACGAGGTATGGTCGCAGCTCAGCCTACCACGACCTCCCGGCTCGACCTAGCTGATACGCTACACGCGTACAGAGCAGAGAATACTTCTCTGAACATACGAGGAGTTGAATCTACTCCGAAACCCATAAATACTGGTTTCAAAAAGGCCCTCGCGAAACAAGCTGAGTTCAAACCCCAACCAGTGGAGAGTAAGCCTCACAAACCGATGGCCTACGTCTGTCGAAACCACGTACGTTTCGGTAACGAAACTCGCAAATGCGCAGACCCAGAACACTGCACTTGGAAGACAAACACTGCTTCCAAAACTAGCAAAAAGGCTGCGACTATAAGCCAGCCTAAAACCCGAGTTCCTACCAAAAATACTCAACAGTCGGTACAGGAAAGTACCATTCCAACCTCCGACACAGAGAGTTCGGAAAACGAATAACTGCCAGCGTATCTGAGCCTATACGCCGGCAGTCTACTGAGTATAAAAGGCTTTTCTTCAAGTGCAAACTGAATGGCACTGAATTTCTCATTGACACGGGAGCAGAAGTGAACATTCTGCCCCACAATGTCACAAAAAAATTGGGCTTGAAAATTCTCAAGTCCAACGTTAAGCTCACAGCAGCTAACGGAGCCCCTATAGATACACTAGGGCGAGCTGACACAACAATTAACATCGGCCTCGGGGACATGACCACCGAGTTTATGATCACGAAAGTTGATCTAGCGATCCTAGGTATCCCATTCCTCGAATCTTGGGATATCGGAATACGGGTCAAACACAAGTACATTTATAAAGATAAAATGAAGTGCTATGCCGATCAAAAAATAGCTGCAGTCATGAACAAAAAGTTCACTGACGAACAAATTGCAGCTACTATCCCTCACCGTGACAATACACCTCAACCAGAGGACGTGCAAATCACGGAGGACGAAAACATTCGCTCTATCATTAACAAATACAATGATAAAATGAGCAAAATTCATGGTAAATGGAAGAACAACGGGGTTTACCACCGTATAACCACGGAAGGAACCCCAGTACACTTCCGAGCGAGACCCATGGCAGGAGAAAAACGGGCTCAAGTCAAAAAGACTTTTGACGAAATGCTTTCAGAAGGCATAATTGCACCATCGGATTCCGAATGGGCATCTCCGTTACACTGTGTGCCAAAAAAAGACGGGTCATGGAGAATCACCGGCGATTACCGTTTCCTCAACGCGAAAACGAAGAAAGACGCCTACCCTCCTCCTCACATTCGCTCGTTCCAAGCGAATTTACATGATACGCAAATCTATTCAACAATAGATTTAAAATCAGCGTATTATCATATCCCGATGCACCCAGATGACGCTCATAAAACTGCGATTATTACACCTTTCGGTCTTTATGAGTTTAAGAACATGAGCATGGGTTTGGCCGGAGCGGCTCAAACATGGCAAAGATACATGGACAGCATCATGCGAAAATTTGATTTCGCATTTGTATATCTAGATGACATCCTGGTGGCTTCGAAGAATTATAACGAACACATGAACCACCTCAGACAAATTTTTGACAAACTAGGGGAACACGGACTTCGAGTAGGTTTTGATAAATGCATTTTTTCGAAACCTACCGTCGATTTCCTAGGTTTCACTATCTCGAAGGAAGGTAGGGTCCGTGGGAGGGGTCAATTTCCCCCTCCACCGCACCAAAACCGAGGTTTATTGTGCGGTTCTCTCCACTGTTTCCAACCTATAGGTTCTGGAGCCAATCCCCCTCCCCCACCAGACTGAGAATTCCCCCCACAAGGTCATCTACCGATACTATCTCCCCAGGGTCAAGGGTCCCAAGGGTTCTGAATCGTTTAGCTTCGAGTGCTGGGCATTCAAAAAGAAGATGAGAGGCGGTTTCTTCCTCCTATCCGCACATTCTGCACACTGGATCACCTGTGTAGGCTCCAATCCTGTGCAGATTTTTCCTGAAGCACCCGTGCCCAGTCACCATTCCCACCAAGAGTCCTATTTTCCTCCTCGAGAGATTTAGGGCGGCTGTACTCCTACGATGGCAGGGAAAGAGGCCCTCCTTTTACTCTCGTTCTGGCCTGTTGAAAAAGACTCGTTCCTAGAGTTTTTCTGTAGATAGTTACCCGAGCTAATAATAGAAATTTCCACAGTGGTTTTTTCTCATTGTTTACATTTGATCTTGCCGGTGCCTGATTTTAGGTATCTAATTATTGAAACTTGATCATTTTGAGCTTCTTTGCAAAAAAAAGCAGCTTGGTGGTTAACTTTTACTTGGCAATTATCACTGTAGGTGGATGGTGTTCATGAAGGGCACACTTTCATAAGAAGGAGCTCTTCTATGTAATACTTTTGACATATGTAAGCACTTTATATCTGTCTTACGTAGGTAATTGTTAGCGAATTTTCGTAAAAAATGAAGCTATTTTAATGGCTCCAAAATTTTAGAAAATTGCTTTTATTGAAATTCGTTTTGAGGCATTCTGAAACAAATCCTAGAGTGTAGCACTGTATGTAACGTGCTCGTAATATGTGTGTGTGTGTGTGTGTGTGTTTATGTCATTCCAAACAATAACTCTCCTTAGGATTGAGATGAAAATTCCGTTCTTGCGCCAAAAAATCGAGCTTTCACATGAAAGGATGAATTCGTTGGTCAGCAATTTTTGAGCACATTAAATTGTTTAAATTTCAAATAAACGCTGCAAATTATTTCACAAAGGTTTATTATTTTTTCAATTGAGTATGATCGTAGTTTTAGTTGGCTAGCGTACGTCATAAGGCCCGTCCAGACTCCTCGGCGTGTTCTATTTCGAGTTGCCACAACCTATACTTCTATAATTATATACGCATGTTTATATTTCTCGATTTGAGCTCCTATCTATTCAAATAGTGATTGCCTTAATAATATCATTATCTAAGTACGTACGAAAAGTCGAGAGGATATGTTATTAAATATGCGTAGGAAAAGCATTGGTATTAACACACAAATATGACCTAGAAAAAAACATATATTCATGCCTATGTGCGAAGTCTATGTGCGAAAGAACGGGTTTTTTAAGTCAATTCTTAGGCCTTTTATGGCCCGGACGGCGAACGGCGGACGGACATTTCAAATTTGGATTCTACGCACCTTGACACGTAAAGTGACAAAGATTGAGGGGGGGTTATAAAATTTTTTTGCTACTCGATCACATAGGCTTATTATTGGAAATAATAAACCAAAAACAGCTAAAAATTGTTAGATTTATATTTTAAACAGAATATTGCTCAATAAAGTTTATTAACTATAAAATATAACATTCTAAAATTTGTGTACCAAATTATACCGAAAAATGTACCTAAATTTCATTTATATTTGCCAAAATGTCGATAAAAACTGCAAAAAAGCTTTAGAAAATCCAAAATTTCTTTTTGACCAGCAGATTATTATTTAGAATATTTTTTGCCGTAAAATTAATAGTTAACCATTTCTTTTCACTCAAATTAAATAACAATTTAACATAACATATAAATATTATACAATAATTTACGAAAATTCATTCATAAGGTCATGCTGCAAAATGAAACTTTTCTTGTTTGTAATGTGGTCTTGAATAACTACTTTTGGCCGTTCTCCAGCTGTTCTCTACTGTTGGTGAAATCGAGATGTAGCAATCGGGCTTGGCTCCTCTCACCAGTCGTCCCCCTGCTTGAGCAATTGGGTGGAGTTTTCCCTCCTATCATAATTACGTTGGACTTGTCTGAATGCACTGTAGTCTGAACTAAGTTTGAGGCCTAATCACTACGGGAAATGCCGTTAAATAGTTATGGACCAAGCTAACAATTCGCTGAATCAATTCCTGTAGCCGCTGGGTTAAACAACTGGATCTGAGAGAAAAATACATTTAATAATCTGTCTTCCACTAAGAAACAATTGAATGAAGCAAACATAACTGATATTTCCGAGAAAAAAAAACATGTTTTGGCTAAATTCATGGACCCAAAAACTGAGCCCTCATGCGCAAAAGTACCTAGCTATAAAGGCCTTGATTATAACTCAATGTTGGAGTGTTGCAACTGAAGAGAAATTTCTCCTTAGTAGCGAGGGCACTAGTTCGAACTCCAATACGAAACAATAATTAATTAAATCCCTCTCGAGCCAAAACACTGTAATCATCACATTCTCTGACGTAGCATCTTTCACTTCCTCACTCACTTGAGTCAAAACACCATGACAACGGTCTCGATCAACTTCTGGACATTTAGCGAGCAGCTGCTAAGCCAGTGGCCTGCAGTTTCACTTCATCGTTCCTTCAACCCCAAGCTAGCCGAGACAGCTGGTATTTGACTCCGGGGAAATTTTATGATCAAGGAAAACTCTCACTTGAAGAGGTTATGATTAAATAGGCCTCATAGCTCAACCTGTTGGAGTGTTGCAACTAAAAGGAAATTCTTCTTAGTAAGGACACAAGTTCCAACTCCGTCTGAGGAATCAAATATTTTTGTGCCGTAACACAAACAAACAAACTCTAATTACTAGTTAAACTCTATTTAACAATTTTTAATAGGGCAACTTATCTTTTCCAGTGGTAAATTTCAAAACTCGGACAACATAAAGTTAAACTAAAATTCAAATTGAGCTGAAAAACGTCAGAAGAAAACGGTGGTACCTCCGTACATTTATGTACACACAAGGCGTCAACACCTATGGTTTTTTGACATTTTATGTCTTTGCTCTGGCACATAACTCGAAAACCGTTACCAAATATTCTGATGATTTCCGCTTACAACCGAGTCGTTGCTAGGGAAATGGTACCTACTTCGTCGTTTTTCATCCCACAAAATTCGTTGACCATTCGTTCGAAAGCTCTCGATTTATCCAACCATATTATGTTAACTACTGCGAAGTGCGTGGCCAACAAGCTGAGTTATGAGCATGGTTATATGAATAATTGTTTACACACAGGTGATCATTTTCAATAATTGATATTGTGAACATGATTGCAACCGCTTGTTAATTTCTGATGATTTCATTGAGCTGGTGTTTCGATGATGTGATTCATAGCAGGTGATACGAATATTGCGAGAACGGTTTGATTTGTGAAGCGGTGGTTAAATCATTTTAATTGGTAATTTCTATACTTTACATTTACACTATAGGAAGCTGTAATTTCGTATGTAGCCTCTTTAGGAGATTTACTTGACCATGCCCAGGGTCCGGATCAGATGAGTGGTTCTCAAAGCTAATTTCTATGCTTTACACTCTAGGAAGCTGTAATTTCGTATGTAACCTCTTTAGGATATTTACTTGACCATGCCCAGGGTCCGGATCAGCTGAGTGGCTCTTAGATCTAATTTCTATGCTTTACACTCTAGGAAGTTGTAATTTCGTATGTAGCCTCTTTAGGATATTTACTTAACGATTCCCAGGGTCCGGATCAGATGAGTGGCTCCTAAAGCTAATTTCTATGCTTTACACTCTAGGAAGCTGTAATTTCGTATGTAGCCTCTTTAGGACATTTACTTGACGATGCCCAGGGTCCGGATCAGCTGAGTGGCTCTTAAAGCTAATTTCTATGCTTTACGCTCTAGGAAGCTGTAATTTCGTATGTAGCCTCTTTAGGACATTTACTTGACGATGCCCGGGGTCCGGATCAGCTGAGTGGCTCTTAGAGCTTGCATACGAGTCTGCAACTAAAGACATAAAATGTCCCAATGTGTTGCAGACTCGTATGCAAGCGTTTCTTTATAGACTAAATAAGCAGCAATTTTGCCGAAGCGAAAAGATGAGACCGACAACTCAAACGTTTCATTTCTTTTGATTTTCACGTACCTACCTAACTACAAATAAGCCGTTGATGGTTTTCAATGGATTTTGTTTTGGAAAGATTTGAAACGTGTTAAACTCCTAGTGGCATTTCTATATTTCTAAAAAGTAGGAACAAGTCAGTAGGACCTATTTACTTGAGAACTGGAAGGCGAAACATTTGAACTACCAAATGGGCAACTGTCCGCTTATCAGGCGTTCTTTGCTGTTATATACTTACTTCCGCTTGGGAGCGCTATTAGCACCCCGAAGGATTAACCTCAGTTACAGCTCCATAGTCCACTCATATCACATGGAATCTAAAGTTGGTGGTGTTCTCTTACTTTTTCTCGAAGCCTCGAATCATTGTGGAATGCTGCCGAACCGAATGATTTGAACGCGTTTTTTATATAAATTAGGTACTTATTTGAAATTCTGTAAAATCAATTTGCGAATAATGTCCTACAACGATGGAAATTGGTGCCTCATAGAAAGCGACCCTGGAGTGTTCTCCGAGTTGATACGGGAATTTGGTAAGTATACCCACCTACTGATATACCTAATGTGTTTAGTCTATGGTGTAAAATTATGTTAATGGTGCATAAACTACTATACATATTATATGTAGTACCTACCTTCTATCAACCTTCCTCCCCTGTTCTTTTGAAAAATATTTGAAAAATATTTAACGCACCTACTGGCTTGAGACATTTCAAATCCGGTGTACATTTGACTGAAGATTCACAATTGCTCTTACTTCATTGTAGGTTTGCCTTCTTCATTGCTCATACTTCCTACCTAGATAATATATGCAATTGTTACGTACGTTATAAATATCAACTCCCTAATGGCGGGAGGCTTCATTATAAGTTAGTATACAATTAAGATTTATTTAGCGTCGCTCAATAGCCCTTGAATGCTTGTTAGTGTAGACTGCACGAGGACCCCGAATGTGGTACACGAAGAACTGCAGCCCACATGAGGAGGGAGTCCGTACTCCTCTTGCCCAGTATGCTTTTTGCCTGTCTTTTCAGAAGACGTTGAGCTTTCAGTGCAAGAAAAAGCACGATCGGCCTAATGAGGATATTGCACCACGCTGGTGAAGCCTGTTGAAACGAGCAAACTAGCAATTTTGTCTCCATCTTACTACTATCTAGTGATATGGACAAAACAAGACTTGAAGTTGGGTAGGTACACAACAGCGGTTCCAAGCACCGCGAGTTCATGAACCGTCATTCCCAGCTCAAACCGAAGATTTCCCGCCAGTGTATGGTATTCTGTGTTTACCTTCTGCGTTCTCCATTCTTCAATGGCTCCTTATTTAAGGTCTTCCGGCAGCTCCACACACGCTCGGACCTTGCTGGTTGATAGGGTGGGGGACCCCGGACCGCAGGATGGTCCGATGGGAAACCTATCCGACGAGCTCTGCAGGACACCTGCAAAGGAAGGCCTCCACACACGTCCTGCACGCCTCTCGTGCAAGAAGAGAGGGAAGTTTTTTGTTCCCCTCACTTCCTGCAGCAAGATCGTGAATGGGCCGCTTGAGCTGGTTTCACAGTGTAACGAGAGGAAAGATGGAAGGACGACAAATCAGTGGAGGGGCGGGGGAGTCGGAAAGATTGTTAACATGAAGGGGTCACCTTGGTGAACGGAATCATAACTTTCCTACTGAAACCCTCTCTGATCTGAAACCTCTACTTGCGGTTATCAACATTCCTGTCCAATGAGCTTGCGTGGAGCTCGACGGAACGTGGAAACGGCATGAAAATTTAAAGCCGTTGCAACGTAAAGGTTTCTAGATTCTTACTTGAAATCAATATTGCTTTATTGGATCTCTGAAAATTTCATTAGAAAATGGATGAATGTTGTGGAAATTAAATTTGCAGAGGTTGTCATTAAGCCTTCTGAGATAAATCGCGTAGAGGAAAATCTAGACTAACCTGCACAATTCCTGGAAATTGAATGAAATATCTTGGTGTGAGATTCAACAACCGAAAGACTTCGAGATATTGTTCCCACTAATCAGCGATCCATGCTAGGCTAACCTGGTTCCAAACTAACTATATACAATTCAAGTGGTTTCGCTTGAACAAAACTTGTCTTCCACCAACTCCCTATTTCATTTCTTTTCTTGTAGCATTAAAAGGAGTATCTGGGGCCTGTTCCTAGCGCTCTTGACACTAACGCTAATAGCAGAACCTGACGGAGGTTTTTCAGGTTCAGGTTTCAGGTGTGTAGTCTAGTCAAATCTATATGGATTGTTCAGCCATTGGGAAAATATGATTAGCGACGTCTATAGACAGAAACCATTCCTAACCATTTCTAGGCTTTCCTAGTAATCTTTCCACAGCGTCTAAAAAATTTTAAAAGACATTGACTACTCCCGAAATTAAAGGCCTAACTATGGAGCCCACTAGGGAGTGAAAAATACAGAAGTCTAGCTCTCTACTGATTGAGCTTCGGTGGTCTTATGTAATGATCATGGACTGTTGAACTTGTCGCTAATAGATCCAATTTCAACTGAATGTTATCACTGGCCTTTCTCATGCTAGAAGCATGGCTACCCACCGCAGGCTCCAGATATTTTTTTAGCAATAAGATACAGATAGTTAATGGCTGACATGTAATTTCGTCAACTTTGTCGATTTATTAAACCCCTCAATCCTGTTAAACACCTCTATTTTGTGCCTTTTCAATTTAACACAAGCTTCTGTCACACTAATGGCTGCCATGTTTTGCCCTTGTTCTGAACTGTCAATATTTATCGAAAGTTATAAAACACACCTTCCGTTTTCTCTCCCGTATCCATTCAAATGCTGATTCATATCATGATGCGTCTTCATATTTGTACAATATTGAAAATACGGATTCCAGTTATATCTTCAACAATGGCAAGATGCATTGTTATCTTTATCACAGACTTTATGTGCCTGATTCGTTTCTCTTGGATATTTTCTATTAACTATGATGTGAGATAAACATTCTGGATTAACATCACTTGCATTGAATTAGGTGGAACAGAAATTCACAATTCGACATAGTTATTATTGTGTTATTGCTTCAATAATGCAGGAACGTCCTTTGTTTGTTCTCCGTTTTCCAGGTTGCACTGGCGTCCAAGTTGAAGAAATATGGAGTTTGGAAGCAGGCCAATTCGAAGATTTGAAGTAAGTTTCTTGTAACGCCCCGAGAGTTACGACCTATATCAACAACTAGTATGCCTATATTAATCAATGATTCATATAGATTCCAAAAACCTAATTGAAAAATATCGGACCTACATCGTCTTATTACCTAGGAACCAGAGAACAAATCTGTTCCATTGAACAACTTCTCAAAAGTTGGTATCTCCATTTTAAGGTAGGCTTGGAACTTGTGTGAGAGAAGTTCTTCGGACAACACATACTCTGGATCCATAGAGTGGCATTTTGCCAATAGGGATGAACCCACAGTCGAGTCCTGCGAAGCATTCTTCTCCTCCTTATAACTACAGCAATTAATAACTCGTCATCTGATGATGAACTCATTTTGAGTGATAACACTATCGACAAGATAGCTAACTTGACTAAATACAAAAAGCACATGTCTCTTGTGCGTGAAAGGACTTGTCTTATGTTTCAAGTCGCGTGTCTACTGGTCTGATGTCTCGAGTCTAACCAGTGTGAAAGCCGCCTAACAACCCAACCGAATGTTGTGAAGCTTTTATATTTCTACTGCACATTTATATGAAATTGTTTTCCTCTTGAAAACGAGATCGTCTGCACTTTTACAAACTTTGCAGATTAACTCAGCATGATTTATTATCGTTAATGATTAATTTATTTAATATATAACATTATATACTCCTCCCTCTTCAATATAGTGAGTAATAATCTCATTCCTAATCAGGTTATTATGCATGCGTGAAGGTCTCTGTCCAAAATTTTGATTCTTGAAAAACATTCGTTGTTTTAGGCCAGTCCATGGTTTGATATTTTTGTTCAAATGGATGGCAGACGAGGAACCGGCAGGCTCCATTGTGAAGGATTCCAGATTGGAAAAAATATTCTTTGCCAAGCAAGTGAGTGGTTTATAATCGTAAATTATCCCACCTGATTCATTTGTCATATTACATTGTCTTTGATTTCTATGTCACGTTAAAATCGCAGGTTAAAATAAATTTTAATTTAACGTTTTCTCGAAACTATAGCAGGTCATCAGAAAAAAGTATTATCTCATCTTCAAAAGTAAATGATTATCGAACTAGAGTTTGAAAAACTTGATGCAGTAGAATGTATTGTTTAGAATTATGGATTTATTTTGAACTATTCAGATCTTGGTGATTCATTTTGTAGTTTACATCTTTCTTTCGTGCCTTGACATACGTGGCCAAGAGCCTTATTATTTACATCCCTGAATTGATTGTATGGTGGTTGTATCATTGATGGAAATAATGAATATAAATCCCTACCATTGATCTTTGCATAAAAATCTTTATTTAATCCATATGAAGTACCGAATGAAATTGCCCTTTTATCAATGTCATCACTGCATATTGATCAACTTGATAATGTTATGGGTACGATTTAAAATTAACGTAATTTTATGTACAGGTCATCAACAATGCTTGCGCGACGCAGGCTATTTTAAGCATTTTATTCAATTGCAAACACCCCGATATGAACTTGGGAACAACTCTGTTGGAGTTTAAGGAGTTCTGCCAGAGTTTTGACGCCAACATGAAGGGTTTGAGTTTAAGCAATTCTGAAGTCATCCGACAAGTCCACAACTCCTTTGCAAGGTGAGCTTGTAATCAATCTCCATGCTCTTCAATTAGGTTATGGCCAACTTATGTGTGATGGAATTTCTAATTTTTGATATAATTGGATTCTGTGACCTTGGAAATTTCTAACTCCAAATTTGCAGCTCAAAACTCAAATTGTTTGGAGAAAAAATTGATAGAACAATGTCAAGGGTGGGTGGCACTTAGGTCTCTCTCTCTCTCTCTCCCTCCTTCCCTCCCTCCCTCCCCCCCTTTCCAGGAGTCAGTGGGTTTAATGTAATTTCCCTAAGACGTAATTCGTCTTTCTTTATGCTGCTGTTTTGGTTACTTCCAATCATTCAATAGCCTTCATATTGCACCTTTTTAAAGTGCTCCCTTCGAGACCTTTCAGCTGATGTAATAGAACTAAATAACTGAAATTGCCCATTGTGGAAAACTAATTCGCAAAGTTTATTTTTCAATAGTAACTAGGAACTCAACTTACCTGTGGGAAAGATTGAGTAGAATTATAGTAGGTCGTAGTAGAAGACTGTTTACTGATGCAGCTCTCGTGCTCTCATATAGACTAATCGGTTCGACTAAAGCATGGGGAGTTGTTTGGCCAAATTTCTACTACCCCTTTCTCTACTAATTGCTTGACAATGGTCGCTACCTGTGGCCCATTTGCAGGTGGAGGCACTGATTGGGCTACAGGTACTTCTAGGGGGGTTTGCAGACAAAAGGTAACTTATATCTGAAACCCATGATAATAAATCGGGTGACTCTGTTATATATTTCCAGGCATGCAAATAACTAGCTAGTCTCCCTGCAAAGAGAGAGAGAGTGGAAACGGATTAATTTTAATATCCATACTACTGACCTATGTTATCATTGGTGTGGCCAGAATCGCCTCTCCGGAAGGGGGCGTCCTGTGACTCATCTTCTGCGGTTCCTGAAGGCGGTGCCCCTGGAGCGTCTTGACGTTTCCCCGAACTGAACTGGAGGGTTCCAAGTTTCTGGCCACAAGTGCTCTCTTTTGCCGGACGGCTAGAAGAGGCACCCTCTGGTCATTTGGTCAATGATATTTTAATTTTGTCTTTATCGGAAGTCGATTGCACCCATTTTGAGGCTGTCTCATCTTGAATGTTCAGGTAGCAGATGCAGTAGAAGTCTATTTTTTCTTATTCAGGACTCCCTGAAGAGGTTGGCCGTGATTAAACTTGAGGCGTCCCATAATGCTGAATATATGGTTTTGTGTTCCATCTTTGGCGCCGAAAAGAGGGAGACGAGGTTCAAGGCATGTGCTACTGCTAAAAGTGCCTGGACTGATTAAATTTGTGATTTACTCGCTGACTCGTCTGCTCTTGTGGCTACCGCAGGAAAACAATCCACTAAATTGGGATCCAACTGTGGGGGCAGAAGAGCTGCCTTGTGGATTTGTGGGTCATACTTGAACTGAAGTTCGTCATAAGTTTGTTTTTCTAAACCCCCTACGCATTGTTTATAGCCATTTTTCCTCCATCGTGGGGTGTATAAAAATAGGGGTCACTGGAGGGGTTTCGTCAAATCCCATAACCGAACGTAAATGTTGCAGAAGGGCCGGGACTCCAGAAACCTGCTTGTCTACTGACGGCGACACAGTTGCAAAACCAGCGAAATGCCTCGGAAGAGGGGCGATGAAGGGTCCCAGAGCGAGTCTTGCTCACAAGAGGTCGAGTAATCCGACGACGATGAGGATGACATGATAAGGAAGAGTCCCTAAGTCTTGCTCTGGGAAGACGTTTCTTCGGCCTCTCATGACGATACGCATGCAGATGCGACACCTCAGAGTGCTTCCTCGACCTCTTCTTTCTGCGTCTACACCTAACCTCGTCAGAGTCAGAAGACTCAACAAGGTTTGAGGTAGTTCTCGTGGGAAATTCCGGTGGAGGTACCGCTGTTTGACGCTGGATATCGTCGACATTGACTTCCTGGAAATGATGAAAAGGCGGTGCATCCGTATTTCTTCTCGAAAAAGCAGGCGTACTTGCAGGGATGATGGCGGAGAGCGAATCCCTAACTCTAGTACCCACACCCCGTCTCGGTTTCTTATTCGTAACGGATTTCGGCGCTGGGCTCATGATTTTTCGGCACAAACTGGTTCGAAATTATTGGAGGAACTTTAAAAAAATATTTCTTCTCACTTTCACGCAAGAAAAAACGCGCGTAAAACAGAAAATACTTGGCAATTTCTGGGAGCATAAACCACGTGCAACACGGTGAAAAATGCAGTGGGGCAGCACGGGCCAAGATGGTGGAACGTGGGAGACGCAGGGTGGCCAATATGTAGGAGTAAATAGTCCGTTTTTTGTTTGAAAAACTGCGCTTTTTTCAAATTATTTTTGTGAAATTCATCGTAACAGCGTCTATACGAGAGTTGCATCAGTTAACAGTCTTCTACGAAGACCGTGCTATAATTGTGCTTTTCGAGAAACTTGTCAAGATTGCTGAAGTTTGTCATCATTAGTAGGTGATTAAATATACAACATTCCTCAAAACAAAATTAATTCCCTGCGTTCTTCTTGGATTTTGGGATTTCTGGACGAATTTCTTTTCTACTGACCGGAAATACGTCATCTTTATTTTTCTGGGGAAATAGGAGATGATTATAATGATAATCATAATCCTTATATTATAATGATTTAAGAGAACCAACGAGCGGCTGTTTTCATCAATGTATGATTTGACTTACTCTGGACTTTTTTTCACTCAAGTCAATTAGTAATCAAACCTTCAAGTGTTTGCTAATGTTCTCAGACAATGCTGTGCTTATGAACCCATGACATAATAACGTAGAACTCAATCTTCTTTCGCTTTAGTGCCAGCACATTGTACTTCCTTCTGTTTTCAGGCAAACCCTTTATGAATTCGACAACAAGAATGCAAGCAAAGATGAAAATGTCTATCATTTTGTTGGCTACATCCCAATTGAAGGACGCCTGTATGAACTTGATGGCCTGAAAGAAGGACCCATAGATCTCGGGGTTATACCACCTGATACAGAGTGGACGGAAGCTGTGAGACCAATTATCCAAAAGAGAATCAACAGGTGCAGGCAATGTTATTGACAATATTGTGCAGATTTGAACTTGTGAACCCTTATTGAACCAATTTCGGCTTTCTTGTCCCTTCCAGAGTGTCTGAAATATTTCTTATGAGATTTCACATCTGAAGCGTTGTTTCAATTATTTGATGGCATTCTGATAGTTAAAAGTCAAGTACTTACATACCGTTGTTTTATGAAATATTTTGATCATTTCGAACCATCATGATGATCCCCGAGTTCCTGTTTTTGCCAGACAGGTAAATCCAAATTTTTCAAGTGTGAAATTTCTCTCTACTATATCATCATTATAAGTTTGTTTTCTCAGATATCAAGAAGGAGAAATACATTTCAATCTAATGGCAGTGATCTCAGATCAGAAACAGAAGTTTGAAAAAAGACTGGCGGATCTTGCATCACTACCACAGGTATAAGCCTTCACACCTTAACTTATGGCCGTTTGCTAGAAGGCGTAATTATTTGTTGCTCTAGATAGTTTATCGAGTTGTTTTGGTTAATTATTTTCAATAATGAACCTTTGTAATCAACCAAGGGAGGAACCCCCCCCCAAATTTGTTAGTTTACGTTTCAAGATTCTCCGAAACTACTGGACCAAATTTACGTAAGCCGGGGATGTGCCAGTAACATCGGTACCACCCTCGATCAACCCAAAAGAGTAGTATTTAAGTTGAAATGTTAACGATTCTATATCTCGATAACTGAGGAATGAAAGAGTGTTTTTTGTTTGATCCATGGACAAAGAGGTTCACTAAATCGAATGAGACCATCTGGGTTGCTGTACGCTCATCCGTTCGTTTTGCTTTATAAGGGGAAATATTGAGGGGATCGATAGAGTTGTGTACTGCCGTGCCGTGCTGGTGTTCAAACCCCTCCCCCGGAGTCAAATAATTTTTTACTGCTTAACAGTAGTATAGTGTATATTGGGTAAACTGGTCTTAGGTGCAAAAAATTGTTGTTGCTTTTCTTTTAAAGTTTTTTGCTTATTATTAAGGTGACATAAAATGGCACCAACCGCATATTTTTATCTCAAACGATCTCGATTTTTTTTTCTCCCCCTTTAAGGAAAACCGTGTTTTTCTTTTCACCACTTTACTTCATTCAATTTTATTTCTTGACCACATTTTCCCTATAATTGCCTATAAGCAACTTTAAATCTTGAAAAACACCATCTAGAGATCATAACAGCAGCTCTGACATAGACGAATTTGAAAAATTGAAATTTCAGAAAATCTTTAAAAAGTTACTACCTACACTCTTTAAAAAAAAAAAAAAAAAAAAAAAAAAAAATAAAAACTGTCCAATCTAATGAAAACTTTTTTATTTAATAAGCTTTTCGACGGTATGGTCAACTTTATGCTTCTTTTGATCCTTCGATGAACAATTTAAGTTTAAAGGCAAAAAATGTTAGGGGATTTTAAGTTGTTTTTTGATCAGAGGGAGTTGTGATCTCATCGCTTCTACCGATCCAAGGGGTAACATTTTGGGTTAGCCAATCACAAACTCTTTTGCTGTAATTTGGAGGATCACCATGTTACTGGAAAATAACGTTTTCACGGATATCTGCAGGAACAGTTTTGAGGAGTTGGAGTAAATAATTTTGGAGAAAATCTAAGTAATTGTCCCCGTTTAGTCGATCCAGTAAGATGTGTGTACTAATCAGACTGTTTCCAATGGGGCTTTGAATATGAGAAGCTTAAGGTAGAGCACATAAACAAGGACCTTACCGATTTGCTTTTCTTTTGTTGTTTATAAGGGCTGCCATGACGGCCACAAGTTTTTTTTCTTCTTTTTGCCTATTGTTTTTGATTGTGTGTGTTTCTTTATTATTATTATTTATTAATTATTAACAACATTCTAATTTTTATCAAGATTGATGGTGTGTGGAATGAATCGTAAAGTGAAAAGAGGTGACACAAAGTATCAACAAGGGGAAAGTCATGTTGTCCACTATGTCCTTCAGATCCTTCGCCTCCTAGCGGCTTATTACTACTTACTACACCAGCCTGAACGTTGATCGTGAATCTTTGCTGGAAGCTGCCGAACCTCATGAGGATTTCCTTGTCACTAACAGTGCGTGTTATGAATGTTGAAAATGCCCTTCCTCGTATAGAGTGATTCGTCGGTCCACAATATCTTTCTAAAAAAAATTGAACGGTTTGATATCTGAATTGAGCAGCCAACCACAGGTATGAACTCGACATTCGTGGTCATTTTCTTCTAAGCCTTGGACTTTCGTTAGGTGATAGTGATAAAAATTGATGTGATGTACGATTTTGCGGAGTGACAGGTAATTTCACGCTCAGTTGCAAGGTTTCTAGAAGAAACAGCAGGACCCTCACTCATCCTATTGAGCACATTGTCTTCCACTCCTACATCATGAGAATGGTGTCCAATTTCAGTTCGCTGTGATGCAAGAGAACCCCTACCCAATAAACGTTGATGAGTTGCCGTGAATCTGGAACCCCTCTGTCAGGATATCTTAGCATAATACTGGTGCTGTGCAGCAAACGTTTTTCCCTCGCATAACCCTTACACAAAATAAATATCAGCATACTCGCGGTTTGTGAACCGGGTCGTTTTGTTACGCTCCAGGAAAATAACTCTCACAGTCGAAGAGATTTGGTCACCCTGGCCTCATAGCTCTGATCGTTAGAGTGTCGCAACTACGAAGAATTTCCCGTAATTTCTCGTAGTTGTGACGACGCAAGTTCGAACTCCTGTCGAGGTATCAAATATTTTTAGCCCGTTACAGTGACGCAGTCGAAATAGGACCCGAAATGATACGAAACAATAATTAATTAAATCCCTCTCGAGCCAAAAGACTGTAAACATCACATTTCCTGTTGTTATGCCTTTCACTTCCTCGCTCGACTGCTGGCTTGTTCCAGCGAGCATCTGCTGAGCCAGCGGCCTGCAGTTTCACTTAGTCATTCATCCGACCCCAATCCAGCCGAGACGGCTGGTATTTGACTCCGGGGAAATGTTACGCTCCAGGAAAATAACTCTCACAGTCGAAGAGGTTTGGTCACCCTGGCCTCATAGCTCTGATCGTTAGAGTATCGCAACTCCGAGGAATTTCCCGTAATTTCTCGTAGTTGTGACGACGCGAGTTCGAACTCCTGTCGACGTAGGTATCAAATATTTTTGGGTCGTTACAGTTTCTAACATTAAACTGCGTTGGGAATCATTTTCCTTTACCATTTAAACAGGTAGATATACGAATTTGTAATGCGCTAGTTTTGAACCTTAGACTTATTGACAGTGCTGAGTCACTACTCCCCCTGATTAAAAAAACAACTTAGAACTGCGTTTATTTTTCTTTAAACGTATTAACGTAAAACCTTATTATCACTTGAATTTTCATCGTAGGAACAAAAGAATCACAAAGTTGACCTTGCTGTTGATAAGTTTATTAAATGAAGAAGTTTTCATGTGATTGGCCAGTTTTCAAGATTTTATTTATTTTTTTTTTTCAAGAAGAGTAGTAACGTTTTTGAAGATTTTCAGAAATTTTAATTTTTCAAATTCGTTTATGTTTAAGCTGCTATATTATGGGCTCTAGATGGTATTTTTAATAAGTAGTAAGATTTAACGTATATCATGCTTATAGAAAATTCAATGCGGATTTCGAAAATGTGGTCAAAATTTGAAATGGAGTGGAGTAGAGTGGTGAAACTTGAGTTTATAATGAGAAAAATACGGTTTTCCTCAATATACCGTTAAATATATCAGATTGGGATACAAATATGCGGTTGGCGGCATTTTACTACATTTTTATGTAGTTTTACGCAACAATTTTTGGAACTACGAGTAGTTCACCCTGTATATATATATATATATATATATATATATATATATATATATATATATATATATATATGAACTTTTTTTTAGTTTTTTCCCGGTAGGTGACATCGTCTAGTGTACAACTCAGTTTGATAGTTAATTTTTTGGGGACCAGTGATCTTCGTATAAGGGCTATCTATAATAATAAACCTTTGTGTAATAATTTGCAGCGCTTTTCGTTATGTAATCATTATTGTGTCGGTTGTCCTCAATAGTGTGTTCCTTTTTTTTAGACTCCAAGCACTGTCGAGGAAGTCCAGAGAATCACACAGCTTCTGTTACAAGAAGAAGAAAAAAGAAAAGCGTACAAGAACGAGAACATAAGACGCAAGCACAACTACCTTCCTCTTATTGTGGAGATATTGAAAATCCTGGCCAGCCAAGGGCAACTGCTCCCTTTGTACGAAAAGGCGAAAGCCAAGGTTATTGTATAGCTTCGACTTGATTCATTCTTTTTTTTCTATTTGAGCAACAAAATTGTGTATCTAATTTCAACAATAGTACTAGTCTAAAACAAATAGATGTGACATTTCTTAATTCGGATTGTATCTTAATTTTTGGAAAAAACAGTGTACATGCGCCATTCAACTTTCGATTCACGATAAGGCTCTGAATTCAGGAATGTGCAAAATAGTATGGCTCTGGTAATACCTATATGTCATACCTGTTTAGAGGTGTTTGAAAATCATGATGTTGTGATAATTTGAAGAATGCAAGGTGATTGTCTGTGACTGTCCAATCAGCATTAACCACGTATTTAAAAAAAAAAAAATGTTTATTTGAAAGCTGAGACTGAGTTGAAATGATACCTATTTAGTTTTTTTAGTCGCTGATTTTTAATTGAATTCCGGAGTTTTGATAACGTCACCAGTGCACTTGGCTAGATACACGGTTTAGGATCCATGAGTCTGTTGAGACAACCTATCAAGTGACCTTGATGACATTGGTGAGAAATGCTCCGCCGCTAGGTGCATCACTGTCGCCATTCGGCAGGAGCAAGTGAGTTCACTGTACAAAGAAACATTCCTGATCTATAAGCGATCATTCTGTTTACAAAATTACAACTGCAAGCAACCGAGATCTATTATACATATTTTATTTTCAATTCCGTTCGTTTGCGTACTATAATGAGTCGAGTTGAAAGCAGTTTCTTTCAGTGCATGAGTTCAACTCAACTTCTACTCTATCAATAATTTCTATCGGTCATATTGAATGGTACCTCAGCAGCGTCAAACCAAAGTTTTCTTCTCCGAGGATCACGGGGGCAACACAAAAGAAATATTTCTTCCCGTCTTTATTTCTAGCATTATAATATCCTCACATAAAGCACTTTGTCTACTCATAATTGATTAGAGAGAAAACAGAAATAATAACAATAAGCTCAACTCTGGGGAAAAACGTGCAATACAAAAAGTCGGACGAGATAACAGTAATCACAGGGGGATGCTAATTAGCCACCAGGCAGGAAATTGGTTAGAAGATTGCTCGCGAGAGTGCAACGGGATGTAGTTATGGATACTATAACATCCATCCAAGTTTGTAAACTTTTGAGCTGCTCTGTGGAGGAAAAAGCTCAAAATGTGACTTCACCAGTGTGCCGTAGGTAATTATAAAAACTAAGTAAATACTTGGGATTTCGCCTGAACCATTTCACTTTTCCATACAGTTATGAACACACACACACACAAAAAAAAAAAGATATATGGGTAATGCTTATTTGGGTTGCGACTAATCTCAATTTCGGGACATCATCCAATCATCACTTAATTGAAGTTCTGAACCACTAATCACCAACTTAAAATAGAGTAATTACTATTGACTGCAAGTCCATTTTTCAAGTGTATATGAATCAGTTAGGATTTTATTGCACACAATAGCTGTATATTTTGCTATCCATATCGCATTATTATTCCAAACCACTACTAAATATTGTATGTCTCTTTAGAAACATTAACTTAGATCCTAATCTTCGATTTTTGCAGGCTGTGGAAAGAGAATCAAGAAGAAAAGTAAAAGTAGAATGTGAAAATTCTGTGCCTTGAACTGCTCTTCGATCTGGTCTCTCCGTGTACAGAAAATCAAATTTCAGCCCATGGATCGAGTGATCCATCTTCATGTTTGCTCTCCTCCCTCTTCAACTTGGTTTTTTGAGCTAACAAGAACTGTTTCAACGTGTGCTAATCGTGAACTGCCCATGAGATTCATTAAATTATGTGTATGCTAATAATTTGGTTTTTTGTGACTATTCCTATTCTGGTGGTTGATATACAGGGTGGCGGGGATAAGTGACGATAATTTTTTCTGTTAATCTGCATCAAAAATTTAGTAAAATCCCACCAATCGTATATTATTAACTCAATCCGTACTTGAGATATGATTTTTTAAAGGTTTTTCAGGAATACCGTGTTTTTTTATTTTAAACTCAAAGTTCTCCACTTTGCCTCATTTAATTTCAACTTTCGACCTCATTTTCGGTATTAGCTAGTTTTTTTTCCATCATCCAGTAGTTCATCTCCAATCAAGACGACATGCTTCCCGTCTTTTCTTGTTTGAAACAACTTGGGCAAGAGATGCTTCCAAAATTCCCGTGTTCGTCTGTCGTAGAACTCGGATGTATTAAATTGGGATCCCTTGAACTTGTAAATGCTCTGGCGTACTTTAGATTTAGAGAAATTATTAGAGAAATGAATGTGAACTGGTCAACATCTAGAAGGTTGGATGGTGCCTAAATGTCTCACACCTATAACTTCATAATCCTCATGAACGCAATTTAATTCCGTTCTGAAAACGTCCATCACCTTCCTCTTGAATAATACCGTTTCTGTTGTCCGTGTGCCGGTTCTGTTTCGTATTATTTTTTTCAGATGATGCTAGATTTTCTTCTATAATCAATTCTCTTATTAATTTTTTGTATGAGCAAGATAGTTTCTTGGCTGTTAGCGATTTCTTGCGACAGAGCATGCACCTGTGAATTCAAAACATTTGTATGTTCCTTCAAAATGCAGTCGCAGTTTTGAAGTTAGGTTGGATTGAATTACCTGATTTATCTCAGAGGTCGACATTTTCGAAGTTCAATTATTCAACGGGACACCGGTTGGCTCGTTGAGTGGATAGTCCGTTTGTTGTTCAGTAAACAACAAATCACCAACCAAACTCGCAAAAATGACCATTTTCCAGAAATCTACCCGTTAAAAATTTATGAAAATTGCTATTGCTGAGAGGTAATCAAAGACCAACCACAAAAAACATGAAATAAAGTCATAATGACTATAAAACTGAATCATGGATGTTGTTAACTATATTCCATTATAATAATAGTTACAGGAGTGTGTGAGTGTCATGTGCTGTTTCAAACCCCAGCTCAACTGCTGAGTTTGCTGCTGCATTGCATGTGACAGTTGATGGTAAATAATTCCGGTATTGCTCTGAATCCTCTATTTCTTTCCAGTAGGTAGGTAAAATGGGCTTCAGAAGGCATTGGGGCCCATGAATATCGCCATTTTTCAGCTGTCCGGGTGGCAAAATTAGCCATTTTGTGTTGACCATAAGTACTATGCGATTTCCTCGTATCTGGAGCACATACGAGTTTTTGTTTAGCAATAAGATTGATACGTTTTTTCTAATACAAAATTAGTAATGCTCCACGTGGCGAATAACAAATATATATATTTTCTCGTATATGCAGGATACTAGGAGGAAAATCGTGGTTGCCCACCACCGAAAACCGTATCTAATCTGACAAGAGAAAATCGTCAAATTCCGGAATCAGAAATCGGATCAAAATACTGGGAAGAAAAATCGTATCTGCCACTGATTCCAAAATCATATCAGACGCCACGAGCCCTGAAATACTGAGAAATAAATTCTTACCTGGAGTGTACCGATTCGTACGTACCTGTATACTAATAAAATAATCGTATCTGACGCCCAGATGCGGGTTTTTGCTCTAGAAAATTCCTGTAACGGGATTTCCATTAGTAAATCGAACCAAAACGTAGTATGTGGTAATGAGGAACTTGTACACATTTTTTTTACAGCAGAAATTGAAAGTAGATGGATTTTTAAGGTAAATAGTGGAAGAATGGTTTTTGTAAAAAGCCTCAATGATAATTGAAGTTTGAATTTTCTGGGAGCCCGCCAAAACGCCGTTGGCTGCTGGCTCCGCCTACTTTCTCATCCTACGTCATTGTGGTGTAAATCTTATCTGATAAGATATTCAATTCTCAATAAGGTTTTCAGTTCCGTTGTTTGATAATCGTGGTTTCCGTAGGATGCTAAATATTATAGACAACAATATATCACCTATGTGAACTTGCGGACTCGAGGAGGATTCCACAGATCACTTTCTTTGCAGATGCGACCGGTACTGGAGATCCAGAACGGAGGCATTTGGGCATCATATAATTGAACGTGCTTCCCTCAGAGATATTGAGTGGAAAAGAATCAAAAAATTTGCTGATCTAAGCAAAAGGTTTGCTTGCGACGACTCCAACTCTGGGTAACCAGCGGAATCCTCTTTTAAATTAAAGGGGCCTCTTTTTAAGGGAGAGCATAAGCCGTTCATGGTTCCTGAAACTCTTTTCCAATGGTAACCCCGAGCAGTGAGTGAGTCAGTCAGTTTCGTTGTGTTCGTTTCGTTTTGTTAGCTTTTCGGTATTTGTTGTTCCTCTAATACCAACTTCATATTCTTCAAGAGATGGAGAAGATGAACAAGTTGAAGGAGGGGTATGAAAAGGGTACATCTTTTAATTTCCCGCCCCTAACAGCGCTCGCCCCATGCAAGTTTCTCTCGTCGATTAACCCCTTCGCGACGGGCGTTGTTCAGCCACTGCAAGGCGCCTGGCCTGGCTGCCTCGGAGCCTTCCAACCTGCCTGAATAATTGGCCTTCCACGCTTGGTGAACCACCTTCGCTTTTCGGAACTGGATCAAGAATATTAGAATTTGAAATTTCCCGAGTATCATGATCACCATCATCGAGAAAATCGTCAAAACTATCGTCTTTGAGTTGATCCAAAAAGTTTGTTGAACGAAATTCAATTTCAACGTCAATCACATCACTCCCTAACTCACTGTCACTCCCGGTTATTATTTCTTTAAGAATTTCTTCATCCGTCCACCTGCTGTGGTCCATGGTGAGGAATAAAAACGTAAAAGAAAGTACAAGTATGGAAACAGGTATGAGTAAAATTATGACAAAGACCGAATGCGGGCAAAAAACAAAACAGTGACCAAGTCAACGTTTTTCCTGCTACTTTGATGAGAATAGAAACTTTCAACAACGTCTTTGATCTCAGCGCATTCTATTAGATACTATACGTAAATGTTAGTTATAATGCCTCTCAACTGCTGGCATGAGAGTCGATAGAAAGGAGGGACGCCAAAATACGTCAGCAGGCGTTACGGAGCACTTGATGGCCGACATATCAATAAGTCGTTAGGCGTTACGGAGCACATCTGTGCCGACGTATTAATACAGCGGCCGTCGCGAAAGGATTAAACACTTGCGTCTCCGTGGAGCTCACATGTAGGGATCCTCCACCGAATAGTCTCGATAGTATCGATTCGGCCTCTTAACACATCGATGCATTCAGATCTGTAGGTCAGAATGAAGTAGGTACCTTGATAAAAGAGGACACGGCTGAGAAGGTAGATGAATATATTACACAACTAAGTTACCTACCTAGTAGTTGAGTAAACCTAGTATAATATAAAAGATCAGAAATTCTAATTTCACTCGATAAGTTATTAAATCAATGATGAAGTTGAGGGCTGAACTTCTGGAGAATGTGGTCTAATTTATTCAAAGTCAGCGAGTTATGGTTGGAGAGATGACTTATGTACATGGTCACAAATTAATCACATTAAAATATGTACCCAGATGAAGTGAGTACTTTCAATGACCAACTTGTCCCAAAGGTTCGGCTCTAAGAGAGCTCAGGTCCAGTCTTGCATCTAATGCTTCATCCATTTCCCCAACCAACGCCCTGAAACACAAAAGGGGAATTTAATTCATGGTGAAGCGAAAAGAAATACTGATTTTTGGAATTTTTTTTATTTTTACATAAAACCAAGCTTCCACACTACAAGAGTAATGTGGACCTTAGTCACCCTCGGTAGACCCTCTTGGTATCATCCAAAGAAGGAGATTATTCAGTCTGTACGTTAATTTTATATATATTGACAGGGTGTCTAAACGTCACGGATTCCCGGAAAGTCACGGATATTTCCGAAAGTCACGTATTTTAATATAGAAGTCACCGATTTTTATGGCGTCGGTAACCAAATAATCATAATATAATGCCAGTACCGGGATTCACAAAACATACGAAAGAATCAATTGAGATTTTTGAATCTATATACCTAGTACTGACTACTAGTAAGTTGTAATCAAAATAGATTATACTGATGTGGACCTAATTTATTGCACTAATCACGTATTGCGGAATTTCAAAACTAAGGTAAAAATTCTTTATAAAATCCATAATATTAAATATTTTGTACATTGTATGTTACTAATATCCTGTAAGTAGTCTTAGACTTCTGTGCTTTTTAAATAGGCTAGAATCAATAAAAAAGTTATGAAGATCTGATTTTACATAGGCAGGTCTACTGGTTAAGTATTTCGGTAGGTACGCTATTCCTAGAGAAATTAAAGCCAGTAAAAGGTCACCGATTTTTAAAATTTAGAACCCCAAAAGTCCCCGATTTTTATTTTAAATATCTAATAGACACCCTGGTTGATCAATAATTTTTTTTTTTTTTTAGCGAATTTTTACCAAAAATGAAGCTATTGCAATGGCTTCAAAAATTCAAAATAAAAGTTTTCCAAAATTTTCTTCACGGAAATCTGTTTGGTGCTATTCTGAAACGATTCCTCGATTTTAACGTTTTTCACACATATTTCTTGCATACGCACACACACAAAGGTGTATACAGGGTGTTCACACTTTTGGTTACTAATCTCCTAGGGGTCGATTCTACAACTTATTTGCAACAAACAGTCCTTCCTGGACTATTTTTAGAGGCATTGTTTTCGAGTTATTCACTACAAGAGTAATGTGGACCTTAGTCACCCTCGGTAGACCCTCTTGGTATCATCCAAAGAAGGAGATTATTCAGTCTGTACGTTAATTTTATATATATTGACAGGGTGTCTAAACGTCACGGATTCCCGGAAAGTCACGGATATTTCCGAAAGTCACGGATTTTAATATAGAAGTCACCGATTTTTATGGCGTCGGTAACCAAATAATCATAATATAATGCCAGTACCGGGATTCACAAAACATACGAAAGAATCAATTGAGATTTTTGAATCTATATACATAGTACTGACTAGCAGTGAGTTGTGATAAAAATAGAATATGCTGATGTGGACCTAATTTATTGCACTAATCACTATTGCGGAATTTCAAAACTAAGGTAAAAATTCTTTATAAAATCCATAATATTAAATATTTTGTACATTGTATGTTACTAATATCCTGTAAGTAGTCTTAGACTTCTGTGCTTTTTAAATAGGCTTGAGTCAATAAAAAAGTTATGAAGATCTGATTTTACATAGGCAGGTCTACTGGTTAAGTATTTCTGTAGGTACGCTATTCCTAGAGAAATTAAAGCCAGTAAAAGGTCACCGATTTTTAAAATTTAGAACCCCAAAAGTCCCCGATTTTTATTTTAAATATCTAACAGACACCCTGATTGATCAATAATTTTTTTTTTTTTTTTTTTTTTATTTTTTTTTTTTTTTTTTTTTTAGCGAATTTTTACCAAAAATGAAGCTATTGCAATGGCTTCAAAAATTCAAAATAAAAGTTTTCCAAAATTTTCTTCACGGAAATCTGTTTGGTGCTATTCTGAAACGATTCCTCGATTTTAACGTTTTTCACACATATTTCTTGCATACACACACACACAGGTGTATACAAGGTGTTCACACTTTTGGTTACTAACCTCTTAGGGGTCGATTCTACAACTAATTTGCAACAAAAAGTGTCTCCTAGTCTCTTTTTTAGAGGCATTGTTTTCGAGTTATTCACGATTTAAGATTTTTTTCGTGTTAGTCAACCATACATCACAAAATCGGCTAAAACTCCCTTCCATATTGAGTGAATTCAAATTGGAGGATACCGTTGGAAAGAGCGTTATATTTCCTTTCGTAGTCACAAATTCACGCCGAAGTGAAAAAATTATCGAAACTTAAAATTTTTGTATATTTTTAAATTACAGGACGGACATAATACGACGCACTTATCCCTTGAATTCCCGTGAATGTTACGGGAAAAACCTGACCCTAATTTCACCTTTCTAACGGTATAATCAATTTTATTTTACATTGCGAATTAAAGGAGAAAAGTAGGTTTGTATGTTGAAAAACAGGTTTTTTTCTATGAAATTGAGGGTTTTTGTGAAAAATTACCATCTACAAACATCTGAGTTTGGGGCCGGTTTCTACGTGTATATATATATATATATATAATTCCGTTCTAGAGCCGAAAAATCAAGCATTTCAAAAGGAAAGGATGAGTTCCCTGGAAAGCACTTTTTGAAAACGTTAAATAGGCATGTCAAATTTTAAAAAAATGTGCTTAAAAATGGCTAAAACTGCAGAAAAATTGTTCAACTTTTATTCTTTAGTGGAATATTACGTTATTATTAGAAAAGGTTTATCAAATATCAACTAGAACATTAAAAAATGTATGCACAACATTATGCTGAAAATTTAGGTAGGTAGGTACACAAATTAAGGTACATTAATGTAAGTCCAAAAAATTCTAGAAATCGGATGATAAAATGCGACTGAGGGTGATCCGCCAGAACGATCCGCTTTCTTTGATCTGGACCGACTTGCCTTCTGCACGTCCACACTTGCTTGCTGGACTATTCCAGAAAAGTTGGGTCCAGCTAGGTTGCTGATGCTCAGACACAGCGGTCAACATGTGTTGAAAACGTAGCTTTCGTAGTACTTTTCAAGAGTTAACCTTTAGTAATAGTGCTTAATCTTACGCTATGGAGCTGATAAACACTGTACCTATATTTAATATCGATCTCCTCCATCCATACCAGTCCAGGAGTAAGGGCCGAAAATAGGTAGTGCCTAATTTGAGGAGAAGGTTTTTGAAAATTTAGTCCGTTCTGAGAGAGAAAATCTTTGTCTGTCATCTCAAAATTGTTGGAATACCAAATGGCGGCCTCATAAAGATAGCTTAATTTGCCTATTTTAAAAATGTTCTCTAACTATTCCTAAACCGGACATCCTATAGACATTTTTATAGGTAGCAAGGTTATCTCAGAAATAACTCAGAATTATCTCTCAAAGTAAGCGAATTACAAACAATCGAAAATTGGGCTAATTTTGGGCAAGTCTTCTCCTCCCCCCGTCACGAGTTTTGCCCTTCAAAATCACCTAGTGGCGCTAGTTAATATCGGTCTGATTTCAGTCTGCCTAAGCTCATTCCACTCAAGATTAAATACTTTCCAAAGTTCGTTTTGAGCATGTTATAGCTTGGAACAGCCGAACTTATCTATTTTATGTCATTTTACATATAAGGTTCGCAAAAACGGCCTTTTACTTTGTACTTTAATGGGAAACGGTCTGAGCAAAAACTTGCTCGAAACGAACTTTGTAAAGTATTTAATCTTGAGTAGAATGAGCTTAGACAGACTGAAATCATACCAATATTAACGTCACTAGTTGATTATGAAGGGCAAAAGTCTAGGCGGGGGGAGGAGAGGACTGACCCAAAATTAGCCCGATTTTCAATTGTTTGTAATTCGCTAGTTTTGAGAGATAGTTTTGATAGATGCTCAAGTTGTCAATGGACTTGAGCATGACCTAAAATAAGTATTAGTTCCATAACATTCAAAATTTAGCAGTTCCTCCTCAACTTATGATAATCTACTCATTATTCAAACAATGTTGACTTACACGTTATCTCCTCTGATGATGTGTAGGCCCAACACGACCTGTTCGACTCCTTGGGTAGCACTGTAGACTCTCTCGTGACTGTCATCCAGAATCAAATTGATAGTTTGATCAAATCCCTTGAGCGTCCCCTGAACACATGTTTCATAGTTTTACTGTATATGGCACATAAGTTGAATAGGTACATGCGCTCATTGAACATTCAAATATAACTACAGGGTGTCCAAAAGTAGTCTCCTCCACCTTTCGCAAATTTTCGTAAAAAATGAAGCTATTTGCAATGGCTCCAAAATTTTTAAAATCAAAATTTTCGAAAAATGTCTTCATAGAAATCCGTTTTGTGATGTGAAATTTTCTGAAAAGGATCCTAGAGTCTAACACTTTTCACACACACAGATTTTTTGTTTTTTACAAAACCTCAAAGGCGGAGGGGGCAAACCATTAAATTGAAAAATAAATCAATAACAAAGTGGGGAGGACGCCCAGGTTTACCCGACGCCGGCTCTACAGATAAAGGAAGTTGCAGGATGAGGAATAAGAATGGGATGAAAGGAAGTGCCCCTATAAAATGACCACCAGTTAAAGTAAGAACCCCTCAGAACATGGATACCACGGAGCACTCCTGCTGTGATGCCCAACTTCAGTAACTCCGTGGCGCTTTTCCCACACCACACCCTGAGCCACGACACGGTTGCAGCCATGACCTTGATATTATCGGTCGCCACTCCTTTTGGCTCCAAAATTGCTTGCTGCAGGTCATTTCTGTCATATTTCTTTATTTTATCCCGCCAGGTCTTCTACATGTCCACGCAGGGCCACTGACAACCTGGACATCCAGGATTAAGGCAGATTATGGCTTGACGGCAACGATATCCGGCTTCTTGCCCCGGTCACTAGGCATGTGATCTAGTCTCTCTCTCTCTCTCTCTCTCTCTCTCTCAACAGCCCAACCGCCGGATGACAAAGCGCCTGCTATCTACTTGGCAACCGTACCACCGAGAGTACGAGGACACTGCTGCACCACATGATACAGATTCTCATTTTTACCCCGACAGGCACGGCAAAGGCCCACCACTGTCCGACCACTACTCCATGAACACCTCACCCGGACAGCTTGAAAATGGCAGTAGTCGTGGGCCCCAATGACCTCTGAAGCTCATTTCACCTACTGGGAAGAAATGGGGGATTCAGAGCACTGTCGGAGTTCTTTACCATCTACTGACTCATGTAGCGCAGCATTGAACCCAGCAGATGAGCTGGGTTTTGGAGCAGTAGGTATTGCTCGGTCACACCACAACAACTGCTGCCTGACGAAGTGCCTGGAAAGCCTAGCCAAGAGCGCACAGCAGAGCGAGCTTCAGGATCTAACTCTAGCAGCCTCCCCACAGTAAGCCTACCAAAGACTCGCCCATAGGCAAGCTTTGACAGAAAGTATGTGCGAATGAGGCACAGCTTCTGCTGTGGCTTCAATGGAGCCTTGGTGATACAAGCTAGTGCTCCACCAAGGTCCACACAGCTTGCAGCAATGGTGGCCACACCCATGAAGCCTACTCCAAGGTACCGCTAAACCTCCAGCATGGATCGGGTGGGGATGGGTGTATGTCCTATGACTAATCACTCCCCATCCACCACCTTCACCTGATGCCGGCAACCCGACGGGACCAAGGAGCCACACCCACACCCAGCCACCCACACTTATCTGGGTTAACCACCAAACCACACCTAGCTAGCTGCTCACCAAAGGCATCGAGGGCGATCTGCAAGCCCTCACGGGTTTCATCAGCTTCAGAGTCATCACTGGCCATGATTACTCCATCCATAGAATAGGATTGGCTGTTTCACCCTCATGCGCATTAAGCAGCTGTAGTTACATGGATGTAGGCCACCTGGAAACGTGTCCAGATTTAGGTGGAAATCGCAGGCCTTCGGACGACCATTAGCTGCAAAGACACAATCGGCTAGCATCGATTTATTGGATTGAGCGTAATCTACTACCTACAAAGCCTCAAACTGGTGTAGGTTAGTAGGTTAAAAAAAAAAAAAAAAATCATTAGCTCTACTATGTACTCCAAATTACCAAGAACAGCGTTAAAACCTACAAGTCTCTACATGCGATTAATATATCTAGGTACCTACTTACCACGAAATTTCGTCCATCTGCCGTAACAATAGAAACTGTGTCTATGGATAAATGTCAAAGAAAATAATATGTAACTGCAAGTACGTAGAAATCAAACATAATATTACTGGTTCTGGAGGAGGTGCATACTCAAACGATGATAATTAGCCAGTAAAGTACAGCACTTTATCATGTGGTTCCTGCTTTAGGATTCTATACTGGGAAAATACGGGATTGGAAGATCACGTACAGAAACTCGCATATTATGAAATTTCTGTTATGCAGCTGAAGAAACTAGAACATTAGCTGTATTAAAGCGCAGTTATACCTAGCCCATGACAGAAGCACACGTATATCGAGTATTCTTTCTCCCGAGTGTAGTGGAAATCCTCGTACCTTGGGACAATACTAAAATAAATTGGAAAAGAAGAGCGAAAACAATCCTACTGTCCTCCATTCATTGATTTATGGAGTGGTAACACTATGTACGAGCTGCTTTTTTTCTTAGCTCAGTCCACGTGACTATACCAAACCCTGATTCTTTTCACTGGTCTCCCAATTTGTTTTTCCCGTCTTCATAAATGATCTTCTCACAAGACGGTAAGTCGAAATTCCTCTAACTTTAAACTGTTTCCCATCCATCCAAGGGTTGCTTTCATGATTCTGTGGTTATGAAGATGTGGCAAGTTCATGTGAAACCAATATTTAGACTTCTGGGAAACTTGATCAGCTTGTACCTTGGGACACGTCGAGGTTTGTACCTTGGTACACTGAGATACATTAAAAATCTTATTTTTAGTCCATTCTAAGGGGGATTTTGGTGCATTTGTTCGAAGATGCTTTGATCATAAGAAGGAATTAAACGTTTTGCAGTGGAAGGGCCTCTGGATGAATGAGCTCATCTTGTTGTGCAGCATAAACTCTATGTGGGGTACAGCCAGGAAAACTGGGGCAGGGAAGGTTGTCTCAGCTCCAGCACTTGTTTTTTAGCACGATTTTAACAACCCTTCATCTGAACCTCAAACATTGAAGCGTTGTCCAACCTCTACTGTGATTTTACCACAAGACGTAGGGTCATCCCCTAGGAGTGCACTAATACAAACTAAATCACTCGCGACGAAGTTGGGGAAACCCATTTCAAAACGGAAGTTAGTGGAAAAAAACGTTGTCTATTTCCACGAGAAATAAAGAGTTACAATGTTAAATCGATTTCGATGGTTAGGCGGTTATTGTTTGTTACTGATGATGGCCTAACTGTCGAAATCGATTTAACATTGTAACTCTTTATTTTTCATGGAAACAACATGTTTTTCAATAACTTCCGTTTCTCTTGGAGTGTTTGGAAGGGCAGGGTAAACAGGAGAAACCGAGGATGAACCGCGCATCTTACATCAACACTATAGTCTGGAGATCTAAAAGCAGCAAAGATTTCTCGAGAGGGGAAAACAGAAAGCACCGAACCGACACAGACATGAACAACTCATTCCCTCGGACGTTCAAAGCTCTTCTGCTCCAATAAGTTCAGCAGGGCCCTTGGGTGTGGGAGAGAGGATTTCAAAGCTTCCAACCCCAAAGGTTGCTGGGAGGTCTAAGAGTCAAAGTCGTATTTGGTCTTCCGAATTGATTTTTCAAATTTTAACATAATAATAACAAGACTGTTTTGATCTTTTTTTTAACTTTCCATTTTATTGTTTGTGATATCGAAGTTAAATGGAACAGAACTAAGAGAACCTACAAGAACTAAAAAGTGTAGGTTCAATAGGAGAATTATCGATCATTTTTAACTCTGTAATATTCTAGTTTCGAAGAAGATTCGTTAATAATATTATAAGAGATTAGTTTATTTTGAAAGGGACCTTACGTACTTTTTCGTTTTTCACATTTATCATACTCGCCTACCTTGATGACTGATTAGTTCTAAGTACCTAATTAAATTAAAGTAGATTCGCTAGCTGGTTTTCATGATGTTTTGTAAAGGAACTGGTCAAATATGAGATAAATGCTAAAAGAAGCACTGAGTTTACCATAGGTATTTGATATCTGAAATGTGATTGGAGGGATTTTTCTGACTGTTCAGATTCATCATTTTTGTTATAATCAACAATTTTGAACCAATAAGACGGGTTTCTGTAGAATTTTCCCTTCAGTCCCAAGGTACGATACCTGTCCCATGGTTCAAACAAGTGTACCTAGGGACAAAATAGAAAATTTGAAATCTATTTTTGAGGGATTTAAACTATTTAAAAAATTATTATTGATACTTATTATTAAATCTTAGGCGTAGTAGTGGAATATACACCCTTTGATTGATAAAAAATATTTTTTCCGGGAAAGAAACGTAATTGAAAAAACTGTCCCAAGGTACGAGGACTTCCCCTACCAACGAAAAAATGCGGAACAGAAAATTTATACAATGCATACCTCCAGTAGAGATTATGTACGTATTGCACAATTTTTTATTCAAGTATTGGACCGATTTTTTTAAATTTAATGATTTAAGCCGCACCTCAACAAGAAGGGCCATGAGCGGCATATTGGCACAAGTAAACTGAATCGCGATTGGTCAGCTTTTAAGTAGTAATTGGAATACGTCTAACGCACACCTTTGCAACGAGTGCTAAATCCGAAAATTCTGAAACAAGAAGAGGGAATGGGGCTTACCATTAAAGAGATTGTCAAGAAATACTTCTCATTCATATTACACAGGTCTGCGACCAAAAAACTACATGAGACTTTCTGAGTGTTTCCCATGGATTTTTGCATGCTGAAACCGAAAAAAATACTCCGAAAATTCTATCACGTCTAGATTTTTAGCAAAACAGGTTTTTTGAATATAGCTTGTGGTGTTATTCGGCGTTAAACCTGAATTTGGTGGTTGCTGACAGGTAGTCTATTTTGTGAACGGCACAGGTCTTTTCACTTTCATATTTAATCGTATCACGCCCAGGAATGATACGAAATGAAAGAGAGGCAGTAGGGGGAAGGGGGGTGGGAGAGGATCGGAGAGTAGGATTTGGCCCTGATTCTTGAAAAAATCAAATATCAAGAACATTGCTGGATGGTTTGTGGCGATTTTAAGATACTGACCATGTTGCTGGGCCAGCAATCAGGCTATACGAAGTACCCTTGCTTCTTGTGCTTGTGGGACAGTCGAGCCCGAGATAACCAATGGGTGAAAAACTGATTGGCCACTTCGAAACGCCCTGATCCCTGGCGAGAAAAACGTTCTTAATAGAAGCTTGGTTCCACCTGAAAAGGTTTTATTACCCCCGCTCCACATAAAACTGGGGCTTATGAAGCAGTTTATCAAATCATTTCCGAGAGATGGAGAATGATTCAGATATGTATGCTCCAAGTTCCCAAAACTTTCTGAAGCCAAATTGAAGGAAGGACTTTTTACAGGACCCGACACACGTTAACTTCTGTCAGATCCCCAGTTTTCAGGATCAATGGGAGAACCAGAAAAAGAAGCTTGGGATTCTTTCAAGGACGTAGTGCAAAAGTGTCTAGAGAATACGAAAGACCCTAACTACAAATACATTGTGTTGGCTGCCTACAAAGCTCAGGGGTGCAACATGAGCTTAAAAGTTCATTTCCTACACTCCCACGTCAATTACTTCCCAGAAAACCTGGGAGCGTTCAGTGAGGAGCAAGGTGAGGAGCAAGGTGAACGATTCCACCAAGACGTTCGTGAATTGGAACGACGCTACCAAGGACGATGGGACGTCAACATGCTAGCTCTGACTACTGTTGGATGCTCAAGAAGGATACAGACAATGCTGGAGAACGAAAACGTGTGCGAAGAAGTATTAAAGAAAAAAAGAAAAGGTTCCACAAGCAAACAGAATGAATTTTTTTAAAGTAGTTCGTGTTTTTTTAGTTTTTACATAAAACAAAGTATGGTTTTTAAAAATATTTTTGTTTTTTATGTACTCAATCCTCGTGTTTTGCAAGAAAACTGTACGTGATGGACAAAAATGGCGATCATTTTTAGATTCAGCACACCAAAAAACGTAAAATTCAGCTATAAGATTCCATGCAGCTGATCAAAAAAAAAAAATTTTTTTTGCACACCTGTGTTATTACTCTAACTTTATGTAACCACAAAAATATAATAGACAAACTGTTTACCTACCTAATATAATCTAAACCATCTCATCTCTTCCGTGAATGCAGGAAAAGCTTTGTGAAGTTAGTGAATGCGCGGTAATATTCGCACCTCTAAAATCAGTACGAGTATTATTCGTCAATAATGGAATGGTAATGCTTGTGTTGATCGTTGATACAGCACCACAAAGTGGTGTTTATTAACAGATCCTGTACATTCACTATCAAATTCAAGAACTCATCATGATTCTCTCGGTTTTCCCTTAATCTAACCAACTTCGACAATGGTACCCACCTATGGTTTATTTCGTTTAGATCACAAGTTTTCTGCGCTTAAAATATAGATTAAGTGTCTGTACAATCAAAACGTACGAGTAGATAATACTACAACGCTCAACAAAACATAGTTTTACAGTAACGTTGCTTCTTATGTGTTCACTAACACGCCAGAGGGGACCTATTAATGTCCTGAGTCCTATTAATTTTTACAAATTCCTATTAATTTAACTTATGTGTTAAATAAAGAATTGAAATATAAATATAATATTTATAATAGTTTTCAAAGGATACGGTTGACATAACTCTCCAATCCAGATGCCATTCTTTCAAGAGGGTTTTATTAACAATAAATCTAATTTAAGCCAGAAATTAGCCTCAAACAAAAACGGATAATCTAAGTAATACTTGCTCAGGTCGGACAGGCAGGGAAGTAAACTAGGTACTGCTTTTGATGATAAAAACAACACAAAATAAAATAGTAAAGTGTAAAATTATTAAATTGTGCGTTAATCCAAGTTCGACCGGGCCGGATAACGTCGTAACACTATAACCTACCCCAAGATTTTCTCATAAGCAAAGAAAACGGAGTTCACCATGGAGCTGCTGAGCGATCCATGAAGTTGAAAGGACGTTGACGCAAGGCGTACTGAAAGATTCACGATCCAAAATAAGGAGACGCTTCTAGCGGCAGCAAAAATGAACTTAGTGGTTCCTGACTCCACATCATTTCGCGTCATTTTTTTCTAACAAGTTTTCCATATCCTTGAAATATTTCCTTTTTCAATCTCAAGTAGTTAGATGATAACTTGGGAACATGTCAGACTATCAGGTTTCACTATATTCACTTTACCACTAATAAGGCTGATTTTTTTCTTAAAATTTGACTCAAGGTACAATCATCAGTGTACCTCGGGTCAATGATGATTGTACCTTGGGTCATTCATAAGATTCACCATCAAATGAAGTCAATAATGAAAACGTTTCATTTTTGAAAGATCAAACCATATAGTAGAAAAATATGCATTTGATAAAAGTAGTAATCACATTTTAACAATCTTAATGAAAAATAGTATAAATTTATAAAATTAAAAAAATAAATATAATAAATAGGTACTTAGATAAAATGATAATAATAATGATTTAAATTGGACTCTGAATTTCAAGGTAAAATATTGAGTAAATTAGTGTTTTAACTTTTATTCCTTAAAATGACTGTAGGTGCTCCGGCCAGACTCTCCTCACTGGTAGGGACCTACAGTTCCTCATCAACATATTCAAAGAACGGTAGCAAGGAACTGTCTCAAGTCGTTCCACGAAAGAACGGATTGTCAGCGCTACTAGCGGATTTTTCAGACAACAGCTCAAGATCAATTGTTTTCCGGAGCAACCGTATTGACGTCAGACGCACTGCGCATGCGCGCTCTTCCCACCGCGCTCTTCCGTTCGAGGGAAAGGAAAGGAAAAATACAACTTGGAAACTCAAAAGTCGATACTCTACCTATGTGAAGTGGACGTATCATTCTGCGGTAAACTTTGTTTGAAAACTGTTTGATACTTAGTGCTTGCTTTGTAACTGAGACCTCCTATCATGAATTTTAATTATCCATTGCGAGCCATTTTCAAAAGTGACATAGCCAAGATCACCAAAAACTTACTTCCAAATGACTTCACCACTGCCGATGAAAGGACAATCAGGTATAGATGTAGTTAGTCATTTTTTCTTCAGGAGTGTTTTGTTAAATGTACCTACGTATAGCGACAGCGCGCGGCGTAGGCTGCGGCTGCGTGTAGCGTATAGCGTCTATGGCGCGTCTGCATTGCTTATGTATTTATAATAAACATCTATATTATATGCTCTATTTATTAGGACATCATAACTTGATTGCACGCCTTTCATGTACTCGTAGGTAGGTATACAGATTTTTTTCAATCATGAAATGTGGTGCAATAATTAGCTCGGTGAAGTTAGCAACGTTTTTCGGCTACTGTCCATATTTTCGTTGATATTGGTCTTACTGTGTCCAAGTTTCGCACATTTACACAGCACCCAATCTGGCATCTCCGAAGAGAGACGTAGCAACCCCGGGTGCGGTTTTACGGACTTCCTGTGAATATTCCGCGAATATAACCATCAGAATCGGTTTCAGCACCCCAAAAAAACCTTTCAGTCACTAGGTTCACAACATGACCCGCCGGCCTGAATTTGAACTAGCGTCAACTGGCAATGGAAATGAGCTCCATTGGATGGCCAAGTTCTGTGTTTATTTGTACAATGTTAGGGTCTTTGTGGTATAGTGGATATCATGACAGACCCCAAATATGAGTGATCCGGGTCCGATCCCATGTACGTGCTTAAATTTTTTGCATTCGAATCCAACCTCCGAAACATATTTTTAAACGTCATTTTGATTTATTCGTCTAAATAATCTATATTTTACTAAGGGATTGACTATGTAATGTATTTTTGAGATGCGAGCTTGCGAGCATCCAGGCAACCAAACTATACACTTCATTCTGATCTACATGTCCAACTAATCTGAATTTTTACTAAAGGATTGACAACTTGATATTACGTATTTTTAAGCTTGCGAGCATCCAGACCACCAGCCTAAGCAAATCATTCTGATATTTTGTCCAACTAATCTATGGATTAATAAAAATTGGATTATGAATTTTTTAACATTAAAACACGATTTTCTCCTCTAATTAACAAAGTAAAAGTAAAATTGACTATACCGTTGGAAAGAGTATTACATGAAGCAGTTTTCATGAGATTTGCCAGTTTCCAGGATTTTTTGTGAAAGAGTACTAAGTAAAGTTTTGAAGATTTTCAGAAATTTTATTTTTTCAAAATTGTCTATGTTTGAGCTGATTTGAAGGTCTTCGAATGGCACTTTTTAAGAACCCAAGTACACTATTCTTATAGGAAATTCAACGTTGATTTCGAAAATGAGGTCAAAAGTTGAAATTAAATGAGGCAAAGTGGAGAATTTTGAGTTTAAACGGAAAAAACACGGTTTTCCAGAAAAAAACCTTTAAAAAATTATATTATCTCTAGTACAGATTGAGATAAAAATATGCGGTTGGCGGCATTTGACTACATTTCTGATGTAGACTAACGCAAAAAATTGTTCGTCACTAATCCGCCTCCACCCTGTGTACACCGCATGAAACAGTGTTACAATCTAGGAATCGTTTCAGAATGCCACCAAACAGATTTAATTGAAAACATTTTACGAATTTTATGTAAAAAAATTAGGAACCATTGCAATAGCTTCAGTTTCTACGAAAATTCTCTAAAATTGCTGTTGGAAAGCGAAAGCTGGTAGGTACACTTGTTGGCCAAACAAACGAATATGAGAGTTTCAGAAGGAATTCCGATCTCAGATCGTAAACCTTGGCAAGTATTTCCGTCAATGTTGTGGCCAAGAAAAGGGAACTCTGGCTACCTGAATGTAACTGCGTATTGCTGCATCCCTTTGAGGTCAACCTACGGCGCATTTTCGGTGCTCCCCAATTCGAACAAAGAAACGCTGACATGCTAAACGTGGTGAAACTAGAGTGAGCCGGCGGGCAGGTTTGTTGTGGGCATTTCCCGAGAATCGAAGGGTCTGACGTCATGCTCGAGACAGTTAGCATAAATATAACGATAAGCCCATTTCATTATATGGAAAATATGATGGTAAATTAGTTAGTTTCTTGCCAGTGTTGTCTAGGCAATTCTAGTCTGAAAATGCCTAATTTTGCAGTGTTTGGGTGCAATAGAAACAATCGAAATTCTAGGGACATTAAGTTGTACAGTTTTCCCAAGAATAAGAGCCTCAGCGAGTGGTGGGAAAACTTGTGCCGAAGAAAATATAACATTATTATACAAACTGCACATATTTGCTCAGTTAATTTTTCAAAGGACAGTTTCGAACTACCATTAAGGTAATGCACACAGAAAATATTAAAAAACGTTATAATAAAAAATATACCATATTATAACAAAAAAGTTCTAGTCATGTAGCATGATCGTATGAGTAAATTCTTGTAAGTTATCGTATTATAACATCTCTAGTATATCTCTATTATAAGAATGAAACTCCGTCTGTTTGTCCATGCTATGCACGGCCAAACGGCTGAGTGGGGGGATCTTCCTGGGATTTTCCGAAGGGGTGTATTAGCGATTTTAAAATTTTCTAATCCCACCCGAACCATGGGCTGGAGGGGGTGGGCGCCCGTTTTAATGCGCGCTCTTTCCCGTTCTTTTCGACTTCCCCATTTCCCCTACCCCTCTAAACAGCCGTAGAAAATTCCGGAAAAATACCGGTTTCGTAGGTTTTTGTACGAGGAAGACGACGGCGCGATCGGATCGCGAAAAAAGTATCGGGAAATGCGTCAAAAAAAAAAAAAAAAAAAAAAAAAATGAAAGAGTACGGACCCGTTTTCTCGAAAATTCCGACGAAAAACTTCGTTTTTTTCTCATTAAAATTGACCCCATGAAGAGACGTTTTTCGGGACGGTGTTCGCGGGCGAAATACAGTTTTGATTCCGCCGAATCTGAATCCGAAATCGAAAAAAGTGACGGGAAGTTGGTCAAAATGCGAGGGGAAGGGAGGCGAAGCGATTAAAATGAGAAGTTAATTGTGCATATCCAACAGACTCAGGCGAGTAGGTCCCCCTCTAATCTGTCTTCGAACCTTCTTGGCTCCCGTTTAAAAGACGGGGACAAGTATAGCCCTTCTACCCTTCTACGTAGATAAAATAATGGCCAAAGTCAGATAAAATAAACTTTTCGTGATTCCACGTAGTTTTATAAGATTTAATTTGTTTGTAGGTAATTTCCAACAGAAAAAAACGTCTGCCATGTTGTGTGGGCAGTATGACTTCCTAACATATTGTAACATGGGCTGTAGGTCTCGATGGTATACCATCGCATATATATATCTCATACAGAGCGAGCGAAGCGAGCAACATTCCCTACACACGTCGGATTACAACGAGGTTTTCCTACACATATACACCCAAATCGGGCGAGCGAAGCGAGCAACATCCGAGGGGGCTTGCCCCCCCCCGGCTGGACGTGGAGGCGAGCGAAGCGAGCCGGAGCGGCTAGTGTAAATTATAATATTCTGAACTCTCAAGTGGGCCATTGAGTGAGCCTCTAGTCACAAATGTAGAAAACAAATCGTGGATAGAAACAATGTCTAAATCGGGATTGAATAACACTGCCCAACAGAAAACCGTCTTCCTAGTTGGGTGGGCAGTATAGCTTCCTCACGTATCGTATCTTGGATGAATAGAATTAGTTGAAGAAACAAAATACGAGCCAAAATGATTGATGAGTCGATGCTTTAAGAAATTGACGTTTGCGCATGCGCACTGACTATGAATCCATGAAATTTATGGGGGAACATTGTGGCGATACCTAGTACTTAGCGCCGAAACAACAGTAACGATGTGGACAATAGTCAAGGCTGATAAAAAAGAAGATCGCGGAAAAAACTGTTGTCTTGGGGAAAAGTAGAAAGGAGGCGGCTTTTGAAGATTGGGAGTTTAACGAGAAAATTAAGAAGAATCGCCTGAGAGAGTCTGCACGTAAACCCATGAAAACCGTAGCCGCATTCCTTGAAATTGAAGATTTATGCAGTTCGTTAAGCTCGTCATTTGAACTTTGGTAGTTTTCACCCAAATCTCCAATTCGAAGGTCGCTCAACATATCCGGGGAAGGTAGCTGAATTAACTAGAAAGGGACGTGACGACGAAGAGGGTCTAGGAGGAGGAAGACCAGAGAAACATTTTGAAGGTACGCTATTTAAATATTACCTAGGATTGTTAAAACATCAAGGAACTAAACCGCAAAATCCTTGAAAATTTCATAATAATCGGTCCATTGTTGTTTGAATATGTGCGAGCAGAATAATTTGGGATTGGATGCTGTTATCTCTAACGTGCCTGTCTTGGATGGAGAAAACCTAACAGATATTGTTCTTCACGCTGCTAATGCTGTTGTTGTATCGTTCGATAGTGATGACCTTGTTGACATCTTCCGAACCAAAACACGAAATCAACAACAGAGAACGTCTAATGTTATTGTTCGTTTTTCCAATATAAATAACAAAAATAAACTTCTTTCTGCTGCAATAGATAAGCGAGGGATACTGAAGCTAAAACAAATTCACGATTCCTTTCCGGATCTGCCAACCTACGTGAACGAGCGAATGACACCATACAATAGTTTTCTTCACTGGATTACTAAAGCACACGCCAAAGAATATGGTTTCAAATTCGTTTGGTTCCGAAATGGTAGGGTGTTCATGAGAAAGGACGAGAATTCAAGACCATTAGTATCTACTTGGGAGCTGTTATTCAAGATCGATAAGAACTCCACATTTAAAGATGTCATTTTTCAACGGTCAACAAAATGGATAGCGGCACGTACTTTCATTTCTTATCTTGTTTAACTACTCTATTGATCAACCTATGGATTTAGTTTTAAATAAAATCGATAATTTGGGACCAGTCTGGGATTTTTATTGTGATTCAATTGATAACTTAAATGAAAAATTAAACGATGAAAGTAGTAGCGATTTATCATTTTTCAATACTAATATCCGAAGTTTACAGAAAAACTTCGATGAACTAGTGGCGAACATAGAGCTAATGAAGTCAAGGCAAAAAAATGAAATGATTTTCTTTGTTTAACTGAGACATGGAACTCAAATTCGAACATTGTTCAATGCCTACCCGGATATGAATCGAGGAGTACGACTAGTTTTATAAATCAAAACAGTGGGGTAGTTGTTTTGTTAGGTGCTCCTTATACTGGTATATGTACCCTTGAGATTAAAATGTCAGATGCTACATGTTTGATAACATACTTTACGTTCAAAGTCAAAAAATTAGAGTTATTAGTATTTATCGTTCTCCTAATGGAAATGTAACAATATTTATAGATGAATTGAAAACCGTACGACATACCTAATGAGCCCGATTTTTTCACAGTTCTATTGGGTGACATCAACATAGACATATCGGATACACTATTTATTTAAAATTCCAAATACGAATATCGCAAGCAAGTATCGCATTCATACCCTATGTAAGTAAGTACATCCCAATGCTACAAGATCAGTTCTCATGTTTGGACCATATATTTGTAAGATTTGTAAATAGCTTGAATGTGCTTTAATGTGCTAACTTTCATTTGGAAATTGAGTATAACTGACAATTTTACTTCAATATTACAAATAAAGGTTTTATCCAAATTCGAAAAAAACAATCTTATAGAGAATTTGAATAAATACAATTTAAATTATGAAAAACTTATTTCATCAATAAAGGAAGAGAATTGGACGTATTTGGAGAGAATAATGTAAACATTTGTGCAGAAAACTTCCATACGATTTTGCTTGTTCATGTACAAAAAAACTCAAATATTTTTAAACGCCCTTCTCATAAGAATAGGCCAATGAAACCCTGGATACGCAAGGAATTTTAAATAGTATAAGAAAGAAGGAATTAGAGGTTCTGAATAATATATGATGATGGGCCTTTTATGTTTTCGTTTTTTCTGACGTAACACTAATACAAAATGTTGTAACCAGAAGCAGAACCTACACTAAAGAGTAATTTCCATTTTTTCTCCTAAATCCAGTACTTATTTATTTAATGTTTTTGATTAACAAAAATCGGTATGACTTTCCAATTGGCACGTATTGCAGCTGATCCGAACGGATTCTGAAAGCCAAATAGTTTCCCAAGCTACGAGAAAAAATAATCACCCAACACGACCCAACTCGCAACTTTTTAGTTCATTGAAGTTAACAAAAACTCCAAGAACAGGCATCTAAAAAACTGTTTAGTTCGATTTATTTTTTCAACACTTAATAATGGTTAGAAAATCTCAGCCTCATAATATATTCAATATAATATATCCAACGTTCAATGTTTTGTTCACCGTGCAATGTATTTTCTAACGGTGAATCTTTTTTCCAACCGTACTTTCAAAAAATATACCGTGCGCTCATTCTATTTTGTTGTAACATTATATATTCCCCATTAGGAATTACTTGAGTTACGTACAGAGATATCCCGATTCTGATGCTCAAATCTTCTCTGTAATCTGGGTTTGGGTTATGTTATATTGTATCATATGAAGTGAATCGGTTTTTGACATTTTCATGTCTTTGCTTTGGCACATAAACTGAAAAATCGTCACGAAAATTTGCTCATGCGATACCAATAAATAAAATAGACTCACTGTGTTGCGTAGAGAACAATCAACTGTTTTCTTTATGTCTTTGCTATGGCACATAAACTTAAAAAACGTCACGGAAAATGGCACACGAAAATATTTTGATGATTTCTGATTACAACCGAGTCGTTGCTAGGGAAATGGTACTTCGTCGTTTTTCAAATTCGTTGACCATTCGTTCGAAAGCTCTCGATTTATCCAACCATATTATGTTAACTACTGCGAGGTGCGTGGCCAACAAGCTGAGTTATGAGCAAGGTTATTTCAATAATTGTGTACACTCAGGTGATCTTTCTCAATAATTGATATTGTGAACATGATTGCCACCGCTTGTTAATTTCTGATGATTTCATTGAGCTGGTGTTTCGATGATTTGATTCATAGCAGGTGATCCAAATATTGCGAGAACGGTTTGATTTGTGAAGCGGTGGTTAAATCATTTTAATAGGTAATTTCTATGCTTTACACTCCAGGAAGCTGTAATTTTGTATGTAGCCTCTTTAGGACATTTACTTGACGATGCCCAGGGTCCGGATCAGCTGAGTGGCTCTTAGAGCTTGCATACGAGTCTGCAGGGGGGTAGGTGATATAGCCTGGCTCAAATTCAATAAAGTACCCACGGGTGTCGGAACACGATCGCAAATTCAATTAAGTACCCACGGGTGGGCGGTTTCTCTTATGGCCCATTTAATTGATCTGTACGCCCCGCCGTGCAATGCACGGGTGAGATCTGCCTAGTAATAAATACAATAAGAAAACACACATGAAAATGTCCCAAATGTGTTGCAGACTTGTATGCAAGCATTTCATTGTAGGTTTCAATTATCTTGAACGATCAAGCACCTCCATGTCCTGCAGCTGCTACTGACATCCTGGAATCCAGGATTTCTGATGATTTCCGCTTACAACCGAGTCGTTGCTAGGGAAATGTTTCCATTGATTTCCACGCACAACCATTCCGTTGCTTGGGAAGTGTAACTCCCTTAGTTATTGTTCTGCGATAATCGTTTGCCACTTTGTGTCTCATATAAAGTTAGAAAAATGAGATACTCATGCGATGTTAGAACCTCAAGACGAAATACGTCTTCAATAGCTTTTAAGTCAGTCAATAACCCCAGCTGGGTAGACCGTTCAAAACTGCGTAGTTCCCTCAACAAAGGACTTGCTACTGCGTAGTTTGGTATTGACGTCAACAACTTTCCATCAGGGGTAAAAATCTACCTGCTCCAAGCATGAGCCATTGGGGTGGTTGAAAAAAAAGTTCGCTAATTGCGTTACTCTTCTGCACCCCGTTTGTATAATATACAGACTGGACGTATAGAGTTAGTTGAAGAACAACGTACTAGTCAAAATGATTGAATGCAAAATATAACAGTATGTAATAAATACATGTGTATACATACTAGAACAGGTACAAATTTGGGCTATAATTCATGTTTGCATTTGCGGATTCTTGAAGTTAATCCAAAAAATAATTAAAAATTCCTTGAAAAATCAATTTAAAATCCTCGGCTGCATGGAGATAACATAAATGCTGAATTTTGAACCTATTTCTTCAGAGATTTACCACGAAATTCCCAAAAAATTTAAAGATTGTTCGCCATTTTTCCTCAATTTCCGAGGGTGGGCTATATTATCGGGAAACATTTTTTGCGCCATCAAGTGAGAAAGCGGGGTACAAATTAATTTTCTGATGTCCGATTATTATTATTATTATGCATATTATATATTTTTATTCAATCCTTCGGAGAAAAAAACGTGAATCTAAAACAAGTGAAAAATGCGCTTGGGTGACCTCAAGAACGTAACGAAATTGGCTGAGCATTTGCATTATCCCCCAACTGGAAAAATCAGGGAAAACCTGGAATTGTCAGGAATTTCTTTGCGTCGGGAAAAGTCAGGAAATTTTATTAATGGAAACTTCGTGTAATAATTTGCTGCGTTTTTAGTTATATTCGAACTCCTAAACAAACTTCAGCGTCGTACTTTCCCATTCTCTATATATTTCATAGGTGAGTTAGGTATACGAATGACAAAAATATTATCAAGTGTTGGTTAAACTTTTTTTTTTTTTTTTTTTTTTTTTTTTTTTTAAATCTCTTTATTTTGTGAAATATTACAAAAGTAAACATTAAACTTCTATAGGATATAATGTACATCGCATCAATGTGTATAGTAAACAATACTTCCACTTAGGAAAAAAATAGTAATAATATGTATAATAATAATTCATAGCGAAACATAAATAAATAACTACTAATAATATATTATACCTATAGGTCCAAAATAATCCTCCCCCACTATGAGCAAGCTCGTGTTGCAGGATGAGGAGTCAGTCAAGCGCTTTCCATTTTAATTTTTGAAACCTGTTATTTATTGTTGTTTATTATTATGTTTCAATTGTTAAGTTATTTTTACTAATTTATTTATGTTTATTCAGTGTTGAGCTAGTGTTTTTAATAAAAATGTTATTTCTTGGTTCCAAGGCAAGTGGACATTCACTGTTACAACCAGCTTATTTTGGAAGAAATGTTTCCATGGTACAACAAAATTCCTCATTATTCATCATTTTATTAATCCATGATTTGAATTTTTCTTCGGATTTTTTGTTTTTTTCAAAATTGTATAAGGCGTTCAAAAGTCTACGGCTGTAAAACTGCCAAGCTCTCTGCCCCATCACTGTGGACATTTTCGGGACTGCGAAATTCCCCCTCCTCTCAGCTCTTGTAGCCTTGCCATGTACCACATGACTCAATGCGTTTTCTTTGGATCTAGCAAAAGTTAAGGTTGAGCGAATAAGTAATTTACTAATAGGAAGTAGCTTGAGATTTTCAAATAACTCTTTAGACCTAACATCATATCCTGATCTGGTCATAATTCGTACGATACTTTTTTGTGGCGAGTAGAGAGGCTTAATATTTTGCTTCGCAGAGTTACCCCAGGCTACAATCGCGTACATCAGTTGGGACTGAACCATCAGTTGGGACTGAACCAGCGCGAAATACACAGACCTCAATTGCCGAGAGTTTAAAATATTCCTAAGAGATTTCATGACATGGCAGAGTTTTCTGATTTTACATACTAAATCTTTGGTCTGAGCGTTCCATTTCAAATTGCCATCCAGAAGCACCCCCAAATACTTCACTACCTCGACCCTTTCCAATAGATTGGAGCCCTTATGATCGAGTGAAAGAGTTAGATCTAAATCCGCAGATCCGTTTGGGGGAGTTCAAAGAGTTCAAACTGTTCAAAGTGTAGCAACGCTACGCGCACATTACATTGTTTTTAATAAATTCACACATTTTCAACGAACGATTTTTGTGGGATGGGAAATCAGGAAGTTATATTGATTGTAGGTGAAAAAAGTGTGTCTTTTTTTGCTGTTGGACGAAAATTTGGAATTACCCCCAGAGCTAAAAAAATACCCATATGTACATCTAAAAAAAAGTAAAATTTAAGTTTTTACTATCATAAATCGCTTAGATTACAAATTGAGAGACCATAAAATATTAAATAAGAAGTCATGTAGCATTATCGTACTGGCGAATTTACTTAAATTATCGAAGGTATTACATTTAGGTTAAATTGATTTGAAAAAATTATTTTAAATAATGGTCTGCTATTCAAAAACTAATTTTGAATTCCTAGCTTATTGTACTTTTCTGAGAGTTTTGCGTTTAATCAAAGAGATTCAGCCCTCTGGTGAGGGATGCGAGTCCCTTGATTAATTGTTCGCTTCGAGTAGACCTCATTGGGATTTGCGCCCCAAAGAGTTCAAATCTGCGATAGGTTTAGTGCAGGGCACTCGAAGATTATGATGGATGCTGTTTCTTCTGTCTCCTCACATAGTCTGCATGGGGTTGAACTTTGCGTGACTCCTATGCGGTGTAGGTGGAAACGTAGGGGTGCAAAGCCGGTTATAATGCCGACTATTGTTTTTAATTCCCTACGGTTTTTCCTGAGTAGTTCCTCAGTAAGTTTGGTGTTAGGTTCAGCCACCATGAGTTTGCTGTGGACGTGTCCCTCAATATTGGACCATATTTTTGTGGTTTGTTGGTCAACCCACTTGTTGATGATCCTTCTGAAAATAGTTTTTGGTTGGCCAACTGCTGGCTCAGGCCCTACAAAATGGGTTTGGGAGCCCCTTCTTGGGAGCTCATCCGCTTTTTCGTTACCAGTAATTTATACCCCGACACCCACTCCAGCCAAACCCGGTTGTGTTTTGCTAGGGTGTTGAGGGTTTGCATACAACACCAGACCACTTGCGAAGAGATGGTTGGAGCCATTAATGGTTTTATCGATGGTTGGCTGTCAGAGAGAATACTAATTAGAGATGGGCATCAGCTAACAATTAATCGATTACCCGATTAATCGGAGCCTAAATAATCGATTAATTTGGAAAGGCTGAGTAAAAGAGAGGGTACATTAAAAAACTTCGAATTTTTAATATAATAATGTCAATGTGTACAAGAAAAAAAAATTCACAATTTAGAACAGTCGAAAACAAGTTAAAAGAAAAAAACTTTGATGTAAAAAAAAGAGTTAGTTCCAGAATGAATCATCTACATATATATATTTTAGGAATATAAGTTTATTGGCCATGTCTGGTGTCGGCCGGCTTCTCTGTTCCCTCAGAATTTTGCCAGCTTCAGAAAAAACCCTTTCTGAAGGAACAGAAGTTGCTACCGCTGGCACATATCTCAAGGCGATTTTGGAAACTGCTGTGAACGTCTCGGCCATCCGCTTCCAATATACGAGTATGATAGGGTTTTGTTGGATTCTTTCTTGTGGAGATCTCAAATACAGGCTGAACTCTTCATTCATGCCTAGAGCGTCTCGGCCACCGGGTTCCACACGACTTTTGGACCAGATCTGGTGGATACTCTTGTTGTGTTTTTTAAACAAAGACGAAGATGGTACCCCTGAAAGGAAGAAAATAACTTCCCACATATTTTAATTCTCACTCCACAATGCGAGCACTTTGCATGACTTTCCACTTTCTCAAAATGTTCCCAATCCGCACTTTTTGGTGGCATCTTGATCGAAGCTCAAGTTCCGCGTCAACAAAGGAACGATAACTGAAAAAAGGGGTTTCTGATAATGATAGCCGTAGATATGTGATAACAATAACGTGAGGCGAGGTGTTGTCCACTTTCTTGCCCTGGGTATTGTTCCGCCATAGACTTGATTCTGAAATCTCAATTGAATAATCGTTACAAACTAATCGATTATACGATTAATTTTTCCACAAGTAATCGATTAAACAATAATAGATTACTTGGACAGTTAATAGATTATTTCGATTAATCGATGCCCATCCCTAATACTAATGCTCTCCGCAGCCGCAACCTTACCACTACCACTATTACCACTATTTCTGCCAACGTCGTAGGTATGTAGATATATATATGTATATTTATAGGGTTTATTTCTCTCCTTTAAAATAAGGCGTTTAAATTTAATTCGAACGCAGAAAAATCCATCTTCGCAAAAGACAGATCGAGTTCGTTGGCCAGCCCGATCCTTCCAGAATTTCAGGTTCAAATTTACAATTTAGTGGCCCAAAAAAATGTTTTAAAAAATCGATTTTTTGACAATAGGAATTGTGGGGTGTCACAGTTGAAGTATTTTTCAGCACTGAGTCGATTGCGACCACTCCCAGATCTCTAAGATCCATAAATAAGTGAGAAAAATCAATTTGTAGGTGAAAAATGCCCATAATTGGCTAAACTTTTGTTGTTTTCGAGTTGTGCTGTGTGTCCTGAAATTTCCTGTGCAATGTCATCTCACGGCTGTTCCCTCAGTTTTATTCAGGACATGGTTGGCCTCAATGATCATAATTTAAGTGCCGAATTTAATTTTTATTTTTTATCCATAACTTTTCTTTGAAAATTCGCTCTATTAGCCATGCTGCGTGACCTAGTGCTTTTATAAATCCGCTAGCGACCGAAAGTCACCATCAGATCATAGCCAAGAGGTCAACCGGCCCCCCGGCCGGTCGGTTGGCCTCTCGGTCTGAGTCATCATAGTCTCAGATCGATTGCGAAGAAGAAGAAGAAATCAGCGACGCAATCTCCGTTGGTGGGTGAAGGAGATATTCCACTAAAGAATGGAGTACGGGAACCGACTCATGAGGGAACGAGAAAGGACTTAATAGACGATACCATCAGAATTGGATGACATCGGAAGATTTCGAATATCTTCTTTCGCTAGTTGAAAGAATACCAAAAATTGAAAAAGAGGACACCCATCGGAGGGAAGCTATAACTGCTTGGGAAAGGCTTTCAATTACATTCAAATTCCTCGCAACGGAAGACTCCTTCACAAGTCTGCAGTACCTGTTTACAGTCTCAATAAGTTCTATTTTTGTATGGTTGGACAGGCGTGCGATTAAAAAACAATTAACGATGCGCGCAACACTCCTCTCGCGTTTACACGTTGGAAAACACCATCTGGCCCTGGCAATTCTTCCACGGACCTTAATTTATTCTCATAAGAGGAATTCTTTTTGGCGCATGTTTAGGGTTATCTGGGGATGGTTTTAGTAAAAGTTCTGATGAATAGGAGGTGAGCTAAACCACAGGTAGTCAAAAACTGAGGGTTTTTTTACTTCCTTTTGATTTTTTGGCAATATCTCGAAAAGTAGCTGTTCAATCACCAACTTTAGAGCATTAAATTCTGCGTTGCTTGAGCACCAATATGATAGATTTTCATCCAGCCGTTCCAGTACGAGAACGCATCAAAGTTACAAAATTTGTTCAACGTACATGAAAATATGAGTTTCGTGTTCTTTTTGTCATGGACATGTCTTTGCTCTGGGGGGTCAACCAAAAATTTCCGTGACGCAAAATTGATGTCCCAATTTCAGTGTTTTTCACGTACAACCCAGCCGTTGCTAGGGGAATGGAACTTCCGCAGTTTTCATCGCACAAATCGTTCGCCCCTCGTTGGAAAGCGCTTGATTTATGTGATAAATGTTCACATCTCAAGCTACCAATTTCCCCCTCCTTACGTACCTGGCTACATTACTAAACTAAGTTGATTGGACTATAAACAATTTTAATAAGCCGGTTACAATATTCTTAACGTAAAGCAATAGCATCATTTACTCCACTCCATAGGAAACATTTTCACCCACTGACAACAGTCGGCTGTTAACAACAACTCATTGCGTCTGTATTGGAGAAATAACTTTAATTTATAGGATGCTTTTTGTGCCTCCAAGAATGATAAAATAAATTCTTTATCCTACATTCCGTCGCCTACAGTCCAAAGTTAAAGGATTTGTTTAGAACTCTCGAGGACGACCGTTGTTTAGAACTCTCGAGGACGACCGTTATGAAATCCCCAATCGAAGACATATCATGGTATCTGCTTGTAAAGCAGATAGTGGAACTCGTTTACGAGTTTCGGTACGCCATTTGATTTCGTTTATGTGCCAAAGTAAAGACATAAAATTTCAAAAGCGTTGATTTTAATTATATCTCTGAAAATAGCCAATAAGTCACGAATGTGATCTGAGTAAAAGTTGTAGACCATAATTGTGAATCGTATATGGAGATTTTTTTGTGTGCATGAAGTTGGTAGTTTTAACTATTTTTTCGCGAAGTAAGTTCTCAAATTTTAAAACACTGTAACATAATATAATACGATTTCTTACGAAAATTCGCTGATACGGTCATGCTGCATGACTACTGAAACTTATTTTGAGATTTATTTTGTTACATACATTTATTATGGGCCGCTTTGACGTGCTAAATCAAATGCCCACAGGTATTTGAAAACCCACAGGGAAATGTACCAAGTTAGACGTGAAATCCTGTGGATTTCATAAGCCGTGGATAACGAGATCTATCCCTGCTGACGAGTTGTTTACATTTGGACGCACTTAGCGCCCAAACGGGTCCGGGAAGAGTTTAGGTACTTTTACCCGCACTCGTTACTGAAGCGGGCGTCCCTTTCGAACCTAAATATGAAAATGAGTTATTTCTATGAAAAACAATATTATTATCACGAGCTTCTGTCACTGCGTGAAATAGAAAAATAAATTTTCCAGCTCACTAAAACGAAGGTTGACGAGTTGAGTGCTAAACCAAATAACCGCTATGGTAAATAACAATTTAGAAATGAGGATATTGCACGTTGATTTGGGAAAGCAACACATGGTGCTGTTTGGCACGTTTTTCCAACATGCCAAATAGTTGGATGCAATTTCCATTCACTGCAGGCATGGTCCAGGAGCCAAGACCGAAATAGGTAGTAACTTTTAGGAGAAAGTTTGATATTAGATTTTGTAAATTTATTCCATTCTGAGAGTGAAAATCTTTGTCTGCCATCACGAAATTGGTGGAATACAAAATGGCGGCCGCATAAATATGACTTAATTCGCCCATATTAAAGTTTTCTCTGATAATTCCTAAACCATTCATCCTATAGAATTTTTCATACGTTTATACACGACCCAAAAACTATGAATTAGGTATCTCGAGAAAAAAGTGTGTAACACATAGCTTATCGCTTACCTATCATCATCTTACAACTATCATCCAAATTTAAGCGAAATCGAACAACTAGAAAGGGAAAAGATGGAATTTACGTTTGCGCATGCGCAGAATTGAAGTATTGGTTTGGCAACAATGAAACTGATAGGGGACCATCTAAAACCTAATCCGTGCATTCTCGGACAATATCATCGAAATCGGATGAAAACAATGGAAATTAAGGTCGTTAGAAGGATTTCACATAGGCGCATGCGTATTAGCTATTAATGATGCAATCGTGTTGAAATTAATATGGGATGATTAAATCGTCATCCCCCAACTATCATTCCAAATTTGAGCGAGATCGGACGACAAGACCGTGAAAAAATGGAGCATAATGGAATTTACGTTTACGCTTGCGCAGAGTGGAGTATTGATTTCGCAGCAATGAAACTGATAGGGGAACGTCTACACCCTAGCCCGTACATTTCCTAAAAATGCCATCCAGATCGGATGAAAACTGTGGAAAATAAGCTTGTTACGAGGATTTCATATTGGCGCATGCGCTGAAGTTATTAATGATACAATCATGTTGAAATTGATATAAGATGATCAAATTGTCATCCCCCAACTATTATTCAAATTTGAGCGAGATCGAACGACTAGGGCGTGAGAAAATAATGCTTGGTAGAATTCACGTTTGCGCTTGCGCAGAGTGAGGTATTGTGTCAGATTTGCGGACACACGACAGTCACCAGACACGGAACCAAAGTTGTTCAGAATGGTCAAAAACGAAAAATGCGAGCTGAAATTTTAATTTTGAAAACCAACAATAAAAAAATAAAAAAAAAAAAAAAAAAAAAAAAAGTATTGCAAACAATTAAAGATTGGGTTAATTTTGGGTCAGTCCTCTCCTCTCCCCGTCTAGACTTTTTCCCTTTCAAATCAACTAGCGGCCTTAATATAATAGTGATCTGATTTAGTTCTGCTAAACTTTGTTCGATTCAGGGTTAAATACTTGGCAAAGTTCATATCGAGCAAGTTTTAGTTGAGACCTTTCCCCATTGACTTACAGCAGTACTCGTGAATTTTATGTCATTTTACACATAAAGTTCGCAGAACCGGCTTTTTACTTTGTACTTTAATGGGAAAGGGTCTCAGCTTAAACTTGCTCGATATGAACTTTGCCAAGTATTTAACCCTGAATCGATCAATTTTAGTTTTGCGCATGCGCTATAGTTATTACTCCATCGATTGCGATATAATTCGTGCGGAATTTTCCTAGAACATTTATCTATTTCCTCTCCGAGTTTGAAGGAAATCGGACCAATAGATGACAAGATGACGTTATAATGAATTAACGTTTGCGCATGCGCACAGAGTAATATTTATGTCACGGCAACGAAACTTGTAGGGAATCGTCTAGACGCTATCCCGCACAATCCCTGAAAATTTCATCAAAATCGTTCCATTAAACTCGGAGTTTTGCTTGTGTCAGTCGATATTAGTTTCGCGCATGCGCAATGGTTATTACTCTACTAATAGCGATATAAAATTGAAAGAGCATTTTTCTAGAACATATACCTACCGAGTTTGAACGGAATCGGACCAACAGATGATAAAAAATCATCAAAGCGTTATGGAAATTAACGTTTGCGCATGCGCACAGGCTACTGTTGATTCGAAGTCTTCGAAAATTATAGGAGAGCGTCTAGGAGCTAACCCGGCACAGTCCCTGAAAATTTCATCGGAATCGGACTGAAACTTGGACAGACAGACAGACACGGAACCAAAATTGATCAGCAAGCTCTGAAACGCAAAAAGCAAGTGGAAATTTTGATTTTGGAGGACAAAATTTTTGTCAACTTCAATCACGAACACGAAGCTTCCCTACCTTCGGTAGTAAAGAACCAAAACTAGGTTAAAACGACAAAAAATCTAAAAATCCAATATCTTTTTTGAATCGTAGAATATAATTTATTTTTTTGAACGTATCTAACCATTTCTTTTCGCTCGAGGTCCTCAATTTTTAAAACGACATAATGGTACAATTTACGAAAATTCGCTCACACGAACATGCTGCATCACTGGAACTTTTTTTTTTTTTTTAGCTTGACGAATACAATCGACACAACGTCCTAATAGGAAAGTGCGTAATTAAAAAGTTCCAGTCATGCAGCATGCTCGTATGAGAGAATTGTCGTAAATTATCGTACTGTATAATAATAAATAGTTTTGAAATTTGAGCTTTTTAATTGCAAGGAAATGGTTAAATGTTACGATTACATAACAGATATTTGATGATTGCTCAATAGTTCTGTATTATGTATCTTGAACACGAACTGAATCTAATGTAAACATTTAGACACCAGGTGTGTGGTAGCTAGTAACTCTACAACCTAAATAATAATAATAATAAAACTGGATAGGTAGGTATAACATTAACTATTAATTTTATGGGGAAAACTCGGCCCTTCGGGCCTTGCAAGGGGCTCCGCCCCTTGACCCCCCCGGATGTTATTACTTTGAGCCTGACTGCTAAAATGTAAAAAACATGGAATCATGTTTTAGCTCCTCGCTCTCACTTTATTATAGAAATGATCACGACGATTGAGCTCTTGTGAGATGATGATCTCCTAATAGAAACTCGCGAGTAAACATTCACTTTATTGTAGAAATGATCACGACGATTGAGCTCTTGTGAGATGATGATCTCCTAATAGAAACTCGCGAGTAAACATTCACTTTATTATAGAAAGAGGCTAAAGAGGCTACATACGAAATTACAGCTTCCTATAGTGTAAAGTATAGAAATTACCTATTAAAATGATTTAACCACCGCTTCACAAATCTAACCGTTCTCGCAATATTCGGATCACCTGCTATGAATCACATAATCGAAACACCAGCTCAATGAAATCATCAGAAATTAACAAGCGGTTGCAATCATGTTCACAATATCAAGAATTGAGAATGATCACCTGTGTGTAAACAATTATTCATATAACCATGCTCATAACTCAGCTTGTTGGCCACGCACTTCGCAGTAGTTAATATAGTATGGTTGGATAAATCGAGAGCTTTCGAACGAATGGTCAACGAATTTTGTGGGATGAAAAACGACGAAGTATCATATCCCTAGCAACGACTCGGTTGTAAGCGGAAATCATCACAATTATTGGCGCTACTTTCATCTCACTTTTCGGCGGGGGATCCATCGCTAAAACATGATTCCATGTTAAAAAAGTATTCCAACTAATAATCTGCTATTATTAGTTACGAACTGTTTCTCTTCGTATAGGAGGGACTCGGACAAAGGTTCGACCGTTGGGGCTCGGAAGATGGAGCAGGTGTACCCCAGCTGGTCGTCAATTAATTGATACTTATTACCCCCCCCCCCCCCCCAGTCGCTACCTACCTTCCATTTACCAAATTTATACACCCCCAGTCACCGTCTTGTTAAAATATAAAATTAAACCTTGTTACTTAAAAATAATAATAATCTGTTATTCAAGAAGAGATTTTAAGCCTTTGTTGCTGTTTTATCGATATTTTAAACAAATTTTATGTACATTTTCAGCATAATTTTGTACATAAATTTTTTAATGTTCCATGTTATAGTTAATAAATTATATTTGAGAAATATTCTGCTAAAAAATATAAATTTAACGGTTGTTAGGCATTTTTAGTGATTTTTTAACACCTTTTTTGTGGTTTGACCGATTTAATGTGCTCAAAAAGTGCTGGCCAATTAACTCACCCTTTCGTCTGGAAAGCTTGATTTTTATAATCTACTACTTGATTTTTACAAAAATCCTAAGGAGAAATATTGTCTGGAATGATATATATATCGCACCCGTCCATGAATAAGGGTACAACTCAAAAATCGCTATTTTTGAGTTAGTTGTGGTTCTGAGAAGTAGAAACGGTCTAGTTTGTCTGTAGAAGGTGGAGACATGTGTAGGGCACTCTAATTCCGCTAGAGAGTGCGTGTGTCTTTCTTCTATGGGGGGAGTAACCAATTCACGTCCTAGGAAGAAAGACACAACTCAGTTGAGTTCACGCAGTCTGTGTCTCGTTTTGAGTTGTTTCCTTTTTGTGTGGACAATGTTAACTTGTGTCTTTCTTTTCTAAACATTTTGGATCCTGACTGGTGAGATTTCAGTGTTTGAGTTGGAACAACTGGAAGCAGACACACGCACTCTCTAGCGGAATTAGAGTGCCCAACGCATATCTCCACCCTCTACAGACAAACTTGACCGTTTCTACTTCTCAGACCCACAACTAACTCAAAAATAGCGATTTTTTAGTTGTACCCTTATTCTAGGACAGGTGCGATATATATATCATTCCAGACAATAATTCTTCTTAGGATTCTTGTAAAAATCAAGTAGTAGATTGTAAAAATCAAGCTTTCCAGACGAAAGGGTGAGTTAATTGGCCAGCACTTTTTGAGTACATTATATCGGTCAAACCACAAAAAAATGTATTAAAAAATCAACAAAACCGTTCCCCCCACTCCCTTCCCACTGGCAAAAAACTATTTATTCACCATGGGGCGTTAGAGTGATAATGTAGGAAACAAGTTTCGCAAAGATAAATTATGTTCATCGTGTTCCAAAGAAGGAAAAGTGTGGAAGGAAAACTTTGAATGCGATTTGCCGAAAATTACAATTTTTTAGTTGTACCCTTATTCTAGGATGGGTGCGATATATATGTATATGAAAAAGTGTTGAACTCTAGGATTCGTCTCAGAATGCCTCAAAACGGATTTCAATGAAGAAAATGTTCGAACATTTTTATTTTTAAAATTTTTGGAGCCATTGCAATAGCTTCATTTTCTAGGAAATCTTGCTAAAATAACCATGAAAATCCCCATTTACTTGTTTCAGGGTTGCCTCTGATGTCGTCATCAGCATTCTCGATGAAATGGGCACCGCTTCAGCTAAAGCTCAAGATCTACATAATCCTACCACCAGCTGGGCAGAACTGAAAGATTCGGACCACACAGTCTACCTTCTGCTTGACAGAGAAGAAGATATTGAGTAAATTTTTCACGTTGCATTCAATGTCCCTTAAAAATATAAGTTTTTGTTTCAGTTCAAGTCAATTTCGATTCAATTTTGTACTTTTGTCACTAATATATTGTGGCAGCAAAAACAATGCTTTGAACCTCGGATATTAGGACCTTGGTAGGGGGTGAAGAACATGGTGGTTGACATGATTTTCCCCTTTTTGTTACCTTGTGTCACCCCTTTTGGCTCTACGATTCGTTCCCCTCACCATCAATCTCATCAGTACTGGTCAAAAATGAGAATTATATTATTTATTAATAAATTCTTAGAAATAATAAAGAAACACGAACAAACAAAAAACCAACAAAACAACAAACAACTTATGTCCGTCACGACTACCCTTATAGGCAACAAAAGAATAGCATACTGGTAAGGTCATTGTTTATGTGTTGCGCTCTATCTCGAGCTTCTCACGTTCGGAGCTCCATTGAGGCAATCAATCTGTTCTTTCTCTAGGTTCCCCAGCACCTGTAGGTCCCACAGCCTCCTCTCGTCACAGTTAAGTTTGGTCATTTAACGAAATCAGCTCGATCCATAATAGAAGTGTTTTAATATAAAGTGTGTCACGTTATTTTTCTCTTCAGCCCTTTCTATAATAAAATTTTCAGTTTTCAATTTCAAGTGAATTTATATTTACATTTAATTTGTTCCAGTGGTAACGGAAGCGTGATTGGGTTCCTGAAAATAGGATGGCAAAAGTTGAATGTGTCCGATCTGGAGGGAGAATGCCACGAAAGGAATGCCCTTTGTGTTTTGGACTTCTACGTCCATGAATCAAGACAGCGTTCCGGATGGGGGAAAAAGCTGTTCGAGCACATGCTTAAAGTAAGTTCAGAATACCAGAGTGAATGTTAGTAATACGTCGTTGTCTAATAGAATAGAAATGCTTTATTGCCACTATACAAAAAAGGTATCTGACAAACACGTCAATAGGGGAAAAAACATAAAATATATAATAACAGGCATAAATAGTCAATAGCTCTCAACACCACTGGAGAACACCAGCTCCCATAAGTAACTTCCTTTGTGCTTGTGATGCCAAGGCAATCAGCCTCTCCTTTATTTCCTTCTGAAATACAGCAGGGCTCATTAACTTCAGAGCAGCCGGAATGTCGTTGAACATCTTAATTCCAACAGAGTCTGGATTACATCTCTGAACCAGAGCCAGCAACAACTTTGAGTAGAAAGTGGATGCCGTTTCCTTTTTTTCCTATTGGTAATTGTCCCCCAGGCGTGGAAAATCTTCCAAGTTGTTCTTAACTCTGATTAAAATTGCCTAGATATAAAGCGCAGGAAGAATCATTAGTTCCAAATTCCGCCCCTTTCATAAACCGAATTACAGATTTTTGCTGCCTGAAAGTTTTCATGGCGCTGCTGCAGTTGCCTCACAGAATGACTCCATATCTAAGATGGGATTCGAATATACCGTAATATGCAGCTGTAAGATGTCTTGGCTACGATATAAATGGAATTAATTATTATTGCTACACATAAATATGTGAGCTACAGCCACTGTCCAAACACCAGCTAGAAGTTAAGCTGTTATTGGCACTTTCAGTCGTTAGAAACGTATTATTTTCGTTAATCGCTTTTGGCTTTAAGCGGCTTTTTGGGTGTTTTGGTCTGTTGGGTCGACAGTAGGCTTATGTAAAGTTCCATCTACGTAAAGAATTCCATACGATTTTCAGAGTAGTGCGCCCATGTGGACTCTCCACGAATCATAACATTTCTAATGTTTTCTCGTTTTTTATTGAAATAACACATGGAGGTGTTAGCCCCCTTTACTTGCCAATTTCACAGGATTTTAGTTATGCTGATTTGACTCATTGTCATAAGTTTTTACAGAACTGAACGTCTTCTTTCTTAGACTAAACTACTTATGTAGGTACATACCTACCTTCCAGATTCGTTGTTTGTTAAAAGTAAACAAACTAGTTAGTTTGTTGCTCTGCCGAAGGGTGCAGCAGCTGCTCAGCTAGTTTGTCAAATCTCGAATCAGGAAATATGCAAAATGCAATTAGCTGAATTAAAAGCTAGCTGTAAGGAAAAAACCTTGAAATTGATTCTTGCGAAGGTGAGATTTCACAAAGATGGCATTGTTAGTGCAGTTATTATGAGAGTTTTGCAGTTACGCAAATTTGTGGGACAAAAACGTTTTTGTGAAGGTCACGCCTCACAGGGTAACAAGGTATTGTGCATTGCTTCGATGTGAAAATGAGCCAGTGTCGAAGTCTCGAGAATATTACCTATCCATACATCAGCTTTGAAAGTGATTTGGATAAAAACACCGCAGCTAATACCGTGAAATTACCACTGCGCACTCTCAGTACAAAAAAAAGTTAATTAGGTTTAGCAACCTGATATCAACGTTTGCCTTGCAAGTATGGTAGCACAGCCTCAGGCAATGCAATATTACTGCACACTTTGTGTTGGAAAGAGTACTTGGAGTTCAGTGACGAGTATCACCGAATGATCTAAGTAAGGAAATTATGGAAGGTAGGAGATAGGTTGAGAAGTAAGCAACCAGAGTTTGACTCTAATATTCTGCACTTTGCTTTTATACCTGTCCACCTGCTCTCACCCGGTCGAGGTTGGGGAATGAGGTCAGTCTCGGTCTGAGGTCGGGGTTTATTTAGGAAACCACATGAGTATAAAAGTTCCCAACTTTCTTTGAAACATGGTCACCCTGTACGAGTTGTTCCTTTTAAATCCGGTATCCTACAACTACACTCAGTTTGTGGGTGTAAGGAAATGAACCCATTGATTCGGGTTGCACAGAACTGAAATAAAGAAACTAATTTCCAAACTTTTTTTTAGGCTGCATCAAATTTATTGTTACATTTTATTGCTTCGAGTGTTTTTTTGTATATTCTAACGTTACTAAATTTGCTATCTAATTTGATTTATAGGAAGAAAACGTGAGCCCAGAGACACTTGCCATTGACCGCCCATCGCATAAGTTTCTACTGTTCCTTCAAAAGCATTATGGACTCTCCGATGTGGTTCCTCAAAGCAATAACTTCGTCGTTTTTACTGGATTTTTCAGTAAAGCTGATCGAGATTGCAGTAAGTATTGATGAGTATTTTACTCATTCAACTGCCTTTTAGAAAAACGGTAATTAGAGTAGATCTAAAGAAAACTGGTTGTTATTTACAGATGACTCCGTGACAAATATTCCGAAGGAACAAGTAGCTGCCGGCTTCTCTCAGTCAGATTACAGGTAAATTATGACAACAAAATTGTTCATTTTGATCAATATTACATGATGATGTCCTCTTTAGTAGCAATTGGTTAACCATCTCTTCCTCTTCTAAATAATAGGTTATCTATGAAGAATTGTTCTTATTACCATTCTTCCAAATCATCTAAATTTGCATGAAAGTGAGAAAAAATGTATTACTTATACAAAACCTTGAAAATCCGAGTTTCTCCCGCAGATTTTTTTCCTCTTCCAATAATAGATCTTTTGTTGTTATGTTAGGGAGAAACTTCCACAGTCGAAGTGGTTTCATCACATTGGCCTCGGAGTTTAACATGTTCAATCCAGATCACACAGCTGCTGCCTCACGCTGGTCCGTTTCACCAGATGGGTCATGTACATGGTGCCGTCTTGTGCCCTTGTGATTTTAAAGGTGTTCCTCCGCCTGGCGGAAACGTCCCAAAGCTCCCGCCCTAAAAACGAGTTCGAACTCCAATCTGCGGTGTTACATTATTTTCCTTCTCACCGTGAATCTACTCAAATAAAGGGAAAATAAAAAAAGAAAAACGAACATTGTTTGGCCTGATACAATGGGCATACCAAAAAAGTCTGCACTGAACGTTTCAAGAGTCTGGTCTTTTTCAGACCTTCTCTCTGGAATTGGGAAAGGTGCCTATGAGTTTAGGAACCTGACGTTTTTGAAACCAACGGTGCTCAGTAATTTTTTATTGAAAAAAAGAGAAAAAAATTATGTAGCCTGATCGTAAGAGCGAATTTTCGTAAATTATCGTATATTAGGTATATTATGTTTCATTGTTTTAAAATTTGAGCACTGAGTGCAAGAAACAAATTCCTAACTACCAATTTTATGGCAAAAAAAAAACTCATTTTAATTATTATTCTGCAATTCAAAATATAAGTTTGAGCTTTTAGCTTTGAATTTTTGCAGCCATTGCAATAGCTTCATTTTCAACGAAAATTCGCTAAAATGGATTCAATTACATAGAAATGTTCGTAAATACATGCCATTACAGGTAATTCACATCAATTATTAAAAATAATATCGCGTAGGTGAAGGCCACCCTCTTGATTGCAATTTTCCACTCATTTCATAAAATTTTCCATAGCTCGACTCAACATTTTCCTATCGATTTTGGCAACCTCTCTGACAGCCACTATTAATTCTGTCATTGAGCGTGGTTGGTTTGAGTCGGCTAGCCTTTTCAGGTAGCCCCAAAAATCGGTTCATTGAGTTACAAGATGTGTTTGTGTGTGGTGTAGCTCCGTCCTGCTGAAAGTAAACGTTCCTCCATGTTAGGGATTGTGAAAATCTACCGATTGTCATGATCAAAATTCTTGGGCTTCGGGGCTGCGGACGATGAAGGAAAATTCATTCAGTCTATTTCCGCCTCCCGTACAAGTTAATTGCTCTCCCACTTTACCGCTTATCATATTACGTTATTAAACGTTTTGAGTCTGGATCCCGTAAATCCTAAAAGTGTTTTTCTTTCCGATTCCGTACAGGCCATTTATCTGCCTAGAAGGGCTATCTAATAATGATTATGTGGAACCATGAAAAGTTTAGTTCTAAGAACATTTCAGTACCAACAGAACTGTCGGATGTTACTTGATATTATTGGTTAATTATTCCTACTTCGAATGTATTCAGTAGGTATTGGTTAATTCTCCATTCCAACTAATACTAAACGCTTCTAACCTTATTTTATTAGCACCGGAGGTGAACGTCACGACCTCCATGGTACTGGCCGACACACTGCTTACAAGAGAGAATCTACGATGGGGCAGGTAATTCCTATTTGTTTACAGTACCAGAACCTTGTACTTGTAGAAATTGAGTCTGTGTTTCTTTCCATATTACTAACTTTAATCTAGAACGGAATAGCATTCAACACACACACACACACACACACACACACACACACATATATATATATATATATATATATATATATATATATATATATATATATATATATATATATTGGTATTTGTTTTTCGACTGTATTCTATATAAAATTTGAAGTTGGAGGATCTTGAGGTTCAGTCATTCAGTCAGAAATTATATATATATATATATATATAAAACATATTCTCTAAATAACTTAATACTCCCGGCTCTATATTAAAGACAAAAATTTAAATATAATTATTCTTATAGACAAAGGTGCGGAAATATCTGGATAAAATAATAGGAACTGTTGGAGGAAACTATGAAACAAGTTGATTGACTGTGGAGGGAACCCCAGTACAGAGAGTGCGAGCTGACCAGGATGCAACCTACTAAGCATTTACCTGATGTAGTGGTGTTGATTTTCTTGATTAATAGGTAATCTTGCTGGGTGCATGAAGTAATTGGCACTGGGGACAGTCTGTAACTAGAGACCAGTACAAGAGTAACTTCAGCATCTGGTACGTTGATCTTCCCCCAAATCTCCAGGCATCTTCGTCGCTTGTGGGAAGGCTCTTTCCGGATTATGGACTGTTGAAAAGGCTCAATACCACCTCTTCTTGCCAGCTCGTTTTGCTGTCAAAGATGGCAGGCTTTTTCATATCCTCCAGATGTCAAGCCCCTCGTGGGGTGGGACTGTGCAACAGTTTAGCTGCCATCATTTGACCTCTTCCAGGCTGGTCGACTGTCTTCCACTTTTCTTCCTTGAGACCGTGTGTCTCTCCTCCGCACCTGACCAAGCCTTTATTAAATGGGGCTCTGCATTTAAGAACTGCTGCTCAACCCACCAAACTACTGCTACTCCCTACCCATCCTTGATTTAAGTGCCGAGAAGTCCAGTTACTCCATAAGGCATTCTCATTACTCATGCTTCGAATTATTGGAGTGGAATGTTGCAGCAATATGTCAAACATGGATTCTGGTAGGATGCAGTTTCCCTAATAGAAGAAGTTGGAATTGATGTCAAAACTGAAACAGCGTTAGTTAGCATATAATCAGTGCCTCAAAACAGTGTTATAATCTTGAACGTATTTTGTAGAAGTTGAGATTTGTTTAAGGTCACTCATGATTGTTTTAATCAACTATTAATTATTTTTCATTTTGAGAGCTTACGGAGATTAAAAATACTCCAAAAGGGAAAAAATATATATATCTTTGTATAATAATTTGCACCATTTTTTATTGCAAACTAATCCATAACAATATCGAATAATAGTAGGTATAACAAATATCGCATATTTCATTAATTCTCTTTTCTTGACTCCGGTTGTTGTTATTGTTATTACTATTCGCTGATCCTCATCAATATTTCCAGATAATCAGTAATCAGACTTCAACAAATTAAGCAGCAGAAACCCATTTTTAAAGGCAACGTTTTTAACCCATCATTCTGAAACGACCTCATCAACAGTGAGTTGATTACTTAATATTATATTAATTAAATTAATTACTGGTTTAAGATGTATTGTTGCCAACTTGGCTCAGATATCTTTGAAACTAGGTGTAAATTTCATCCTGGACACCGAAATTTTATTTTGTATTTTACTAAGTTTTAAGTACCTGCAGACTTTTCTTTATTTTAAGGAGCATTTGTTTTTAATTCGGTATTAATTATATTGCCTTTTTTCCTCAGATGTCTTGATTCGGCGCAGCTGCTTGGTAAAAGCACAAACATGACATTTAATACATCACTAAAAAACGCACTGAACACGAAACTCCATCACTGTAATTATAATCTAAATGCTTGTTTAACGTTTTTAATTATCGTTGCTATCCATTACTTAATATTATTCAATATTTTTAGTTCCTCATCAAAGTTTAGTCACATTATTGTTTTAGGTAAGTAAACTGAGGCAAAAAAGACTGTTCGTTACATTGTAGATAAGTTTTCATATATTATCTAAAACACAGCTAAAGTATCGGGTAGTATTATTCTACTATCATTAGATACGTCATGATGACTGATTCATTTTAAGCGAATGAAGGATATCCGTATGTAAGGAAAGTGTGTTTCACAAATGTTTTTCAAATCCCCTGTTTTTAAAATTGTTTAATTTTAACAATTTCAACTCCCTGATCTGATGTAATTTTTTTCCTCTCTGAAATTTGGGTTCAAATGTTTTTTCGTAGTAAACATTAAATTATTGGCAAACTAACTTTTTTTAAAATAATATTTTAAACCTATCTTAGGATCTACTATTAGTTCTTTAGCACGTTTGAACCCACTGAAAAGTGGGTCTTCAAACTCAATTTTTTCTGTTCTGCTTTATTTTTAATTTTTTATTATTATTTTCATTTTATTATTACTATTATTTTTAATTTTTTGCGAAAGAACGAATATGATCGTTTATAAGTTTACATGTTTCGTTTGATATATTCATTTTAATCTCTTGTATTAACATTAGTGGAAATATAGTGCATTAATTTATCAGTAGCTTTGATCACTTGTCAATAAAGGTGTTGGTTTAGTTAAAGATGTTTCTTTAATCCTCCCTTGGTTCCTTGAAAGGTGTCCTCATTGAAACATGGGTGTCGCGTTAAAAGTGTTGATTTTGTGATTAGGTTGCGTAAAATTAGTTTTTGAACCAAATTTAATTTTTGGTTTATTATTTCCAATAATGAACCGTTGTAATCGACCAAGAAAAAATTTGTTGGTTTACGTCCAAAAAAATCGTTGGAATCCAAAAATCGAATAAAAAACCCTTCCGTCCGTCATCCAGAGCTTTTCGACGTTTGAGCGCGACTATTTCAGCTTTTTCATTCTCAAGATTTCGCTTCAAGATAATATAAGCTTTCAAGATTTATTTTACAAGTTTTAAAGATTTGTATTCTTCATCTTTTTTGAGATGATGGTTGCTGAATCTTTGTTGTATAATGTAGAGGTAAGTGGTACTTCTGTTGACAAAATTGTTAAATTTATATTTTTTTGGTAGAATATTGCTCAAATAAAGTTCATAACCCTATGGATGGCGATGGCAGGCACTAAGGTGCACAGGTACTGCCTCCAGCTTCCTTGCTCTCCATACTGAACCAATTTAAATATAATTTAAACAAATACCTCCGATCTCTGAGGGAAAGAATAAATAGTAGGACTAGGTTCCCGTAATTTAGTTTATATATTTATATATAAACCTAATTAAATTTAATCAAAATATGCTAAAAAAAGGTAAATACTGTAAACTTAGAGAAATGAGAAATTTAGTCAAAACAGTTTCTTAGATTGCCACAGAGTTGAATTTTTTTGAAATAATAATTTTCAAACTCTAGAATGGAACCCCTCGGGAAAAATCGAATCTGAATAACATACATGTAGTATTTAAACATTTTTTGAAAGTGTTATAATTGAAAGAAATGTAACAAAATATAGAAGTCGTGCGAGTAATTTCTCTCGTGTTTCGGAGTGGGTCTTTGGAAAACAAATCAAATTTTTGAAAGGATCAGGTTAATTTTTTTTGGTAAGCCGTAGGATTTTCTAGAGCCACAGCAAAATCGATTTGTTGAAAGATTACATTCTGAAGAGCTTGGATCCATTCTGCGCAAGACTGGGGTGATTCAGCTCTACAAGTGTACGCCATTCGAACACCTTTAAAATAAAATTAGTGAATTATGCAAAATATATGTAGGTACCTACCCGAAAAGGAGACAATTTTGCTGTGCAGAGTAAACTGAGCACTGCTAATACGATTTGTTACGATTTTCAGTAGTTCCATGGACCAATATAGGTAAGTAGTATGTACCTACCTAGGTATCTAGATAAGTAAAGAAGTACTTCTTGGATACTGCAAAGCAAATACACAGAACCACTAGAACATCTCATCATTTATAGCCCAGTATTTTATAGTGAAAGAAACGATTTATTTGCTACAATGTCAAAATAGCACTCAACCGTTCAATCTAGATCACCTGTCATCGATAATATCAAAATATTCTATATAGGTACCTAATTCATAACTTAGAAATTTCATTACAATTTATGTTACACTTAATGGAACGAGACGTTCTCGAACAATCAAGTTGAGTCACAAGACTAGAAGACCAACTAATCGAAATTTTTGCTAAGGGATTGGCTACTTGATGTTATGTGTTTTTGAGATGCGAGCGTAGCGAGCGATTAGAATTGCGCTATTGCATTGGAGCCCAATTTAACAAAAAAAGTGTGTATGTATAAAATATTAATTGAAAATATTAATGAATAAACAAACTAAACAATACATACAACAAACAAGATTGAATCCTACAAAACAATGTAATATTGGCAGCAGAGAATAATATAATATAGAACTTGAAGATAATAATTAATAATAAATATGAATATGAACTTGAAGCTAGTAATTAATAATGTAATATGAATATAGTAAAATTAACCTGTAGACTCTAAAATATCTCATTTATAATATCCAAGTATTCGGCGAACTCCGGCTGAAGGTAATCATACCATAGCCTATTCCATGTTATTGTGTTAACATTTTGTCAACTGATATATATAAATAAAAACATGTTTTCATTCATGCATCCAGACCACCAATCTAAGCAAAAAACTGATCTGTGTAAAAATCTTATGGCGACTGGAGCGCTGGGAATGTCACGCAGTGGGTAGACGAACTAAAGAGCAAGTCTGGGTCTAGAGTCTCGTGACTCAACTTGATTGTTCGAGAACGTCACGTAATAAAAGATACCTAATTATTGTATGGTCACATGGTCCATTAGCCTATAAAGCCTAAAAATTGTAAATAAGGATAGAGTGATACAGCCATATAAATGATCTGATTGTTATACGAAAATTTACCTAAAACCTCATAATATTGTAGAAGCCATGTTTGTTACAAGGATTTGAGGGTCGCGCATGCTCAGCTATTTCACCCGCTTCGATAATTAATAAGGGTAAAAGAAATGACATTTTGGAGTTACTGTTGAGTTCACACACACACACGAAAAAGTTTAAACTTCAGGAATCCTTACGAAATGCCTCAAGACGGATTCTAACAAAGTAAATTTTGGAAAAATTTAATTTTAAAATTTTTTGATCCATTTCAATAGCTTCATATTCTGCGACAATTCGCTAAAAGAAAACAGAGTTTACTCCATTTACCTTCGGGTCGTTGCCCACCAATGGATTGTGGGCCTTCTTTAGTTCCTAATTTAAGTTCGTGTAGCACACTCCTGATTGTGAATGTATCAGTAGATCCAGGTATTCGGCTGTACCTCATGTGATTCACCTAGCAGAACAAAACATTGAAAAGATATCTATAAGCCACAAGAACGACAAATAGTAGAATATTACAGGTTCATATAATGTATAATATACAAATTTTTCTGGAACATATACCCAATTACCTACCTACCGAGTTGTAATATCAGGAATTCAATATCAGTGCATGCACTCTGATCAGCTGTGGGGCCTCTGAGCCTAATAGTTGTTTCTTAATCGACTTATGATGATGAAACCTAAAATGTAGCTCCTTTTGGAGATCTGGAATACAATTACAAAGTAAGGAGGGACTCACATCAGCTTCGGGAACTCTGAGACTAATTTCTTTCCTAATCGACTCATGTTGATGAAATTTAATGGAGCTCGTTCGGGACACCTCAAAAACAATTACGAGGTTCGGAGGATCACTGAATAGCTGATGGGGCCTCTGGGGCTAATTTCTTTCCTTTTCAACCTGCCATTTTACTAAGATTTGGCATTTTTGGAAAAATTGTCAACATTCACCTACTATATAAACCATAAACTTGAGGGGCCCTGAGCTGTAAAGGTGTGAACCCTTTTGGGAGGCACGATGCGCCAAGTTTTGATCATTTACTAGATATACATGGGGCTTAATAGTAATAATAATAATTATTGACCAATGATCTGTGTAGAAGGGCTATCTAATACAAGAATAATAAACCTTTGTGTAATCATTTTGCAGCGTTTTACACATGGATATGAATTGGGAGACGGGTCGACAAAAATTTGTGACTCATTAAAAAGTTGAGGCTGAATCGTAAACAAAATACATAGCTATCTCTATACTTACGCTTTTCCGAATCTCGTCGGTTATGCGTCAGCAAACTTTAGAGGCCACCCGCCGTCTCCAACTAATCTGAACTTTTACTAAGGGATTGACTACTTGATGTTATGTCCAACTGATGATGTATGACCACTTGGTGAGTCCAAGTCCATTGATCTGTGTAACTCGTCAAATCAGTGACAAGGAGGTGATAGAAATGTGGTATTTCCTCCTTCAAAGGGGAGAGGCGATTAACCTGTGTCACCCAGAGGATATCGTGAACGCTGATGCCCAGGAATTATCTCCTAGGTGTAACATAAATTTGCAAGAATCGAGAAGGACTATCATCTATACATATCCATCACAATCTAGTAAGCTCGTCATCAACCACTTTTGGAGAGATTTACACAGATCAATTATTTGCTTAGATCAGTGGTCTGGATGCTCGCTACGCTCGCATCTCAAAAATGCATAGGTAACAACAAGTAGTCGACCCCTTAGTAAAATTTTAGATTAGTAGGACATCAGCTGGAAAAGGTCATGAGTAGGACAGCCCCTCCAAAGTTTGCTGAACATAACCGACTAGACCCGTTTTTCCTAGTAAATGAAAATATATGATGGGTTGTAAAATGTGGAAAAATATATTGGACTTACTGGAATGTGATTTCTGTAGTAGCATTTCGGTTCATTGTTCTTGGTGTTCATCCCCACAACAACGCTGAACAGGATGTTCTTTTCGAAGAGGTATACCATGAATTGTTCTCCCTTATAGTAAACAGTCCTTTGAGAATTAGATGTATCACCATTTCCCTCACATTCGGAGCAAAATAGACAGCCATGATACAGCAGCTTGCCATTACCATTTGCCTGAAACAACGGGAGGTAAGCCCGAATTTATATAACAAGAAAAATGGCTGAAGATTGTGAACAGCCTTCAATCTTTCTCTTCTTTCAATTCTCCCAAGTTAGGCGTGGCGTTCAGCATTCTCGTAATGTAACATGCAAAAACTACTAAAAAATTAGTGAAACTAGCCGAAAATGGAGCAGAATGCCTCCGACCGCAACTTTCTATCTCAATCCGTTGCCAAGATATGACTTAAATCCCCCCCCCCCCCCCCCCACGACGTTTTTAGGACGTCCTTTTGAAGCTATGTCTTAAAGCAAGGCTTCGTAAATAAGAGGGACGCCTATTGAAATTTATCTTATGGAATGTGGGACAATCCAGGTATGAGAAAAAAATAAAACATAATACAGATCTGTTTCAGACCATTCTAAGACCGAATCCGTGAGAGAACCCATAGGTCTGTGTGTATGCGAGTGTGACGAAGTTTGTCGACGCTACTCAGACTACAATTCGCAACCGATTTTCGAGATTCTTTCTTTGATCAAAACTTTCATAAACGTTTCCACTGTGAAAACTGTGGAAATAATGTATGTTACAAGGTTTCACATTCGCATATGCGCAGCAACTACTAATTACGTTTGTGTTGAAATTGATATGAGATGATGAAACTTTTCCCCGATCACCCTCCAAATTTTAGAGAAATCGGACATAGGACATGGATAAAAAAAATAATGCTTAGTAAATTTTATGTTTGCGCATGCGTGAACTGCTGCATTGATACGAACTGAATCACTCGAAACGAAGCTGTGGGAACCCATTTCAAAACATTTACCAGATCTGTCACTTTTGATCATCATACCTCCCTTTGGACAAAAAAGAAGAAATTCTACGAACTGTACATCTGTCAAATCAAAATCGGAACTATATGATTGTATTCCTTAAGGTGTTTGGCAAATGTAGACTTACCCTTATTTTCCCTGAAATCCTTCTGATGCTCGTCTATTCTTTCCCTAAATTTCCTACCAGTTTGACCGCAATATTCGTAGCCACAAGGACATTTACGTTTATAAGCCCCACTTCTATCCTGAACATCGTTTTTGCCTAAGTAAGAATAGGAATAAGTAAGAGTATCGGAGCCTAGTAACGCACTAAGACTATATTTCTAGTTTTAAAACCTCTACGATAGAATTTTGCCGATTTCATCAGACATTTTCCCATAATAAGGCACACTTATCCATTCTTCTAATTTATTAGTCTTTCTATGCTTTTCCATAGAATGATGATATCATAGACATATCTTTACCAATAGAGAAGATTATTTGTGTTACAAATTGTAAATATTTGTTGCTCAAGATAATCCATGCAAGCAGAGGAGATAACGGAGAACCCACAGCAACCCCTGGCTGCGTATATCATTGTCCCTCAAATAAAAAGTAATTTTGAACCATACAAACAGACATTAAATTAAACAATTATATTTTTCGAAAATATTGAGTTTAAAGGCGTGAATCAGCCTGCATACCACAAACCACATCTTTACAGCTAGCTACATCGATATTGGTGAACAGACTAACTACGTCAAAAGATGCAAGTTTAGCATTTGGAGGCATCTGAATGGCCTTAATTTTGGAAACCAAATCATGAGAGTTTAGTACAGTACGTTGAGGCCGAAAGTTGATTTTGTTTCTAAATAAAATATTGAGTTTTCTAGCCAATTTATAAGCAGGAGCACCAATATAAGACACTGCAGGTCTCATCGGCACTCCTTCCTTATGAATTTTAGGGAGACAAGAAACCTCGGCTCATGAGAGCTCAATTCTACAAAACTTGGAATGTACATATATTTTAGTAAACTATCTTCTGATTGGTTAACTACTTTTTGAACTAATCTTTGATATTTTGAAGTTGGGTCAGATGAAAGATTTGAATAATTATTATCTTCCAGAAATTTAATGTTTGAAGCACAATCTTGCTTATTTAAAATTACAGTTGTATTACCTTCATCTGTCCTTTACCTTTACCTTCATCGATCAAACTCGGGGTTAGTTTAAGAAAGATGCCTTATAGAATCAGTTATGAAATAACTATTGCACATGCGCAAAACTAAATTGATGAAATGGACCGATTTTGATGAAATGTTCATAGATTGTGCGGGTTAGTTCCTAGGCTATATGCAACCAGTTACAATAAGAAGTCAGTATTTATTTTCCACCCCCATTGCACGGTTCAATTATTTGTTTAACAACCAAATTCCTCATTTGGAAAGACGTCATATTTTATTTCGTCAAATTACCCTGCTGTATTTGTTTTCTAATAGTCTTCCAGTTTTCGAAAATGATATCAGATCATATTTTTCAAAATAATTCCAATGTATCTTTTCTATTGTTTTGACTTTAATGTTATGTAAGCTTCTTTATTCTACGATTTATGTTGTGGTTAAGCTGTATTTTGCATCGTAAGCTTTTTCTCTGTATTGTATCGTTATATTATCCTTATTTATCTTTTTGTACATTGAGCTGTTCAAATAAATGAAATAAAACATATCTGTTCTATTTGACATCTTCTTCAACTTATTCTATACGTCCATGTTAAAATATGTGGGAAGCTGTAAAGCCCACCCAACTTGGCAGTTTTTTTTCAACAGATTCGATTTTAGACAGGTTTGCGTACCTACTCGCAAGGGGTTCCTTATTGTCATAGTTGAATGTTGACCTGTATCAAGATCCTAAGAACATCCTCACTATTAAGGGACGTCTTAAAACTCTTCCGTTGAGTGGAGTACCAACACAATAACTGTGTGTGTGTACATTGCCAATAAATTATCATTATAAGGCAATGGAAGAGGTCATGGGAGTTAACTAGTAGTTAGATACCTAGCAGTTTTACGAAGATGAGAACCTACCTCATCGTGACAGGTGTAGCCCATCAAATCCCTGAACTTCATCATCGCGTTGATATTATGAGGAATATTTTTGACGACTTTCAGGGCCCGATGAATTGAGTCAGATTCAGTCTCTACAAGTTCTGTGACTCTCATTGTGTACTTGTACACTTTTTCGATGAGTAAGTGATACGTTGTATATCGCTGAATGGGTTTGAATAACAGCTCGTCGATTTGCTGATTCTCTTCCGACTTCGCCCACAGTTGCTGTGAATATAAAAAGACTGATAAATTAAGTGAATTACTCAACCACGATAGTTGATAGAAAAGAATAACAGAAGTGAACTTACATGACTACACTCTCATGTCTATTCTGTAGTTTATGAGTCTTCATTTAGAATATTCGGTAACTACGAATTAACCCTTTTGCTACAAATAGATATAATTTATTTCTAATAGGTACTGATACGCTTTTACACTTTCAGTTTCCACTTTTTAGTGAAAAATAAATTGATAGTTTAGTGTTTGGCAAAAAAAATTTATCTCACTGTTTTTCGATTTTTTTTAAAGCGAATTTTCAAAGAAAAAATGAGCCATTTAGATGGCATCGAAATGTTAAAAGTGGGTAGGAAGGGTCGGGTCGGGGACCCCTACAAATCCGTTTCATTTATCAAAGAACACAATCCTAGATTTTAACGTCGTATATATATATATACATATATATATACATATATATATATATATATATATATATATATATATATATATATATATATTTATATATATATATATAGGGTGTATTTCCAGACGATAACTCCCTTTAAAAACGGTTCAAACAATTCTTTCTAACGCTGAAAAATCCGTCCTGGCTAAAGACAGGTCGAGTTCGTTGGCCAGCCCGATCGCTCCAAAGTTGTTGGCTCAAATTTACAATTTAATGGCCCAAAAAATGCTTTAAAAATCGGTTTTTTGACAATAGGGCATGTGGGGTGTCACAGTCGAAGTATTTTTCAGCGCTGAGTCGATTGCGACCACTTACCAGATCTATAAGATTCATAAATAAATGAGAAAAATCGATTTTTAGGAGAAAATGCCCTTAATTGACCTAATTTTCGAGTTCAGCTGCGTGTTCTAAAATTTTCTTTGCGATATCGTCACACGGCTGTCCCCTCAGTTTTATTCAGGACATGGTTGACCTCAATGATCAGAATTTAAGTGCCTAATTTAATGTTATCCACAACTTCCCTTTGAAGATTCGCTCTATTAGTCATGCTGCATGACTGAGTACTTTTTCTTTTACTGTTAGAGCTCTGCAGTCGCTTTATTTATGGGTTACATACAATATAGTACATTCATGTGTTTACATACCTACCACCTGATAGTAGGTATTCTACCAATTGGTAAGTCTACAAATCTACCAGTTCTTTATCGCACTGTCTTTTCCTGCTTCAATTTTGCACTGCTTACAAATACAGGCTACAAATAATAATGCAGTGTATTGCACATGATTATATTGGCCGTATTCTGCTAAAACTTTGGATGATAAGGGGACTGTACACAATTTAGAATTCGCAGTTCCTAGTTTAAGTTTTGGAATTTAAAGTGATCTATCGTTTGTAGATAATATGGATTAATTCGGCAGGTACTAAAGAGTACCAATAAAAAGCAAGTTTTGAACTTAATGTTATACTTCCAATCAGTGTTTTCGAAGTTTTGATACATATGTACCAACCTGAATTTGGCAGACAGGTACTTATTATAAATGAGGTAAATTCGAGAGTGGGATCTACATATAATATTCCACACCTGCTTTTAAACTTTTTCCAAGTTATAGTTGCCCCTTTGTTTAAGAGCTTTTTGTCAAATATACAAAAGTAGATTAAATGAAGAAAGTTTATCTGAGACTTTTTTTTAACTCCGTTTCAGAGGTCACAACAGTTTCTTTGTATTTTTTAAATTTTATTCTATTTTAATTTTTTTGTTCGAATTTTCCTAAATGACACTTACCTACTTAGCACGACTTTTTGGCATTTGAAAGTGGGCAACTCAATTTCGTGAGATGAGACTGAAAATTGTGGAGGGTAGAGAACCGCAAATAGATATAGACGTAACATGTAGGTACCTTATGAGAAGGGAGAGTAGTTTGTACATCAACTGGGCTGAACGAACGAAGCGACCAGATTCTGGAGGAAAATAACCCGGACTCTTTAGTACCACAATTCAGTATTAAATTCGGTACTTTTCCGTTACCCCCCCCCCCCCCCCCCCCCCCCCCCACAGTCAATTTGTCTTCAACACGCCTGCCCGATGTTTCTAGGCATTCCTGCTTACTTAGATTACATATTTACGTAGAATTGGTGACAATTTCAAGCTGTGAGAAAAAATTATATTTAAAAAAAAAGATCGAATAAAATAATTACCTACCGTGTTTTCAGAAGTTGCCGATGTCGGTGAGGATTTGTTGAAACAAATTGGCGTGGTTGTGGTTTGATTGCCTCCACATGAGTTTGGGCAAGTAGAATGCACATGAATTCGCACAAATAAATCAGAATGCTGTGAATAGGTTGGTGGTCTGGATGCTCGCAAGCTCGCATCTCAAAATTACATAACATCAAGTAGTCAATCCCTTAGTAAAAATACAGATTAGTTGGACATGTAGGTCGGAATGATACTTTGGCGGTCTGGATGCTCGCAAGCTCGCATCTCAAAAATACATAACATAACATTACATAATCTAAGTAAGCATTAATGCCTAGAAACATCGGGCGGGCGTGTTGAAGACAAATTGACTGAGGGGGTGTATAACGGAAAAGTACCTTATATTCTTCGAGATCTGTATAATTTACTAGAAAAGAGACGTAAAACTCACTAGAAAATATTCCTCGAAATATTTCAACGTATCCATGGAGGATTTATGGTAGTTGTGAGTGTATTTTGTATACAATGACAGCATCTGGCGCTCGTTCTTTTCAAATAGCGGTCCCAACTCATTAGGGTTTTCCTGCACTCTTTCTAATTCATTGAGAAATTTGCTGCAATAAAATAAAAAACCGCACTTACAATATATAATAGTATATTTGGTTGTACTACACTAAGTTAGTGGTACCATTTAATATTTCCGTACCTACTTAGCTAGTAATAATGTAAAATTTTATACCTAGAACTTACTTTTTATGCCAGTTGTAAATTGCTTCAAGGTTGCCGAACACGTCGTTTTCTAAAGGAGTACACCAAGATTTCGGAGGGGGTATTTCATAGAACGGATCCCTCGTACGTGCAATGTACCTTTAAAATTGATAAAATTGTTTGTATAAAATTTAAAATTGTGGACTTGTAGTTTAATAATTGAGTACATAGTGTTGGATTATCTATAATCATTCTAATATCAAAAATGATAAAGCCAACAAAGTAATAAACCAATGTCGTTCAATGTTCAGTTTAAATTAGAGTTGGGAAATACTTTTGGGTGGAGGGACCAGTGATTGACAGGGACCCAGTGATTGACATCTCACCAAGAAGTTTTAATAATAAGACATTTAAAAGTGTTTTACGGGCTTGATCCATTTGAATTTTGAGGCAAAATACCTTCTCAGTAAAGTATAGAGGCGGGAAAAGGTTTCAGGCGGGTTTTTGTGAAACTGGAGAAGGTTACCCAACAGAACCTCGTGTTGTAATTTCTTTGGTGCTGTTTCTTGTGATTTTGCTAAGGAGGTACCTAAGCGTTTTATTCTGCTTCACCATGCCCTCCACATTTTCAAATTCGATTGTTTCCATGGTTTTTCTCAATCAGTTTTTTGTGTAGCATTTATGCTATCATTTTTTGGAAATAATCAAAGATAATATGTGAAAATGCAAATGTCAATTACTAGTTCCCAAACTGATGCTCGAACGGTTGATCGTACAATGCTCAGGATGGTTTCATTCGATTCGTTAGACTTATTGTTACTTCTGCCTAAGATCCGGTTAATCAGATACGGTTTAACTAGGGATGGATAAACATCACCTATTGTGTTATCTGGAGGATAACGCTATCCTTCAGATAACTTCCACTTATCCAATGGGTAAATGTGATTGATAAACTAGCCCCTCAACCGAAAGAAAAAACTACCCTTATATTTCCAAAGTTTTCAAATCTCCTTTTTCAATATTTCAACCCTCAAATTACACCCCTTGAGGTTTTTCAACAGTAATGCCTAGATTACAGGTAAATGCTTCCAAATTTCATAAACTTTGGACCTGTAGTTTCGGAGAAAAACGTCAAACCTTGGACAGCGTACGGCGCACTGTGGGGCAGAATCGAAAAAACCTGGCCAAAATAAGAAAAATCGTAAGTTAGATATTCCTACCGGTAGCTTGTGTCTCCTGACATCCCTGAGAACTCATTTCTTAAGTATCTGACCTTCTGGACCCTCATTCCGGCAGAGTAACAATCGAAAAACATTGACGTGCTCCGATCATCGATCAACCTGTTAACCCTTCAGAACTCGTGTGGTGTCCACTCACGTTAGTACTCGCGTAAGGTCACTGGTGACCCATAATGAAAATTATCGAGAAAAAAAATTAATAAAGGAGTAAAATAATAAAGCAAGCACATTTCAAGCCACAGCCAATCATCGATCAACCTGTTAACCCTTCAGAACTCGAGTGGTGTCCACTCACGTTAGTACTCGCGTCGGGTCACTAGTGACCCATAATGAAAATTATCGAGAAAAAAAAATTAATAAAGGAGTAAAATAATAAAGCAAGCACATTTCAAGCCACAGGAATCGATAATCTTTCATAAAAAAATCAAAACTTCACATAAGTACTTCAATCATAATTTTTTCTTTGATCAGAAAAAGTCCCTCGATTTTGCCAGTTCTCCAAGCTTTACCTAATTTCAATTTAATGCCGAGAACCACCAGAAGATTATTTGAAGACGAGTCAATTAAAATATTGAACCCCTACACCTAGTTTACAAATGAATTCCTCCAACATGAAGAATAAAATGATTTATAATAGCAAAACAAGTCCCTAAAGTAAGCCATCTTTCACGTTATTACGAATAGGTACAAAATAAATTGAACAGCCACTTTTGTGCAAATAATATTGTCTTGGGTTATATCTATTTCCAAACGTAATTTTTCAGCAAAGTATTAGTACAGTTTGATTTTGATTATAGTTTGTTGATTATGTTGATTGATTCACAATAATTAACAATTCGGTCAGCTAGAAATTTAATTTTATCGTCCAACTCTATTTTATTAGAATTCCATAACCATTCACAAAGTTGAAGCCTCGCAATTAAAGTTGTTGCTGAACAGCTGTTACTCACACCGGCGCAATCTACAGAAAAACAAAATTTCCGTTACTTTAATTGAAATCGTGTTTTTCAACTACAAAAATTGATGACGTCAAGAATATCGCATATTAGCGGGCGATCTCAGTGGATTAAGTGAGTAGAATAGTTACCCTACCGAACAAAAAAAGAATCGATATTCAATACGCCTCAATACGTAGTTGTTTTCACTAATGGAATAATCTCATTTTTGAAAAACTACCACTTTCACTAATGAAATAATCTCATTTATTTTAAAACGACTTTTAAATTGTGATAAAAATTTCTTACCGTTCGCTGACATGTTTTCCGGTAGATCCTGCCCAAAACGTCACTACTAAACATCGGAACAATACTTAACTAGCAGTTGTTTCTTCCAGCTTACCTATTAACATTAACAGGTTGATCGATGATCGGAGCACGTCAATGTTTTTCGATTGTTACTCTGCCGGAATGAGGGCCCAGAGGGTCAGATACTTATGAAATGAGTTCTCAGGGATCCATGTCAGGTGACCAAAACACAAGCTACCGGTAGAAATATCTAACTTTCGATTTTTCTTATTTTGGCCAGGTTTTTTCGATTCTGCCCCACAGTGCGGCGTAAGGACGGATAATTTTTTTCTGTTTTTGAATCTACGTATATTGAAGCGTAAATCAACGAATTTGGGGGAGGGGTAAATGTAATTTCTTGGCCAATTACAAAGGTTTATAATTACAGATAATAAACAAAAAATAAATTGAGTGTAAAGCATTAGGACAAAAAAATATAAAACTAGGTACCTACGGGTGAAAAATTAAAAATAGTAAGGTAAGTTTCTCGGTAGATAGATAGAATGGTGTTGGTACCTACATAATATTGATTGTTACCAACTTACTTTTTCACAACGATTCCCAAATAATGAACGTATCTACGTTCGGTGCTGATCAATTCTTTAATGGTGTTTTCTCTATTCAAAATAATTGTCTGCTCTTTTTCCTTATTTGTTACACACAGTAGTGACATTCTCTTGGTGCACATTCTTACAGTCGACTATTTCTGTTGACTCATCTCATCTGTTGAAAAAAATGACGGATTTAATTAGTAGGTAAATTTACAATTTTGTTCTTGAGGCCTCTTCGTTTCAATGCCACGGGCAACCTTGCGCCCGTGCTTCGTTTCTTACTAATCGAACAAGAAAGATGATCATTTGGGTCAACAGTAAATCTACATATATGAGTTTATAATTAATCAAACTATTGAGTAAAATAAGAAAAAAAAAGAAAAAAAACGTTGCCGTTGGGGGTGTTTAGCCGCCAGTGGTTTATGTTCATGATGATACATTTATTGTAAAATGAAATCTGGGGGACACCCCCAGACCCCCGGATTGTTAATGTTAGGATCAAGGATAAAAGTAATGAAACACAGAATGTGTACTTCGGGGATTCCCCGGAGGGCTGGTGGCATTCTGGTAAGTTCGGCCAAAGTTCATTCCGCGTTCTTGGAATCCAGCGCCTTGGATCGTAGCAAACAGCTTATAATAGGACAGAGAGCATGTAAAATAAAAATGTTTTGTGCGAATTCTATTCAGCTGAATTGAAGGTAAAACTCAAAACATTGCATTTCACCTCGAGGAGTAAGTTTATTGAACTTGGACAAACTAACTAGTTTTAAGACTCGAACTATTAATCACAAGAGGCTGAATGAATTTTTCAATAGTGGATGGATTTCAACAATACAATAGCAGCAATTCAGCAATATAGGTAGGTAAATTTTTGTGTTTCTGAACTAGAACGGGTTACATTACCCTACTTAATCACAATAGGTACATTTAAAGTATCACAACATCAGTCCGATTGGAAAATTATTATTAATAGAAGTAGTGATTTTTTCTTCTTCAAACGAGATCTTTAAACAAGAAAACACCCACTTCCTGATGAATTAGTCAAATAATCATAAAGATTACAAGCAATCCAACTAACGTCTGAATACTAACTGTCAATAAAATGGGAGCAGTACGTACCACCGGTCTTTCTTACCTACTGCCTTATTTATAATATTTATAATAATATTATAATAATGCTTGCCACTATGTATTATATTATATGAATATTATATTATATATTTTCATTTATACGCACACTCGCGCGAATGATGGGTCGCAGGGCTACGTAGGTAGGTACTGATTGCCCGGTCCGTAGAGAACACTTGAGCAGCGTTTCCACTCACCATTATCAACATACTAGCCGCTCCTCCGGCTCGCTTCGCTCGCCTCCACGTCACTTTAATCGCTTCGCCTCGCTTCCCCTCGCTTCCCCTCGCAATTTGACCGACTTCCCGTCACTTTTTCGATATCGGATTTCAGATTCAGATTCGTCGGGATCAAACCTTTATTTCGCCCGCGAAAACTGTTCCGAAAAACGTACGTTTATGGGGTATATTTTAATCAGAAAAAACCAAGTTTTTCGTCGGACTTTTCGAGAAAACGGGTCTGTACTCTTGCATTTTTTGACGCATTTCCCGACACTTTTTTCGCGATCCGATCGCGCCGTCGTCTTCCTCGTAGAAAAACCTACGAAACCGGTATTTTTCCGGAATTTTCAACGGCCGTTTAGAGGGGTACGGGAAGCGGGGAAGCCCAAAAAGTGCACATTAACCCGAACTTCGACCCCCCTCCCGCCCTACGGCCCATGGTTCGGGTGGGATTAGAAAATTTTAAATTCGCTTATGCCCCCTTTCGGAAAATCCCAAGAAGATCCCCCCACTCGTACACTCCCCCCACTCAGCCGTTTGGCCGTGCATAGACACGACAGAGGGGTGGGGTTCGGGGGGATCTTACTGGACAGACATTTTCAAACCAAATAACCCTCCGTAAAAACACATTCTGTGTTAAAAAGTTTTCCAGTCCTCAAATTTTTAGTACGGTCAAGTAGATCGTCGGATCGTATTAACCCTCAGATCAGGAACCACGCTTTCATGACCAGACTCAGGACTGGCTCTGTAAGAACTTCGTATTTCTATTCCTGAATGTCCTATTCCAGTTTTTCTAATGATTCTGATGTACAGTAAAATAGGTAGGTATATATAACGAATAGGTTTAAGTAGTGATTCGAAAAGTGGTTATTAACTTGATGATAATTTCAAAGGTCCTAGCTTAATTTAGGTTTCAACATTTTGCTTCCGAGTAACCTAAAGGTAGTGAAAGCATCGTTTTCACTTTCGGGCGAAAAAAAAATTTTTGGTCCCCAAAATCGAAATTTCCACTCGCGTTTCACGTTTTAGACCATTCTGAACAACTTTGGTTCCGTGTCTGTCTATCTGTCCGTCTGTTTGTGTGCGTGTGTGTGTCTGTCAACGAATCCTTGTAACAAGCTTATTTTCCACAGTTTTCATCCGGTTTGGATGAAATTTTCAGGGGATGTGCGGGCTATGGGGTCGACGGTTCCCTATCAGTTTCATCATTCTTGACTGAATACCTCAATCTGCGCATGAGCAAACGTAAATTCTACCAAGCATCATTTTCTCAAGCCCTAGTCGTTCGATCTCGCTAGAATTTGGAAGGTAGTTGGGGGATGACAATTTGATCGCCTTATATCAATTTCAATATGGTTGTATCATTAATAGCTACTGCGCATGCGCCAATATGAAATCCTTGTAACAAGCTTATTTTCCACAGTTTTCATCCGATCTGGATGAAATTTTCAAGGAATGTGCGGGCTAGGGGGCAAACGATCCCCAGACCGTTTCATTATTGCCAAATCAATACTTCACTCTGCGCATGCGCAAACGTAAATTCCATTATGCTCTATTTTTTTCACGCCCTAGTTTACCGTTCTCGCACAAATTTGGATGATAGTTGGGGATGACGATTTGATCATCCCTTATCAATTTCTACACGATTGTATCATTAATAGCTACTAAGCATGCACCAATTTAAAATACTTGTAATGACCTTAATTTCCACAGTTTTCATCCGATTTTGATGAAATTGTCTGCAAATGCGCGGTTTAGGTTGTAGATGGTCCGTACCTATTTCATTGTTTTTAACTCATCAGTTCATTCTGCGCTTGCACAAACGTAAATTACACTGCGTATCATTTTTTCGTTTCTTAATTGACCAATTATGACATTTCACGCTACTTCTTGATTTACTCTTTTCCGCTATGGCATTTTTCAATATCATTTAAAACTTTCAATGATAGGTAAACGAGGAAGCTATGTGCCACACCCAAATTGGCAGACGTTTTTGATAACTAATGCAATCTTTTGTTCATTAGGTAGTTATGATACGTTTTTCCGTTGCGTCCACGTTTTCTTTGAGGTTTTAATTTTATTGAAAGTAGCTTAAACTGTAACTTAAAACGGTATGGGAGAATTCCCCAGAGCCCAGGTTGATCGAGAACCATCAAGAAACCATTCAAAGGATGTTAAGAGCTGGAATGCTCAACCTCTAGGGAGAAATGTCATAAGGGAGGAATAATGCAACAATGTTCTAGATCAGAGGGGTAAGTTGGATTATGGAAGAGTTGAAAATGATCCTTGGACCAAGAGTTTTCGTGTCCTCCCTTCGCTCTCAAATGGGATGGAGGCGGTATCAAGCAATTTTAATCAAGTAGTATATGATTTGATAATTTGAGCTTAATCTTGCTTGTAGGGGTGTAACTCATAGGGGTGGTGAAAAGATTTGATGTAATGATACAATATGTGGAGGAAAGTTCCCGTTCTCTGTATTTCACATCTCATTCAGCTGATCGCATAACATTGTTTCTCAGCAGGCCCAAAAAAAGTTCCATTTAAAATGTCAGCATTCTAGGGAGAAATGGTGACGAAAGAAGCCTCAGAACTAAACCAGTTGATCAGGGTGGCAAGTCAATGTAACCTTCCATCACTTCATGAACTAGCCGATAATTTTCTTGAAAACCCTATCTAAATCGTTCAAATGTTAAATTCATGTTCAATATACATTAATTCTAAAACTGTTCTTTTCTTTTGATTTGATTCTCTCTCGAAAATTTGGAAATTTTGAAACTCCATTGCATGTTCTGAAAATCAGCAATGAGCAACCAACGCGTTTGTTGTATGAGATAAAACTTTTGTTTCAGTTAACTTCCGAAAATACATTCAAAATTATCCCTGGAATGATATTGATCGCTTATACCCTCTTTTATTGATAATGATTGGTGTAATTTCGACTCTCATTGAAATTGCCTGATTTTTCAATTGCTTTCAAAGTAAAATCTGATAAATACCCGATAAGAAAACGTAAAGCGTAATGGAGTTGCATACGCTAACAAAGGTCATCTTCCCAAGTTACTAAAAATATAAAATACTCAACTAAACTATCAGCCTCTTGAAGGCTGATACTGAAAAGTCAATACGTACTAACCAGGCAGTATCACTAATAATTATTACCCATAAACATACAAATTATTAATCTCCTGATTAGAAGCAATCACTAAATATGTTGGTACCGATTTATAGTTAAAACTATGAGAATTCACTCTTTAAGAACAGAATAATTCAATGTTCCAGCCACAGAATTTTTAAAATGTGTAAACTTAATATTTGATGAACTTGTTGAGTGAGATTTGCTTCACCCTCTGATGTTTTCGGGGAGAAATATTGGATAAAAATAGAAAATAAATTAATATTGAGGACAGAAAAACTAAAGTTATCTGACATATTAACTACCCTCAAAAAGTAAAGTTATAATTTAATTCCTGCCTACATTTGCTATGTGGGGCCTAAGCACCTGTGGATTGCGACGACAAATTAAAAAATCGGTTGGATTGACGTCGTAGTATCATCTTTCGAGGTCGCGTTTTTTCGCTGTTGCGACAAAACAAAGTAGGTAGGCGGCATGTGAATCTGCAAATTCCACTAACCCTACCAACCTTGTGAAAATAGTCATAATTTTCAGCCGGTTTCAGCCACTCGAGCATGTAGGGTTTTCTTCGGTTGATTTAGAGAAGTTGATTACACCGTCGTTTCACATCTTCAATAAATGTCAGACAAGTTTTGTGGACAGTACATATACATATATGCTTCATGGATTGTGAAATGAACAGAGAATCAGTTGGTGACTAAATTATATGATTCAATTATTAGCATTAACCTGTATCAATCACTTTATTGTCTACCATTTTTGAGGCATTAATTGCAAAAATGGACCAACCCGCTTGAGAAATTGATGGGAAATGAGGAAACGTTATTTGGGGCTGACGACAGAAATTTATATGAGTAGAAAAAATAAAAAATTCGAAGGTACAGATATCACAATTAGTAAGGAAGTAGGTAGGTGGTTATAGGATTTCCCCCAGTTTGATGCAATACTAAAACTAAATCTGTTCCGAAGAAGTTGTGGAAACCCATTTCTAAGCGGAAGTTAGTGAAAAAACGTTGTCTATTTCCACGAAAAATAAGGAGCTACAATAATTTTAAATCGATTTCGACGGTTAGGTTATCATCAGTAACAATGACTGAACAGGCATTAGGTATAAAAGCACAGCTTATATAGTAACAGGTGAAGGGAGATTGAAGCCCATAGGTCAAGAGAAAGGAATGGGGGCGGGAGGTACAACCAATTAAGTGCAAGTAAAGGTAAGGGTGATTATAGCTATTCAGATGAAATGACAGAAAGGGAAGAATTACTCAATATGGTTTCAACAGTGTGAAGGGATAATTCCAAGTTTTATAGGATTGGACTTATAAGTGGTGAAATATAATGAGGGATTTCCTCATTTAAACATTTACCATAACTGTAATTTTTGATAATTTCGAATTTTGTAAGCACATTCAATATGCCTCTATTCGGACAAAAATCCTTGATGGGAAAAACATTAGATCATGGATACGTCTAGTACCTACTGCTTACAAGTATGTACCTACTACTCAATTGTATACCTACCATGTAGTGCCTTCTTTTCACATTATTAGTTCATTATGGTTACTAAGCAATATTAGTTTATAACTTAGCGTAATAAATCAGCTTTCCTTGACACTACAATGGCTTAGGGATCATGAGATGTGATAAAATGAGAGCATTCCAAAAAGTGGCGAACGATTTTCCTGCTATGAAAACTAAGGGAGTTACACTTCGCTAGTAACGCATTGGTTGTACGTGAAAATCAATAAAAAATAAAGCTTCCTGTACACTTTTTTGGGCTAAAAAAACGTTAAACAATTTTTTCAAATACCCCAGGTAAAAGACATATCCATGTCAAAAAGAAAACGAATGATATTTTACAGTTTTGATATTTTGAATTTAATTTTTCGTCTTCCTGAAGGAGCCCCAGTTCCTGCGGAGAAACGTTGGAGATTAATAAAAACCAATGCAATAATTTGAACTGCCCAAAAAATAAATTTTGTAAAGTCATTGATAGGCGAACTGAAATATCTAGGAATTTAGTGAATATTGCTTAAAATCGTGATATAGATACCCTTATTGCACGTATTAGGAAACTAGCTTCAGATATTTTAATCGGCATTCTATTTGCTAAACTGACTTGTAACTACTGTGTTCTTACTTCTTCCATGCTTTCATCCTGAATATGGCGTAAATTTGAGTAGTGAAATCCTCAGGAGTGAAACTTGTTGTGGGCACTGAAACAACGTCTTGTTTTAACTGGGATATACGTAGCTCCTTCGATACAGGCCGCTAGAAGACTGATGATGTTAGTGACTCACTTCGGAATAAGTAAGATACAAAGGTTGCTTCCGAGTTATCTACTGTTTTCAAAGCACTGACGTAACGCTTTCTATTTAGTGATTATTGTGTACCAGATATAATTCTAAGATGATAACTCAAGTTTAAAACAAATTAATAGCTATTATCGGCTACATGACAAAGATGTAGGCGTGTGTGTACCATTCGTCGTACGCAACCCATCGGTATATATTACGAAAACTGACTGAGATTGTATGGATCCCTGGAAATATTGGAGATTTGGTACTTACGCGTGATCCATTCACTAGAAAACATGTAAAAATCTTCGCTTAATTCCAAAAAAAAAGGCTGCGAATTATTACACAAAGTATATTATTTCTGTATTAGATAGCCCTTCTATGCAGCTCAGTGGTCTACAACTAATTATTAAACCAAAATAAAATGAATGAAATGAAATAATACACCTACCGCTTTTTCTCTACTACATCTATATGTAACAAAATTTCAATTTTATTGTATAACCCGTAGGTATTAGAAGGAGCTCCTTAAATACATATTAAAAAATAGTACATGATATCTTGCCTTCATTTCTGCCTCAACAAACAATGTTAGACTTTTATGTATTATGTATCAAATAATTACTTATATAGGTCTACATAATTTACGTATAATAAATGAGTACTGCATAGTTAACATAGAGCACAATCAATAATACCTACACTCCTCTGCCAAATTTCAATAATTATCCCGAGTCATTGCCAAAATTTCCAAAGCGGTGTTGATGTTTGTTCAATCTCTAGTAGATTTTCATCTTCTTCATGACCTGTTTTCTGGAAATGTTGGGAGGGGACGGAGGAGGAGTATTCAGATTAATCTCCACTTCTGACCCAGTAGATGTAGAATCCTCCAACGTAGTACTACTTCCATAATGAATGATAAGTTTTTTTCCATCAACCAGTAGTTCATCTCCAATCAAGACCGTCTTTTCTTGCTTGAAACAACTTGGGCAAGAGATGATTCCTAAATTCCCGTGTTCGTCTGTGTAGAACTCGGATGTATTAAATTGGAATCCCTTGAACTTGTAACTATTCTGGGGTACTTTAGATTTAGAGAAATTATTAGCAAAATGAATGTGAACTGGTCTACTTCTAGAAGGTTATTTAGGCGCCTAAACGTCTTACACCTATAACTTCAAAATCCTCAAGAACGCAATTTAATTCCGTTCTAAAAATGTCCATCACCTCTTGAGAATATTCATGTTTTCTTTCCCTTCTAGAACGTTATGAAGAATAAGATCGTTTCTGTTGACCGTGTGCCGGTTCTGTTTCGTATTATTTTTTTCAGATAATGCTAGATTTTATTCTATACTGTCAATTCTCTTATTGATTTTTTGTATGGGCAAGATAGTTTCTTGGCTGTTAACAATTTCTTGCGACGGACCATGCACCTGTCGATTCAAAAGATTTTAGTTCCTTCAAAATGCAGTCATAGTTTTGAAGTTTGGATGTGATTTCGTCAAGGCATTGCATTACCTGATGTAACTCGGAGGTCGACATTCTCGTAGTTGCAATTATTCGACGCGACACGGGTCGGCTCTTCGAGTGCTGCTGACTAAAGAATACGGTATTCGGTCGAGTGGATAGTCCTTTCCCTTCGGTAAACAACAAATCATCAACCAAACTCGCAAAAATTACCTTTTTCCAGAAATCTACCCGTTAAAAATGTATGAAAATTGTTATTGCTGAGAAATAATAAAAGAGCAACCACAAAAAACAAAAACTGAAACGAAATTCACAATACAAGCCTGCTAAATCAATATTAATACGGAGCTCCCAAAAAACGCGCGCTCGGCTCGGCTACCTAACTGGAACTCCGTAACAAAATTTCTAATAAACGCGATTTCTTGAAAAGGTAGTTCCGTTTTAACTATGTCAGCCAGTTCAATCGTCGTGGTTATTACAACATTTTTCAGCTTGTTGGCACTTTTTGGTTTATTATTTTCAATCATAAGCCTATGTGATCGTATAGCATAAAATTTATATAACCCCCCCCTCAAACTTTGTCACTTTATGTTTCAAGGTGCGTAGAATCCAAATTTGAAATGTCCGTCCGCCGTCCGCCGTTCGCCGTCCGGGCCATAAAAGGCCTTAGAATTGACTTAAAAAATCTGTTCTTTCGCACATAGACGCCACTTGGGGTCTAGTTGGTCCTAACTTCTCGCCAGCTCGATCGCTCCACTCTCATGGCTGTATGAGCCAAAAATAGGTGAAAAAGTGTCTTTTTTTTGTATATTTCAAGTTGTATAGAAATTGGAGATTTATGAGTGAAAAGAAAATGTTAGCTATTAATTTTATGGAAAAAAAAGTATTCTAAATGATACTCTTCTATTCAAAAAGAGATTTTGGATTTTAGGCTATTTTTTGCAATTTTATAGATTTTTTAAAACAAAATTTAATGAAGTTCAAGTTTTTAGCATAATTTCGTACATAAATTTTTGAATGCTCTATTTCATAGTTGATAAACTTTATTTGACCAATCTTATGCTAAAAAATATCAATTTAACAATTCTTAGCCATTTTCAGTGATTTTGTCAGCACATTTTTTGAAATTTGACCAATTAGATGATATCATTATACAGTATCGGTAACACTTTTATGCGTTGGAAAGTTGACTTGGTAATAAATTGTTTTGTTTATCAACTATATTAAAAAGCGTAAAATTGTGAGATTCCGCTGCTGTAATGGATTGAACCCATTTGTGAGGTCCGAAGCTCCGAGTTCCGATACTAAATATACTATAAGCGGCGTTTAATAATAATGGACCAGAGATCTACGTAGAAGGGCTGTCTAATACATAAATAATAAACCTTTGTGTAATAATTTTCAGCGTTTTTTTTTTTTTTTTTTTAAATATATTCACACACATGTTGAATTTTTCTTTTAGTTTATTGCTGCTCTGTTAAGAGATTTTTCCTTCCAAATCACTAGATCAAAGTTTATGAAAGTTGGATCAACAATCACTTATGAGTCCGAGTTTTTCCTGAGTGGTTGAAAATATATCTAGATACCGAAAACTTTGAAATCTTCACCAGATTTTGATGGAATTTTCAAGAGTTGGGGTTCTAGGCAATTAATTGTCGTTGCCCAGGGTCGTCTGCGTAGAAGAGCTATCATGTACAGAGATAATGAACCTTTGTGTAATAATTTGTTGCATTTTCTGATCGGGCGCTTGTTTTGCTTCTTATGTCTACAGTTTCTCAGGACATCAAACAATCAGTATAGCTATCCCAGAAAATCGGATAATAATAGGCACCTACTTGAATTCAGGTTTTTTTTTTAATTTGCGGTTGAAAAGCTATTATTAATACCTATAGTATTAACGTATTACTCACCTCAGGAATGAAACATAAGCGTCTATCGTTCTCCGTAAAACCCATCTCGTACACTGATTTATTCTTACAGCCTTCGGCGAAATCTTGAATAAAAACATCCGTATTATTTGAAGATAGGAAACGGTCAGTGCAGCAAACCGATGGTACGAATGACTAAGCTCTGACGTAGAAAGGATGTAAACACAATGCTGAATGTTATAGTAAGAGTTGAACGTCACATTGTCATCAAATGCGGAGAAAGTAAAATGATGTCATTCGCTCGTGAAATAATCATCTGTCGTGAAACAGGAAGAGTAATAAAACCAACATAAAGGTTGACTTAAAAATCTACTCTTGGCATAAATTTGCGAAACATGTAACTACTAGAATCTTTAAATACACTCTAATTCTCACATCAAAAATTATTTTTATAAATGATATATTTTACAGATGATATAGATTGATCTTTTAAAATGGTGTTTGATTTCTACATAATAAGACTAGAAGTTCTCCTCAAATACTGCACAGTCAGTCAGAACACAAATAACTCCAGCTACAGTATGCAGTGTTCATAGGAAAAGTATTTAAACTAATTAGTCAGTGTTTTCCTTATGAGCCCGTGAGTCATATCCACTTCTATTTAGATTTTCTAGATTATCTACCAATACCATGTTCTTTTTATTTTACAAATTATTCGGATCTATATTTAGGGTGATCAATCTTGTATTGCCCGAATTTTCGACAACCACAAATTTCACAAACCGTATGAAACATTTCCATAAATAATTTATAATTCTGCTGGTACTTGTCTATTCTATTCTGCAATTTCCAAACGTGAATTTTATAATTTCCCATTCAATAGATAAGATATCAAGATGATGAATTTGATTATTAGGTAGGTGTTGGAAAACACCGTCGTAGTGCTACTTCCATGGTAGAGCTGTGTACTATAATATAAGTACAGTTACACAGAATGAAAAATCTAATAATTATTCAAGTTTGGTGTGATAATATTAACGTACTGTGTGTAATCCTTAAGAGGAATCGGAATACTATTACTATTAGGGAATAAATATCACGGTTATCCAAGTTTAAGTGTAAGGCTTTGTAAGGTATATAAGTTTTCGTCACTGCCAATAAGTTACGAGCACCTCCCCCCCTCTCTATCCCTTCCCTTCCATCCTCACTCCTTCCCCACCACAAGCACTTCAAAGACAAATTATATCACTCAAAATACAACACACACGCCGCATTATCGTATGAACGAATTTTCGTAGATTATCGTGTTATACTATGTTACTTTGTTTTGAAATTTGAGCACTTAGAGTGCAAAATATTGTTAACAACCAACTTTATGACTAATAAACTCGTTCTAAATCATATTCAACGATTTGAAATTCGATTCGATTAGCAATTTTTCAGTTTTTGAAACCGATTGATCAGCAAATATCAATGAAATTCAAGTAAATGTTTCACCATAATTTTGTGATTAAATTGCTCAATAATCTAGTTACCTTTAATAAACTTCTTTTGACTAAAGTTCTGCTAAAATATAAATTTAACGATTTTTAGACGTATTTAGTCATTTTTAGTGATTTTTTAAGCAAATTTTTTGAAAATTTACCAATTCAATGTGCTCAAGAAGTGTTGGCGAAAATTCACTAATTGTGCTTCAAAAATCACTAAAAATTGCCTCAACTTAAGTATGTTTTCCTTTAGATGGTAAGGTGCTTGGAAAACATTTACCAACCATGAACTAGACCATTCGTAAACTGCCACAGAAATTGTTGCTGAAAAAAGGTAGGCACTTACTTGAATTCCATTGAAATGGACTAAAAAATCGATAAATCTACCAAAAAAGTTAAACATTTCAACTTGGCGCCTCGCCCCTCGGTGGGGGGTTTCACCCACCGAACCCCTCCGATGTTACTATTCAGAGGCTGCGAGTACAAATTTGCAATTCAGATTAAGAAAAAAGAAAAAAGGAGGGAAAAAAACCCGGAAAAATTTCAATAAGGTCCTTCGCGCCTCGGAAGGGGCTTTGCCCCCATGCACCCCCTGGATTTTTCTACTTGGAGACAGCGTATAAAAATTTGTGATTCAGATAAAAAAACGGATCATGTTTTATGCTTACGAAAAATGCTCACATGTTACTACCATGACTACCTTTGTTCATTCTCGCGGTCCTGCAATACATGGATGAGTAGTTCAACCTGGGTAAGTGATTTGAATCGAGTAAGTTGTTCGACCTGGATAAATGGTTTGACCTGGAGGATAAGTGGTTCAACTTTGATAAGTGGCCCCACCTGGTTAACTGATTCATTTACGCTTGCTCGTCCTGGGGTCCTGCCAAAATTCAAATCAAGGGCCATCCTAAAGACATGAAACATGTCAAAATCCCCACATATTACTACTATGACTACGTTTGCTCGTCTCACAGTCCTGCAAAACCTGGATGAGTGGTTCAACCTGGATAAGTGGTTCGACCTGAACAGAAAGTTCGACGTGGATAAGAAGTTCGACCTGTATAAGTGGTTTGACCTGGATAAGTGGTTCAACCTGGATAAATGGTTCGACCTGAACAGAAAGTTCGACCTGGATAAGTAGTTCAACCTGGGTAAGTGGTTTGACTTGGATAAGTGGTTCGACCTGGAAAGTTTGACGTGGATAAGAAGTTCGACCTGAATAAGTGGTTAAAATACGTTTGCTCGTCCAGCGGTTCTGCAAAAATTCAAATCACGGGTCACCCTAAAGACATGAAACATCTCAAAATCCGAAAATTGGTTCTCATATTAGTCTATAATTTAGACAAAGTCTTTTTGCTTTTATTCAATAATTAACAGTTTCTGAGTACACAAATTACTCAAATTTTAAACAATTTAACATTACTATGAGCAGAAACAAAAATTACGAAAATTCGTTCATATACTTAAATAGTCATGCTACATTACTGTTTGATATAATAAGCTTGATTTTCACTCAGTATGACCTCCTTATTGACAAATTCGTTCATAAATCTGTGAACGTTGGGGCTGGGACAACTATGGACAGACAACTCACAGGGTGGGGTTATATTTGTGCCCCAAGCATGGGAGTCTGTTGGCTTATTGTACTTTTCTGTGAGCTTCGCGTTTAATCAAAGAGATTAAGCTCTCTGATGAGAAATGTGAGGCCCTTGAATAATTGTTCGCTTTGAATAAACTTCACGCGATAGGTGAGTGCTGGGCACTCAAAGATTATGTGGGATGCTGTTTTGTCTGACTCCTCACATAGTCTGCACAGGGTTGGACTTTGTGTGACCAATATGCGGTGTAGGTCGAATCGTAAGGGTGCGAAGTCGGCTACGAGGCCAACCAATGTTATTAGTTCCCTATGGTTTTCCTGAGTATTCCATCAGTAAGTTTGGCGTTGGGTTCGGCCACCATTTCACTGTGAGCAGTTCCCTCAATATTGGACCTACCTCTTGTGGTTTGTCGGTCGACCCACATGTTAATGGTCCTTTTGAAGGTAGTTTTTGGTAAACCGATGGCTGAATGGGGCCCTACAAATGGGGTTTGAGGGCCCCTTGTTACGAACTCGTCCACCTTTTCGTTACCAGCAATACCTCTATGCCCTGGCACCCGTTCCAGACGAACCCGGTAGTGTTTTGCTAGAAAATTTAGGGTTTGCATTCAGAACCAGATTACTCAAGATGGGACGGTTGGAACCGTTAATGCTTTCATCAAGGCTTGGCTGTCAGAGAGGATGCGGACGTGGGCTCCTTGGTGCCTTTCTCCAAATGCATGAAGAACTAAGGACAGGAATAATGGAGAAGAGAGTGACAGAAATAAGGATCGAATAAAGAGGGGTGAAACAACCGTTTGATATTTTAGAAAAGAAACAACTTTATTATCAACACAAACTTTAAGTCAACTGAACATTTACCTACACAATTGAAGGTAATTTTCCATGTGTCTTATTTACAGTCTCGACAATCTTACACTTAACGTGGTTCTTAAAAAAATGATGTTACCCGTTATATTACAATTTTTAAATATTATATCACAACATGTGCAATTTCACGTAATTGCTCTTTTCATCTTTTCAACGCTCCATTGATAAACATACATTAGTCATAAATGTATACATATAGGTATCTTTATACATTTGATGTTTGTAAATTTCTCCCAATCAAATTGATAAAACATTGTAAAAAAAAAGTAATTACAAATTTAATCTGAAGCATTGTCGATCGTCACACAACTATATTTCTTCAAAACAAATGGAATACACTCACGTTAACAAATAAACTCTATTAGAAAAACAAAAAAATATGATAATGTAAGAATAATAAAACGTTTTTGAACACCGGTATAAAAAATGACATATATATTTATATACGTACTATACAAAATATAGTTTACAATACTTTCTCCATCTCTTAGATAGGGATAGTTTGTCTGTAACATTGATGCTTATTCGCAAATGAACAAACCTGTAATTGATGGACAAAATTTAAATTTTCAGGTGATTGATTTGTTTTTCCCTTAAGTAATCAAGTACTGAGCTTGTAGCTTCGATCCTATGATTTTGGCTTCCTAAAACAAAAAATCGTATCCCTACTGAGAAAACGGAGGAAATCACAGTGAATCAGTATTTAAAAACTACGTACAAAGCTTATTTTGTTTCGCAAAAAAATATTTACATTTCAAAAAAGCACATTGATCCCACCGAACGTAAAATGGACAAAATCTACGATCTACGTACCTACATTGATTAGAAGAAATAGGGTTATGGGATGCATTATTCGGAATATGCAACACAGTTCAAGTGTTGCATAATGCTACTTATAATGGAAATAGGAACGATATACACATGGGATGATTATAGCTCGTATGATGTTGATGAAATTTTGCCCTCATTTCACACCCTGAGTGAGTCTTTATCAAGTTTAAAGTATTGATTTCTCTTGGGCAAAAGTTAATATTGGGTGATTGAAAATAATTGTTTATATTACAAGCTCCAATTTTGGAGAAGCGAAATCGATGGTTTTTTAAATATTATTTTCAAAGGTCAAAAATGAATACAATGAAACCAAGGTTCAAGAATGGTGTCGATTGAGATTCTGGAACTTTCAGTAGGTCATATATCTGCTATTGTAGGGAAGAAAGGTAGGTAGTTAATACACAGCTGAAAAGAAAGTGCCTATAAGTAGGGATTTGTTGCTTTCTCTCTCTTTCTCTCTCTCTCTCTCTCTCTCTCTCTCTCTCTCTCTCTCTCTCTCTCTCTCTCTCTCTCTCTCTCTCTCTCTCTCTCTCTCTCTCTCTCTCTCTCTCTCTCTCTCTCTCTCTCTCTCTCTCTCTCTCTATATATATATATATATATATATATATATATATATATATATGTTGTTTGTCTCCTTACAACTAAGAAGTTGCTATAAAGCTCAAATATATATATATATATATATATTTTTTTTTTTTTTTTTTTTGGGCTTCATAGCAACTTCTTAGTTGTAAGGAGAAAACATAATTCAGCTGTAAGTAGGGTACCTATGAGAGATTAAATGCCCACGACTTAAAATGTTTGATTATTAATTTTCAAGGAAGGAAAATGTGTGTACAGAAAGCATTGATAAAATATAGTATTTTGTAGAATTTTGATCTTGGCTTTTTTCCATTTTGAAATCGAAATTGATGCAGGTGTGATAGAAAATTGACAAAATTAAGTAAACATGGACTTGTATTGCGCGATGTAGTATTTTGATCTTTATCATTGGTTACTACTTCAACTTTTTGGTAACGAGCTATTTATGAGTTAGTAATGACGCGATTAGTATATTAAAAGAACAGGTTAAATGTTATTATAGATCTGGCTTCTAGTAGTAATTGCCTTTTTCGCTATGAAAAAAAATTGAACTTTGAGCACGTGCCAACGTATTTTTCTAATGTTATGCCGTTATGCGGGAAATACTATGATTTTATGGATCAATGTAGAGTGGAAAATAATAGTACTGCACCCCCGGCCCCAGAATTTTGTAACCATGTTGGCGTAGGAATAGTTAATCAAGAACGTGTGTTTCAATAGTTACTCAAGATTCCAAAAAACTCTCACGTGAAGTAACATTCTGCTTTACCTTTCTAAATCAATAATAGGTATCTACTCATTTTGGATTTCGGTAAAATTATAAAAGACATAACAAACAAATAAGGATTCTATAGTTAAATATAAAAAAGAAGGTAATGAAATAAAAATAGAGCTTGATTAAATGACTGATAAAATTAGTCCTTATGCAATAGTTGATTACCTTCACCTCACCATATTTCCTTATTGGAAATATTAAATGGGTTTTAGTCAATGGAGCCATGATTTTTCTCGCATCATTTCTTAATCACTTTGATTTTTATCTTTGTGATCTTAAGATATAGGAATGACATTGAGGTTCGATTTCCACTTATCGTACCAAGAGCAAATCGCTATTTACATAAAGTAGTATTTATTAATTTGTTTGGTTTAGTAACATAATTCAGTGTAGATAATGCAGAAGAAAATATTCGTAGCTTCTCATGGTTGAGCACTAAGCAATAGGATTTCATTAGCTTTTGGGATGGCTGACGGATCATTTAAATTCTGTCTTGATTTTTTCATACAACCTACCTATTCTAATAGTAAATTCAGCTTTTTAGACGAATATTTGTTTATTTATGTATATAAATAAGTAGGTACTGTATCGTCAGTGGATATTTTAGAAGGTAGGTACCTACGAGTAAAGGTACACGGGACCCGTAAGTTTAAAACGAGTTAAAATTACAGTTAATTGAATTGGTACCGCTTCAACATTTGCAATAAAATCATTGAAACATGACAGTTTCTAGTAACTTTTTTTCAACGGACAGTATTTCCACGTATTGTGTTCAATAATTGTAACTCGTTACAGATGCGTCACAGTGCATTCACAAAATAAATTTCATTCTGATTAAAACTCTGAATAATCTGTTTATCTACGAAAATCCTACTTGTTAATGGTCTATTCTAAGTGAACATCAAAGCACCATATCATCATATCACGCTCTGCTGAAAATTGTAGCGTCTGCTTATAAAACTAGGGGTTCGTCCTTCGCATATCTTGCCGGCAATAGTGACGGTGTTACCCATAATTTACCGTGGTGATAATTTGTTATACTTATTACATTCTAATTTGTTCTTTTTTCGGCTCACGATGAAACTAAAAGTGAGGTATCCCTCCTCTCCAACATGAGTGATTCAAGCTTGGATTTGGTTAAAGTTCTCTATTTGCATTTGTTCGACCAGAAATATAAAATTGGTTGGGCGTCATGTTTTCAAAGCCTAAATTCGACTATAGTTCTTGTTTATTATAGTCTAAATGAGAAAAAAAGTAGGAATATAAAGACGGATATTATGCACAAGTCCTATCACGAGAGACTTGCAACAGTTCTTATAGTCATACCAAATTAGGAAGAAATGAAGATGAAATACATTATCGGTAGGTATGAAACACTTTTGTGCACAAATACATAACGTAATTTTTAAATTTAATGGTATAAAATAGGAAGCGCTACAGTTACGCGCAAAGACGAGAAATTTAGTTAACCCCATGTTACAGTTCCGCGCCAGTCAATATTTTCCGATGGTACGATTCCGCGCCGAGTCGTTCTCAATACAACTGTACAGTTCCAAGCAAGGATATCTTCCATTTTATTGAAGTACTGAAGGATACGCAGGTCACAATGCAGACACTAATCAACAGTTCTTTCTTGAAGAGAAACTCGAAATCTTCACAGAAAGTGTGGGCCAAAAACGATGTCATTCATGTCTCGCCGAATCCAAGAATTCAAAATTGATGCTTTCGTATTCAGAAGCACCACAGTGCTCCACTTTGACACTATTTTTGTCAATGAATAATTTTATTGATTGCATTCTTGATTTTTGATTGGATGATACCGTAACGGTTCCCGCGAGGTGATAATTGAGTTCGTTTGGGTTCCCGATTGGTGAACCTTGCTGTCGGGGACAGGTCCGTATACGTTCCCGATTGGAGTTGTTGATGTTGATTACTTCTGAGTGGGCCAGGCCTAAGGAAGTGAGCCAGTTCTCAATAGATATCGTCCGTGTCAGTGTTGTGCCTCTCATATTTACGTTGATTCGCAATGGAGTTCATGTTCAGCAAGGTCGGAAAGGAGATACTCGTTCTGCAGAACTACAAATTCGGCTTTCAGAAAAAAATAGCGGGAGATGTAGCTATTATTATAGTACAGTATTTTTTGGAAATACTGAAGCAGATCCAAATTGACACGTACCTCAAGCTTCGCAGCACGAATAGGTACGCGAAAAAATACGGCAAATCAGCAAAAGGTCTTTGACTTGATTAAGGGGCTGATGGAAGACTTCTCCAATAGTCGTATTTCAAGAATTCAGTACGCGAGCAAAGTTTCCTTCAAAGTGGCACCTTCCTTTTCTTAAATCCAATTTGATTTAGATTTCATGATGACCAATTATGACGCCACGCAACGCCCAGAGTCAACAACATTTTCAACCATGCCAATAGTTTCCTAGGTACATTGAACTTACTTTTAAATTCAAGGTTTTCCAGTTTAATGAACTATTTAAAAACCTTGAAATTAAAATGGAAAACCTTGAATTTGTTTCGGAAAACCTTGAATTTGACTCGGAAATGCTATATGTATATTGACAAGTCCCTAGGCAACTATTGACAGTCCTAAGCCTGTAAAATGGGAAGGAAAATGTTGTTGAGCAGGAACCGATACGTCCACTACTCCCTCGGCGAATGGGAACCGATACGGCCACGGTCCCTCAGGATGTCGGAACCGATACGGACGTTCGGGAACCGATACGGCTTCTTCCGTTTGATTTCGTTTCGTATGATTTCCCACGATTTCTTCCTCAAATTATTGAATACATGCTGATCTACTTGTGTTTGACTGTAGCGCTCCCTCTTGTCAACCCACTAAGCATTTCTTCAAAGAGAGTAGTTTTAGTTTGCGCGGATATGTCACATAATTTGGCGCGGAACTGTCATCTATAGGTATTTTGATTTAGAGTTAAATTTACTTCCGCGCGGAACTGGTTGGTAGGAGGAGCAATTAGCGCGGAACTGGTACCCACCCACAAAATGACATTATGTAAAAATTTTAGTAACTTGAAAAGCAATATTGTGAGATTTGCTAATTTCGACCACTCTTGCAATGGCAATAACCAGATCTTGTTATTTGAAAAAAATAAAATAATAGGAGTACCTAAAAAACTAGGTAGCTAAAAGAAAAAAATTTTGAAGTGATGAAATTTTGAAAACTACAACGCACGACATTTTAAGAAAAACATTCGACGACTAAATTAATTATCATGTGACGTATCTTTAGATATTATTTATTTACAGAACATCATCATAAAGTAAAAAATAAGTAAATAAAATGAAATAAAAACAAAGTATAGACAAAATATATTACAAGTAATTACATTTTTACGGCTTTTAAAATATCACTTTCGATCTCATAGGAAACCCAACGGTATCTAAGCAAAATTAAAACTAATCATCGTGTAATCCCGTTGAAAATTTATGAAGGTAGTTACATGCCTACCACCCAATAGATAAGGGTAGGCGAAATCAACGACAATGAAGTTCATCAAAACAATAAAAATAATACTACAAAAATTATACAGGTAAATACAAAATTATACTAAATCACACTTTTAAATTACTGTTGCCGTATTTTCCAACGAATTTGATTCAACAATATTGTGCATGTTCGTTATGAAATTTAAAATTTTTCACATTTTGAAGTATAAATCAGTGTTTCAGTGCTCGAAAAAATCACCCTCGACCAGAACGACAGTGTGATAGAGTTCATAAGTAATGACGGAGTTTGGCACAAAATGTATATTTTCCATCAAATGGAGGAACATTATAGATAAACGGTTCAGTTTATTTTGACACGATCTTTTTTGTAACGATATGTTTCCAGCTTGATATACTTAGTACACAATGATAGTTCTTAAAAATAGCAAATTAAACTATAATATGTACTTCAGCCGCATGATGGTAAGACTGTTGTTACCATTGTCTTTAACTTAGAGTCTTCACCTTTAATTTTGAGTTTCCTTCTTTGTTTCATCTATTAATTTTGTTTTTTAATTTTTTGAAAAAAGAGAAACCAATACCAGCCGACGATTGTCAACGGAAAGGATGAACTAGTTGAAACGGAGGATATGATATTAGAGATAATAGGTAAATCTGATCTTATATGTTTGATGTGGCAGCAAAAATACTGTTACCTAATTTGTAAACCAGTCTTCTTTTTTTGCTTATGCCGAGGTAACAACGATGTAAAATCTTGTGTCTCACCAACGGATTAACATTCAATCACATATTGAACCCAATTCGCAAATTTGGATGTACAATTGAAAGATAGTATGAAAATAATGGTTGAGTGTGATCGGAATGTGGAATTTACCATGAAAAGTCATAAAATGGAGTATTAAGTACATTCATAGAATTAATGTCATGCATACCTATTTATATAAAAAAATGGTATGCCCACAATATATGGTTGAGTGTAATTGATAAAGGTAAAGCGGTTAACAACAATGATGATTTGAAATAAATATTAAATAACAAAAATCATTCGCGAAATGCGGTGAGATAGTATATTTAAGGTCTATGAAGTTATTATTGTTATTAAGTGAGTTATGTACTTGTCATTAACTGATATCTGTGTGAACATCCCTAGGAATATGAAATTTCCTGAGCAATCCGAAACACTCTGTTGGAAATATATTGTAATAATTAAATAGGCGAAAGACGTTGTTGTCAAGCAGCAACGATACTTCCATTTTCGATATGGTCCCTCACATTTGGCCTTTTCCTATCAAAAGTTTCCAATTTTTTTTCTAAGTAGAATTCAATTCTTCAGGTAGGTACATACAAGAGATATTTTGAGGCATCAAAACGTCCAGAAAGTTGTTCAAAATCGCTATTTTCAGGGAGTTCCGGAAAATTGTAAGGAGTCTCTCGCAGAGGAGTTTTTCTTAAAATTTCATATTTTTTTAAATATGAATATGTCTATTGGCCACATTCAAAAAAGGTTGTCTGACAGTTACCACGTTACTATACACCCCCTCAACAATCGTAAGCTCACCAAATTTTATATCATTGCATAAGGCAATTATAACTTTCCAAACAACTTTTTCTACATATTGAATATAGGAAACTGTTCCAATGACAATAGCCAGTTGATGTAGCTAATGCTAGTTTCAGGGGCTGCTGGGCAAGATGCCCTTAACACACTGAGTTGATTATATTACGTATGATACATAAACTTGGATTATTGAGAGAATGACTTAAGTACGTTTAGACCAGCCACTCAGTGCCAAAAGACTTGAAGTGTACATAATATAAACTCGTCAGCTTTCTTTGGTAACATTAGAGAGTGAGATTTTATTGCCTCCACCCTGTAAAAACGGCCTGTACCAACCGTCAAATTAAAAATACGTAGTTTTAATTCGATGGACCAACAACCGAATAGGTACGTAGTTAATACGTATTCCTCAACAGACAACCTTTTAAACCTTGTTCATCCTTTCCGTGTTCTAACTAGAGATTCTCATTCGAAACTTACACCGATACGTAAAATAGTATTCACCGACAGACTTCCGTGGGTACAGCTTCGTCTTCGACGCTGAAAACTTCTGGTTTTCATCACCTCTTCGGGGGCTTGCCCTTCTGTGGACTTCATATCACCGGGTCTTTGGTCAGCTCCTTCTGATAAGCTATAGGGCTCTGGATGGCTTTGAGGAAGTCCCTCTGGGTTTGGAGAATGTTCTTGAGCGTCAGCAGCCACTCGGTCCGGGAGTCCGGCGTCAGGGCTTGGCAGGTGTAGGCCAGCGACGGCTTCTTCGGGTCCGTCGACCGGACGACGAACGGATCATTGTCGTCGTTCGGGAGGGTTTTGTCACGGATCATCGGCCCTTCTTCCAGGCTCATTTTATTTACCTTAAAAACGTGAAGAAATATTGTTAGGTAAGTATTGCATTCGTTGTGAAAGACGCTATTTGTTCAGTGCTAAATCACCTGCCTACGCTTCACCGACTCGTATGGAGATGACAAGAGTTACTTATAATAACTGTTCTATTAGCCATATTTATAACTAACTTTACCATATTAACTTTCTTGAAAAGAGAATTCCATTGTAATTACATCAGGAGGTTTGATCGTACGGATTTTTACTATATTTATACTTATGAGGTGTTCTCATATTTATAAATATGAGGTGTTCTCATTTATACTAATGTTGATGTTATTTTTTCACCAAAGATTTGGCTATACGTACAGGGGAGGTCTCTTGAAATGAAACGATTAAAAACAAAAACAATTGTAATTATATCAGGAGGTTTGATCATACGGATTTTTACTATATTTATACTTATGAGGTGTTCTTATATTTATACTTATGAGGAGTTCTCATTTATACTAATGTTGATGTTATTTTTTCACCAAAGATTTGGCTATACGTACAGGGATTCTCTTGAAATGGAACGATAAAAACCAAAAACAATAGGTACTCCTATTTCTGAAGTTTTTGAGATTCTGATTTTTATATACTTCAACCATTACATTTTCCTCTTTAGGGTAGATCAAATGTGGTACAATAGCTTGGGAGAAAAGCTCCAGTCGGACTCATGGATTTTTTGTTTGTTTTTTCAATTTGATTTTCGGAATCAGCGTGTTTAGAAAAGTATGCATCAGCAAATTTTCAACTACCAGGTATCAGTGATTCGATGAAAAGTTTTCTTACCCAACTATTTATTGATTTTAACCACTTTCACCGCTGATAAACATTAATTTACACCGCGTATGTAATACTATGACTTTCGGTGTAATTTGGTTGAGAATCATCTAAACATTTTAAAATTTCATATAATCATCAACATCCTATGATTTATGGAATGCTCATCTTAAAAAAGGTTAGATTAATTGTTTCTAGCCATGAATTGTAGTTATTGCTGTAGGGACTTTTAGAGTTTAAACAAGGATTCAAATAAAATTATTGAGAACAAGAAGCTTATAGATTTCGCCAGTACACAAGAATTACCTATGTTTATTAGAAAGATATTTTACACTCTCACAGTAAATTACAATACCAAGAAAGGTGAATTCGCGAAATCTATGAGGGACTGTGCTCAAAGTCAGGCACCAAATGGGGGGTATTGTGTCCCACAATATTACGTGACGTTGACCAAATCGATTACATGGTGTTAATATGTGATTAGCTGTTGAAAATATTTTTAGATTCAGAACTTATCATAGCATTACCTGGATATGGGCTTTATATAAGTAACCGGGATTCTGAAACTGCGTCTTTTTCCCGACAGCTTCACTGAAGATGATATTCTGCTCGAATAAGAACACGATCAGCTCTTTCCCTTTGAAGTTAACCATCGACACACCGTCTGAGCACACCAAGGGCCCATGGAGTAGGAGTTTGCCTTGCGCCGTGATTTTTCCCTGGAAAATTAGTGACAAACCCTGTCAGTGAAAAACGTCAGCCAAGTTGAATAGCCAGCACGTGGAAATGCACAAATTTTTGGTGTGCATGGTAATGCATAAATAGTGAGACGAAAATCATAATGATAGTCCAACCCTAATAAACATTCATTACTGCATGGTTCGAAGACAACGAAAATGATGCGGAAAAATCCTTTAGGAGCAAACTAACTCAATTATTGAAAACTTTCGGCATCTTGCTTTTGACCACTTCTAGGTTCGCGCATGCGCAGACGATTTTTGATCAAGTGAAATGAAATTGACGTATTCACATATGCGCACAAGCTTTTAATGGTCCGACAGCGATGATAGGAGAAACTCTAGAGATTACCTCTAAAAGTTGTTATCCAAACTCGATTAATAGTTTCGAAAATACATATTTGGCAACGAACTTCACATTCGCACTTTCGGATTGAACATTAGATGATCTAATAGCTGGTTTAATTAATCAATTCACCGTCACCTTAATAAATTAACCTTGTTAATTGGGCACAATTTAGGAAAATATTATCAAAATCGACTGCATATGGAAAGTGGAAACTGGAGGACAATTAATTTAATCCCTACACTACCTTCGGTCTGTTGGGAATCAAAATTGGTAACTGGGATGAGAGGGTCCTGAAATATCAAATAGGTAATATTTCATCCCACCTAGTCGGTTGCAGCCTGAGGAACTACTAATTGTGTGGAAGCAACTCATAAAAAGTTCTAATCAAGATCAAATTTTACTATTGAACTTTGTTGTTTGAAGAAAATCTTCTGTGTGTGAGAGTAATTTAAGTGCAACCTGAAATTAAGCGTTACGTTTTGATTAAATTGATGAAATAAAATCGTAACACGAACATAAAATAGTTGATGTCCTTCCATGTATGAGTCTATACAATTGCTTAGTTGTATTTATACAATTCGGGCATAGAACTAAGCCATATTTGGAATCACTTTATAATTTTGGGGATCTTTTCCGTTAATTCACTACCACTACTTTTATCATTATGATTATTATTATTTTATTTTATTTATTTATTTTTATTGCAATTCCGTTTATTCATTAGCAGAACTAAGGTAATTCAAATAAATTGACAAATAGATCATAATGATTTGTGGCTCGAAGTTAGGTTACCAAGGTCCCCTACAGCATAGGGCTTGCGTAAACATGAAAATGTTCAAACTTTTATAAGAACATTTTCGATACATCATTCCCGAATTCGGTATTCATGCTGAATATAGGTAAGAATGATGTGTGTAGTTGGTGGTCTGGATGCTCGCAAGCTCGCATCTCAAAAATACATAACATCAAGTAGTCAACCCCTTAGTAAAAACTCAGATTAGTTGGACAAATAGATCAGACTAATAAGTATTAGTTTATTCACTACCAGATAAGGAATACCACAGTGGATGTAAAAATGATTGGGGAACAGTTTTTAGAACAACATAACACAATATATCAAGCGGTAGTGAATAAACGAAAACCAAAAAATGGGTGGTAGTGAATTAACGGAAAAGGTCCAATTTTGGTAATTGTGTACGGTGTTGTACAGGGAGGAGAAGTGTCGGTATTTATACCTATCTTTTTTATAAAAATTATGTACATTATCCGTATATCAATCGACGCTTTTGCCGCCATGAACCTTCAGGACACTTTGTTTGCGTTTATTCTTAGAAATGCATTATGATCCACTTTTCCTCATCCCAGCCTGACTTGTGGGTTCCTTCGGCAGGAACTGACTTAAACATAATAGGAGATCCTAGAATAACATCTGAAGCACAGATATGACAGGAGAACATAAAATAGACTGGACCAGGACTCAAATAATATCTTCAATCTCCATAACCACTCATGGTTCTACCCTTACAGGGAAAGGACCCACAAGCCAGCATGGGAAAAGGAAAAAATAAAGATCTATAGTTAATCCACAGGAATTCATCCGTAAGAATAGATATATAACAGGGCATCTAGGCATGTGTACCTAATTATTATAACACACATTTTGTATATAAATTGAAAAATACTTGAGTGAAGAAAAGAAATACAACAAATAAATAAAAGTAAATTACATCAAATCCTTGGAGCCTTCCGACGTCCATCATGTCGTTAGCCGCTTTGGGGACGACTTGCATAACCACGAGGGCCTGCCCCAAGGCTTCTGTTTCACTAATCAGTTTGGCTCTTTCCGTGTATTTGTACAAATCCCTAAGGAGCAACTGGTACTTCATTATCCTTTGGACCGGTTTGATCAGCAAATCACAGAGTTGAAGTTTGTGTCCGAGTTTCTGCCTCAATTCCTGCACACAATAACGGATTCAGTGAGGTCAATCATTATCAAAACAAATCGCGAAGTCAATCAAATTCCAATTCATACCAAGGCCTTTGAGCATACTACTCAAAACAGACTCCAAATGTATATCACCGTATTTCTACGGTGACCAAATTTTTCAACACGGAAAGAAGAAGTCAAACTAAGAATTTAAATAAATAAATTTTTAAGAAATTACAAAAAAAGAAAATTAATTATTAACATGTATCTTTAAACTACAGCAGTATACAAAAAAGCTTACAAATGAGACCATATTAAGGTATTTTATTCACGTAAGGGAATACCGAAACAGGTATGCCGAAATCGCACTAGAAAAAAATTTCCCCTACGGAAGTAAGTAAGAAAAATGAATAATTATTAATCAATACAAATTAAACTCTGACTTTTTAAAAGTAACTATTGGATAAAACTAGAAAGGGTTGGTGTGGTGAAAACCACCCCCTCTTTTCAACAGCCCTTTTCAGGGCTACCAAAAAGAGGTAGACACGACACACAAATATTTATAAGACGTCGAGTTATAACTCCGTCAAACAAAATATTTCACCAGAGAGAAAATACGAAATTCTCTCTCAAAAGTGAAATATTAACAAATAACATACAAGGCGACCTCCCTAAACACTTACTGGGCGAGAGAGACGCGACAAGTATCTCGAAACAAGTCGCCTTGAATGAGAAAACTCAAACAGGCAATCAAATGTCCTCTAAAACTAACAAGGACAGTTCCAGCAAGCCTACTCGCCAATCAGAAACAATGATTGCACGAGGGACAATAGGCGAACCAACCAGGAGGCGGAAAGCAACCACCTCTGGTCCAGCAGCCACCCCGGGGACCCCGTCTCAGCAACGGACGCAGGGAAGACACCCCCGGGGATCCTGTCTAAACAACGGACGCAGGGAAGCCACCCGAGGACCCCGTCTAAACAACGGACGCAGGGAAGACACCTCAAGGTCCTTGTCTCCGCAACGGACGCACGGAAGCCACCTCCGGGGACCCCGTCGCAGCGACGGACGCGGGGAAGCCACCCCCGGAGGACCAACTCAGCTATCATACTCGCAGATTCTGAGAAAACAATGTGCGAGCCAATGAGATAACACAGTTGAATTAATGAAATTAAGCGGACCAATCAGGGGGGGGGCAGGAGGCGGCCACCTCCCTATAATTACCCCGCTCGGAGCCCTCCGAAATTCATTCCACTCACCGCTCTCGACGACTACACTCTACAGTACGAAGCTTCTACACGCTCTACGCTGACGACCCTTCTGCTCACGAGTTTCTCTCAGAACGGCTTCCTACTGCTTTCTACAAGGCATACCTTCTCTCCACACAGATCTCGCATTGGCATCTACGAGTCCAGTGATTATTTATCCTGCTCATTGCCCAACGTAGTTCTTCTGTCAGGACGCCACCCGGTACATCTATTGATATTCTCATTAGATCGTACGCCCGCTGGGACGTTCCGAGACGTGTCGCCCGGGTTTCGTAGCACTAAGCTCGTCACCGACCGCTGGGGCACGCCGATAAATTACTCAGCTCATCCGCTCTAATTTATCGTCCAAGGAAGCCTTTTTCAAGGCTACAAGGTAGGACCCTGACATCCGAGCAAAGGAAAGAAGCTCTGTCAAGCGAGTCCACCTTCCAAACCCTCTATCCTATACGTAGAGGTATTGAAAACGAGTTAACAAACTCGGGTACATCGATGGAGCGCCGCCCGTCCTACTTCCTCATGCAAGAGGAAGCAGAACACGGCGCGGCCGGGGGCCTTAGCCCACGCAGCGCTCCCTACCCGCTACTCGACTCGTCCGCTGTTCCTAGCGACGGACAAAGGCTCGATTCTCGCGAAGAGATCGCCTTCTTACCTAACGTATTCATGAAGGAAACGTTAGGTCAAGCCTCACACACACAAAAGTTCGAGGATACCTTTCAGACCCGCTCTGAAGTCAATCATCATGATTCGACAAAGATTTCTGAATATCCACGATATTCTACACAAGGCTACCCGGCCGATCCGAGTGTCAAATACACTCCAAACGTGCTAAAAACAAAGGATACTTTTCAGTACCTCAACCAAGCCCAGTATATTCCCCCTACAGATATAAATCTTAGGCCGGAATATTACACAACGGCTCAGCACCAAACTGATCGAACCCAGCACCCACTATGCGAGCCCAGTGCTCCACGCGGCTACGACACGAACTATCCTCAAGTCCCTCCCGCCAAGCAAGCTGACCTTGGCGGTTTCGTTCACATTCCTTACAGGAATACCTCAGGGACTAACCCGCATAACCAGAATATAAATGTCCCACTTGGTCTACCTACACCAAGTAAAACATATATAAATCCACTACAAATGGTGACCCCGCCTTTGAACAGGCTTAACACGGAGCATTTCGTTCCCTCTTATGAAGCTAGTGGATTTCAGGGAACCACTGCGGGCGTGCGACCCCCGCCGGGCTTATACGCCCCACATCTCACACAACAACCCTCTACACAAAGTGGCTTTCGAGCACTTTTGGAGGAAATGGGAAACTACCAAAGACCTATCTTCCAAAAGAAGAATATCGATCGTGCACTCGCCGAGTTCGATCAATACTGCGTGCGAAAAAACCTGAGAACGCAGAACGAATGTTTCTCAGCTATCTACAAGTGGGTACCGGAAGAAATGCGGGAAGCTATTGACTCAGCTTACCTCACGGCACCCCACGCACCTTATGAAGAGGCCAAACAGCGCCTACAACGAGAATACGGGTTGTCCTTACAGGACAGGCTCCTCGCGCTCGAGGACCCCGCATCTCTCGCCAAAAAACCCAGCACCAAGTACCATGAAATGTACTCTAAGGCTGTTGGGTACTTCTCAGAGGCTCTGATCACTCAAAAGTGGATCGAAACTCTGCCTATCGAAGCCCGGGGCATGGTCGCAGCACAGCCTACCACGACGCCCGGCTTGACCTAGCTGATACGATACACGCGTACAAAACAGCGAACCCCTCTCTCAACATACAAGGAGTAGAATCTACTTCGAAACCTACGAAGACTGGTTTCAAAAAGGCCCTCTCACAAAAAGCTGATTTCAAACCTCAGCAAGTAGAGAGTAAGCCTCACAAACCAACGGCCTACGTCTGCCGGAACCACGCCCGTTTCGGTAGCGAAACTCGCAAGTGTGCAGACCCAGAATACTGCACTTGGAAGGCAAATACCGCCTCCAAACCTATCAAAAAGGCAGCGCCTATCAGCCAGCCTAAAACCTTGGTTTCAAGCGAGAATACTCATAGATCGATACAAGAAAGTACCGTTCCAACCTCAGACGCAGAGAGTTCGGAAAACGAATAACTGCCAGTGTATCTGAGCCTATACACCGGCAGTCTAAAGAATATAAAAGGCTTTTTTTCAAGTGCAAACTAAATGGCACTGAATTTCTCATTGACACGGGAGCAGAAGTGAACATTCTGCCCCACAATGTCACCAAAAAATTGGGCTTAAAAATTCGTAAGTCCAACGTCAAGCTCACAGCAGCTAACGGCGCCCCTATAGACACACTAGGGCGTGCTGACACGACAATTAACATCGGCCTCGGAGACATGACCACCGATTTCATGATCACTAAAGTTGATCTAGCGATCCTCGGTATACCATTCCTCGAGTCTTGGGATATCGGAATACGGGTCAAACACAAATATATCTACAAAGATAAAGTAAAGAGCTATGCCGATCAAAAAATCGCTGCAGTCATGAACAAAAAATTTACTGACAAACAAATAGCAGCTGCTATTCCTCATCGTGACAACAGCCCTCAACCAGAGGACACACAGCTCACAGAGGACGAAAACATACGCTCTATCATTGAAAAATACAATGATAAAATGAACAAACTTCAAGGAAAGTGGAAAAACAACGGTGTTTACCACCGTATAACCACAGAAGGAACACCAGTACACTTCCGTGCAAGACCCATGGCAGGCGAAAAACGGGCTCAAGTTAAAAGTACTTTCGACAAAATGCTCACAGAGGGGATCATCGCTCCCTCCGACTCCGAATGGGCTTCTCCGCTACATTGCGTGCCCAAAAAGGATGGAACATGGAGAATCACGGGCGATTACCGATTCCTCAATGCAAAAACTAAGAAAGACGCCTACCCGCCACCTCACATTCGCTCTTTCCAAGCGAATTTACATAATACACAAATCTATTCGACAATAGATTTAAAATCGGCATATTACCATATCCCGATGCACCCAGATGACGCTCATAAAACAGCAATTATTACACCTTTCGGTCTCTATGAGTTTAAAAAAATGAGCATGGGTTTGGCCGGAGCGGCTCAAACATGGCAAAGGTACATGGACAGCATCATGCGAAAATTCGATTTCGCATTTGTCTACCTAGACGACATATTGGTGGCTTCTAAAAATTATAAAGAACACATGAACCACCTCAAACAAATTTTCGACAAGCTAGGAGAACACGGACTTCGAGTAGGTTTTGATAAATGCATTTTTTCAAAACCTACCGTCGATTTCCTAGGTTTCACTATCTCGAAAGAAGGGATAATTCCTAAACGAGATAAAATAGAAGCCATAGAGCAATTCCCTCGGCCAATAGACGTACGAAGCCTACGCAGATTCCTAGGTATGTGTGGTTTCTACCGAGCTTGCTCAAGTAAATTCGCTCACACAGCGCAACCTCTGTATGACTCCATTCAGTCAAACAAAAAAAATGACAAAACACCTATCGAATGGACATCAGAGAGAGAAAAAGCTTTCAACAGCTTAAAACAAGCAATGATAAAAGCTACATTGCACAATATTGCTCATCCCCACCCTACAGCAGAGTGGAGAATAGTTTGCGACGCATCCGATACACACATCGGAGCGGCACTGGAGCAGGAAATTACAGACAAACACGGCTCGAAATCTTACCAACCATTGGGATTTTTCAGTAAAGAAATTCCAGAACAATGGAAGAATAAAGCCTCGTTCGACAAAGAGATGTTCGCCGCTTACCAAGCTTGCATTCATTGGCACAATGACTTGGACGGCCGCTCTTTTCATATTTGCTCAGATCACAAGCCTCTGCTAGGCACAATGCTAAAGAAAAACGCACATTTTTCTAAAATGCGATTGAGATGGCTAACATACATCTCCCAAATGACAAGTGACATTCGACATATACCAAGAGAAGACAACGTCGTAGCCGACGCACTCTCCAGACCTTTCGATCCAGTTGAAATTCAAACAAAGTCAATTTCAACCCAAACTGACGAGGGTCCGTCCATAGCCGAAATTTCACAAATTACGGCCGCAATAGAGTGCAATCTTCTACTGCACATCTCAAATGCACAGATTCATTCTCCTCCTAACGCAGAGGACAAACTAAAACTCACACGAGTTGAATTCCCTCAAGGAGAGATTTGGTGTAACCTAGACCTAGGACACCCAAGACCTTATATTCCAAACGAAATAAGGCACGAAATAATCAGCCAAATTCACAATTTGGGACACCCAGGCATACACTCTACAGTGTATAAAGTAAAACAGAGATATTTTTGGCACGGCCTTCGTGCGGATGTCTCCAACTGGGTCCGAGCATGCGAGACTTGCCAACGAGCAAAAATCACTCGCTCCGTGAAGCTCCCTTACTCCGAATTTGAAACGGCTACCAAATTCTCCCATGTACACGTTGACATTACCGGACCTTTACCTTTAGCTAAAGGAGGGAAACGTTACATCCTAATGATGGTCGATAGAGCAACGGGTTGGCTAGAGGCAGTCCCTCTTAACAATATCGAAACGTCCACGATCACAAACGCCTTTATAAATATTTGGGTAGCCTCAAAAGGCGTACCTAAATACATCACAAGCGACCAGGGCACACAATTCGAATCAGACCTATTTCATTCCATTATGGAACGTCTCGGAGTGAAACATACTCACATGTTACCATACAAACCGTCAACAAACGGAATGGTAGAACGCAGAAATAGATCCTTGAAAGAGGCTCTCAAAGCACAGGACGAACATTGGCTCGACGCCCTTCCAAAAGTACTACTCGCCATGCGTACGGCAGTAGACCCAGCAACGGAAACTACACCCTTCCAAAAAGTTTACGGAATTGACGTACCGCTCCCAGGCGACATATTCGTAACTTCTACGAACCTTTCCGAGCCTCTCTTCTTCCGACCTACGCATATCAGACATAATAATACGAAATATGCCGTCAACATGCCCAAAAATTTGGATACATGTACACATGTCTATATCAGAGTGCCCACACAGCTCTCCTCTTTGCAATGTCCTTACACGGGACCATTCAAAGTTGTTAAAAGAGATAAGTTTTCGGTTACAGTACAAATTGGCGAACACACAAAAAAAGTTCCCAAACAGCAAATCAAACCAGCTTACACTCTAAACACAGACGAAGCTGTGTCACTAAGCACAAATCAGAAAAAAAATAAGGAGGAGACTCCCCGAAAATCCGCCAGAAGACGCGTCCCCTCTACCTAGTTCGACGAGAGGTGGGTGACGGCGCTCGAAACACCCCAACCGGCGTCGTCGTTAATAACACGACGTCTTGGGGGGGCGCCTGTGGTGAAAACCACCCCCTCTTTTCAACAGCCCTTTTCAGGGCTACCAAAAAGAGGTAGACACGACACACAAATATTTATAAGACGTCGAGTTATAACTCCGTCAAACAAAATATTTCACCAGAGAGAAAATACGAAATTCTCTCTCAAAAGTGAAATATTAACAAATAACATACAAGGCGACCTCCCTAAACACTTACTGGGCGAGAGAGACGCGACAAGTATCTCGAAACAAGTCGCCTTGAATGAGAAAACTCAAACAGGCAATCAAATGTCCTCTAAAACTAACAAGGACAGTTCCAGCAAGCCTACTCGCCAATCAGAAACAATGATTGCACGAGAGACAATAGGCGAACCAACCAGGAGGCGGAAAGCAACCACCTCTGGTCCAGCAGCCACCCCGGGGACCCCGTCTCAGCAACGGACGCAGGGAAGACACTCGCGGGGATCCCGTCTAAACAACGGACGCAGGGAAGCCACCCGAGGACCCCGTCTAAACAACGGACGCAGGGGAGACACCTCAAGGTCCTTGTCTCCGCAACGGACGCACGGAAGCCACCTCCGGGGACCCCGTCGCAGCGACGGACGCGGGGAAGCCACCCCCGGAGGACCAACTCAGCTATCATACTCGCAGATTCTGAGAAAACAATGTGCGAGCCAATGAGATAACACAGTTGAATTAATGAAATTAAGCGGACCAATCAGGGGGGGGGCAGGAGGCGGACACCTCCCTATAATTACCCCGCTCGGAGCCCTCCGAAATTCATTCCACTCACCGCTCTCGACGACTACACTCTACAGTACGAAGCTTCTACACGCTCTACGCTGACGACCCTTCTGCATCCCGAGTTCATCTCAAGAACGGCTTCCTACTGCTTTCTACAAGGCATACCTTCTCTCCACACAGATCTCGCATTGGCATCTACGAGTCCAGTGATTATTTATCCTGCTCATTGCCCAACGTAGTTCTTCTGTCAGGACGCCACCCGGTACATCTATTGATATTCTCATTAGATCGTACGCCCGCTGGGACGTTCCGAGACGTGTCGCCCGGGTTTCGTAGCACTAAGCTCGTCACCGACCGCTGGGGCACGCCGATAAATTACTCAGCTCATCCGCTCTAATTTATCGTCCAAGGAAGCCTTTTTCAAGGCTACAAGGTAGGACCCTGACATCCGAGCAAAGGAAAGAAGCTCTGTCAAGCGAGTCCACCTTCCAAACCCTCTATCCTATACGTAGAGGTATTGAAAACGAGTTAACAAACTCGGGTACATCGATGGAGCGCCGCCCGTCCTACTTCCTCATGCAAGAGGAAGCAGAACACGGCGCGGCCGGGGGCCTTAGCCCACGCAGCGCTCCCTACCCGCTACTCGACTCGTCCGCTGTTCCTAGCGACGGACAAAGGCTCGATTCTCGCGAAGAGATCGCCTTCTTACCTAACGTATTCATGAAGGAAACGTTAGGTCAAGCCTCACACACACAAAAGTTCGAGGATACCTTTCAGACCCGCTCTGAAGTCAATCATCATGATTCGACAAAGATTTCTGAATATCCACGATATTCTACACAAGGCTACCCGGCCGATCCGAGTGTCAAACACACTCCAAATGTGCAAAAAACAAAGGATACTTTTCAGTACCTCAACCAAGCCCAGTATATTCCCCCTACAGATATAAATCTTAGGCCGGAATATTACACAACGGCTCAGCACCAAACTGATCGAACCCAGCACCCACTATGCGAGCCCAGTGCTCCACGCGGCTGCGACACGAACTATCCTCAAGTCCCTCCCGCCAAGCAAGCTGACCTTGGCGGTTTCGTTCACATTCCTTACAGGAATACCTCAGGGACTAACCCGCATAACCAGAATATAAATGTCCCACTTGGTCTACCTACACCAAGTAAAACATATATAAATCCACTACAGTTGGCAAAAATCCAAGAGATTCAGGTCTCTATTTTAGTATGCCAAAAGGACTTCTAGTTCCTGTACACTTATGAACATCCTTTTTTACCACTAGGAACAAAATGGAATGGGTTGTATAGACTACAGCGATATAGTAGCGTAAAATAGTTTGTGACCATGATTTCCAATACATTTTGAAAATTAAATAATATTGACTGAAACTTTGAGAAAGCTATAATTACGTATCTTCCATAATTTATAAATTCAGTTGTTGATGACATCTGGCAGAGTCAGATATGCATCATTGCCAAGCAGGACAAAAATATTATTAAGCAGTTCTTAAGCACACTAGAAGAGATATTTCACATACAATTATTGCGGCAGTTCATACCTCGAAATAACCGTCGAATTCAGAAACGATGAATTCGGAGACGGGTTTATTTTGACAGTAGACGACGTACATGAAGAGTTTACGTTCAGATCTCTTAAAGAGTGGTCCAAGTTCTCCAGGGCGATCTATACATTGCTCCAAAGCTTTCAGGAAAATGCTATAACAAACCATTACAATCATTAGAAACAGCTCAATTAAAAATACCTGAAATAAAGGTATCTTATCATTATTGAAAATGGAAGATTTAAATTATAATAATTGAAATAATATCCATTATAAGAATGTCTAATGTTCTCAAGCGCCACGTTCCGATATTATTTATTGACGAACGAAGTGAGTCTCTACTTCGACCCAGCTAGCATTTAGTCGGATTACGTTTACAGATAGATTTATCATTCTTTCCTTATAACCACCTTTGGTAGCAACATTTAGTGAATTACCTCAAAATTCGTGAGACGCCAGATCAGCCGACCCACTAATAAATCTTATATATTAATAAGAATGGAACTCCGTCCACGCTATGCACGGCCAAACGTCATGTCTATGCACATATATATACCACCTTGGTTACGTTCGAAAGGGTGCATAGGTGAGAAATTTTGAAAATTTCCACTGGGGCCTGGGGGGGGGGGGGGGGGGGGGGTAGTAGCTTGTTGAGGTTAGGCAATGGCTTGTTGAGGTCGCTTTTTGTCCCTTGCTGGAGTGCTGGAGGGGGGTGGGACTCCCGTTTAATGCGTGTTTTTTGTGTCTACACACGTCGGATTTCAATGGTGGTTTTCTTACGGACTCGGGATGGACTCAATACTAACATCTTATCGCATCTATACATCACACCTCGAGCAAGCGAAGCGAGCTAGAAAACTACACTTACAACTAATAATGGGGAGGATTACCACGTACGTCCTATGATGGACCTCTATGGTCGTGGTGTAAAGTCCTTCGATGCTCGTAGAGACGCCTCAGATATGGGTTTTCTACAAGCTGTTAATAGCTCTGCCCTCCTTTCTCGCATATCGTTTAATATACCCTGTTCTCGCCATTATCCTCTTTTATATATCCAATTCGCCCCAAATAATTACTCGTATCACCAACCCCTCATAGACTCCCGCGACTAGCAACCCATCTAGTGAACGATTCTTCTGATATAGATTTTGCATAAATCCGTTCGAATTTAAATGAACGGACCTCTTAAAACTGTCAATAATATATTTATATATTTATTGACACATGTTTCACACATGTTTCCATCTCACATTACTTGCAATTTTCCACCATATCGTTAATTCTGTTTCTAATTGTTGTACTATTCTATGTAATATATGTCTTTGTATTGTAGTAATAGTACTTAACATGTATGTTGTGAATTGAGCTTTGCCCGTAGTAATAAATAAACATCATAAGTTCGTTTATTTCTCAGTTGTAAGCTTCATGATTATAGATGTATAAAAGCCAAAAAATGTATGTGTATACATTTTTGAAAATTATTGATCTAAACTCTATTGATGATTGTTTTGAACGATATGTAATTTGGGATTAGAATGTCCACGAAAAAGCGGCTTCCAACGAGGAAAATGGGAAGAATGCCAACTATGTAATATTTTGGACAATTTTAAGGTGAAGGTGCGTAATATTTGTTTAATAGAATCATTAATTACTAGTGAAAATGTGTCATATTGGTGGATATAATTATCGACTAAATTATCAAGACATTTGAACAGCAAACAAACTTGAAGATGATTGACTCGTATTTCAAATAAATTGACACATGCATTCACTAGGACAAAAAACAATTAAATTGGGAGCATAGCTTGAGGGTAATTAAGGAATTATCAGATACATTTTTCAACTTACTCTCTATGCCATTCGTAGATCGCTTCTATGTTGCCAAAGACCATCTTGTCTTTACCTCCCACCAAGTCTTCTGGGATAGGAATTTCACAGTTCGGGTCCCTCATCAAAGGCATGTATCTACAACAAATCAACAAATAAATTATCAATTAGAGCTTGGATTATAATGCGTTCTATATTAGGATTTTTGTGCATGGGCATAAAAGTACGTAGGCACTGAACGCTAGATCGCTTTTGAGTTAGGTAGGTAACTCTACTGAAAAATCATCGGTGTATAACGAATTGTCAACTTGTTACGCAAATTATAAGGCGCTTTTACGAAGTGACTCAGTTACAATTTTAGGTTTTTATTAATATATTCCCTCCACCAGAACCCCAAAATTTTCAGGACGAATGAATGTAGTGTGATTGCAGAGTATAGATCAGAATGTTTATCAATTAAGTCAAACGTTATCAAGGCTGTCAATTTCTCAGCATGTTGCTATTTAATATATTCATAAAATTTTCATGTTAAACACATTCTAATCTACCCTGCAAAGGTTTAACAAAAACGGTTCAAGTAAAAAGTGTATTGCCACAAAGTAAGAGATTTCAACGGTTATAGAGACAATAATAAAATGTAAAGCAGAAGAAGTTGTATAAGTGAAGGGGTAATTGATTCCTATAGGCCAAAAGAAGAGAAGGAAGCTGAGACGTAGGAACTTCACATACTTAATAAATAGTGGGTATTAGGTACAATATTTTACTACAGAAGCATACTTCCTAATATTTATTAATTATTTTACACAGTAGCACATATTTTATTATCCAGATTTTTCTTGGGATTATTCATTCTTTGGACCCGCCGCAGTCCACCTATGACGTCAAGTCATTTCATTCTATCTTCCTACCCCCTGTACCGTATACAGTTTTGATCTGAAAATTTGCACTCAAGGGTTTTTAAGTGTGCAGATTCTAATGGCGGAATTCATAGACAAAGCCTGAGTGTGCGTTCAATCTCACACACCTACATGGAGGGTCACCATCCACTCACCGGTTCGAATCCACAGTTGAGAGGGCACAGAATACAGTATTCAGTATAATACAGTATAATAGGGAAGTTAACTCAGCATTTAGGGGAACACTTAGATTACACGAGTTTAACAGAGCACTCAGGGGACATTCATCGCTTTTTTTACTTAAGTTGGCAGCTCTTCAGAGTGTTGTAGGGGAAGTTTCCCTGTTCTGAGGGGAAAAGGGCTGGGAAATTTCCTCTAGTATTCCGGACTAATCGATAACAGTTCTCAAACGTTATAATTTTCTTTGTGTTGTTGCTTTTTATGCTGTTATCCTTGTTCCTTGGGGAGAGAGGACCTTATCAGACAAAGACGAAAGGCATTGGTCCTTCTGCTAGGATCGAGCTCCCACGGTTGTATTGAATCCTTGTTAGTTGTCATGCTGAGAATTTGTGTATAGAGTTTTGACGGAAAAGAAGTGAGAAAATGAGAAAGTAGTGACTGTTCTATATTCTGTGAGCAATGATTCACCAGTTAGTTTTGGAGAACAGAGATGTAGTTGAAAATAAGAAGAGTTATAGGTAAGTGTAATGAGACTGTTGGACAAAAAGAAGACGTGAGGTTTTGGGAGAGCTTCAAGCAATGGCGAAGTTTGAGTAGGGGCATTTATCAGTTCCTCATCCTCATGCCCTCAGGATATTGCACCGTTGAACTGAGGGTAACACTCAACTGAACACAACGCCATTTTTTGTTTATGAATCCCCCTCAGGGATGGCCTCAAATCACGTCTACGAATCGCACAGATTGCATGAATTCCCTCATCGATACCTACACTTAGGGGTCCACTCAGACTTAATTCCCGTCTATGAATTCCGCCCGTAAATCCAAAATGAGAAATTCCAACAAACAAAAGTTGTTTATTTAGATATTACATCCTAGCAGATTAGGCAAATGAATGTTGAAGACTTTAACAGAAAACCTATGATTATCGACAATTTAGAAAATATAACTTGTTGAGTTTTTGAAGAGTATACTAACCAATATACCCTTTATATACATGTAAGTATAAAGTGTATGTATGCTAAGTATTTACCCTTCAACAACAAGTTTAAGGTCCCGTACGTAATCCCTCTCAGTGTCCACCAGCTCCTGAATAACGTATTCCCTTTTCTGGATTGCCGTCTCCCCTTCGCCTGACGACGTTGACACTTGATCCGGTGTCACCGTTGTGGACAGTTTGCTTTGTTTCTCCGAATGTTGCTCCTGTAACAGTAATTTTGATATCTCATTAGAACGGCTGACCACAACGCTGCATTGATATGTCAGATATTTTCATGAAAATATTGTGCGGAGTGATGGCCATATTTTATCGTCAGTTTGATGTGTGGCGTGGCAAGTCTGGTGGCACGAATCCATTTAAATAATAATAATAATTAAAAAATAAAATAAAAATAAAAAAACAAATTTGTACCTAATAGGTGATGAGCCTAGAATATACGTTTTTGTAGCGACACTAACAGCAACTCCATCTATCGGTGTTGCTACGAGACAGCCAACGAGCTAGGCCACTAGGAGCGCGACTGTGCTAGAAACTATCATTAGCCTTTCCTGCTTTTTCCAAGTTGGCATGGAAGAAGTTGGTAAGAGAATAAATCAGTCTAATTAAAGCATATCCGATTTTCATATAGTAATTCTAGATATCTATTTATTATCCCTATTGTTATCCTGGACTGATCCTCCTACCTATATCCCTTGTGGTGTCTTCTATTCAAACTGTAATGTATACTTGATACCTAACTTCCTCTCAAGGAAGTTTAGTTAGAATTCCCGTAATATTCACTGGAGCAATGCAATTACTTCATTGAATAAACCAGTAAGACCTCAAATCTGTGTACCTATCATTTCTCCTGATTCCCCGATATCAGAATAATATTATATAATATTTAGGTGCTATTGAAGCACGATAAGTTTTTCCTTATCACACTTTTCACCTCTATTTGAAAATTTGGCTTCATAGGTTGAGTAGCAAAGATATTAGTTCCGAAGATCACGAGGAAATAGTAACGCTAGTTACTATCATGTAGGGCCGACTTTAATACTTATTAAAGATTATAGTATTAAGGTCGTCCCGGCTTCATGTCTATGTTGTTGTTAGGAGTCATTTGTTTTATTTTGTTACGTGTCGTTGTTAGATGACAACGGGGAATTTTCGTGGTTATTTTTTTATTTGCCCAATTGATAGATCTGAGCAAGAACATTCCAAAAAGTTGTCATATGGTGGGTATCTGAAACAGTAAAACTGTTCTTGAAATTAATTTCCACGATGACGTCACGGTTTTCGCCCCTGGTAGCGGAGGGGGGGGGGCTTAGCACCGTTGCACTACTATGACACGCGTGATCTTGCTTTCCTTTATTGGCCAAACTATACGGTCTTTTGTGAAGAAAATTGCTTCTAAGAGGTTTTCAAGTACGCTGAATCCAAATCTGAGGTCAAAAGTGTGAAATTCCAACACAAGAAAGCTCCCCATTATGAGGAACTGAATAGTTCAGTTGGAAGATAAATTAGTTAGTTCCGTGTGTGTACCACCCTCACACTCTTGGGATGACACCCAAAATACCTATTGCAGGATGTAGCTCAGGTTTCTGAAACGAGAACGAGTGATGAAACGAGGCCAGCAGTAGCATTTTAAGGTTTATTGGAATGGTAGATTAGTTGGTTCTGTGTATAAAGTTGAGTGTGAATAGATCTGTGGTAGAAGATCTCCGTAAAAACCAATTCTACGTTAGAAGTCAAAATAAGAACTTTATGGAAGTATTAGATACTGTTTAAATACAGGATTGCGACTTAACTCTCGATAAATAGTAAGGATGTCGATAACATAGTGGCATAGAAGGTATTCGAAGAAGAAGGTTCGAAGGTATTTTCGTTTGGCACGGAACTGTGTCATAGTAAAATTTACTTCTGCACGGAACTGGTAGATAGGAAGAGTAATTAGCGCGGAACTGATCTATCCGTTCAGAATAAAATTTCGACTCGGGTCTCTATGGTTTCGGTTCGGGTCTCTACATAGAAACTCGTAAAAGAATAAAACGGTAGCGATGATCGTCGTTTATTTCCAAGAAATATAGATTTACAATGTTAGATCAATTTCGACAGTTAGGTCATCATCAGTAACACATTTCGTGGAAATAGAAAAAGATTTTCATCAACTTCCTTTTTCTTTTCTTAATTGTATGTAATTCACGTGTTACCACAAATTTTAGCAGAGCATTGAGACTTTTGCTGTGAACGACTATAAAATAGACTCTAGCGTCCTCAACCGACGATACCCCAACTCCATTTCAATATAGAATAAAAATAAGGGTCAGGGATGCGGCGAATGAAAGACTAGAAAGGGAAAAGTTAAATAAAAGTCAATATCGGCGGAAAACAGGGCGGGAATCGCTATGGCGACTGTCGCTTTGGAGGGGCCAGGAAATTAAGTTTACAAGTAAAATGAGTTTGAGGAACCATCGGACGTACGGAGGAGAAACATGTTGCAGAAACCGATTGATTGGAGGAAGAATGACCGTCTCAACGGTTGTTTCAGGTCTGTTTCACAGTTTGCCACTTTATCTCTGATGAACATTTCCTTTTGACGGAAATGGAAAATGAGGACGTTTCCATTTGAAAACCTTCGCGGGAAACAAACTTTTGATTGACGTTCTGGGAGGACGAAACAGCACTTTTTGGTGTTCACGTTTGGAGGTTTTACCTTGTAAATTTCGAGTGAATACGAGAAGGTGCGACAGGTTGATTATTAATTCATCATTCATGAAAACTCGAGTCGGCCAGCTCAGGAAGTTGTTTGGCATGATGGTCACCACTTTATTTAAATATCTCTATTTAACGTTCTTTCTTGGTTTATTACCTTCGATAATGAATCTCTGCAAACGACAGATGAAAATACTCTGACCTTCAGCAGGATTGTTCGATATAAATCAATAATGGAGATAAATTAAATTATAGAAAAGAGTTAATTTAATATTTATATAAATAAAATCCGCAGCTTAGAACCCTATGCTTATTCTCTCACTCTACTATCCAAAATTTATGAAACGTTAATAACTAATCGCATAGAATAGCATTGGTTGAAAATTTCAAAAATCTGGAGTTCAAAAATCGTCAGTGAAGACTGTGTAAGTGGTGTTTTGGTATTGAAATAGAATATAGGTATTTCAGTTCAGTAGTTCAACGACGCTTGTTACAACGATTCGCGGGCACACGATAGACACATAGATAGACAGACACGGAAAGGAAGTTGTTCAGATTGGTAAAATTGTTATTTCCAATTGAAAGGGAAAATAAACCTTCCGCAATTGTAACACTTCATGTTTTGTGGAAATAGGCAACGTCCTTCACTAACTTCCGTTTCCTTAATTGAAATTTGTTTTCAAAACGTCGTAGCGAGTGATTTAGTTCATGATGTTAATTTGGTGATCTATTTGGTAATAAGGTATTTTGAATAATTTCTTCTCAAGCCACCAACCAAATTTGTATGCCAACGTCAATGTTATGAACAGCGAGAAAGCAAGATTATGCACTCAATTTGGTATACGGTTTTTGCGAATTTTCGTAGAAAATGGAGCAATTGCAATGGCTCCAAAATTTCAAGCTTTCCGGATGAAAGGATGAGTTCGTTGGCCAGCACTTTTTGAGTACATTATATTGGTCAAATTTCAACAAATATGCTGAGAAAACCCCAAAAAATTACTAAAAACGGCTGAAAATTGTTAAATTTAATTTTTAGCAGAATATTGCACAAAATTATACTGAAAAATGGGATTAAATTTCATTGAAATTCGCTAAAAAAATCCGTAAAAACTGCAAAAAAAGATAAAAATCCAAAATCTCTTTATGAATAGCAGACTATTATTTAGAAAACGTTTTTTGCCGTACAATTAATAGTTAACAAGTTCTTTGCAGTCGAAAAGCTCAAATTTTAAAACACTTTTAAACATTATACAATACGATAATTTACGAAAATTCGCTCATACGATGATGCTGCATGATGGAACTTTTTCAATACGAAAGTATCCGCACCCATCTATGACATATTTACGTCGAGGGAAAAGTGTCATCTTTATCATCTATACAAGTATCAATCCTTAGGTACACAACATGAGGCACACGCACCTATTCGTATTATTAACCTATGACTCAGAAGTGGGTCAATATTTATCGTACTTGTAGTCTCCTAGTAAACAGCTGCTTTTGGCGCACCCCGCTCAAGTAAAGTAAAGATAAAGTAACGATCATTAATATAAAACATTAGTTTCTAATTATTATACCTACTATTAACATGAGCAGTAATTTGACAATAGGATTTCGAGATTCCTATCAAATCAATTAAAAAGCATGAAGGAGCCAATGGCATCAGTAGGGTTAGAAGTTTTGAAAGAACATTGGATTATTTCAATTAGAAGCGTTACTATCATGTGTTTATTTTCTGTTTCATGTTATTTGAAGATGATGGCCGTCATTAACTTCTTACTTCTCCTTTCTACTTTCTTCTCTTCTTACTTCTTCTTTTCATTACTTTTTTTGCTACTTTCGCCCACTATTTCTGTCTGTATATTGATTATTATTTTCAATAATGAATTTTGTAATCAACCAAGATGTTTAACCCTCTCAACATTGTTTGGTTTACGTTTCAAGATACGTAGATTCCAAGAATCGAATGAAAACAAAAATCCGTCCTCCGCTGTTTGAAGTTTCCCCCCGAAACTACTGATCCGAACGTTATGAAATTCGGTAATCTTGCCCCCCCCCCCCTCCACCCCCTCTCATATTTGTTGATTTACGTTTGAAGATGCGTAGAATCCAAAAATCGAAAAAAGGAGAAAAAAAATCCTCCGGCCCGCCTCCGTACACCGCCCAGAGCTTATCTCCGAAACTACTGAACCAAAGTTTATAAAATTTGGCTAAAAAAATCATACATCAGCCGAGAATGAGCCAGTAACATCGGCAACAACTTTGATCATCCCTAAAATGTAGTCATTAAAAGGGCTAACATATTCGAAAATTGTGATTTCGGAGACTTTCAAGGAAACAGTAATGATTTTGTGCTTGTCAATGATAAAATGTTATCCCAAAGATTTCAACATTATTGCATCATTAGTAGGTAGCTCCTGCGCATGCGCGAAAATGTAATCTCAGGAACAAGGTTAATTCTAAATTTCATCAGATTTTGATTATTTTTCTGGGAATGTGCGGGTTAGGCTTTAGATTGTCCCCTATTTCAAGTTTCTTAAACCATCACTCCATTATGCGCATGCGCTAACGTAAATTACTTCAAGTATCATTTTCCCGTTTCCTAAATGACCCATTTCGACGTTACGTTACCTACATCTTGATTGACTATGTTCCGCTTCTTATGATTCTCAAAATCATTTCAATGATCTATACATTCATGTTATTTTCAATTGGTAGGTACCTACTTACTTAAATATAGTTATACTGAGATCAGGAGGGCTTGTAAAGTGTAGATGTTTTAATTAATCGCATTAATTTTCCCTCTGCAGGTGCCTATATCTTCGCAGGTAAATTGATATCAACCTACGGATCTGAAATTTGAAATGGACCTCCTTTGTAATATCCAAGAATTCAATATCAGTGCATGCACTCTGATCAGTTGTGGGGCCTCTGAGTCTAATAGTTGTTTCTTAATCGACTTATGATGCTGGAACCTGAAACGTAGCTCCTTTTGGAGATCTGGAATACAATTAAAAAGTAAGGAGGGACTCACTTCATCTTCGGAAACTCTGAGTCTAATTTCTTTCCTAATCGACTCACACTGCTGAAATTTATATAGAGCTCCTTTGGGACACCTCGGAAACAACTGCGAGATGCGGAGGCGCACTAATCAGCTGAGGGGTCTCTGATGCTTAATTTTTTCCTTACCTATCTACCTGTTTTTTTTTTTTCATTTACTGTAAAACGTAAAATTGTGAGGTCCTGGAACTGTAAAGGTGTGAACCCTTTTGGGAGGTACGAATATGAAGTATTTTAAATGGCTTAAATTATTACATCTATAAATTATTACATATAGACCAAAATATGTGTTAAATGATTACATATAGACCAATGATCTGCGTGGGAGGTCAATCTATCACAGGAATAAATCACGAAATAACTGGCCTCGAACTATTATCAGCCTTTTTTGTTCTTTTTAACAGAGAGATAGAACTTAAAAACTGGCACTTTTGTCAACAGATAAGTTTCCTTTGTTTCGCTTTGACAATGAACAAAGTTAGCACCACTGGTACGCTTTAGTCACGGAAGATGCTCCGTTGAGTAACTCCATCTCATAATAGAAAGATGTTACTTCTGACCTACCCATTTCGTCTAAAATTAATTGATGCTGATTAACACCTTGATACTACGCAGCTATAATAAGGGTTTTATATATAAGTCATAATAATTAAGAAGGTACCTAAATTTTTTTTTGCCGCTTTTCCAGGTTTTCATCTTTTCAAGTAAATGTGCGAGTTACTGCAAACTTAAAGTGTACGAAAAAATTAACTTCACGATTTCAAACTAGGTTTTTGCTCCAGATTTTTGGCAATCTTAACTCCCTAACCTAGCTAGTTCTATTTGCGAGAGATGACACGCTCAATGTTTTCAACACCCCTGCAAACAACAATTATGTAGGAAATCAGATATAATCAAATTCAAGTTTTACAGAATTCTGGAATTATTATGAAATTTGACCGGATCATATTAAATTTGACGTACGAAATCAGCTCAAAGCCACAATTTTTTGTCCTTGTTAATTTCTCGAGATGTTCTGTAAGGTATTCACTGTTGTTAAAATATCTCTACACTTGATAACCTTATGACCACCTAAGGAGGTAGTCACAAACGATCAAGATGAGTTTAGGTTCGTAGTTATATTGAGATTTTGGTTTGTCCTCGTTCTATACACTCTGTAATGAGAAATACCCACTTGATTGTTTTATATTTTTATATATAAGCAGATAAAATTCTGAAAGAATAGACACCAACCACACTTTTCTACGACGAATTGTTTTGGCAAAAAAAGTACCCAGGTACTACGTCATCGCGCCCCTCCCGCCTGCGTAGGACTCCACTGCCTAATTTGACGTCAAAATTGTCAGAATAAAATCAACTTTCATTTAAAAATTATAAATGCAAAATATTCAGACCAATGGATAATCCTCATTAATCGATATTTCTTAAAATATTATTCAAGTATTAATCGTTAATTCATTCGATGAGTGTAAAGGACCTTTTACAATAGAGGAAAAAGAAATTTTTATTCATTGTGCTTCCATAAAAGTTGGCTCAATACCGGTATTTTTCTCAAACTAATTACCTATTAGTATTGTCAATATCATTTTATAGTCTGCTCAACAACCTTGTTAATTTCTCAAAAGTTGAATCCGAAACCGATAATTTCTGTTCTTTTCACCTATTTCATGATGGTATTTGCGCAAGTTTCGTCAGACACCTAAAGCAGCTACAGAACGTGACACTGTCGGTAAACAAGATGAAAATGGGAGGATCTAGAAATAAACTTCCAACTTGGACGGAGGGTTATGAGTTGACCAGGGAAATACTGACTCATCTATGCGATTCTTTTCTGTGTTTCCCTCCTAGTATTAATAATTCCATTTGCGGAAGATGCAGGGACCTCGGAACAGGATTCCATTTAATGAGATAAAACAGAAATAAGATCCCCGGCGTCGATTCGGCGCCACCTTGCACCATAGAAGGAAATATCTCTTTATAGTGCCTCACCTAGTAGTGTTCAATCAGGGAGTTATTAATTCTTGATCAACTTTGATTATAGGTTTCAGGACGATTCTGACACCTACTGGAGGAGTTTCAATAAACAGATATTTACGGCCCACTATTTCCAGGCAAGCATCCTAATAAAATCAGCAGCATGATCCTATGAGCGAATTTTTGTAGATTAGGTACAGTATTGTATTATGTTAAATTATTTTAAAATTTGAGCACTTTAAGGGCAAAAAATTGTTAACCACCTTTTATATGGCAAATAAACTCGTACTAAATAATATTCTACAAATCAAAAAGGAAATTTGATTTTTAGCAATTTTTCAGATTTTTAATCGATTTTTCACCAAATACTAATGAAATTTAAGTACATTTTTCTGCATAAATAAATAAATAAATAAATAAATAAATAAATATATATATATATATATATATATATAATATATACATATATAATTTTTTGCATAAATTTAATAGTGTTCTAATTCGTTGTTGATTAAATTTTATTGACTAAAATCTGCTAAAAAGTATAAATTTAACTACGTTAAGCCGTTTTACGCCATTTTTAGTGATTTTAGTACATTTTTTGAGATTTGACCAGTTTAATGTGCTGGAAAAGTGTTGGCCAACGAACACATACTTTCTTTTGGAAACCTTGATTTTTTGGCGCAAGAACGGAATTTTTATCTCATTCCTTGGAAGAGTTATTGTCTGGAATGACACATTCATATATGTATATATATATATATATATATATATATATATATATATATATATATATATATATATATATATATATATATATATATATATATATATATATATATATATATATATATATAAGTGTTAAACTCTAGGATTCGTTTCAGAATGCCTCAAAATGGATTTCGATGAAGAAAATTTTCGAAAATTTTCATTTTAAATTTTTTGGAGCCATTATAGCTGTAGCACAGCAGCTTCATTTTCTAAAAAATTCGCTGAAATAAAAATAAATAAAAATAATAAATAAATAAAATTATAATAAAACAAAACCAAAGAAAACCGGCTCACGATGTCATAATACTTTTTTGTATTTGCTAAACACAGCTCAACTCAAAACCTTTTCAAATTTCTTTAAAGTAGTACATATAATATTGATAGGTAATTTAGCAATTAGTAAAATAAAGTGTTTTGGGTAGTAGGTTGAGTGTTTTCTCTTTGAGGAAAAACTAAGACGCTTTCAGGGTTCCAACCTACCCCCAAAACACACCCCATTATCATTTGCCGAGGTCGCCGTATCGATTATGTTGTGTTGAATAAATCAATTGGGAATTACAAGTGTCGTGAACACCAATGTGACAGCAAATCGATAGCTATATTGTTGGGGGTTGATTGCTCACGGACCTTTAAGTAAATGGCGAAACAGTTGTTCCCAATTCCGGAATGACAATAGCGAATCATTGAGTTACCTTATTTGTCTCATCAGCTTTTCGTAAATTATAATGCCAGCGTGAACGAACAATAAGTCACAGAATCAACTCATAATAATTATATTAACCATAACAACTCAAGGTACGGTTATCTGATCATAACCTTGCTATCTATTCGTAACCTTCCCTCGGCAGCGCAATAGGAGAACATATATAAGTAATTGCCGATAGTTGCGAACAGCGTCTTGGGTTGTAAAATCGTTTACTGTCGTTGTTCAATTAACGAGTACAGTTTGGTCGGCCGTCAATGTTCTCTCGAAATATTCACGTGAAATCTGATTTTCTTTGATCGGTATAAATAAATAAAATGCTGTACTTCGTTTCATTCACCTCTCCGTTCAATACGTGAAGTTGTTATGTTATAAAACGTGGCTAGATAGACAAAATCGTAACCGGAACAGTTCAGGGTGATATAAAACGTGAAAAGCAAGAGAAAACGTTTTGACATTTCCATGTCTTTACAATGTCCCCTCTCGGTAGGAAATTATTACAATTTTGCGTAACACAAAGCGTAACGGAAAATCGTAACGTAACGGAAAATTTTCTGATCATGTTCACATACAACGAATCCATTGTTACGTTTGTTCACCTTCTTCCTTCTTTAACCCACAAAACTCGTTCGCCACTTGTTGGTAAGCTCTCAATTTAACTAACATTTTCCTGTTCACTATAAGCACTATGAGCATAACAGTTCTCATGTTTTGTTTACAAACTAATGATCGTGAGTGTAGAAGCATATGTATAGGTATATCTATTGAAATTGAACCTATGGAGCTAATTTCTTTGTTATTCAACCTATGAAGCTAAAATTGGGACGTCTAGCAACGAATCATGATGGTAACAAAAGGAAGTGAACGAACATAAAGACAACGTACACGAAATAGATTATTTATAACGTAAAAAAATAAAAAATAAATGAATAAAATCCTACTTCAGGTCGCCGATAAATTAGCAACCCTAGAGAACATGATGATGGATTCTGTGCGAAACATAGAAATGTTTCCTGGTATTGCGGATTTTTTTTGTTTTCATTTTTTATTTTTTAAATCGCTACCCAGGTACACACAGAAAGGAAACTTGACATTCATGAAGATTTTGCGTATCCAATATGTATATATTTGGATTGTAAAAAATTAAGACAGACAAGAAGAACTAATGGAAAACCATATTATTAGGTACATAAATCTACTTTTTACGGAACGTTCTTTTTTCTAGCCACGCGCTCAATTGTGCTGTATAGTTCTCAGTTGGGTTGTGTCTTCTAATTCAATGTTATGAAGTGAATTCGGGAAATTAGAATTAGCTTTACAAAGGTATAAAAAGTAGGTAAATGCGAACATTATAGTATTCCTCTTTGTTTACTGAAGTGTCATAAGTGCAAAGCAAATGCCGGTGCGAACCTGCAATATATTATGAAACTAACGTTTTACGACAACTACTTTCTGCTGTAAAACCTCTAAAACGTGACGATATGCCGATAAACAGAAACGATCTTTTCGAAGAAAGGAGCGATATTACAGGCAATACTGGAGTGCTGAAACCTGCTAATTACCTTCCAAGCCATCATATCACCTCGATGCAACACTAAACCGAACCTTTCATAGCCCAACCCTGAATAATGAAATTTGAAAAGTTAATTACGACATCAAAAACTATTGAATCTCATTTCCACTCGTAATATCAAATCCAAGACAGGGAGTTAAGTTCTCAGGTATAAGTGCATAATTTCAAGTGCTTGATACACGAGTACACGAGTTGAGTGATATTTCTAATTTCAACATCAGGAAATGAAAAAACTCGAGGTAATATAAATGCAGTGCTCATACCTGGAGAATGTTTTCCTCCACTTTATTCTCTGTCTTGAAAAGATAAAAACAGTCCCGATAAGGATATTCATACTATGGGTCGGTGCAGAAGAAAGAGAGAGCATATCTACAAACACATTGTCGATTTGACCAAAAAATCAGTTCAACATCGGGCGAATGTGAGTGAGAAACATTGCATGAGGGACGGAGAAAAATTCATTATATTTACATTAACTACTACCAACGTTGAACTTAACTACTAATAATCCTGAACTCAACCGAACTGAACTCATCCTGAACTCAAGTAAGAACGTAATAATCCAACACCAACTTCATAAGATAAAAACAACTGGAATATTCATCAAACAACACTTGCTCAGGTTTTGAACAAACGAAATGAAGAAACCATAATAATAATGAAATGCGATGATAATTGACATGTGATGGTCAAAAATGTCAGCCGATTCAGTAAGCAGTGTTGTCAAAACAAGTTAGGGTACAGGTGGGGATTTTTAGATTATTATCTACATCTTATCGCAGTCTGGACTCCTACCGTTACTCATAGGTCAGCAGTTACTCTAGGTAGTCCATTTTACTGATTCGATTTGCTGACAGCATTCACCTTGTCCCAACCGGTTCTTGTTCCACAGTAATCTTTCTTCAGAATTTAGCGAATCAAGTCTGTAAACTTATTGCTCAGTTTGAATTTCTAATTTCATTTAATTCACTTCCCCCATCCAGGAAATTGTTACAGCGCACATTTATCAATCATTTAACTTGTAACTGTACCTATAGTTTCAGCTGATGAATCCACTTGTGCAGAGGCTACGGTAATTATTGCTATGTAAATAACTAGGAATTAATAAAATACCAACTCCATAAATCCGTAACAATTTGCGATCAATTTGTTGAGTTATTCTCCAGATTTCAAATAGAGTACGATAACCAATGTATCAATAGTACCAATCGATGCCAAAACTATAGTGACATCAATCGATATGTTAAAGAAATTTCGGTTTTCGACGGGCTCACGTTTGCGTGGGGACTAATAACGCTTCGGTGACAAAGCGTTGAATATGACCATTTAGGCACAAATTACGACATTCCTGAAAGTTATACCATGGATAGCATTTGATTCCGTGATATTCAATATTTGCGTACAGAAAACTGATTTCGTTAAAAATACTGCAGAAATTTCGGTTTTAAAGTACAACAATCCTATTGGCATTCTGCATGTGTAATAGGCTGCTTTTCAACCTTGAAAAGCGAAAACGATGATCTGTACTGTTTATGTAGGAAGAGATTCGTGCTGTGCGCCGTCGTTTCATCAATGTCCAACTGTGGGAAGTAAAAATCAGGAATTATGAATTTACCCTCCATTTCTTAACCCGGGCCTTGAGCTTCATCATAGGTCGACTTTGAAGGAAGGCTGGTGACGGATCATCTCTGGGGCCGCAGGCCTTGGTGCGATGCGAAACGCCGACCGCGTGTGAGAACATCCAGCGGGGAACTGATGACGCCCAGGGAAATGAAACTCTTGAGTGATTCAGTCGAACAGATAAAAACCCCAGCTATCTTGTCGTCTCTTTGAAAGAATGTTTGCTCAGTGTGGCTAGTGCCTGGGATCGTTAAATAACCTTGAACGGTAATTACGGAGGTGAATTACCTCGAGTAAAATAACGACGCGCCAGCTGCAAATTAGGGCTCGTTATTTTTAAAATGTTGGAGGATTTTCAATTAATTCATGTAAGAGTTTAAAATTGATCATAAATTAAAAACGCACTCGAAATACTTGTAAATTTATTGATTTAATTCATTATACCACTTAAAAAATTACGATAATGTGGTTCTGTGCAATAATATGATGCATAAAAGTCTGTTTCCGGTATATAAAGTCTCCTACAAAATCCGAATTTGAGCGCAATCGAATATATGTTCAGAGAGTTATACATTGCCTAGATTTTACGTTTGTAAATAAGCAATAATCACGTGTCACCTACTCTTGTATGGAAGACCTGACAAGTACCTAGTGACGTCACGAAATATTTCCTCAGTCAGAAATAGAAATCCAAAGGCTTCTCACTCCGCGCAAACGTCACAGTAAGTCGACAACGTTGTTTGGATGAGATTTTTATAGGTACTTACATGTCTTCATCAAACCTACTATTTTACTGAAATATTAGCTGATACTACGACAAAAATGATGGATATACATAGTGAATTAAAACTTACCATTCGCTCTTTGACGATTTGTTCAATTTCCGCAAGGTCCGCAGATGTTGCTCCTTCAAGAGATAACGTTGATGTCTGAAAATGATAACAATAATTTCTCATCATTGCCAGAATCGTGTTGGAAAGCGCTGCTTAATCTAGTCGTGATTTCTCATTAAATTTTTATGAAATGTGTGGAAGTTGAATGAGCCCCATAGCTGGAGCTGGATGGAGTTGTATTGAGGCAGAAGTAGGTGGTCCTGCTTTTCCCTCCATGCCGTGACTTTATGTGGTTATTTACCCTTGATGCTGAATTTTCCACAGGAAACCCGGTGGTACTCATGTATCTACCGAATTCAAAGGAACACTGGCAGGTTGAATAATTTTGTATACATTATGAGTTTGGGATTGTTAATTCAAAATATATGTAGGAGACAATTGTATATTCTTGCTATGATTTGGCACTCACATAGCCGTGGACCATTCATTTCTGAATAGAAACGCAACTTATACTCATGCAACGTAGCACTATATATATATATATATATATATATATATATGTGTGTGTGTGTGTGTGTGTGTGTGTGTGTGTGTGTGTGTGTGTGTGTGTGTGTGTGTGTGTGTGTGTGTGTGTGTGCGTGCGTGTGCGTGTGTGTTTGTCCTTCCAAACGATAACTCTCCTTAGGATGGAGATAAAAATTCCGTTCTTGCGCCAAAAAATCAAGCTTTCCAAACGAAAGGATGAGTTCTTTGGCCAGTATTTTTTGAGCGCATTAAATTTATCGAGTTTCAAAAAATGTACTAAAAAAATTACTAAAAATGGCTCAAAACTACTAAAAACCGTTGAATTTATATTTTTATGCAGCATTTTAGTCAAAAAAGTTATTTAACGGTGAACTAGAACATTAAAAAATGTATGCAGACATTCATGCTGAAAAATGTACTTGAATTTCATCAATATTTGCACACAAATAGATAAAAAACTGCAAAAAAGCTAAAAATCCTAAATCTTTTTTGAATTGCATAATAATATTTAGAAGGAGTTTTTTGCCATCATATTGGTAGTTAAAAATTTCTTTTTACTCAAAGTTCTGAATTTTTAAAACAATTTAACATAATATTGTACAATATACGAAAATTCGCTCATACGATCATGCTGCATGACTGGAACTTTTTCAAGGTTCATCCCTCCAATTACTGAATTTAATACAACCGTGAGTATACGTTCAACTTTACGACGCATTTTCATATTTGTGATGGAAAAAAGCCAATAGTGAAAATGTGACATAACGAGAAGGAACTCAAGAAGTACGCATATTCGAGGTAGTGGTGGCTAACCATCCGAATACAAAACCTCGAAACAAAATATGTATGTATACTGTTTGTAATCATTCGTTGTTATTGAGGAAAAATTGAACAAATCTGTACAGAAAGATTAGAGCAAAAAAGCGGACGGCCCAACAACAAAATATTTATAAGTTATAAAAAAGTAATTAATACTTCGGTTGGTAGAAAAAATAATTACTCGCTAATTAAAGACGAGAAAACTGCGGGGGCAATATCCCCTTTGATCCTCGTTTCAGTCCAGCCTTTTTTAAGTTGAGAGTTTCTAGAAAGAGTTTTCTTTGACTTTAGCACAGGAATTCTTTTGCTACTGCTGAAAACGATGATAAAGGAGTGCTTTTTTGGTACATTGCAAATCTGAGGTGGTTAGTATAAATAACGAAACTTGATTCCTCCATTCACTGAATCGTAGTTTGATCAATATTTTGACGGCCATGACGGCCAACTCATTGATATTGAACTAAATTACAGAAAAAAGCTTCTACGTAGCACACATATAATGACTTCTTTTTTGTGTAGACGACTAGTGAAGTACTTTCAGTTTTTTTGTCTTTAAAAATCTTTGTGGCAAATCAATACTTATTCAGTCAGAAATTCATCGATATTTGCGATTTACTATCGTGTTGATGATATTGTTTATTATTAAAAAACTTTGCAAAAAAGGCATTTATGGCCTTGAATTGTTGTTTTGTTATTCTCCGACGTTTCTCCCCAGGAACTGAGGCATCTTCAGGAAGACAAAATTTTTAATTTTATATTTTAAATTTGTCTCCCTGAAGAAGCCCCAGTTCCTGGGGAGATACATTGGAGGATAATAAAAAACCAATTCAAGGAGAGAAACGTAGACGCTCTCGGTCTGAGGTATCGACAGGAGGTGAGAGGTCTACCATCAAACTGTGAAGGCTGAGGAGAGGCAATGGACACCACCCTCGCCCTAAACTGCAGAAGAGGTGGCCTAATAGTCCAAGGTCACAACGCAGTGCGGAATGGATGTGCTAGGCTTGCAAGTGTAGCATGGGGCAGGGTCGGAATTGAACCCATCATGCGTGAAGCCGAACATGGAAATCCAGCCCTCATTGCATACATAATTATACAAGGACTGTGTGAGAGAGAAAGCGTGGCGTATTTGGATAACTGCATCATAAATGCAGACGCCCCCTCTTACTCTTCCCAGGACTGGATCTCTATTTCCGGAGGAGCTGCTCGAGCAAAGCACAGGAAATACGACGGAGCAGCAGAGGACCTGAGAGGTCCCTTCACTCCTCCCATCTGCTCTTGTGAGGGAGTTCTTCACGACGAGTTCAAAGCCTTCCAAAAGAGACTGACCCACTCATTAGCAGGAAAATAGGAGAAGCCTTTATCGGTGATTGCAGGATGGGTGAAAACTAAAATCCAATTTGCAGTGAAATGGGCACTAGGTCTCCGAGGTTCCAGAAAAGAGGTGAGATTTTTGGGTCTCGAAGACGGTGCACCCTTGCCTCTCTTGAGGGAGTAAATAAGAAAATGTAGACTGGAACATGAACAGATGAAATCTGACTAAGCGCAAAGAAAATAACAAAATGTACAATTATCCACAAAAGGAATAAAATCTATATTTATCTGAAAAATTCAAGGTCAGAAAGGCCTTTTTTGTAAAGTCTTGTTATAACTTGAACTGTCCTAATAAATAAACATTGTTTATTATTATTATTACAGAAACCAAACTGGCTTTCATTTATTAAAATTAAATTGTTTATCAAGATCCTACGAAAAAGCTAACTTTTGGACACCCTTACTTGTTGATTACTTTCTTTGCAATTAATTGAATATCATAAGCGCTATTTTCCAAACCACCTAGGCGACACATAATCTATATTTATAAAAATGTTATGTTGGTTTGTGTATGCATCAAGATCTCAAAAAGTTCTTCAACGATTTCCATTTGGGTGGGCACCAATTGACGGGCAGGTTTCAGGGATGGTTTTAGGCTACATCACAATCCTCTGGATTTACTCCTTCGTTGTAAACTTGGACTTCCCTACCGACGTCTCACAGTGGACGAAATGAGATTCTGACTGGACAAAAATATTTTATTGGCTATTCTTATAGGAAATTTCACGCTGATTCTGAATATACCATATGTTCCTATACCTAAAATAGCTCTTTAATGGATGTTTCTTGAAAAAACCTAGAAAAAACACGTTTTTTGAAATATTTTCCCATTTTTCATCCTTAAGCTGTACTGGAAACGTTTTTTGCTCAATGGAAAAGTTATAGAAAATTGAATTCTGCGTCGATTCGTCACCAAGGAAAGTAAAAATTTTGGTAAAATAAGGAAGTTATCGAATTTCAAAGTTTTCCAATACCGGAAAATACCATTTATTGCCGTATTAGAGGTGAAACTTGATATTCAATCGACTCTCACAGACAAGAAAAGTTGTAAACCATCAAATTCTGCAGCGCTTGACTACCAATTTTTTCGAAAAACACCAATAACTAAGAGAGTTATGATGTTTCAAAGTTTTTGACAACTCCTATTTTCCACTTTTTCACTACGATGATTCCCAGGAACCTATCATCACCTCACCATTCCTTCATATATGCGTTCAACAACTATTATGGTACACCGTGAAACCAATTCCAGCTGTAAATATTTGCAAGTAATCACGATACCCTCGTCAACGTTGTGAAAGTGTGCTAAAACTCTGCTATGCTTCAAAGTCATAGGAACCTAACCGTAAATTTATTGCATCTTGAAAGTGAAATCAATTTCGAGAGCAAAGAATATCACTGTGAAGTCTGGCCTAGCCCAACAGTTAACATACGATGAACAGATTTTTTGGGTGGAAAAACCTCCTTCAATGTATGAGGAACCTCCAAGTCTACCAAGGTAGCGGAAGCATTGTTTTCACTTTTTGGGGATGAAAAAAAAGTACTCCAAAATCAAACTTTCCACTCGCATTTCATGTTTTGGACCTTCCTGAACATTTTTGGTTCCGTGTCTGTCTGCCTGTGCCCGCAAATCCTTGTAACGCGCGAAAATCCGAAACTATTGGACCGATTTTTATTAACTTTATAGGAGGTACGTAGGTAGGCATAGGTATATACGAATATAGGCATATGTTTTATACATTACAACATATCTATACATAGTACATATTGGATACGAGGAAGCTATTACCCACACCCACTTGGCAGACGTATTTTCATGCATGAATAAGAAGCTTTGCTATCTTTGGTAGCAAAATTATGGAATAAATTATACACACTAGCAGTAGACAAGGGAAAAGGAAGATATATCTATTAAATAATTACTTATTTACCTGTTTCTGATGAGTTCATGATGGCGAGTTCTCGGAAAATGCGACCAAAAGACAAGAGCAGCATATATAACGACTAGCACGAGAAAGGAACTAGATGTCGAAGAGGATTGTTTGCTACTCAATCTGTTTAGTCGCCTCGTAAATAAGGTCCAACTCCTCGTCTAGCTACTCGGTATCATAGCGGAAGCATTGTTTTCACTTTTTGGGGATGAAAAAAAAGTACTCCAAAATCAAACTTTCCACTCGCATTTCATGTTTTGGACCTTCCTGAACATTTTTGGTTCCGTGTCTGTCTGCCTGTGCCCGCAAATCCTTGTAACGCGCGAAAATCCGAAACTATTGGACCGATTTTTATTAACTTTATAGGAGGTACGTAGGTAGGCATAGGTATATACGAATATAGGCATATGTTTTATACATTACAACATATCTATACATAGTACATATTGGATACGAGGAAGCTATTACCCACACCCACTTGGCAGACGTATTTTCATGCATGAATAAGAAGCTTTGCTATCTTTGGTAGCAAAATTATGGAATAAATTATACACACTAGCAGTAGACAAGGGAAAAGGAAGATATATCTATTAAATAATTACTTATTTACCTGTTTCTGATGAGTTCATGATGGCGAGTTCTCGGAAAATGCGACCAAAAGACAAGAGCAGCATATATAACGACTAGCACGAGAAAGGAACTAGATGTCGAAGAGGATTGTTTGCTACTCAATCTGTTTAGTCGCCTCGTAAATAAGGTCCAACTCCTCGTCTAGCTACTCGGTATCATAGCGGAAGCATTGTTTTCACTTTTTGGGGATGAAAAAAAAGTACTCCAAAATCAAACTTTCCACTCGCATTTCATGTTTTGGACCTTCCTGAACATTTTTGGTTCCGTGTCTGTCTGCCTGTGCCCGCAAATCCTTGTAACGCGCGAAAATCCGAAACTATTGGACCGATTTTTATTAACTTTATAGGAGGTACGTAGGTAGGCATAGGTATATACGAATATAGGCATATGTTTTATACATTACAACATATCTATACATAGTACATATTGGATACGAGGAAGCTATTACCCACACCCACTTGGCAGACGTATTTTCATGCATGAATAAGAAGCTTTGCTATCTTTGGTAGCAAAATTATGGAATAAATTATACACACTAGCAGTAGACAAGGGAAAAGTAAGATATATCTATTAAATAATTACTTATTTACCTGTTTCTGATGAGTTCATGATGGCGAGTTTTCGGAAAATGCGACCAAAAGACAAGAGCAGCATATATAACGACTAGCACGAGAAAGGAACAAGATGTCGAAGAGGATTGTTTGCTACTCAATCTGTTTAGTCGCCTCGTAAATAAGGTCCAACTCCTCGTCTAGCTACTCGGTATCATATTTTGCATCTACTGGTTCCCATTATCCTCACTTTCACAACGTTGACGAGAGTCCTAATAACTGAAGGTCATGGTCCGAAGTGTTTGAGGATGAGGAACATAATAATAGCGCTAGAAAGGAGGTTTTTCCACCCAAAAAATCTGTTTATCGTACGTTAACTGTTGGGCTAGGCCAGACTTCACAGTGATATTCTTTGCTCTCGAAATTGATTTTTCTCGTCAACGTTGTGAAAATGATGCAAAATATGATACCGAGCAGCTAGACGAGGAGTTGGACCTTATTTACGAGGCGACTAAACAGATTGAGTAGCAAACAATCCTCTTCGGCATCTAGTTCCTTTCTCGTGCAAGTCGTTATATATGCTGCTCTTTTCTTTTGGTCGCATTTTCCGAGAACTCGCCATCACGAACTCATCAGAAACAGGTAAATAAGTAATTATTTAATAGATATATCTTACTTTTCCCTTGTCTACTGCTAGTGTGTATAATTTATTCCATAATTTGGCTACCAAAGATAGCAAAGCTTCTTATTCATGCATGAAAATACGTCTGCCAAATGGGTGTGGGGGTGGTATCCAATATGTACTATGTATAGATATGTTGTAATGTATAAAACATATGTCTATATTCGTATATACCTATGCCTACCTACGTACCTCCTATAAATTTAATAAAAATCGGTCCAATAGTTTCGGATTTTCGCGCGTTACAAGGATTTGCGGACACAGGCAGACAAACACGGAACCAAAAATGTTCAGGAAGGTCCGAAACGTGAAATGCGAGTGGAAAGTTTGATTTTGGAGGACTTTTTTTTCATCCCCAAAAAGTGAAAACAATGGTTCCGCTACCTTGGTAGACTTGGAGGTTCCTCATACATTGAAGGAGGTTTTTCCACCCAAAAAATCTGTTCATCGTATGTTAACTGTTGGGCTAGGCCAGACTTCACAGTGATATTCTTTGCTCTCGAAATTGATTTCACTTTCAAGATGCAATAAATTTACGGTTAGGTTCCTATGACTTTGAAGCAATTATACCAGAGTTTCGGCACACTTTCACAACGTTGACGAGGGTATCATGATTACTTGCAAATATTTGCAGCTGGAATTGGTTTCACGGTGTACCATAATAGTTGTTGAACGCATATATGAAGGAATGGTGAGGTGATGATAGGTTCCTGGGAATCATCGTAGTGAAAAAGTGGAAAATAGGAGTTGTCAAAAACTTTGAAACATCATAACTCTCTTAGTTATTGGTGTTTTTCGAAAAAATTGGTAGTCAAGCGCTGCAGAATTTGATGGTTTACAACTTTTCTTGTCTGTGAGAGTCGATTGAATATCAAGTTTCACCTCTAATACGGCAATGAATGGTATTTTCCGGTATTGGAAAACTTTGAAATTCGATAACTTCCTTATTTTACCAAAATTTTTACTTTCCTTGGTGACGAATCGACGCAGAATTCAATTTTCTATAACTTTTCCATTGAGCAAAAAACGTTTCCAGTACAGCTTAAGGATGAAAAATGGGAAAATATTTCAAAAAACGTGTTTTTTCTAGGTTTTTTCAAGAAACATCCATTAAAGAGCTATTTTAGGTATAGGAACATATGGTATATTCGGAATCAGCGTGAAATTTCCTATAAGAATAGCCAATAAAATATTGTTGTCCAGCCAGAATCGCATTTCGTCCCACGGTGCGTCGACCGGGCAAACAACTTCGTAATAATTAAGGAAAAACCGAATGCGCGTCGACCTTTTCACGTCAAATGTTGATGGGATGGGTAAAGAACTTTCGATAACAAATTTAATGATACCAAAACGATTTTGGTGGGTTGAGCAGAGCCGTTTCTATTCGTAAAGATAGATCATCAAAAATTGATATTAAAATCGCCTCATTAACTGTAACAATGTTGGTCGGGAGAGTTTTAAAGTAGCTAGGGTTATATTGGGGTTGAAGAAACCGGGTCGCTTTTACCAGTACCTATTGCTTGAAAAAAATACCAATAGAGGTAAATAGCTACATCTATTTCTTCTTCAACTTCTGCTGATTCACAGTTATTACTGGGTTTAGGCAGATACACATTATAGGGCCCCAGAGGTGTTTCCTCAATTATTTATACTTTTGCTCAGATAGGTTCTTTGTTTTTAGTTTTACTTTTAGTTTAAATAATAGGTACTCTTATAAATATTTGTTGCCATTATATCCCTACATGTATCTCATAGATAGGAGAAAGTACATTTTTCTTCTTTTTCATTTTTTAACCTTGTTTTTCTGATCTCGATAACAAGTCTCCTAGTTATTTATATTTTATAGTCATTAGATATAAGTTGTCCTTGCCTAGTCATTAAGACATATATTCTTTTTATTGTCTGTTGCATATTCAGCCATGAAGATGAGAAATAAATTTCTCGAAACGTTGGCCTAAACACTTCATTTCATTCGCCGATTCTCACGATCCAAAACAAGGTATTTACAGACACGGTCGAGAACTTCCCTAACATTGTCTAAAAATTGTTTCTTCCGGAACATACAAATTTTTACAAGCTATATAAAAAAGGCCTTCTGTCCTTAAATTGGTTTTTTAAATTAATTAAACTCCAACGTTTCTCCCCAGGAACTGGGGCTTCTTCATGGAGATTACCTACTATTCAAAAGTTTGAAATATCTATGTACTTACCTACAGTTTTCTTTTTTGTTATTAATCGAATTTAAAGTTATTAGTTTTATGGAAATCAAATTTAAAATTGTTTACGATTAAAAGGAAACGTAAACAATTTTAAATTTGATATTTTCAAAAAACTAATAACTTTTAATTCGATTATTAACAAAACAAAAAAAAAACTATAAGTAAGTAGATATTTTAAATTTTTGAATATTAATCTCCCTGAAGAAGCCCCATTTCCTGGGAAGAAACGTTGGATTTTAATTAATAAAAATAAAAACCAATTTAAGGACAAAAGGCCTTCTCTATAAAGCTTGTTATAATCCGAACTGCCCGAATAAAGAAACATCATATAAATTTTAGACATTCTTGCTTTTTCCCTAGTACTCTTTATATAATTATATTATATGTGTACAATTAGAACTTGTTGACTCACCCTGAGGGTTTGAGGTTCATTGTTAGGAACAAGAATCGGCTCGCTGATGGGAGCCATCGGCGGTGGCAGTTCGACCACTTCTTCTTCATTTTCTTCTCCGTTGGGCTCCGCTCTCGGAGTCTCCTCCGCCCCCTCAGTTCCCGTTTTGCTCGATTCCGGAACGGGGTTCTGCAGAAAATAAAGGAAACAACTCTTTTATTTACATAAAATTCAGTGGAAATAGCAGTGAATCATAACAAAGAACTGTGTTATATGAGAATGTAATATATAAAATATAGCGTTATATACAATGCTCCTTCGCTCGCTGGCAAAATCAAGGAAGTGACAGAGGGTATTCAATTTTAGCGAATTTTGCAGGATAAGAAGCTATTGAAATGACTCCAAATTTTTAAAATAAAATTTCCGAAAAAAAATGTCTTCATGGAAATCCGTTTTGTCTAAACGATTCTTCTTCTTAGAATTGTGATACGAATTCCCTTCTTTTGCCAAGACATCAAGCATTCAAAATTCCAATGAGTTTGTTGGACAACACTTTTTGTTCGCAATAAATCGAAAACGGTTAGTTTCGGCCCAATCCCCTTCGAGACGTGTGAGATTTGTATATGCTTCCCATCTTCGTCGGTTCGGCTAGACACCTCACTCAGACCAACTACTGTTTGTTGTCAATCATCAAGGTTGTTAATTCATATTGCATGAATAGATACGAATAGATACATCTCCAAAAGTTCAGAAATAATAAACTTTTATCATGAATAAAAGTTTTGTTCCGACCTTAATTGAAAAATCAGTGTCGAATAGTCGCTTCGAGTCAGATTAATTTGGTCTGTTAGGTTCTGAGCGTCTGAACTTCCGAGGGTCAGCCGGTCTAATAATAACTTGTAACAGTGTCGCAGACTAGCAGATGCACTGCACGGTCAAACGAGCTTCTTAAATTACGACGTCTAAATATTATGCATCTGAGATTCAATATATTTTCTGATTATAAACAATCACTAATCATCAATAAACATATTGGTTTAAAGTGATGCATGCATTACAGCAAGGGATCTCAAACTTGAAAATATCAAGTGCCCCCGGGGAACTTGAAACCCTTGATGCAATCCCGTGAATGTAGAGATTATTAAAACGACCGTTGGTACCTTAAAATAATGTTATAATGATACGTCGATCAATGAAAATGATGGAGATGTTTAATCTCTATTTAGGGATGCGAGGTTTAGTCGAATGAAGGGATGCATCAAGCTGCTTTGCAAAGTCGTTGCCAATCAGAGTTTGCACTGCCTCCAAATTAAAATTTGGTTATTCCTCTTCAATTGCCATAGAATGTACAAATTTCTTGTGAGCTGAATAGTACAAATTCGAAACTTGAACTGTTATTTATCCTTAATTTCTCTTAATTTCTGATGAACAGGTGCACTGCACATTCAAATGATATGCTTCAATTACAACGTCTAAAGATTGCGCTTCTGAGATTCAATATATTGCTGATTATAAACTATTACAAATCGTCAATAAACATGTTGATAAGTGATGCATTAAGTGATTACAGCATGGGTTCTCAAAAGTGAAAGGGGAACTTTCAAACTTTCACGTACCCCCGTGATTGTAGGGATTATTAGAAACGCCCGTTGACACTTTAAAATAATGTAGCAATACATCAACCAATGCGAAGGATGGAGATGTTAGGTTCAATGGAGGAACGCAACAAGCTGCTTTGCAAAGTCGTTGCCAATCAGGATTCGCGCTGACTTTAACTACGAATTTGGGTACAAATTCTTTTTTAATTACCAGCCATGTGATCAGATAATGAAAAGATTTTTTGTGTGCTGAATCGTGAACATAATTGGTGAGGTGTTACTTGTTCTTTATTCCTGTGGGATCCCTGTCGAAGGCGTGCGGAGGTTTAATCCACTCGTGAAATAAGAGTCAAGGTTTGATTTCGCGTGGAGATGATGGCTCCTTATCACATATTGAATTTTGACACTAAGCGAAAGCTTTTTTTTTTGTTTCAAGTATTTTTGGAGGGAACGGGAAGTTAGCGGTGTTATGCGGGTTCTGATACGACTCCACTTTATCGTACCTTTAGTGCTTATTCCTGGCTTACAATTAACATAGTGTGTGAACTGCAATACAGGGAAACCCTATTTGGCGAACAACAAATTTAGTTACTCGAAAGCGAAAACAATGCTATATTGTAAGTAGACTTGAGCAGACTGCACTCGATCAATATTATTGCCAATATGAAAAAGTATTGTCAATAATATTGACCGTGTGTGGTCTCGAAAGTGCATTGAAGGTCGGTATTGATGAGTGTATTAACTACATCCGGATTTTATGTTCTTCGGCCTTCAATATTGGAAAGTGGAGGGGATATTGTCAATATTATTGACCGTGTGCTGGTGAACGTCAATATTTTCATCAATACTCAGTTCGTCTCACATCATTATGCAGTGAAGGTGGCGTGTGGGTCCGTGCAACAGGCTAATTCAATGAATGAAAACGTATAGGAACAGTGGTGGATCACCAAGTTCCCATGGCCAGGAGAAGGAACAAAGTGCTCTTCGGCACCTCATCGAAGCTTTTGAACTGAAAAACTGAACTTTGGAATTCAACCAACCCAAAGTACAAAAATAAAATGGCAAGATGCACTTTGTAGAGATACACTCTCTCATGATTGTATCACAACTTGTTACAAACATTAGAAGCAACCCCAGCAACTTTTCGAAACAGGAATCGTCCATCTGGAAGTAATTTTTGGAAATCGTCTTCATCGCTGGAGCTGATTTGTTACAGTAAAACAAGATGAGTCTACCTATGCTCCTCGAGCCTTGAGCCACTCCCTCATCCAACGATTTCTCTCAATTCGACGGATTGCCGTTCCCAGTGCCATAATTATAGCAATGCATGTTTTTTTGCGGTTGTCCATTATTATGTAAAACGTAAAAACCAGAGAAAGCAACTCAGAAACACCCAGCTCGGCCGGCAGAAGAGAGGAACTGAGAAAATGTATTGGTAGAAGTATTGTCAATAATATATTGACAATACTGATATTTAAAATAATATTGACCGTGTGCGGTCTGCTTAAGAACTAAGAATTTTCCCTTCGTCATCCAATTTTAGTTTTGCGCATGCGTAAAAGTTATTTCCAACTAAACGTAATAAAACGTGAACCTGATTTTATAAGAAATTTACTTCTGCGCAAGCGCACACAATATTATAATTGATCCGACGACAATGGAATTCATAGGGATTATCAAAAAACTAACCACGCAATCCCTGAAAATTTCATCAAAACCGGACTAAAATTTAGTAATGTTTTGAATGTGACGAGGAATTGACACGGGCAAACACACAAAATCTAATCTCAAACCCGCTTCTGAAATGAACATCCATTTTCAGCCTTGACACCAAGACTACAGTGTACGTCAGTAGGGGCTGCGGTCTGCCTCAGTCCAATTATGAAGATATAAAACAGTATAATTTGTTGAATTCCAATTGATCATTGACTCACCTTGAACCTCTTGTCAGAAGGCGTTTTCTTGAGCAGAGGTCGATCTGGGGGCGACGATTTTTCAACCTTCGACCCGGACAGTTTCCGCAGAGGTTGAGGGAGCCATTTCCTTCTGAAACCAACCGACACAGAGTCAAGGACGCATTAATTTCCCTTTACTCGCTCCGGAAAAACTTAGTCTTCATGTTCTCTACTATTTACATTGTATTGAGTAGAAAATCAAGTTAAATCGGAGGTACGTGAGCTGCCTTGCACCGTCCGCACGTTCAGTCTCTCAAGATGTTACACTCCTAGACAATTACAGCACAGGGTGGCCCCCAAATGAAAATTTTAAACTCCCCTGACATTTCACTGACTTTTCCCTAACAGAACTTCAGATTTCCCTGTTAAAAAATAAACATTTCAAAGTCAATTAGCGAATTTTCGTAGAAAATGAAGCTATTGCAATGGCTTGGAAATTTTTAAAACTAACATTTTTGAAAAATTTCTTCATTGAATTCCGTTTTGAGGCATTCTGAAACGAATCAGCTTAAACATCACTGTTGATATCACCTACCTATTTTTTTTATTTTTTATTTTATTTTATTTATTTTTTATAAAGCCACTGAGGCCGCAATGGCCTATTGTAGCTGGAGAAGGAGGCCGTACCTCCTCCTCATCCCAGACACTAGATCTGCCCGATACCGACAGCCCTGCCAAACCAAGCACTATCTGCCTGGTTCCGGGCACTCCTGCCCGCCATCAGGCAATACCTGGGACCATAGTGCTCCACACTCGGTAAGTTTCTGGGTCGCAGCCCCAGTCTGGCTTGGCGCCATATCACCAATGCCAGCCACAGCTGGGAAGTCAATCCTTCCCCACCACGTTTTGGCAAGAGCGAGGTGAGTCTTAATCTCCCTCGTCTTAATGTCTTGGGGATCGATGGAGGTTCCGCCCCAATTCAAAAAGCGATGTCTTGCCAATATAGGGCAATGGCAGACCACATGACTCGCCGTCTCGTCTTCCGTCCGCCCCACAAAAGCGGCAGAGAGTGGAGTCTGATTTGCCCATTTTATGGAGATGGTATCTAAGTGGGCAGAGCCCAGTTAAGAGCCCCACAACCTTACGCAGCTCCCTTCTCCCCAGGCTGAGCAGCTCCTTAGCTCTCTTCCTAGAGAAGTTAATAAATTGTTTCGCCTGCCTCAGGTCCTTGACATGGAGCCAGTGGGCTCCTCTTCTTACTCTCCCATTTGGTGAGCTCTCCTAGGAGAAAGCTCTCCGTAGTGACCAGGAAGGGTTCTGGGCCCACAGGGAGAGAAGCAGCACCCTTCCTAGCAAGAGCGTCAGCTTGTTCATTCCCCCCCCCCCCCCCCCTGGTGCCCTGGGCACCACAGCAAGGTAGCCTTATTGTTCCTGGCAAGTTCTTGAGGTTAGTCAGGCACTCCCACACCAGCTTCGATGAGATGGTGAAAGAAGCTAGTGCCTTCAAGGCTGCTTGACTATCTGATGAAATGTCACACCTACCTATGAAATAATAAGTGTGATAAAGTATGCCGTTGAAGTAGGATTACTTAGGAGTTCGAACATACCTGAAAACGCAGCAAACTATTACACAAAGTTTTCATTCAAAAATTCCCTGACATTTAGTGGTTTTTGAAAAAGTCCCAGACATTTTCCTGACTTTTCCCGACGCAAAGAATTCCCTGACTTTTCCAGTTGGGGGCCACCCTGTAGCCTTTTACAGAATTAATTCGTCCTTTTACAGAATGAATTCGTCCTTTTACTAAATGAATTTGTTCTTCATAAAGAGGGACCGAATCTTGAAGGTATCTTAGTAACGGCGGTCTGGCCGTCCGGCGGGAAAACGGTGGCGGTCGGAATGCAGTATTTATGCAAGTGCGCGAAATTCTCCTCAACGCACACCAGACAAAAATTACTGTACGCACCAACTTTGTAATGTATATGCTTTCAGTGAAAAAACCTTCTATATTTCCACGAAAAATAAAGAGTTACACTGTTAAAGCGATTTCGACGGTTAGGCCATCATCAGTAACAAACAAAAACTGAAGACACATTAGAGAGGACACAGCTTTTATAGTCACAGGTGAAGGGAGATTGAATCCCATTGGTCAAGAGAAAGGAAAGGGGCAGGAGGTGCAACCAATTAAGTACAAACAAAGTGAAGGGGAATTATAGCTAATCAGGTGAAATGAAAGGGGGGAAATATCTCAATATGGTTTCAACAGTGTGAAGGGATGATTCCAAGCTTTATAGAAATGGACCTATCAGTGGTGAAATATACTGAGGTACATCATCATTCAAAAATTTACCAGATCTGTCACTTTTGATCATTTTGAATTTTACAAGAAATTTTGTAATTTTCCTTTAGACAAAAATGGAGAAATTCTACAAACTCTATCTGTCAAATCAAAATTGTTACTAGATTGGATTCCTTAAGATGTTTCGCAAATGTAGACTTACCCTTATTTTCCCTGAAATCCTCCTGATGCTCGTCTACTCTTTCCCTGAATTTCCTACCAGTTTGACCGCAATATTCGTAGCCACAAGAACATTTTAGTTTATAAACCCCACTTTTATCCAGAACGTTGATTTTGTCCTTAACGGATCCTAGTAATGCTTTAAGACTATTTTTAGTTTTAAAACCTACTTAGTAACCTCTCGATGATAGAATTTTGCTGATTTCATCAGAAATTTTCTCACAATAAGGTATACCTACTTATCTATTGTTTCTCTTCTAAATTTACACCTTCCCTAGCCAGATTGGAAACTTTTTCCCTACTCTTTTTCCTAAGAACCTTATCCCATATGGTATCAACGAGATCTCCTCCATATCCGTTACTAGCCGCTATGCTTTTGATAATGGATTTTTCTTTTGGTAAATTTTGTTCACTCATTGTAATAGATAGTGCTCGGTTGATCATACTATGGAAGGCTGCATGCTTATGGACTAAAGGGTGATTTGAAGTACTATGGATAGTTATATCGCTATATGTATCTTTTCTAATAGAGAAGTTTATTGTGTTACAAGTTGTAAATAATTGTTGCTCAAGATAATCCATGTAAATATCTGCAAGCAGAGGAGATAACGAAGAACCAATATCAACCCCTGGCTGTGCATCACACTGTTGAAACCATATTGAGTTATTTTCCCCCTTTCACTTCATCTGATTAGCTATAATCCCCCTTCACTTTGTTTGCACTTAATTGGTTGTACCTCCTGCACCTTTCCTTTCTCTTGACCAAAGGGATTCAATCTCCCTTCACCTGTGACTATAAAAGCTGTGTTCTTTCTAATGTGTCTTCAGTTATTGTTTGTTACTGATGGTGGCCTAACCAACGAAATCGATTTAACATTGTAACTCTTTATTTTTCGTGGAAATAGACGTTTTTTCACTAACTTCTGTTTTGAAATGGGTTTCCACAACTTCTTCGCGAGTGATTTAGTTCGTGTGTATTTAATATTAGGACCTTAGGTACTGCTTGAAAAGTATAAATAATAAGTAGTTCACTGCAAGAACCCATAACTTAATCTCATCAATTTCCCAAAGAACTTCCTATAGGGAAGTGGGCCTACGTCACGACTTGAAGCTACGTTGCAAATATAAATTCATATCTAATTTTATTCTGACGTCTCTCTGGTACCAAACATTTTTTGTATTGAAATTATGATCATCTATCGCACAAGTATAACCTTTAAAATATACAATTTATTAATATAAATGAATGACATTTAAGAAACCAAATTCCAAATTTGTTAATTAATTATTATTATTAGTATCCTTAATTGATGACACTTACGTGCTAAATACTCTCCGTTTGTTCACCGGGGAGTTGGTAGTTAGGTTCGCTCCTTCACTAGTTCCAGGATCTGTAACGAAATAAACATATTTACATTACTATAGAAAAAATAATAGAGTTAAAATATAATAATTTAAAAATAATAATAGAAATACTACGGCGTCTGTTGGATTGAAAGATAGCGGATATTTGTGAAATGTTATGAAATCACTGAGTGATTAGTGGATTCTCCATAACATTTTATTTATATATTAAATAAATTTTTGAGCCACTACTTATTCTTCACATAATGACATGACTATGGCATTTCGTCTTTACCGTGAGGTCTTGCTCCACGAGCAGGTTCTGATCGCACCAAAGTTCTTTCAGAAGCCGTCTGCCAGTAGTTTCCAGCGGGGTAGAGGCGGCAGACTTGACTCATATTTCTTCTGATGGTAAGTACTCTTATTGACCGTAATTTCATAAGCCCACAACGTAGTTCCATTTTCACTCTAAAAAATGCAGATTTTTCAAGAGCGTCTGCTCGGAGTTTCCAACGCACTGGGGATGGTAGACTTACATTTCCGTAACCTACGGACCTAGAAGTAACACCTATAAAAATTTCAGCTCTCCTCGAGTACTTACGGTTTTGGCCATTTTGAATTGGCTGCCATTTCTGATTCCAGCAGCTTTGAACCGGCAGACGACCAGTATAGTTTTTATCTGGGCAAGCTCTATCAAATCATATATTCCAAAATTCTCCTTCTATGAGTGCTGGCTCCTTGACTAAACAGTAGACTTTGTTCAGCGATCTGAAAGCGACATTCTCTCTGTGTGTCGACGCACCAGCTTCTTTCCATCCAAATCACTGGCGGTATATCTGTGGATCTGGATATGACTTTCTCTCTTTGTAGTGGATCAGTATTGAGTTTATTCTGGGCTCATTCCTTGCATGCTGCGAAGAGCATCCTCTCATATTAATTGGAGGTTTGAGGAAGGCTGCGTTTATGGTTCATTACCTTCTTGAAGAACGCCACACCCATGTGAGCGGAGGCGGCTGTAAAGAATAGGAGTCGGAACCAATTCATCACCAGGCAAAAGCCACCAATTCATTCAGGTCGGCTTCTTCCATATTATATTGTTCCACATTATTATTCCAATACAATCGCAGGTTAAGCACCTCAAATACATATTACCTGACTTTATAATTTCTTTCGAAGGGGCTCCTTATTTTCTGTTGTAGGTATTTATAGAATTACTATAATTCATTACTTGGCATAACATTTTCAGTGTACGAGCGAACTATTTTAAAAGAATCCGTATTTCGTTCTCGATATTGTTAGACATTTATTTTGTGTGAATCTAAAATCTGCGTCTGATACGAAGTTATGGGATATTCGCACCTTCGAAGTTAGAGCAAATCTTTATTAGTGGAATACAAGATGGATGCTTTCATAAAAAGAATTGAGGAGGATCTTTCGGTGCTCTGCCCTATCTATGCTCACTATTGCGAATGCAGCTAGGATCTAAGCTGACCTAATTAACTCTTGATACCAGTCCAACATCTGATATTGGTACGCCATGATAACTGTCGCCTCCCCATGCCGAGATGGCCTTCTATTTTGACTAGCTGCAGAAGGCGGTATTTGCTTCCTCAAAAGAGATTCCCCAGATAAGCAATCATTCGGCATTCTACACTCCCTACACTCTCTACACTCCTTCGTCCTTTAGTACCTCCTCATGGGTGACATGCACTGTCCATGGTGTCTAAAGCATGCATTTCCAAATCCTCATTTCGAATGCTTCAAGTCGATTCAATATTGCCACTTTCATAGTATAGGCTTCTGTACCATACAAAAGATCAGATCCCACATACAAGACTACCTTCCTGTGATGAAATGATAGATAGATCTATCGCAGAAGAGATTTCTCTGAACGACCTGCCTCTATCCTGCACTCAACTTCACTATACACTCAACATCATCGCCAACACGACACCCTAAATATTTGATACAGTTGACCCGGTCAATATTCCTGTAGCGTCCATCAGCCGTTTTGATTGATAAGTAGTTCATGTTTTGGTGAAATCTGATGCTCATCCTTTCTAGACACCCCTCTTGCTCACTCACAACCACCTTTAGCGTTTGATCCCGATAATTTCGATATTAAATTATTCCATCTACTGATACCAATATTAATTTTGGCGAGTCCTAGGATTATAGATCAGTGCAACTTAGATTTCTATCCCTCTAGCATCATATTGCTCGCCTTGATTATAAATGCCTACTTTCTAACTGAAAAATCGCACCTTCATGCCGCAATCAGCTAAGAACTATGAGTTTAGTCTTGGAAACGTGAATAAGTAGTCTTGCCAGCTGCCAACTCTCGGAGGGCCTATCAATCAGAAGTTGAAGGTCTTGCACATTCTTAGCCGAGAGCACAATTACATCCGCATATTTCAGAAACCTAAATCTTTCGCCTTTCAACTTAGTACCAAAATCTACCCCTCAGTAGCCTCCTTTAAGATGGGGTTGAAGAGGTGTAACAGAAAGGTTGAATAGGAGGGTGATAATGGGGATAAAAATGTTTATCACAATTTAATCATAATGCTCTTGTTTGAGCAAATTTGTAGTTAGGCTCATTTGCAAAGCCTATAGTTCTCTGAAAATCACTTTACTTGACTTTATTTAATTTTCACTTTCTGTTGATCAAATTTAATAACCCAATTTTTACCAACTCTCTCCCTTCCGTAAAATTTAATATTTCGACCTCTTTCATCACTGTATTGGTTTCCTCCAAACGAACCCTAACATGCTCATCGGTGGAAATCAGATCGAGAATATTTTCGTACAGATCGGAATGCAAAACTGAGGTCAAATGCTCAACAATTTCTCTCAAAACAGAAAAAAAATCGATCGAACCTCCAATAAATCGTAAGCGCCACGCAAGTTCGCCAAATCTCTTATAGAACACAGTTTTTAAAAATAACCGGAATGCAGGGCATCCCCTGTATGTGCCGGATTTCGGGTCTATTCCCGCAGTCGACTCCGAGGTTATTTTCGACAAGAAAACTTCTCCGAGACACATTTAGACGGAAGGGGCGGTTTCGAAAAACAATCCATCAGACGATGCGAAACGATTTTTTCGCCGCTTGTCTCTGTGCGAAGCTACACGCAGAGTTACAATAAACCGATTCCGCGGAGTGGCGGCAGAAAATGAAATTGCGGTAGAAATGTTTTGATTGCAAAAGGGAAACTCCTTGAAAGCGTAAATATTTAAAACCCGCGGGGAGCCGGAGGTTTAGAAGTTTTAATTCGATTATGCGGGAGAATTGGGTTTGGAGCTCATGACTTCCACACTTGAAAATTTAATGGAACGACCGGAACTAATTAAGAAAAATACTTACTTCGAAAGTAGGTCTTAAATATTTAATGCAATAGAGTAACTCCGCTCTAATGTATGTTCTGCACCTTCAAATGTTCCATTATCACCGATTCCCAGCGATGAGTGATGAACATTATTCGGACCATCAGTGTGGGTTGTTCGTCCAATGAGCGAACATGGGAGTGAAAAGTAGATTTTTCATCCTAAGAAATTTGACACCAACCGCAGTCACCTACAATAAGTAAATTTCTTTATGATGATTACTTTATACGTCACACTGGACCGGGGGATGTCGTCCTGGCGGGAGGGATGTTTTGAAAACAATATAGCAAAAGCAAGAACCTATGAAAATTGATAGGAAAATCCACTGCAAACTATTACCCAAAGGTTTATTACTTCTGTATTATATAGCTCTTCTGTGCAGATCAATGGGGACGTTTGCCGAATCTTAATTTCTTTCCATAACCTCGTCGAGTCGGCACTCCGGAGTTCATCTGAATCTCAATCATCCTGAAATTGTGTTCTTGTTGACATAGAATAGGTCACAAGACCCCTAGATGCCTATTCCTTAAACACGTAATCGATAGTCCTAAGACAGGTAACTGGTAGTAGGTAACTGGGTAGACTTGTAAATGCTATTACGTAACCGTATACTATAGCTGTAGCTTTGCTCATTGTATCCAGCTAACAAATGTTTAATTTAGAAACGGCTTCCATTTCCAGTGTTCCAGGCCATTCTCAAGGCAGACATACCTCCCAAATTCAACTTCTCGACTTCTTGAATAAACCGGCAATAGTTAGATGGTATGTGCTTCGGAGCCCAATTTCTCCAGAGGATCTTCACATACACAACAGTTAAATATCAAGACTCGCCTTGCACTCAAAGACCAGCTTTTCAATCTCCAGTTTACTCTCACTATCACTTGCGTCTTGTGATCTCGTATCACAATCTCTGAGTCAAATTGTTGGAATTGTTGTCTGTAGGTATTACAAAGGTCGATTAGACCCACTTCAACTACCATTCTAAAATGTTTACCGACTATTTGAAAGGAGTGGGGCCTAGGTTTTTCCAGCAATACAGAGAGTAAATTTCTTATTAGTTTATTATTTTTTATTTTTATTTAGTGGTTTAAGCCGCACGTCAACCATAAGGGTCATTAGCGGCATTGACCAAGATGTCCAAAGCGACACTGGAAGTGGCACAAGGGGGGCCATGCTACCCTCCACCACCAAGCGAGTGCCATCACTGACTCCACTGGCAAATTGGAGGAGGACAAGATAAGGGGTACAGTGATGACCACTGTTTAGCCCCTAGAGCGAATGAAAATTAAAAATAAAACCTCAAAAATAAAATAGTACAACTAAGACTAGATCTAGAATAGGCTAATAACAAAATATATGTTACTATATATAATCGCCAAAGAGAAATAAACCTATGACTAGATTGTACAAAAATAAATCACAGATCAGGTATCACAGTTCGTGGTAGAGCTCAGCGGCTCTCAGGTACGACAACAGGAACTGGACCTTGTCTGGTCCAGATAAAACGTCAACCCACTGAGGGGGCTGATGCTGGACTCGGAGGTCCACAAAGGCTGGGCAGTCCTCCCACACCTTCCACACACAACATCTCGAGCTCCTGCTCTAAGCAGGTGTCTGTGAGTAAGACGGGTATGGCCAGAGGCAACCCGGTTGACCACTATTCGGTCCCTCCTTGGAAGGTGGGTTACGAATAGGCCCACCGGGCACAAGTCCTGAAGGACACCACGCAGACCAGTGACCTCACCATGCCATTGCTCATGCCAAATGGAAATTACTTTATGTTGCATGTAGGAGATTTGATCCTCAATGCGTATAGGCAGCATATCAATGGAGTTATCACCAATGACTCTCCTCGCAAGGGCATCAGCACAATCGTTGCCACGAATACCCACAAGGGTATATCATAACATAAAATTTATTATTGAACCCAATGTTTTGGCTTGGTGTAGCGATACACATACGCTTTGTATTAAGAGATCATCAGAAAATATATACATATGAAAAATGTTAAACTCTAGGATTCGTTTCAGAATGGCTCGGAACGGATTTCAATGAAGGAATTTTTCGAAAATTTTGATTTTAAAATTTTCCTACCCATTGCAATATAGCTTCATTTTTCTACAAAAATTCGCTAAAAGGCACATTAAGCTCAGATTTCTTTAATAACAGGTAAGTCACTCTTTAATGGGTTAAAAGGGAAAACGGAGGCGATTCAAAAGGCATTTCCCGCTTTCCTCAAGCTGTTCGGGAGAGAAGGGGAGGATTGCAACGGGCGGGAAGGATGGGAGGGTCGGGAAGGACCTTGACCCAAGCTGGGAGATCGATAGAGGAGTCCCGGGCGGTCACCCCCTGTATCCTGAACCTCCTATCCTGTAGGTATAGATTGTATAGTACCACAAATACCTGTATCTACAAGTATATGCAATACCTGAATGGCATGTTCAAATATCTGCAACGAGATTTAACACTAGAAAACACTTTCCCAACTGTCCAAAACCATGAAAATGGAAGTCAACTACATTTTGAGGGACTCTGAGCCTTCCAAGTGAATTTAGAAGTGATGGAAGCTTTTGGTTTATTATTATCAATAAAACAAGATTTTTTAACCCCCCCCCCCCTCAAAATTTGTTGGTTTACATTTCAAAATGTGTGGAATTAAAGAATCAAATTATAAAAAATTCGTCCGTCCGCCGACCGAAGTTTTTCTCTTAAACTACTGGACCTAACTTTATCGAATTTGGTTCAAATATCATTCATCAGCGGATGTGAGAGAGCAACGTCGGCATCACTTTAATTCAACCCTAAAGGGTAATACATCTCAAAAATTTTCAAGGAAACAGTTTTTTTTTCCTTTTTTTTTCCTTTTTTTAGTGTGATTTGTAGATATAATCTCAAAGAATCGAATGAAACCACCCGGGCCGCTATAAGTGGACCCGTTTGCTCTCCCCAAGGGCTAGAGCTTTGACAGGAGAAAAATCAACTACATGAGTGAGGGTCAGAACTGTGTGAACGTAGTAAAAATTGCCTTAAAACTCCCACGATCGTATCAGTTGTTATAATTATAATGGCATTTTTACTGGTTAATCAACTTATTAATTCATTTAATTAATTACCTACTACTCTTATTAATTATAACCTATTAATAATAACTTCTTTACTAATTAAGGTAAATCGAGTTTACTATAAGTTTTGTCACCTATAGATGGACTTGTGAAGCATAGGTAAGTAAGTGATTTATTTTATATAATCAATTTTCAGTTGGTACGTGGGTCCGTGTTGAATAGAGAATAATTAGTAAAGTGTCTGTGTTTTATTTAATTTAATTAATTTCTCTTCGGTAAGCATTTAAGCCTATGTCGATATATTTAGATAATGTATATTGATTTCGTAAAATAATTACAGACAGGTGTTCTGCGAAGATGGGTTATCGATAAAGAAGTTATAAACCTTTGTGTACTAGTTTGTAGCATTAATTCATGATCTGCACCTTGTATAAACTAGGACTGCACCCTGTATCAACTAGAAACTGTGTTTATAAGAAATATATAAAAACTATCTACTGCGGGAAAGAAAAGACTTAGTGCAGGAAAACAATGAAGGTTGACTAAACAGACTCGATAGCTTTGCAGTCTTGGAAACCACCTCCTCCTTTGGTTAACGGATGTACCATCACTACAGGTACCTTCTTTGAGTAGGTGCTGTCAATAACTTTGAATATCATCGAGTTTGAATAAATCAATGAAAACCATACTGATGGATGTCCAAATTTGAAGTAGGTAGGTAGGAATTCGAAATAGGCGTACTAGCAACAACCACAACTTTTGAAATTTCGTTCCATTACCGCTCACATTTGGAGGAGCTCTTGAAAGAGAACAGCCAACCATCTGTAAATTTTTTTTTTTTTTTTTAAATTCTTCCTAGTCTCACTCCCGGAATTGTGAATCTTAATGATGAATGGACAAATGATTGGCGAAAGCTCTCGATTTATCCAACCATATTATATTAACTACTGCGAAGTACGTGGCCAACAAGCTGAGTTATGAGCATGGTTATTTGAATAATTCTTTACACACAGGTGATCATTCTCAATAATTGATTTGTGAACATGATTGCGACCGCTTGTTAATTTTTGATGTGATTTCATTGAGCTAGTTGAGAGTCGTCGCCCTGGTGATAAATAAAACAACGAAATAGTAGTGATAAGATACACAGCAAAATCTGAGACATTCTTATAGGTATGGGGTTTCACGGGTTTATGTGAAACGCAATAATTTCATTCGAAGTATGTAAATAGAGGTAACCAGGGGTCCAGGGGGCTTGCCCAGTTTTTTAATTAAGTTTTATCTCATCCTGCGAATTTTGATTTCAATCACTCTCTTCTAACATGAGTAGTTGTTTTTCTGATTTTTCAAATTTTCCAAAAAATAATTACTGCGTCTCTGCACCCCACTTACCACGTGGGGAAGGGGAGTCCTATTTGAAAATTTGAACAATCAGAAAAAAATCAGCTCATCATAGGACAGTGCGATTAGAGTCTAAATTACCAAGTATACTTTCATTTAAAAATTCAAATAAAATATGTGCACGGATCCCGTTATATAACTTTAGCTAGTGAAACACGCTGGTCGGTAGGTGCCTTTTGTTACGACGTTTCCCATATAAAATTAAATTAGTAACCTGGCTTCCTTACATTGTGTTGGAGTACCGTGGTTGTTACTTCCTTTCCACGCGGTGAAACAATGCGGGAACCCGTTTGATAGCTGGCCTTCAGCGGGAAATTCATTCCTGTATGTTTGGTAAACATCCACTACACAATACAAAGAACGTTGTTCGTTATGACATTGTGGAGACGGGATAAGTTTTGAATGGGGATAATATTTCAATACTAAAGATCTTTGAGCATGGAAGAAAAGTTGAGCTCATTCATGAATATATATGGAAACAGATTGAAAAGCCACTTTGGTATTTGTAATATCGTTGCAATATTCGAGTTCGTACGCTCTTCCGGTTCTAATAACCCCATATAACAATGTCCCAAAGAGTCTTCCTATCAAATTTCAACTTCCTAGGGTGAACAAGAGAGAATTTAGCTCAATCAGCTGATCAGGAAAGATGCCATCATTGAAATTGTCTCTGAATGTCCCAATGAGTCTTCCTATCAAATTTCAACTTCCTAGGGTGAAAAGAAGAGAATTTAGTTCAATCAGCTGATCACAGAAGACCTCATCATTTCGTCGTCTCTTAATGTCCCAAAGATTCTCCCTATGTAATTTCAACTTCCTAGGGTGCACAGAAGAGAATTTAGCTCACTCAGCTGATCAGGAAAGACCCATAATTTCAATTGTCTCTGAATGTCCCAAAGAGTGTTCCTATAAAATTTAAACTTCCTAGGGTAAACAGGAGAGAAGTTAGCTCACTCAGCTGATCAGTAAAGACCCATAATTTCAATCGTCTCATAATGTCCCAAAAAGAGTCTTCCTATCGAATTTCAACTGTCTATCATTTCAATAGTCTCTTAATGTTTCCAATAATCTCCCTCTCGAATTTTAATCCTAGCGAAAAGACGTTCATGTGAAAAGAATTAGTTAAACTAGAGCGAAATTGAAGTAAAACACAGTCAAGCGCAATTTTCGCTCTCGTAACCGGGGAAATGCAACTCAGTAGATTTCTCACTTATAAAAATCACTATCCACTCCTTGGAAAGCTCTCGATTTATGCCGAAATTTTATGCTGACTGCTCGGCCATAAAAACAAAGAAACCATGCAACGTTTTTTCGCGGTTCAGATTGGTAACGCTTTTGAGGGGACAGAATTTTGGATTGACCCATGCAAAAAGACATATTCATGTCAATAATATGTTTCCCGCAGTAACATGTTTCTTATACTAGTCAGTTGTACTATGTTAACCTTACAATAAACCACTTTCGCATCCTCTCTTGTTGTGATGAGTCGCTCATTGTCACTTCCTTGGTTCTATCATAAATCACTAATAGTTCATTTTAATATTAAAACTTGTTAGGTCGTGCCCGTGTTTTGCGATAATGTCGCCGAAGAAAAATAAGCAACCTGCGATCAATGAAAACGACGCCGAAGCGGCCTCCGAAGCTGTTCATAATTCCTCCAGACAACCCAAGATCATGGTCAGTGTGGAATCAACAGTTCCTATTCTACGTCATCGCCAGTCGTCGTGATTCTAGCTGGAATCAGTAAAGGTAGCAATTTTAATGTCTATAATAGGGCCAGATGCCTTACAAATTTACAATACCTAAAGGCTGTTGCTTTTGAGCCTGAGGAACCAACACTTGCCGAAGTTTTAGTAAAACTAGTTTCTATGATGATATATCTCCGATATAGCTCCAGAAATACGCAATTTAGTTGAGGCTGTTTAATATTTTGTTCAGATGGTGAATAAGAAATGTATCCGAACTTCGGTCGAGGAAATGCTACAAGGTTTGTAAAACATAGACTCTTAAAAAAATACATATGTCCAACACGTGAAATAAACTGTTTTATTCCTATTTTTCTCTCATTAAACGGAAGAAATAGTTGAAAATGAATGCAAAGCTGATAATGGATTGTTATTCTACTATCGAATCTCTATCAGGCTTATCACAAATGTGGAATGTTGTATCCGTATGTACCTTATCTGCACAGTTGGATAGTAACTTTAAATAAGCTGGATCAGTATTTCATTTTGAACGGTAATATCAGAAGATGCAAAAAATGTAATTGAAGAACATTGTTACGTGACAATATTATACCCCCGTAGGATTGAACCCCACCCCCACTCGCTGTTGTTGTGTTGTTCTCCCTGACTTCATCTAAGAATTGTCATACGAGGCAGTCTTTGAAATGAATTTTGTACAGCCCATAAATTGTCAGGTATTTCCCTGAAAGGAATCCCTATTTAGCGGCAAGTGAATGTCACATCTTCAACAAGTTCTCAAACAATTCCAGTTCAAAATGGTTCACATATTTGGCGAGGTTTTGTGTGATCCGACCTTGACAACAGTTTTTGCTTTCTGGAAAACCTCGCGTGAATAAAAAATGAGAATGGGGAAGGGAATCCATTCTCGAGATCCGCGAGAATCCTTTATCGAATGAATTATTTAGACAGGTGCTGAACACATTTGCATGGACTACGTAAATATTTTGTCACGAAGGAGAAATTTTTTCCTGATTGTGTTTGACCTTCCGCAAGCGTCAAACGACGAACTAGGAGGGAGAGATAGAGAGAGTGATGGAGTGGGACAGCGAGAGAGAGAGAGAGAGCCATATATTACATCATAAGGTCTAAAATGGTCTTACCGGAGTGCATTGGATATGAGGATGATATTATGAGTATCACAGTTTGTGCCCGCTGCCCACCACTCAGGGATAAGGTTTATCGTAGTGCCGCCGCCAAGATACTGGGCCCAGGTGGTAGGGTAGGGCCTATATCTAACTATTTGTACTGTGAGTAAGAAGAGAGCGATGGTGAGTGTATACATATACAGTTTTCAGAATTCGCTCGAAATGGATCAAGTTACTATATCATTAATACGTCAGTAATGCCGACTGGGAAATGAAGATGCCCAACAAACATTTTTTGTGTGCCCAAAGTGGGGAGGTGCTCGCCGAGAGAGTAGGAGAAATTGCACCGGAGACCATCGTCAACAAAATGGTAGCCGAGAAGAATAACTGGGACGCGGTGGCTACATACATTTTTGCGGTCCTAAAAGTCAAGGAGCTGGATAGATCCTGGGAATAAAGATGACATAAAGAGATGATTAGCCAAAATGGCCAAAAAAAAAGGGAACTAACCCGAAGTAATCCTAAATAAGTGGTTCCGGGGTAGTTCTCTATAAGAAGACAGAGTGGTATGCCCAAAAAGCCAAAAGGGAGACTTCCTCTTCATTCCTCTTCGTTCACAAAGAATTTTCCCCACTCAAAAAAAAAAAAAAAAAAGAAATGATTTTGATAGAAATGATAGATACGATGAAGAGATGAGGAGCCAAAATGGCCACAAAAAAAAAAGGGGAACTAATCCGAAGTAATCCTAAATAAGAGGTTCCGGGGTAGTTCTCTATAAGAAGACAGAGTGGTATGCCCAAAAAGCCAAAAGGGAGACTTCCTCTTCATTCCTCTTCGTTCACAAAGAATTTTCCCCACTCCAAAAAAAAAAAAAAAAAGACCGTAATGATTTTGATAGAAATGATAGATACGGTAATTATCAGGAGTTCCGCTCCGTGCACCCGAAATTCGGCACTTTCAAGACGACAGGTAAAGTTTCATCAAAGCAAGTTACGAGCTAAATAACGACCTTAATATGTCAGTAAAACTTATTAGAATGGAGTCGAGTAATTGCGATACAAAATAGCGATAGTTCAACATTAACTGTAGATAATTCAACGCCTATCGTTTGCGTTATTTATTTCTCGTCGTAATAGATTTTGGTATTTGAAAAACCCTTATTCTTGTCATGTAAAAAATGATGTAAAAAAAATACAAAAGAAGACACTTCCCAATTACATATTTACGCGGCTAAACGGGTTGAGTTTGGAAACAGCTTGCCATCCCTATAGGATTCAATGAGCTTATCAGAGGGGTAAATGTATGCGTAAAAACCATAAAAATGAATAAGGTAAGGCCTTAACAAAGTAACGCTAAGTAGACAAGAGCTCATCGAAATTCTAAATGGGAACGACGAAGAGAATCTTTACAAATTCACAATGGCGGCTTGAACTTATACGTGTTCATTGATTACAAAATTAAATTATAATTAGAAAAAAATTAGGCCACAACAGAATATATTATGTATATTTATAATATGAGTGAAATACAACACAAATTATAATAATTAAATTAATAATAGGAAACAATAAAAAGTTAACATGTACCTAGTCACTAACAAGACAAGAGGACAAGTTAAGAGGATTATGTACCTATGGACAAACCACAATACGTAACTGTACCTCCCAAAATAACATAATTGTAATGGTAGGGCTATTCTAACAATTACGGTACTAAATAATTAATAATTTATAACAAATATATTAACAATAATTTATATCGAATTCATTAACAAATCGTTTCATTCTAATAAGGGCGAACTTCGGCTAACGGTAAAAATACCAATAGCTGTTCATGTTACTTTCATAAATGTTGCATTTATCATTTATGTAAAATAAGAAAATGATTTCATTCATTTACTTTCATTCTCTTCCCAATTACACATTTACGCGGCTAAATGGGTTAAGTTTGGAAACAGCTTGCCATCCCTATAGGATTCAGTGAGCTTATTAGAGGGGTAAATTTATGCGTAAAAATGCTTTAGATTCGCACTACCATCACATTACACTTGTTAAGTCAGATGAAAGACCAAGGCAATTTGGTACCCTCCAATCACCATGCCTCATGGACGTGTCTTGCTTTAGCTACTATTGGCGCGTTTTAACGTGGAATAGGTTTTTACGGAGACCTTCTTGCCGAAAATCGACATACAAAAGGAGGCTAGTGTTGCCTTCTGATCGCGACTATATTCGTATTCGTGTAATTGTATTCGTCTGTCGGCGATTACACGAATACAACCCATAAAAATGCGTCACGGTCATCAATTTCAATAGGGCGTCCCTCCAATAATATGCGAAGCCTTGCTAATATTACCTAACTTCAGAGGGACGTCCTAAAAGCGAATTCAACGATTGGAGCCCAGCCTATTTGTCTCAAATCTATTTCAATAGAACGTCCCTCTGAAGCTAGGTAATATTAGCAAGGCTTCACATATTGTAGGACGCCCTATTGAAATTGATGACCGTGACGCATTTTTATGGGTTGTATTCGTGTAATCGCCGGCAGAAGAATAAAATTACACGAACACGAATATAATCGCAGTTTACTCAGAATCAACGTATAATTATCGCGATAACAATCGTATTCGTATTCGAGGATAAGATTATGCCCAATACAGCTCGATACTAATAATAATACTTCCGCTACCCACAATTATAGACTCGGAAGCCAATTTCAAATTTGAGCTGCCAAATTATGATTAACTAATGAATATACGAGTATGCTGGCTTAGGCTCTAATAACTCTTTGAAATAATTGACAAAATAGGAGGCTGAATATAAATAACACTAGAACAATCTAAACCTAGAAAAATCTAGAAAACACGAAAAATCTAGAAACACGACTCGAATAATAACGCAAAACGCTCTTAGGGGGATAGAGTTGTGTAAAATAGTTACAGTATTATCGGGAATGGGACCAAACAAAGAGTTCTTCCTCTTTCGCCAAGCATTCGATAATTTTCTTATCGTTCTTATCAGACTTTTTGAGTGCTCTATGTTTTTGTCACTATTGTTAAAACGCTGCAAATTATTACACAAATGTTTGTTAAGTACTTCAATATTAGATAGCAAATCACTGGTCTACAGGTAATATTAAAAGAATCCTCATCTCTACATCTCTAAATTTTTTTTTCTTGGTCGATTACAAAGGTTCATTATTGAAAATAATAAACGAAAATAATAAGAAATGGATTCTAAATATAATGTGAGAAATAACGTAAGTTCGTGCATATGATCATGCCTAACTACTGGATCGTTTTTACTGCTTTGAGTTCTATTTTTAGTAACAGGAGATGAAACGGCAAGGGACGAAGGGGGGAGGGGGTTAGGAGGAGGTTAAATTGCTTAGATACTCCGTAAAGCTACAAAAAGTGGTTGGAAGAGCCTAACGTACGCGTTACTCAACAAGTTAGGTATGCGTCCTGGTTTTTGTCAATTTTGTAGAGTGCTGTTTTCGGCATAAGGAATTCCATTTAGTCGCATTCGATATGCCTCTAAACGGTGTTTCCTTATTACTGGAGATCGTCAAGATCCGTGACTGAGCGATATTAGCGGGAAGGGTCGTCATTTGAAGGAATCCGGAAACCCTTTTCCCCAGCGACCCGTTGCATGACGGCACAACAGGTTCCATCAGCACCAATCTCAAACACACGTTACCCTGCCTTACGCGCCGCGCTTAACCTTGCATCATGATTTGAACAGCATGTATAGACCTGGGATAGTACCTAGGTGTAAGTAAGAGAATGGCCTGTAGTCCATTCATCAGTCAAAACTCTTGCTTTTACTTTCACAACCTATACTCGTGCAGGGTGGCGCCCAAATGAAAATTTTCAATTTCCCTAACATTTCCCTGATTTTTCCTTGACCGAACTTCAGATTTCCCTGACTAAAAATATCAAATTCAATTTTTTTGTTTTCTCGTCATTTTATTGTACTTTTAATGCTTCTAAAACGAAAATCGTATAATTTAAAGAAAAAAAAAACATTACTTATATGTAGTCTACTTATATTCAACAATTTCATTGCACTCGAAGTGCTCAAATATCATAATAATTTAAGTTAAATGTAATACGATAATTTACGAAAATTCACCCATTCAATATTTGCTGCATGACTTTTTATTTAATATTTTATCAATTTGTGATCTGAAGCTATTTGTTGAAGTACATTTTTCCTTACATGGACTTCTTAGCAAAAAATGTCACACTTTTTTTCACCTACTACCAATTGTTGGCAGAGAGAGTATAACTTCCTGATTTTCCATCCCACAAAAATCGTTCGTTGGAAAGTTGCTCTGTGAATTTATAACACATGTCTCCATATTCCAATGGGCCAATTTCCCCCTCCTTAACCCTCCTGAAAAGTCCCAGCTCATGAATACAAACTAGTTTTGGGACCCTTAATGGAGCAATCCGCTACTCTGCTGGGTTTTTTCTCCCTAGTTCAATACTCAGTTGATTTTTCTCACAAATGGTTTACTCAAGGTGATGTAGTTACTAGGGAAGCCAATGGCATATCCATTCACTTTTTATGTGCGTGTAGCGTTGTTACTTTTGAACAGTGTAGCCAAAACTCTTGATAATTATTTTTGTCATTCGTATAACTCACCTATGAAATAATATGAACCTAGTATGATAAAGTATGCTATTGAAGTTTGATTGTTTAGGAGTTGAATTTACTTTAAAAAGCTTTAAATTATTACACCAAGTTTTCTTTTAAAAAATTCCCTGAAATTTGGTAGTTTTTGATAAATTCCCTGACTTTTCCCGACGCAAAGAATTCCGTGACAATGCCAGGTTTTCTCTGAATTGTCCAGTTGGGGGCCGCCCTGTCGTGCCGCGATAAGAGCAGTCGTGTTCCTGATGTTTCCCTCTCTCGTCCTGACCAAATTGTTGGTCGAGGAACAGACCCCATTGGCACGCGTTAATTTCACCTTCAAAAACGTTTTAAAGTAAACGTTAAAGAATAATTATAAAATATGTATAATCCAAATGAGGATGCTGAATGAGAACCTACCTCACGTCTCTGCCATTTTATAGATGTCAACATGAACACAATTGCAACTAACTTGAATAAAGATCCCTGAAACCTTTCTTAAATTGGATTATTACAGGTATCTAAAGAATAGCTTGGTTCGACCATTTTAGTTATGATAATAGTGTAATACAAATTCCTTACATAACTTTTTACAATTTGTAACCTGAAATAACTCTTTTAAGTAAATAAGTTTATTCTGGCTTAAAGCTTCTAAGCATATTGAATAGCTCGAATTATTGAGAGTGCTATGATACGCCAGGCTTAGGCGGCAAATTGGATTAGGTGTACACAGGATGGTTATAGGTGAAATGTGGAGCAACTTTGCTCCATATAAAATGTAGTTTTCCAAAATCCACCCTTTGCGCAGTCAGAAAAACTGGTACAATAAGCAGTAGAAAGTTATGCAAATGCAGGGAGTTCAAATTTGGATATCAACTTCTCCTCTCTCTGGGAATCCGATTGCATAGTTGCATACCGTTCTTTGAGCATCTTCCGGTTCTATTGAACAAGTCGCGTTGTTTACAGCTTCAGTGGGGGATATTGTATTTTGGTGCGGCCGGAGGTGAATGACTCAGTACAATTTATTTTTACATCCTAGGAAGAGTACGGCGCCGGCTCATTCATTAAACCTCCTAGAATCCCACACTGATCAACCGTTTTAGATCTGACATGAACGGAATGAACCGTCTTAGCCGTAAATAGTACAGATGTTTCCGTAACTATGCACCTTCCTGGTAAGGCTTGATTGAATAGCAAGGTGTTAGCTTAACTTAGATAGGAACCTATTCGACACATCAAGTAGATATTAATTTAAATCCAGTTTAAAGAGCGGAATCACATCACCAATACCCACGAGCATGCTCCAATGTTGACTTTCTGGAAATACCATCTGAAAATGCAAATGCCCTGCTTCTACCCAGAACAGGGTTGCCAACTCGTGGTCGTCCATTACCGTACCAATCTCATCCAAATTACCATACTTTCTCGTACATGAATCGTAAAACCTGTAGTAAAAAATTACGAAACTTGTTGTTAGTAGGTATATTTTTGGACGAACTGACAATATTGCAAACGTGATAGCACTTCTCCCACTCCCTCCATTAAATCGAAGATAGCTTGTTCCAGCTTGAATTTCTCTACCAAAATGAATGTCAATAACAAAGTTGACTATACCGTTTGAAAGGTTATTACCTACTTGAGGAAGTTTCTGTGAGATCTGACAATCTCTAGGATATTTTTTGTTATGGGTACCCAAGTATAATTTCAAATATTTCAAAGAGTTTTTGTTTTCAATCATAGTTTTTTTTGTTCCCCTAAACTTTAGGTGTTTAGTTGGCAATTTAATGGTACTCCCTTCCAGGTATTTTTTCTTCTCTTGGTTCCCAGGTTCAATTCTCTTTCTTCAAAACCTGCTGTAATCTTTAGATGACCTCACGGTAAAATTATATACTTATAGATTTTAATTATTTATATAGGTGTCTAATTTTAATGTATTTTCGTATACGGTAATGAGAGTACTCCCGTACACCGTACGTTAATGAAATTTACCTAACGTATGTTTCCGGTAATGACCGTACTGTTAGCAACCTTGCCCCAGAATCGCCTTTTAGCATTACTTTAGGAAGGTAGTAACCATGGCAAGCCATAAATATTATCTGTAGGATATGGAATGAATCATCAGCAAGATAAGGAAAGAATTTGTTTATGTGGTGAAATCGAGGCAGCGATATAGCTGACGCCTGTTTTTAATATGAGTTCAAAAACTGAAAAAAGGCGAGCCCTCTGGGAGTCATCGTTTTGGCACAAGATAATTTGCGCCTCGAGCGATTGTTGTCAACTTTACACAACGGGAAAAGTGATTGGCAAACTTCAGTTTATGTATTAAGAATGTTCTATCTAATATGATCGTTAACGATAAATTGGTCATAGTTGTGTTAATCAAACAATTACCAAGCTATAATTAAACGTCACCATCAAAATATGATTAATGATTCATAACAAAACTAGCGGATTACCAGTCGCGGTGCAGCCGGAAAAAAACAAATGACCGACTAAAATATTCAACAATACGCTAAAACATTCAACTACTTTTTACATGGATATGTCATTTAGCCTGGGAGTTTTGAAACAATTGTGTGACTTTTTTTAGACCGAAAAAGTGTAACGCGATACCAATAAACAAATTCAGTAACTATACAGCAGCAATGAAGCAGCACTCTTCGATTGCGTTTTAGTGGCCCATCTTCATTAAAACGGGTAATAATTATTGAAACCGGTAAACAACTGTGGTTACTATTATCGTCAGGTTTTGAAGTAGGTTCGTAGTAGGTAAGTTTTCTGAAATCAGTAGCTTTTTATCATTTAAATATGATTAACAGGACGTTTCCATTTTGACATTGAAAATGTCGTAGTCGACGGGTCAATCGAAAATTTTGTTACGGAAAGAAAAAAACGTCACGCAACATATAAACAAGTTAGGTGTTGTTTTCTTTTGATTTTCACGTACAACCAAGCCGTTGCTGGGGAAATGAAACTTCTTTAGTTTCCACCGGACAAAAATCGTTCTCCACTCGTTGGAAAGCTCTCGATTTATCACGCATTTCTTTCGTTCTTGTTCTTCTATTCATGTCGTAGTTTTATAGTTATAGTTATTTATAGTCGCAGGCATTTTTAGTTATCAACTTTTGATTAACTATCATTACGATGAGGAGCCGCTCGGCTTAACCCACCAAAACCGTTCTAGTATCGTTGAATTTGTTATCGAAAGTTCTTTACGCCTGAACCCACCACATTTAACGTGAAAAGTTCGACGCATGTCTAGTTTTTCCTTAATTACAAAGTTGTTTACGCGGGTCATAAGGGAAAACCGAGTTCTCGATGAAAGAGTAGGTAAGCCTAGAGGATTGTAACATACCCTAAAACCATCCCGAAACTTTCTCGTCAATTTGCACCCACCCGCAAGGAAATGGTTGCAGAACTATTAATTTGAATCACGCATGAAGACACACGACATTTTTGTATAGATAGTTCCCAAGGTAGGTATGATTTTGATTGAAATTAATACACTTTTTAGTTTATATGCTACACCCACTCCCCATATGTTTCATATGTCCCTCACGATATCATTTTCAAATTTCGGAACACTGCCGACGTCATTTTACCCCTCACGTGACAAAATTTTAAAAATCACACGAGAGCTGTCGATTGCAGAAGAGTTCTTGGAATCAAAATTAACCGCATGAAATCTGCTTTCGTTTAAAAATATGAACATTACAGGAGGGTAACGGTTAGGACAAAAATATCCAAGATACTAAACTTGAAGTCAGACGACTCAACAAGTACTTCCAATCAAATAGTGAAGGCGGAAAAACTATTTTCAAAGTTTAACAACACAAGTGTTCGCAATACAACATCCAGTTCCAGGATTAGTATTTCCTCATTCATTTGGAGGAATTTCCCGAGGAAAAAATGACTGTTAATATTAAACTGTGAACAATAATTCAGCATCGACTTTCCTTGATAAGAAGGAGGAACACCAGGCATCGTAGTTTATCTCGATTTTTGGAAAGGATGTTGGTATAACTACTTGTAGCTAGGAAAATAAAAAGATTCAGGTTTTACAAACCTTACGGCCAACCTCACATGAAATTTGTTTAATCTTCCTCACCAAGAAGGACAGATGATGAAATAAGTTCCGGAATGTATAAACAAATAAATTTATTTTGAAAATTTAAGGAGACGAAGAGATGCGAATACGACTTGGACTGAAAATGATAGTTATTATTATTTTGGAGTAGTTAAGCTTTTAGGAAAATCACAGTCCTATGAATAAAAATAATAAATAGCACAGTTTTTCTTTATCAAGAGGGTTCAAAGGGGAAAAATAAACTCGCTTTCTTCTTTATCAGTTTCCATGTATTTTTCTCTCTCTTTTGTAGGTTTACCGGGTTTTCGCATCTTCAAATGAAGAATTTGGACACAAATTCAGTCGAATTCGTCTCCTGCTTGATGAGGTTGATTTTGCGGTTTCGGTATATTATTTTCAATAATGAACCTTTGTAATCGACCAATAAAAAAATTACAGGATATGTAGATTTCAAACATCGAATTAAAAATATCTGTCCGTACGCCACCACCCGAAGCTTCTCTCCGAAATTACTGGACCTAACTTCGTGAAATTTGGCTCAAAAATCATACATCGGTAGGTCTGTGCCTGTAGCATCAGCTTCAATTTCGTTCAACCATAGAAGGTAAAAATCAAGGGCTGAAATATTGAAAATTCGAGATCTCGAATACTTTCAAGCTATCAGTAATGTTTTTTTGAGTCTAATTTATAGAAATCATCCGAAAGGATCGGATGAAACCACCCGGGTCGCTGTTCGTTCATCCGTTTGCTCTCCCAAAAGGCTAGAATTAGGCAAGAAAAAAATAGCAACATGGGAGCAAATTTTAACCGGTAGAACATAGCAAAAATCGCCTTCTAACTACGACGATCGGATCAGCTGCTATAATTCCAATTATACTTCAACTTTTGTCACCTGTAGAAGGACTCCTGATGCTGTAATAGGTGATTGAATTTATGCACCTAATTAATTTTCGCTGGTGGGTCAGCTCGTGTTAAATGCAAGTAAAGTGTAAGTGAGTTATGTAACTTAAATAATTTCTCTTCGATAGGGGTCTACACATACGAAAATATGTATTATTTAAATGCATAATGTATAATAAACTTCGTTTATTAATTATAGACGGGTGTTCTGCGTAGAAGAGCTATCTAATACAGAAATAATAAACCTTTGCGTAATAGTTTGCGGTGTTGTTCCCATGGAGAGTTTGAATCGATATTCAACGTTATAATAAAATGAATATAGTCACCTGTGTGGTTTGATATCTATATGGTTTGATAACTAAGTATATATGTGTGAGTGTGTGTAAGTATGGTTGACATCACCTGGCAAGCAATATCCCAGGTAATAGGAGAGGCGGTAAATAACATCAAGGTCATCGCCGTGTCATGGCGCGGCGTGTGGTGTGGGAAAAGTGGCCACGGAGTTACATCCGAGTAATACATCCGAGTTCTACGTCAGATCAACACGGGACTTTAGGAAGCATCTCTTGCCCAACTTGTTTCAAGCAAGAAAAGACGGGAAGCATGCCGTCTTGATTGGAGATGAACTACTGGTTGATAAAAAAAAAAAACTTATCATTCACTATGGACGAAGTACGTTGGAGGATTCTACATCTTCTGGGTCAGAAGTGGAGATTAATCTGAATACTCCTCCTCCATCCCCTCCCAACATTTCCAGAAAACAGGTCAAGAAGAAGATGAAAATCTATAAGAGATAGAACGAACATCAACACCGCTTTGGAAATTATTTGATACATGCGTAAAAGTCTATCAATATACCTATGCGTAAAAGTCTATCAATATATATATATATATATATATATATATATATATATATATACCAATACGTAAAAGTCAACATTATTTGTTGAGGCAGAAATGAAGGCAAGATATAGGTAATGTGCTTTTTCTTTAAATGTATTTAAGGAACTCCTCGTAATACCTACGGGATATACAATAAAATTGAATTGAATCGCAACCCTGAATAGAACAAGTGTTGGTGGTTAAAGTGAGAATGAGTCAAATGAATCAAGAACGCCGATCATAGAATGAGTGGGCGTGACTGCAACGGCCAATCGTGACTTGCGGTTACCACCGGGCGAGACGTGCACTGAGTGAAATCGGCACGTTCTCCCAAAGGCCACCGATAACGACGCGTCGGTTCACGAACCTAATTGATTAGTGTGAAAAATGATCGACATTCATCTGAATATCATAAATCACGACAAAGGTCGGAAGTGTCGTTTGATTGTGACCTTGGGCTGGTTGAGTCACTTGTGAGGTTGTAGGAGGTGCGAAGGTATTGAATTCCGCATTTCCCACATTTGTTATTCACCCTTTGAGCATCGGTAGCACATAATAGCGAGAAAACTGTATCATTACGCTTTAGGTAGGTGACTAAATTTTGTTTCGAAAATTTTGCGTGGGGTTTTCTAACGATTCTCGCTAACAACCTACCTGTCTCTAGAAAACTACAACTTCATTGGTTTCATCCCTAGGCGTATTGCAGGCCACTAGTTGAAATGCTCTTAATGGGCAATTTCGCCCTTTGTGATTGGCAATTTGATGGGTCTGGCACAAAAAACAATAGAACCTTTAGTTTACGACTCAAGCACAAATCTATTCACTCAGATCCAGTGCTTCATCAGATACCTCCATTAAAAAAATACACAACGACAGGTAACCTATATTTGTGCATTTTGGAAGTATAGGTACCTGATGCACAGAATCTGAGTGAAAAACTTTGTTCTTCACCCATCAGATATTGAATGATGGCTCACCACATAATGTCACTGAATAAAGTTAATGAACTGATGGCAATTTAAACGATTGTATTTTATTCCATCAGCTGAAAGTTCTTGCCGGAAGCTTTCCAAAAAGTGCAATTTGTAAGTGCGGTTGGATTGCATTTACCACGACCTAAATTAAACCGTAAGACCAATTTCATTGCCCCTCATGGATCCTCGAAGCTTTGGTATAATTTTTGTGTAATAAATCGTTGAAAAAAAGTGGCTTTTTTTTGCAGAAAAATTGGTCTAGATGAATTCTGATGCCCTTGATATGTGGTATATTCTTATCAGCGTAAAATTTCCAGTAAGATAGCTATTTATTTTATTTATATGTATTTTTTTAAATTTGTTCAGGTGAAAACACGTTGTGTTGTGCAGAAACCGTATCTAAATAATACGCTAAATTACACATCTCAAGAGCTGGCGGTGGTCGCATTCGAGGCTAAATTTAATCGTCTTCACGTTTTCCGTTGGACTAATGTTTTTTTTTTCGAGTACTCTATCCGTGGTTTCTGTTGAAAATGATATTTAAAAATATGAGGGGTTTCTGTTGAGGGATGGGGAGAATGGATAGTATGACAATCAAATATGAAAATTACTACTTTCATGAAGACAACCGTAGCAAACTTTCCAAGTCAAATAAGCTAGCGGGAGCATTGTGATCACTTTGGAGGGAGGGACACTGGTGAAAAAATGCCTCTAAAATTGAAATTTTCACTCAGATTTTGGTTTAATATTTTCAATAATGAACCTTTGTAATCGACCAAGAAACAAAATTTAATCCCCCCTCAAAATTTGTTGGTTTACGTTCCAAGATGCGTAGACTCTAAAATTCAAATTTTAAAAAATCCGCCCGTCCGCCGTACACTGTTCGCCTTATGCCGTACAGAGCTTTTCTCCAAAACTACTGGGCCAAAGTTTATGAAATTTGGCGCAAAAATCACACATCGGCCGGGGATGTTCCAGTAACGTCGGCATCAGTTTTGATCAACCCTAAAGGGTAGTACCTAATTAAGGGCCAACATATTCTAAAATCGAGATCTCAAAAACTTTCGAAGTAACCGTTCGTTTTCTATGAGGGCTAGAACATTGAAAAAACCTTCGGATTTCCTTTCAGACAGGAGAAGAAAAAGCGCTTCTAGTCTTGATATCACAGGAGGTTCGGTGGCTCAATTGATAACGTGACCGACACGAAAGCTGCAGTAGGCGGCCTAGCAACGGTTCGATTCTCGTCGGCGGCAACACAAATCTTTCTTCCTGGTCACTTTCAAGGTGTTTCTTTTTACTCAAAGGTCTATTTTTTATTTTTATTATTGAGTTTATCGTAACTTTTGTCACCTACAGGTAATCAGTGAATCTTAGGTGTCTTATTTTACCTCATTAATTTCAATTCGTGGATGCGTTGATCGATGTCAATTTATGTATCCACTATTAATTATATTTACATTTTAGCTATTTTTATGTTTAAAGGGGCGAATAATGTGTATTATTATGATTAGTTGAATTATATTAATTTCTCCATGTTTTGCTTGTCACTGATAAATATAATCCCAAAGAATCGCAACCCGCAACGCTGTACGTTGAACGGCTATTTTCTCTAATCAACCTGCTCAAATACATTAATTGTAATTAATTTGCAAAAAACAAGCAGTGCTTCAAAACAATATGCAGTGTATACAAACCTTTTAATGTATGCGAAGATGATCTAATCATAGATGATTTTGTTCCCCAACTTTACTATAAAGCGTAAAATTATGGTGTCCTGGTGCTGTAATGTAGTGATCCCGATTGTGGAGCGCGAAGCCCCGAGTTTCAATAATAAATAATATACTAGTTATAAACAGGGTTTAATAATTACGGACCAGTGTTCTGCATAGAAGGGCTATGTAATACAGAAATAATAAACTGTGTAATAATTTGCAGCGTTTTCGTTTCAAACCGTTCAGAACAATTTTGGATTCATATCAAAACTATATAAAAAAACGGGGTGTATTCCTCTGTGTGTCTTATTCACCCAAATTATTAATGTATAATCTCTGTTATATACTCTAAAAAATTGAATTATCCGAATACCAAAATGATGTTCGTGTCATCTACCTCGTTATAAATAATAATAAGCTATGAGCCTTCGGATTACATTGATTTCTTGGGTTAAAAACGCGACTTTGAAAGGTTTTTGGTTGAGAATAAAGCCCGATACTGACCCAATAACAGCAAAAAGTAGCGTCCAACGTGACACATTGACCGTACCCGCAAATTGCCTTCGTCGATGGACCGCAGAAAATGTCAACATCAGATCAGAGATCTTATTAATTTTTCCCCGAGCGTATTGTTTGACTGTTGAAACAACAATGAACCCCCGTAGCTCCCTTTCCCGCTCGCAATCAGGAAAATGGATCTCTCCATCATGGCCTCAGCTGGGCATTTCGTCGACTTGCCAACGTATAGTTAGCAACATACTTATTTGCCCAACCTTAATTTCTCCACAATCAAGATCAGATTATTCGCAGTTTAATTATAATTCGCACGGAAACCCTCAGCCAACAAGGTGTATCGATCGCTACGTTTCAAAACTTGGCAACCATTTTCAGTCGAAAGAACGGGGTTTAATATAACATTCACCCTTGATTTCTTCGAGAAGAAAAACAAAGTTTTATTACAGTAGTTGAAACGGGAATTGCGCGTTTTCCAGTTGTAGGTAAATCCAATTTAAAAGAAAGTATTAGAATCCAACGGTTTTTTCCAAACATGGAATATGCTTTGGGCTCAATGTTTAATCGGCTGGTTGGGTTGGTGCCATACTTCCACATCTGCATCAAGTAAAAGGAGGCCAGATTTTGAAATGCTGGAAGACAAATTTAGCTATATGATGAGGATAAAATTACAATCAATCTAGATAATCATGTATGCAAATGGAAAAGATGATTTTAAATGGTTCGAAGACTGTAAGGGATTCTGAGGGGACTACAAGGGGATTCTAGTCGCACACGGAAAACTATGTGATAAAACAAAAGAATTTCCAGAAGTGAACGATTTCGTGGGTCCAAAACTAAGAAGTTGCGTGACCCTAGCAACAAATAGGTTCTATGAGAAAGTCATTGCTTCCGTCTTCGCTACATTCGTGGCATCATTTTTAATGTTTCCCAACAGGTAGGTCAATGAAAAAACATGATCCATGTTGAAGTTTATGTTAAATATACAGAAAGTTCAACAGATCAACATACCATCATAAACTCATCAACATCTCCATTCACTACCATCTTTTCAATTCTTATCTAATATGAGGGCCAACCAGTGGGTGTCAACAATCGATTGAGTCGCGCACTTCCAAATGCCTAAACTCAGTAGGTAACGATCATTTGGAGAAAGTTGGAGAAAACCGTAGTGACTACATAAAACGGAGCTCAACAACTGATGGAATTGGTGGCTTCTGGGAAAATAACAACACTGATTCAAAGGAAAAAACTGAATTCACTATAATTTTCTACAAACTTACTTTTATTAAACGGATAACTAAGGGGGAGGAACCCCCCCCCCCCCCAACAATGTTAGCAATTATGCAATTAGATGTTAAAATACCAAGATGCACGCAAAATGGGAATCGAAGAAGAATGTATTGATGTTAGGACCATATCCAAAGTCTTAATGAAAAAAAAGAGAGAAAATTTCGCTGTTATTTGATTTTCGACTCTCTATTGGAAGAGAAATTGTTATAGCCCGACCTATGTTATTCAAAAGTTGTGTAGATTCTCCTAAATAAAGCTTATGAACAGGTTGCGCTCCTCCAGCCTTGCCTAGCAGAAAGTTGTACCTCACCCCCACTTGACACCACTGCATGTGAGGGATCTAACTTACCTATGAAAGGCTGGAGCAGCGCATCCTTGGCATTATTCGAATATTCAAACTTGCCTTTTTCCTTTGCTCTACAAACCAAATGTTCCATCCTCACTTCTCTCACCGACTATTTCATTACCGAGCCGAAATTCACCTACACCTTTCAACTCCCATACCCAAAGGTTCACGTCCCTTCTACGTACCGTACGGGTGATATATCCTCTGCAGCCAATGGTTTTAGTTCAGGGCTGAAAACCTCACATTCCTTCCTTTATATCTGAAGTACGTAGGTTTTATTAGTCAGGAAAATTCAACTCAGTTCACACAATTTTATTCATAGCTAGACTCGCTTAGATCCACATGATAGAATCACTGCAATTATCATTTTGGATTTAAGTTTTCCGTCATGTTTTGCATTTATTTTTCTATGCTTCTTATCGAGAGTCCGGTATTACTTTAAACTATAAATGACAGTTCATTTTAAAAACAAAATTTCAATTCTTCCTTGTCAGTTTGTTGGTCTGCTTATTCGTTTCCAAGCCTACTGCCTCTTGTCAATTCCTTGATACAGGAAAACTCTTCTAAACTACAGTTCGATTTCATTGAAATTATCAGGAATTTTAACGAATAATTCAATAACATTCCGCCCGTTGTTTATAAGTACATTATAAACATTCGTCACAAACTTTTTTTGAATCGTTGGCAAGATTTTTTAGTTTACAAATCAAATAATTCTTATAATATATATTTCCCCTATATGATTAAGCTTTTGTGTTTTAGCTTTTCACCACCCCCAAGTAAGCATTATTAGTTCACTGCTGCAGTTGCGATTCTCAAAAAAAAAAAGTACTCTTTCTGCACATGTGCAATACAATTGATGTAAGTGAGACAGGTACGATTATAGCTGAAAACATTTAATGAATAATATTGATTGGACAATAAGCCTAATTTTTTTTAAAGCTCAAGCGGTCATTCCAAATCTTCGCCCAAAAAAAAAAAAAAAGTCAAGATTTTCCACAATAGTTTACAAACAACCAATCGTTGATAGACAGATTATAACTTTCTGACTTCCCATCCCACAAAAATCTTTCATCACTTGTTGGAAGTTGTAAAGCTGTGAATTTATTACACATGACTCCACATTTCAATGGACCAATTTCCCCCTCCTCAACCCTCCGAGAGGTCCCAGGCATGTACATGATCTTGACTGTCAGTATACCTACAAAAAACACGAATAGTGGTCAATCGGGTTGCCACTGGCCATACCTGTCTTGCTCACAGCGCAGAAATTTGAGATGGCGCGTGTGAGGGGTATGGGTGTGATCTGTCCATCCAGGATCATCTAGGATCCATGGATAGAGCCTCTCACTAGTGAACACTCCTCCTTAACTTTTGATTGGTCGCAGCAATGTTTTATTAAGTATTAACAAATAAAATAAAAGCCCTCCAGTAAATTGAGAAGTGTGAGAACGTTTACGGTGTCATAAGATATACCCTTGTCACAATATATTTCAACTTGGTTGGTACTTTTATAAACTTTCAAAGTTTAAATAACTAATTTATCTCTGTTGTTTTTCTAAACCTTTCCATTTTTTCATAGATGTCACATAGGTATTCATAATCAGTAACTTAAGAGCACACTATTCTTCACAATCTTCCAATAATAATATATACATAATCCACACACCAACACCGAATAGCAAATTCTATACCTATGTCTATATGCGATATGACGAATGAAGGTACTATAACGCTCATCAAAAAGTGGCAGAGATAAATCATATTAACTATACCTGCCTGATAAAACTTTTGCTACCTAATAATAACCTTTCATCTTATCTTGGTAGGGACATAAAATAGGAATCCACTTTATACTGATGCTCTTGCATGTCGTCGCAACAACTAGAAAAGGTTGGCTGATGTTACATAATTCTTTTTATTGGTGCAGATAACCATCTGTCCGAATCACCGATCACAAGCTAGCCATAAGAAGTCAGTGGATCGTTAAGAAGTTGTTTGTGTGAATCGAATACCGTAAGCATCCATTCGGGAGATACTGGTAGAATGTGCCACATAGATTCTAAAGAGAGAAGGGCAAACGAACAAAATGGAGGACCGCCGTTCGATTAACCAAATATCAATATCAGTATATTCCAGGGAGAGGAAAAGAGTTGATGTCATGCTAATGCACTTTTTCTTATCGCTGTAATCGAGTTCGTCCCACGAATTGATAAAATCGTTATCACCAACCTTTCGTCCCTCGTGATTTTTATTGGTAAATAAGTATACATTTATAAATCGATGTATATTTTTAGGTATTGAGTATCATGTTGTGCGATTCACAAGGAAAATGTTGCACATTATTACAGATTCCCGAACGAATTTCAAAAAACTTGTTCAAATGTGGATAATGAAAGGGGAGTCCCAGAGATTGGTGAGTCCCTAATAACTAGGTAGTACATACAGAATCTCACGTATGAAAGCTTGTGAATTATTTGTAAATGATTGAATTGAATATATTACTTTTAATTTTTCTGTCAACATTTATTTTGCAACTGCCTGCCTATCTTTAATTGTCATCGGATATATATAAAATATGCGTGACAACAGGCATAATGGGAATTTTCCATGTATCGTGAATTAATTGAAATAAACATATTCTATTATACGAGTATTTCAACTATTCCTGCCGTTTATCAAGTCCTAACACAACTTTTAATGTCAATAGTGCGTAAGAAAATTTACTGATGATCGGCGCTGCAGGTATGCGCACATCATTTAGTGGATATGTAGTTGAAAGAGTAACAGTTTTCCAAAAAGGGGCAATGTGCGAGATATCCAATGAGCGGGAATGAGTGTAAAATTCGCTGGGGACTTTTCTACGGTTAACCCGTTTTAGCCCGTTTTATGGTATTTGAAGAATTACGAGCCAAAATTAGCATCAAGGGGGTTTTTGAGAGTTCTGAACTAACATTTGAGGAGAGGAATACAAAATTACGATCCAGTTTTACGACCAGTGTTCCTGAGAAACCTAAAGATGGGCATCACACGGCAGAGCAAGACCGAGTAGCCCAAGTCAACATCACAATATGCAGAAGTGAATCAGTTGCACATTCCCTGGTATTCAATGGATGAATGTGGCTTTGTCACCATTGTGCAATCGTAACAAGATGGCATTTTCAACTTCAAGAGCAATAAGCGCAGTAATATAAACTATACCATTTATATTGGGCTATATTTGTGGATTACACACAGCGAAGGACAGACCGGAGTGTCTTATTTCAGTAATAGGAGTACAGAGTGCAAGTAAAGCAATGTTATTGATGAAATACTGATAAATTATTTGGTATTGCAATGATCTACTGGGAACGGTTTTTATAAGCTAATTTATATATATTAAGAATACCATTTACGCTGATCTAGCCAGAGTTTGGGCACCTGAGGAGAAATAAAATTGATCTAAAATTTGTAAAACGGATGTTACACCCAAAAGTTGAAAAATAACTCAATAAATCCCCGAGTAGGTTTCATCAACGACCCAAGTCAAGCTGCTAATGTACCTTGAGTGATGAAAATTTGACGAATATTTTAGTCACCATAACTTTCTTTACCGTGGAAGACATCAAGCAAACTGCGCTCTAGGGATTGATCAAAGGTTTGTAGCTCCCTGAATCACATAAGCACGTTCAACCACTCCGTCAACGCAGCGCACCAGATTGGTTATCTTCCTTGACCGTGGATGGATAATATTTTGATATTGATTTATTGTCAAATCTTTAACATTTCGAAGTTTTTAGATTGGCAACGCGAAATCGGTGATTCCCCTAACCTCTTAAAATGGCCTGCTGATCAAACGTGGTAGTCCAAAATTTAAAATTGCTCGAAATACAAATAAGAACTTCAGAAGTGATGTAGGTTATTCATTTCTACCACGAATTTAATAAATTTGATCAAGGGTTTGATAGAAATATCTTGATAAGAATCAGAGATCTCTTCTGTACCCGTTCGATTCTAAAACGCTACAACTATTTATTATACTTACATTCCATTTGATATTATTATATTATTCTGAATTGCTTAGTCATGGATTGCAAATAAATTAATGAAAAGTCATTTGAAATAAGAAACCTTGTGTTTGTTTTTCAAATTAATTGGGTTTATACCAATAGTTTCAAAGATTGAATCTATTTATTACCTTCACAGTAGTTTGGTATTATGTTACTTACAGAGCAATAGTGATTAGAAAATAGATATTTTCAACACCCTCCGAACTTTTATACAGGTAAAACTATAGGTATCATTATAGGTAAAATATAATATAATGTATTCACGCGCTGATACGTCTGTTAGCCTGAATTATTTACAATTTTCCTCAAATTCGTAATGCCAAACGCTCTACAGTTCTCTACTACCATTTGGCTAAATGTTTTGGTTAGACTAAGTAATTTTTATACAATTAGATTTTTTTTTATCGATTGAGTTTCTCGGGATGCTGTTTGAACAACTCATAAAGAATAGCACTCTGACACATACACATACAGTTGGTGGTGAGATTAAAAACGAGTAGTTGCTCTTCCTCGCATAAAATCAAGCAATTGCTCGTGAAGGAGTGAATAAACTCGAGTTAAGTAAAAGACTTCACTCGATGATATAAGCTATCGGGAGAGTGAATAAACTCGAGTAAATACTTTACTTGACGACGCTAGCAATTGCATCAAACTCAGAGTGAATAAAAATGGGTGTTTGCTTAATTAAAAATGGATGTAAGTTCTTGCATTTTTTCGAGTAATCATCTGACTTGACTTCCTTTCTGTTTATCCACATGATACACATGTGTATGTGTAGTTATGTATTATATATTATAAATAAGTGATTAATTAACTTTCAGATACAGTTTTGGGTGAACACACAAATAAGTACCTACCCAAATTTTGAAATCGTATTGAAAAACGCATAAAAGAAAAATATTTGCTAAATCCTAAAATTTCGTTATTATTGCAAAACACCATTTTTGTTTCTCCTTAAATTTCAACGGTATACCTGTTTTTCAAAATAGTGGTAAATAACCGTTGGGAAACATGAAAATTTGCTGGTGAGTTACCTGTACCTATTATTAATGAATGTCAACTATTGGCTTAATTAAGAAGAAATTTGAAAATACAAAATTTGAACCTGAGGCAAAAGATCCGAATGATGAGAATCGCCGAGCAGCGTTCGGGAAAGAGCGGAGAATCGCTTTAGCGATGGCCTCATCGATAGACATCACCACAAACTAACATGATCGAACACTCACGACACTGAAAAACATTGCCAAGTTTCTGAAAATGATGCCCTCGATAGCGAAAACAATTGAAAATGTATAAGAGCGAATTAATTTGAGTCTTTCACTTCGATTTTACAAAGGCGAATAACCGAGGGAAATTGAGTATTTTCCGTCACAGGGTTTAAAGTTAACACGAACTCGCGGATTCCGAAATTGATTCTGAAATGACAAATCACTTCGCAACCGCCGAAGACGAACTAAATCGAGGGGGACTTGGAGCGGGAAAAAGCCGCCGCCAAGGGGACGGAAGTCGAGCGGTGACCGGGGCCGAAGCGACGCATGCGCCAAACGCCGGCTAGAGGCCGCACCAATTTTATTTGGCTCGCCCCGTCGCGTCCGAAACGACCGATTGAGATGGAAGGCGTCTTATTGTTGGTCGAGTGGAAGGGAAAAGGGTTTCCACTTGTCCGACCGACGTTTTGTTTACTTTCCGAACACCCAATGGGTCAATGGAAAGTTATGCAATCGACAAAGAACATCTCGGTATTATATTCCCGGTAAAGGTCCACGCACACTAGGCTGGAAAACAGGAAAGAGACATTTATTGCATGTATATGTCAAGTTGGCGAGTAGGGTAAACCTGTACACTTACATTCGAACGCTCATTAAAATTGACGTCATCATCCTAGAGCTGTTTTTCGCATAAAAACCCACGAAAATAACTGAGATATGTTGTTTTTAGATGTAAAACGGGGAAATGAGTGCTTTTGTCACTTGGAAACGTTAACGACCTCTGCAGTGCTGGATTTTACTATAACGAACAGTAGGGCGACCTTGTCTACTGCTACGCTTGCGAAGGAGGTATTCAAGATTGGGGAACGACGACCTATGGATTGAGTATGTACGCGAGTATGAAGAATGTCCACATATCCTGAATGTTACAGGATAAGCTTATCTTAATGCTGCAAAGAGATCTAAAGCTGAATGTACATGGATTAAGTTGATTGGTTCATGCAATAAAAACTAAAAAAATTATTTATTTTTTATTATTTCACAAATACTGCCCCATATACCAACCTTATATAATACTTCCCAGAGTAATAAGTACCTGATTAAAATACTTGATCTAGTCCATTAAGCGTAGCAGCAGCGGAGAGGAGGCGGCGTGTACCGTAAGATTACAATGTATCATAGATTATAATGGGGATGCCCCCAAAAAGCACGAAACGCACACACATTGACCAAAAGAGCCTTTACCATCGTATTGAGATTTTCATAGGCCTGCTTGCTGGCGGCCACACCACCAGTGCGCGCCAAATTAATGCATTTTTCAGCTCCCGACCATGGTTTTTTTGTTCCTTTTTTACTAACTAAAAAGCAGGCATCATTATTTAATTTTACTGTGTGTGTGCGTTTCCAAGTGAAAAAAGCTACTCATATCCCCGTTTTACCGATAAAAACAACCATATCTCAGTTATTTGCGTGCGTTTTTATGCGAAAAAACAGCTCCCGGATGATGACGTCAATTTTAATGAGTGTTCGAATGTAAGTGTACAGGTTTAACCTACTTTGGAGGTTTTACACACCGAATTGGACGTTTTACACATCAATTTAGAGGTTTTCCCATTTCAAATTCATGAGTTCGGAAGATGAAGAAATGAGATAGCGTTTTGTTCGCCGATCCAACCATGCAATAAGATGCAGTGAGAGTGACGACGATGCTGAAAACTAGGGGATTTCTTCCACTACCCGACGAAGTAGAGGACAATAAATACGATAGGTACACTATATGTCATGTTCCACGCGTTAATTTGTTGTTACTGCTTTCCAAGAATTAAATCATGCATTTCTGTCGTCCTCCAATTTGATGTATAAAACCTCCAATTTTAAATGGAAAACCTCCTTTGAAATGGAAAAACCTCCAATTTGAAATGGAAAAACCTCCAATATATATTGAATTGAAAAGTGAAAATGATATATATACCTAATTTACCTTAACGGTGGCAGGCATCCCGTCCTATGCCCCCCCGCACACTATGCATGACAGGACGGGAAACAGCCGCTCTCAGAGTTCCACGCCGCGTCCCACAGTGTTTCGATCCTGGGAGTTTTGGTGGAAAAAATTCCGAAACCACGACAATCGATAATAATGCATATTACGGTTTCATAACCCTATCTGGTGAAGGAAACTATAATATAAATAAGATAAATAGAAAAAAATCATTTTGTGGCCTAATGATCGTTCCATTGTTGAAGTTAGCTAAAAATAATAATTAGGTAATTTTGGTATAATAGATGGTGATTTTCATTAATTTTATTGAAACACGGAATATTCAATTTCAAATTATATTTAGAAACTAGGAAGGTATTTCGCTCTTTTATGTTTCACGGACTAAATAAATAAATAAATAAAAATTCACTGTTTCAAACTATGCAAATTGCTTCCGAAAATTGAAGAAAATCAATATTTGCAGAGGTACCTATGCGGAATGAACGGGTTAAAAATTCAAATTCAGCATTAAATTCTGTGAAGAATGCTTCAAGTTTTGAGACTTGACAAACCAGTATTCATAAATTTGTAAACTGATAACTTATACCAGTGTTTACAATATCCATTTTCTGATATGAAGGAATAGAAATTGAAAACTAATATTCAGAACTTGAGAATATTATTCATTAAAACCTTAGGGAGAAACATCTCAGTCCAAGCCAAGATGATCAGAAGAAGGGAAAACATTAAATATTAGACTTTAGAGAAATGTCCTTAGGGGTTCCTCACAGCAATTTACTATTTCTTGTACTAGGGGTACTCGATTTGAGAAATTTACCTTTCACCCTGGATGCTGACGACTTTATTTTCCCCCAAAAACTTTAATTTTGACTTTTTTCCACCTGAAAAACATGAGTCGAAACACTGTGCATCCTGGCGCCGGGCGTTGCCGTCCGGTACCTGCCCGTGTCCTGTCTGATATGCGGAGGGGTGTGGGACGGGACGTCTGCCGCCGTAAATTAGGTATATAAATTTCCCGTCATGTTCCTGTCTTGTTCCTGTCTAGACTGCGGGGACCTTTACGAGCCTGTATGAAAGTCAACTCAACCTTCCTGGTCATCACGATGCTGTGTGAGATAAAATAATAAAACATGGAATATGCTCAAGCCTTGTAGGTCACTCAGGGGTTTAATTTGGTTGCAACTTGCCTCTTGTCCCTACCCCTCCGAAACATCTGATGTTCTTTTTGGTGCGTGAGTACGAAACACGGTAGTAGGGAAGGGAAAGGGTTCCCACTCGTCCGACGATGTTTTGTTTACTTTCTGAACACCCTATGAGTCAAAGGAAAATTGAGCAATCACCATGAACATCGCATTTCCTTTAAGCCCTGCTACACATTTGCGAGGTATTAAATATTTTACGGATTGTTAAAAAGCCGGCAGTCGTTTCCTTCAACGATTTATTAATTTAAGGAAGTAAAGCCCAATTCCAGTAATTGAAGAATTAGTCACGAATTAAATAATAACAGTTCATGAATATTAATATACAATTATTTCTATCTTATGTACAATAACTAACACAGCATGATGTAACTAAGATAAAAATAACTGGACCATCTATACAAAATGGTACATTCAAACGTTGTTCTTAAACATAGAGCATTCGCTGAAATTCAAATCTTCTTTATATTAATAAAGTAAAGTGTCTGTATGTGGGTACCTCCATAACTTTTGAACGGATAGACCGATTTTCGCGATTCTTGTTTTAATATGACCAGCTACTTCCGGCGCAAAATATAGGCCACATCAAAATTGCGCAACCCCTGCTCAGTAAGGGGTGGTTGTGAGGGATGGAGGGTAGAAAAACTGGAAAATCCGTGTGTGGGCTCAAACGTAGTCCACGAGTAGGGGGTTTCAACTCCAGCTACCATAAATAAGAACATCCCCTACACACGTTAAACCTACCCTTAGGGATCTAGCAGCTAGCAACATCCCCTACATGTTTCAATTGTAATACACCTGAATGGGGGATGAAAGATCATCGTATGTACACAGCCACACCTTGCGAGAGAAGCGAGCAACTTAATGAGGGGTCCCCCCGGCTGTACGTGGAGGCGAGCGAAGTGAGCCGTAGCGGCTAGTAAATAATAAAAGTCTGTCAATGCTCGAATTTCAAGAATAAATTAAGAAAAACTGTCCGAAAACGAATCGGGTTCAAGGCGATTAGCAGTCTTCAGTCTTGGCCTAGAGAAATCATAATATTAGTATTGAACTGAAACTTGGCATACACACCAGGGCTGTGTGTGGGTCTAGGGATCTCAGAAATCCAAGCTGCTGAGAAAATCCCGCGCATCGAGAGCTCTGTGCACTTTGTAAAATGACTTTGTCGAGTAAAGTCATATTGCCAAGTCTCCTACTATTCTTGAGTTTCTCCAACCCAAACATAATCAGTATGTTTGTAATCATACGTGAGGGATGTTGTAATCATTCAATGACAATTACTTAATGAGTATCTCAACCGAAAATATTCTCAGTTGTCCGCGATTCAATAGCCTTATGCGTTTAATTTTCAAGCAAATCAAACATATTTGACAACGGGCCAATATTTTATTTGAGGAGTTGGCAACCTCAAACGGAATTAACACCTGGCCCATTAATTTCAAGTTGTTACTTACGCGATTATGTGAGGTTCGTTGCTTTTTCAGTGCGAGGCCTATGCCAAACGCGTCGTTCAAAAATTGGCACACCCCCATGCCAAACTTCCCGGAGTGAGCTTTGTGTAGAATTAGGTTTTGGTCTATTATTTCCAATAACAAACCTTCGTAATCGACCAACAACAACAAATGCTTCCCTCCACCACCACCAACATAGTTAGTTTCGGTTTGAAGATACGTAAATTCGTAAAATCGAATGTAATAAAAGATAAACTTCGTCCTTTCACCATAAGCCGCGTGTGTGTCGCTTATCTGTCATACTTCTGGACCAATATTTGCAAGAATAGGCTCAAGAATTACGTTTTGGCCTTCGATAATCCTTGAGAAGCAATTCCTAAAATTACTAGGAGATGACAACATTTGCGTATTCAGATTTTCCAAAATTAGATTCTAAAAACTTGTAATTGAACGTAAGATGAAAGATTCTTGGAGATATGTTAGCCTCAAATGTTCGTAAAGCCAAAAAATGTGACTCGATACAGATGAACCAAAAATGTATGTATTATTTATTGACAGTGGGTCATTAGCAAGTGAATTAATTCCAATAAATTAATCACAGAGTGTGTGTTTCATTTTCCTCCTCTCTGTAATTGAGGGTTAGTGAGGGGGTTTTATTAAACATCCAGCACCCACTAAGATTACAGGCTTATCAACTGATTTACAAGTTTCTTAACAATTTTTATAACATTCAGGTAATTTAACTGTAGCAGCCCACTGAGAGGAGTGAAACAACTTAGTCAAACAAAGCGAAAATGTGGATAGGTACTGTAAAGTGAAAACAAGTCGCTGAGAAAACTCCCGTAGTTCCGTATCCAATTTTTCCCTCCCACACTTCTTCCGCTTTTTACTGCTCTCCTGATCATGTTCCGTAGCTCGATTCAATACAGTTTGATTCTGTGTTGGTAGGTAGTATACAGGGTGTCTGAAATTTAATGGGCCAGCCTTTTACTGTTTTTATTTTTGAAGGTATCAGAAAAGATTAAATGGCAACTCCCCCCTTATTTATTAAAAGCTATTCAACCGTGAAATGGGAGTTTGACTATCACGTACCACAGTGACGCTACGACTCCTAACTCGCGTTTTTCAAATAGGAACCCGCATTTTTTATTGCGAATTCGAAATCTAAATCAAATTTAATGGGAAAATAACCCATCACGCGAAGAAAGTGCGCCAATCGTGAATTATCGAGTTTCTGAAGATATTCAATTGCCGCCTATGATACATGATTTTGGAGAATTTTTCACGTTGAATCACACAGCGATGTTCTTCTATTGATATTCATATTACCAATCTCGAAAAACATCGAAAAAGTTCCAGTAATGCAGCATGATCTTATGAGCAAATTTTCGTAAATTATCGTATTATATTTTTTTACGTTGCTTTGAAATTTGATGAGTGCAAAAATTTTGTTAATAACCAACTTCAATTGTTAATCACCAACTTTATGGCAACAAAATTTGTTCTATACATATAATATTCTGGAATTCAAAAAAGATTTGGAAATTTTAGGTTTTTAGGGAGCTTTTATCGATTTTTCAGCAAATATCTATTAATGATATCTAAGTAAATGTTTCTACATAATATTTTGCATATAAATTTGATAATGGACCAGTTTATTGTCGATAAACTATTTTTGACTAGAAATTGGCTGTAAAAATAAATAGTTTTAATGATTTTAACGATTTTTAGCCGTTATTAGCCATTATTAGTGAATGTTTTGAGTAGATTGCCAGTTCACATTAAGCTAATTGAAAATTTTATTCAATTTAAAAAGAGTATTAACATATTTTTCAGGAATCTCTATCAAAACGATAATTTTTATTTCTTTTTTTAGCTTTATTTAGCAATTTTGTCATCATCTAAAGAGTTTTTTTTTTTTTTTTTGACAGTATGTTTTATTTGAAATTTATTTTGTCAGATGGAATATAGTACGTACTTGTTGTGCCATTTAAGATCTTATTCCCTTATCTTTAATTAAGTCATGAAATGGTTCATATTTGTGTAATCATTGCACTTGTCATATTTTCTGTTTTTGTTTTTTAAACTCCTGATCTCCAGACAATTTTTATAAATTTTGGAGATCAGTAACTGCCAACTTTAATTAAGATGTGTTGTTTTTTCCATGAATCGAAGTATCAAATACTTCCTTATCTTTTTGTGTGTATACATGTGTACTTACATTCTTTTTTTATTAAATGGCATTAATAAATTTAAACAAATTTTTTTTTTTTAATTCGATCAATTTAATGTGCTCAAACAGTGCTGCCCAACGAACTCATCCTTCCGTTTGGAAAACTTGATGTTTTGGCGCAAGAACGACATTTTTATCTCAATCCTAAGGAGAGTTATCGTCTGTAGTGGCACACACACACACACACGCATATATTATACGAAAAAGCGTTACATTCAAGAGTTCGTGTCAGGATGCCTCAAAAAAGATTTCAATGAACAATTTTGAAAATTTCAATTCTAACAATTTTGGAGCCATTGCAATAGCTTCATTTCCTACGAAAATTCGCTAAAATCGCGTAGGAACTACGACGCTCGTATCAGCAGATATAATTCCAAATTATACTTCATCACGGAATTTTTACTTCATCACGAAACCTGGTTTATTATAACTTTTGCCACCTGTAGAAGGACTTCCGATGCGTAGGTAGGTGATTTAATTTATATAATTAATTTTCAGTTGATGGGTAAGCTCGTGTTAAATACTAGGGAAGCGCAGGTGCGTTATTTAATTCAATCAGCTTTCTCTTCGGTAGGCCTCTACACCTATGCAGATATATTTAAGCACCTAAAGTATAACGAATTCGATCAATAGTTATAGACAGGAGGCGTTGTGCGTAGAAGAACTATCCAATACAGAAATAATAATGAATAATAAAATTATCATTTGCAGTGTTTTCGTATTTAAAAGTCTTCTCTTCGAAATCTTCAACAACAAGCAAGAAAATCGTTGGCGCCTCATTAGTTGTTCTTCGACCAGCGGAAAATTTAGAAATCTCAGTATTGAACCGTCACCAGGGGTTAAAAATGGCACGAGATGAAGATAGCGCGTGACCTTTTTAATCCACGAACTTTCTCGTTTTGGCAGAGCTCCCCGTCACCTTAAAAATCTATATTCGTTGGAAAAATAAACGTCAAAATATCTTCGCGGAATTTGATGGATAAATCTGAACGATCGCTAATCCTTCCGCGTTCTTCAGGAAAACCTTACATGAGAAGAAGAGAAGGGGGGGTGCAAATTATCGCAGAAAGGTTTTTATTTTGGGTTTATTATTTTCATTATCAGACCTTTTTAATCGACCAAAAAAATTGTCAACTCCCCCCCTCCCCTTCTCAGTAAATTGATTTACGTTTCGGAAAACGTAGATTAAAAAAATTGAATAAAAATGTGTTATTACCTATGTAATATGTGCATTTAAAGGACGTTCCTATGTACCTACGTGCTATATATGTACTGTAAAAAAAAGTTGAGAATTGTAAATTGGGCAACCCCTAGAAGGATCGGCTATAACAGCTTTCCATCCCCCCCCTCACACCAACTAGATGGCGAATCCAAAATTTCCATGCTTTGTAGCACAACTTGAAGCGGGACCGGACAGAATGGTCTAAAACGTAAAATGTGAGTGGAAAATTTGATTTTGGAGACCAAAAATTATTTTTCTCCCGGAAGTGAAAACAATGCTTCCGCTACCTTTAGGTAAACTCGGAAGCAAAATTGTCCATCCACCTAACCTTCGTCTTCGTGCACTAGGAGGATACTGAGGGGGCTGAAGACGCTCATAGGCGTTCAGAAGTGGTGGCTCCCGACTCAGAGACGGGTGTACCCGTTGAAGGATATATATATATATATATATATATATATATATATATATATATATATATATATATATATATATATATATATATATATATATATATATATATATATATATATATATATATATATATGTGAATATGTGTCATTACAAACGATAACCCTCCTTAGGATTGAGATGAAAATTCCGTTCTTGCACCAAAAAATCAAGCTTTTCAAACGAAAGGACAAGGTTGTCGGCCAGCACCTTTTGAGAACATTAAATTGGTCAAATGTCAAAAAATGTGCTCAAAATATCATTAAAAATGGTTAAAAACTGCTAAAAATTGATAAAATTATATTTTTTTATAGCATAATTTTAGCCTAAAGAAGTTCATCAGCGCTGAATTTATGTACAAAATCATGCTAAAAAATATACTTACATTTCAATGATATTTGCTAAAAAATCGAGAAAAAAAAACTGCAATAAAGGCTGAAAACCCAAAATCTTTTTTGAATCGCAGAATATTGTTTTGAACGAGTTTTCCGGTCATAAAACTGGCAGTGAACAATTTCTTTACATTAAAGTGCTAAAATATTAAAACAATGTAACATAATATAATACGATAGAAATCTACGAAAATTCGCTCACACGATCATGCTGCATGACTGGAACTTTTTATTTGTTCATTGGATTCATCGCATCTTGAAACGTGTTCCCATCCTGAACAATCAACATCATCTAATTCGGATTATTGTCGTCCCTTTACGAACTGGGCCAGTGACATTTCGAGCCCGCCCACGAGGACCCACGAGAACTCCCCCACGTAAATATAACCAAATCAGCGCACTCGCCGCCGTCGTGGGCGTTTAGAAAACACCGTTTAATGACCGTTCTGAACCTTCATCCCGAAAACGCTCTCTCAAGGGTACGAGAAATCCCCAAAGTCCCACCGGCCTGCACAATACAACTTTCAGGCCTTCCAACTCTATTAATAAAAAGGAGACGAGATATTTTTCGAATTCCTCCCCCCCTCCATCATTTACGAAAAATACTCACAAATATCGTCCGTCGAAGCAGATTTTCGTTTTTAAAAAAGCTTACTGCAATAACTATGAAATTTTTAAAAACTGATTTTTGTGAAAATTGCTGTAATTGAAATTTTTTGGAGCACTCTAACAGCGTAGCAGTGCAATGAGCTAATGAGCTTAAATCTAAGCGGCCCACACAACATTCAGCGAGTCTCAACCGTTTGAGTGGACATTCATACAAAGTTTTTGAAGGATGTACACTGTACAGCTGTTTTTTAGCTCAGGTTGTTGTCAGCAGTGTTCTATAAGTTTTAGTCCTTTTTTTAAATTTGTTAAGCTTGATGAACCTCATTTCTAGTTTGAGCTCTTATTATTATGCCAAGCACTGAACGTTTCGCTTATATTTCCGTCTACAAATAGTGTTCTAGTAATAAATGCTTAGAAATCCTTTATAGGCTAAACGTAGCTGTGCAATCACCCTCTCCATATAAGAAACCATATACAGAGCTGCCTCGGATCCATGCACATTACTGGATCCTCGGATTCAGCAATGTGCAAATTTCGTATATTAATGGAATTATGGACGAAATTATTATTATCATCGCATATATTATTCGTGGAGTTTCTCATTTTTTGTCAAAGATTCGAATTCCGTCCTTGAAACCCCCTATCTGTATATTTTTAGCTCCAAACTCCAAATGGTTTGGGCAAAAACCCGATAGAAAGAAACAGAATTGACGTCTAATAAGCCTGAGGTTCCGTCAGGGGGGAACGCATGGAGGTCATTACCTTATGACGTCATTAATCGTCGATGAAGTTGCTGTTTCTGCTCTTCTAATCATCCAATTCCCTCTATATTACATCTTTTTTGAAAGCTCTTGGCATGATCTATCAGCTGATGGAATAAAATAGAATAAATTAAATTTACCATTGATGAAGCTTGATGACAAAGCACCTGCAAACTGCTTGGCAACCGCATCAGGACTAGAATGCGGTCAACACGCATCCACACAACACACAGACACACACACATTTATTAAGTACAATCTCTTAATACATAGGTAATTGGGAATAAGATTCTATGATGTATAAACCAAGGACTCTTGTCACAGCTTCAAAATTCACTGTCCGACTCACACTTTAGACTCGTGCAGTCATATCTCAGCAAAAGAACATTCTCAGTCAAGTGCAAAAGTGCGATGTCAAAAATCAAACCAGTGAGCGCAGGAATCCCCCAAGGAGGCGTTTAGAGTGCGTTCCTATATACATATTACACTTCCGATTACCCTAATCCATCCTACGTTAAGCAAGCCCATTTTGCTGACGATGTGGCAGCTCTTGTAAAAGGCCCTGATGATAGGACTAGTGAAAAGCTCCAAGATTTCACTCATGCAATTGACGAATGGTGTGACACATGGCTGGTAAAAGTGAATCCTACGAAACCTTCACTAGTTTGCTTCACCTGCAAACGCAAAATCAATCGCCACTTTGTCTCGTTGCGTGTTGTACCTGTTCCAGAAGAAAACTCGGTGAAGTATCTTGGTCTTGATCTTGACAGAAAAGTGATATGGGATACTCACATCTCAAACCTATTACAACGCCTGCGGTGACGACTGAAGCTAGTGAAATATCTTCTTCAACCGTCCTCAAGAGTGCCTCGCCTCCTAAAACGGCTAGTATACCTCACCATTTTGCGACCTATGTAGCTGTACGGGGGAGGATTCTGGGGATCAGCCAGTCACTCCCAAGTTAAAAGAATTCAGACGTTCCAAAATTGAGTTCTCCGGATTATAACTGGTGCCTCGTGGTTTCTTCTGAATTCAGTACCACACTCCGACCTGAATATCTTCCCAGTAAAGGAGGGTATACAGAACAAATTTACCAGATTCCTCGAAGAAATGACCTCCCACTCTAACCCCTTGCTGAATGAATCGGCCACTAACCTTCCACTGTGCAGATCAAGACGCCGGCTCAAGCGAAAACGACCTACAGATTTCCTTGATGATCAGTAGACGACACTTCTGGGTTGGAAAAGATTGAGGACTTATCAGTGGATAGACACCTCTTTCAAGTTTCATGTTAATGTTTTATAATGTCATTTTCTTGCGCAACTATGATGTATTTTTTATACAATAAAGTGTAATTCAGTTGAAATAAAAAAGATGTATAAATGAATATAACGAGATCAGATTCAATGGAATGATCAAGTCAAGGCTTTTGGAGGCATTGCAATAGCATCGAATCCACTGAAAATTCGCTAAAAGAGATATTCCGAGATTGGCCCCCCTCGCCGGCACTCTCGCCACCACAAATCTTCTCTTTTTGCATTCAAACGTTTTGAATTCACGATATAAATATCGTTTGACCCAGTTGGGACTATGGTTAGGATCTGGTAGGTGTATCGGTCGAAACTTTGGTAGGTACTACATCCCCTCTTCTTCAGCAGCAGAAGCCGACTTGAAACTTTTACAGGCAAAGTTACGCCGTTGACATTCAAGGCTTCGGAACTTTTTTTTTTTTTTTTTTCAAGAGGCGCCTCCCATCTCGGCAGGGCGTTGAAGAGTAATTGATAGAAACTCCCGGGACTTTCCGTCCTCACTTTTCCCCGTTAAAAACCGAACTGACGGAGGGACATCATCATTCAAAAAGTTTGTAGCGAAGTTGACGGTTTTCAACCCGATTTCACGCCGTTAGCGATAATTTCACGTGGAGAATTGAAGTAACAAGAGAAAAGGCCAATTTTACTCAAAGGATCGCTGTTACGGACCGACGCATGGTGATTCATAAACGTTTAGAATTTGGGAGTATCATGTTAGTTTTCTCGACCACTTGTATAATAATGAAGTTGAGGGTTAGCGAGGGTTGGTCAATAATTCAAAAACTCTTCTACGCCGTTTCGCTATATATGTATAACATCTTCAGGGCTACAGTACAGCAGAGAGTTTTATAATTCAATGTCAAAGACAGAATCCCCCCCCCCCCTCATATTTCCTCCAAGGAAGGAGTCATCTATTCACCATACTTGAAGTTCTACTCATAGCTTAATTTATATTCCATTTCCAATCATTCAATCTTCATGTCAACTAGTGAAAGTATTAGGGTAACAACTACACCATTATCAGTGTTATCAGACAAACTAGCCCACGTGGCATTTTTCTATGCAATATGAATCCTCTTTCATAATTTTCATCATAATTATCAAGGTTCTAGTATTATAAACAGTCTCCAGTTAGCATGTATGAAAATAGTGTACAAGTAAAATGTGTCCGCAAGGATTGTATAACGTACAATGAGGATCTAACATTTTTCCTGCTCCACTACTAAGGTACCTACCTACCTACAACGTTATTCATTATTTTACTTAAACCATTTTCTAGTTTCAGTGTCATAATTAGTCAAACGTTCCATTATAAGTAGCCACATTAATTCATGTATCAGATTTTGCATAAAATTTTTTAGTAATTATGTTAACATTATGTACCTATGTTATATCAGTTTTGCTGTCTTTATAGTCTATATGCCAGACTGGACCACTCGTTATCCTCCTTTGTACTGTAGTCCTGAAGATGCTATACAAATATAGCGAAACGTCGGCGTAGAAGAGTTTTTGAATTATTAACCAACCCTCGCTAACGCTCAACTTCATTATTGTAAGTATTATTAAAAACTATTAGGGAGGTCATAGAGGAGGAAATATTAAGTTCTTTTTTTAAATTAATTTTAAGCCGTTTTCGAAATCCGTTTCAGAATGCCTCAAAACGGATTTCCTTAAAGAAAATTGTTTATAGAAATATACAAATGTGTGTGTGCTTGTCATTCCAGACGATAACACTACTCTCCTTAGGATTGAGATAAAATTGCCGTTCCTTTATTGCCAAAAAATCAAGAATTCCAAGAGCAAGGATGAGTTCGTTGGACAGCATTAGAGCATAGTTAATTGCACATATTTCGAAAATGTTCGGCTAAAATCACTAAACACTTCTGCAAATCGTTGAATCTCCCGTTTTTAACAAAATATTACCTAGTACCTATACTAACTATAAACTAAAACATTAAAAAAATGTATGTACAAAATTATACCGAAAAATGTACATAAATTTTTTTTTTTTTTTTTTTTTTCGTGATTTATTTATTGCAACTGAAACATATACATCTCATCTAGCAATATTACATTTCATGTTAGGCTCACTAAGGGGGGAGGTTTACAGCAAAACCTGGCCCATACTTGTATCAAGTACAGTTAAAAGAACACTGGATTACACTTGCACTATTTGCACAGCACAGTTAGGTCCAGAGGTTTATTTCTCTTGAGTCGCCGAAGTTCTCCTTCGTTGTTTAAAACGTTGAGCATCTCCAGGTTCTCGTGTTTGTGGAGGCGATGTTCGTGCTTCCTTGCATATTTGGCGATAATTTCGGTGACCGTTTCTACCCTCAAGTCTCGATGAATATCATCATTCCGCATGAACCAGGGGGCCTGAACTATACTTCTCAGTATTATATTTTGTCGGGTTTGGATTGTTTTAATATTTGATTTTTTCGCACAACCCCAAAGCTGAATCCCATAGGTCCAGATAGGGCGCAGTATCTGTTTGTATATGAGTAATTTATTGTGTAGTGAGAGATGGGAGTTCCTTCCCATCAACCAGTACATCTTTCTGAACTTGATTTTTAGTTCCTGATTCTTTTTTTCAATGTGATATTTCCAGTTAAGTTTGGAATCAAGGTGCATCCCTAAGTATTTTACAGTGTCAGAGTATGGAATTTTATTTGAGTTGATCTCAACTTCTGGGGCTATGATTTTTCTATTAGTAAAGTTGATATGCACTGACTTTGTTTCATTTAGTTTCATTCTCCACATCTTGGTCCAATTGACAACCTTGTTAGTGGACGTCTGTAGATTGCGAGTTGCAGTTTCAGCGTCATCTCCAACAGAGAGGATGGCAGTATCATCTGCAAAAGTAGCTACAGTTGTGTTTTCCTGTTGTGGAAGATCTCGTGTGTACAGCAGGTAAAGTACTGGGCCCAGGACACTGCCTTGCGGTACCCCTGCTTTTATAGGCTTCAAGACAGAGTACTGGTCACCCTGCTTTACCCTGAAGTGTCTGTTCGCTAGGTAGGATTTTAGGAGTAAGTAAAACTGTTTTGGGAGATCCCTGTGCAGTTTATACTCAAGTCCCTTGTGCCAGACCTTGTCAAATGCCTGGGCCACGTCCAGGAAGATACTGGCACATATTTTTTTACCTTCTAGAGCCTTTTCTATTATGTTAGTGATTCTATGAACTTGATCTAGCGTAGAGTGGCGTTGCCTGAAACCGAATTGGTGGTCTGGTATCAATTTTCTGTCTTCAATAATTGGTTTAAGCCGTTTGAGCAACAATTTTTCGAACAGTTTTGATAAGACAGGGAGGAGGGATATGGGTCGGTACCCCGTCTTCTCATTTGGTGATTTTCCTGGTTTGGAGATCATTATGACTTCCGCTACTTTCCACTGGGAAGGTACATGTCGTAACCTGAACGTGGCGTTGATGATATGAAGTAGTTTTGTTATAGCCTTTTCAGGGAGCTCTTTCACAATTCGACCGGTTATCAGGTCATAGCCTGGGGTCTTTTTAGGATTAATGTTGCCCTTAATTTCATCTTTGAGTTCTTTTAACGTAACGGGCCGAATATCAAGCTCATCCGTTTTTTCTATCAGTGTTGCGTTTTCTTCAGGTGTCTGCACTGGAAGAGGTTGAAAAGTTTCATAGAGATGAACTGCAAAAAGTTGAGCTTTCTCTCGGTTACTTCTGGCCCATGTCCCGTCATCCTTTTTGATTGGAGGAGAATGAACTTTAGGTCTATTTATATTTTTGGTTACCTTGTAGAGGGAGTATTCGGTGTCTTTCTCTGCAGTTAGGTTACTCAAAAAATGTTCAACTGATTGGTTATCTATTGATCTAATAAGATATTTAAGTTTGTTACCGAGTCTATTAAGAATAGTTTTGTTTTCAGGGGTTCTGTTATTCTTCCATTTCCTTCTGGCTTTACGTTTGGCGCACAGGAGATCCCTTACTTCTAACGGATATGATTTCGAATTAGTGTCATAGTTACAGTTTTGGTTTATTGGGGTACATAACCAGGCTGCTTGTTGTATGTTATTGATGAATAAGTCGAGTTCGTCTTCCAGTTGTTTAGGGGTTTTCAGAGGAACTTTAAGGTCGATCGATGTTTCCAATTGCTGCCGGAAACAGGACCAGCAAGTATTTCTATTGGCGGATAAGTACATAGAATTGGCTGAATATCGTTAAAAACTTTGAAAAATTATTAGCAGCCAATAAATCGTGTTTGAAGTATATTATAGAATACCTATTATTTAGAAATAAGTTCTTTGTCACGGAATATAAGTGATCGATTTCTTTGCAAAAAACACATTTAAAGCAATAGATATTTAATATGAAACTTATGTATTTCCTGGTTCGAAATCTATTTGTAAGAAATACAGATTTCCACAAAGGAAAATAGGCACATAATCCTAAGGGATCTCTTGGGATGAAGTTATAGATACGAACTAAATCACTCGCGACGAAGTTGAGAAAACCAATTTCAAAACGGGAGTTAGATAGTTATTGTTTGTTACTGATGATGGCCTAACCGCCGAAATCGATTTAATATTGTAACTCTTTATTTTTCATGGGAATAGACAACGCCGAAAAAGGTCAAATTTAAAAATAAAAGCGACTTATATATGGAAATTTTCAGTATTTCAATTGTTGAATAACCTTGAGGTCACATGTTTCCTATGAGTTGAGCACATAGTGAATAACACGATGTGACCGAAGAGTGGTCAAGTGAAATGAGATTGCTGTTTTTTGGAAGTATAGGTACAGAAAAATACCAGGCAACATATATATAAATAAATGCAATTCATTCAATAATTAACACAAAAAATAAACCAGTTTATTCAATATTATAATAAATTAAAGGGCGCCCCCTTCTGTCCGCGCCCCAAGCGGCCACATGGTTCGCATGCGCCTAGGACCGACTCTGGACAAAATTTATAATAAGCTCGATTTCGTCTAGAGAAAATTCCATTGGAAATCAGCTGATGTGATAGTCGTAGTTTATAAAGCGATTTTTACTGCTCCAGCTTTGATTTGCTCCCATGTTGATGTTATTTTTTCCAGTCAAAGTTAGGAGAGCAAACGGACGAATTTACAGCGACCCGGGTAGTTTCATTCGATTCCATGAGATGATATTATCTATAAATGGCACCCCAAGAAAAAGTACGCTTATTTCAGAAGTTTTCCAGATCTCGATTTTTTTGAAACTTTACCTAACCCTTAAATTTTACCCATTACGGTTGATCGATGCCGAGGTTCTAGGACCACCCATATGTGATTTTCGAACCAAGTTCCGTCCATTGGCCCAGTAGTTATAAAGAGAAGCTTTAGATGGTGGCAGATGGATTTTTTTAAATTCGATACGATGCATTATAATGATTTTATGATTTTCATGGATTCTATACATCTTCAAACGTAAACCAACAAGTTTTGAGGAGGGGTTGAAAAACGTTTTCTCGGTCGATTAGAAAGGTTTATTACTGAAAACAATCAACCACAATAGCTCAAAGGACCTGCGACACGTCATATTCAGTGACTGCGCGCATAAAACCTTGTGACTGACGTAAAGGTCAGACAAAGAGTTAAATAGGAGCGGGCGTGTGAGATGCCGTAATTTCTTTCACCGCTGATAAAAGCCCCATTGTTTGCCTTTTGATCACCTGACGGGTTTCAGCCGCTTTGTGAGCAAGCTCCTCATCAGTCACCCGAGTTTGACCTACTGGCCCCATCTGCTACAAATGATCCGGAAATCGAGGGCGAGTAAGACGCGACATTGAGGCTTGACTGAGAAGGCCCCTGATGTCACCGCGAGCAGATGTCAAAACAAAACTGTCCCATCTCGAGAACTGCCCTTTCAAGAACCAGTTCCGTTACCAAACGTCAGTCTCAAACGTATTCGCTTCGAGAACCTTTGATGACGTTATTTATAACCCTGAAAGATCCCATTTCGACTTACCGTAGAAACGGATCCAGGTCAATACTAAATAAGAGACACGTAAATGAATGGACCGTTTCCAAGCTACTCAAACCTATGTCTAATCGTTTTGGTTTATTATTTCCAATAATGAACCTTTGTAGTCGATCAAGAACCACCCCCCTAACAACAACCTTCAAAATTTGTTAGTTTACGTTGCAACCAGATTTTGTGGCATCACTGATAGTTTTTTGCCCTCTCCATACACTATAATACATTTGAATATATGTAGCCATGGCTTCGAGATGTTTTTAGCAACTCAAAATAGGTTTTTCTTACTAGACGTTCAACAGCACGGCCAACCCCTCATAACCAGTGCCATCTAGATTCAATTCATCTTCATATTCGACCTCCGTAACATCATTTTAGGCGTAAATCTGAGCTGTTTGTCTAACTAATCTGTATTTTGCCAAAAGGATTGATTTAGGATATTTTCTTATTTTTGAGATGCGAGCTTGCGAGCATCCAGACCACCAAACTATAAAAATCAGTCATCTATTACGTAGGCCTGTTTCATAATAAGGAGGCCGGTTTATTATGCGGAGGCTGGTGGTGGGGGAAATGAACTAACTACATCCTGATTCCGACTCTCGCGACATTGAAAATCGTATCTGTACCCAACATTCTTTGAGACTTCGTCTTTTCTCATTTTATTTCCATTCGTTCTTTCTGTGATGTGAAAAGAGTCTAGGCCTTGAAGCATTTTAAAATTTGAAAATACAGTGATATACGCCCTAATCAGAAATCGTTTTTGGTTAGATGGTCGAATGGTAGCGCCCTCCCCCTTATTAGGTAGAGTTACCTACGTAACTACATAACATTATACGCAAAAGTTTTGAAGTTTACCTTACTATGAATGAGGACTAGTAGAATAGTAACAAATCGCTAAAATTTGCACACTGCAGTCCGTTAGATTTTCATTTTTCACTCTTTGTGGGAGTCAGTCGGGCTCGTTTCAGTGAGGTTGGAGTCAGTTGGGTGACTCCCGTGAACTAGCCTGAGAAGGTCTGCCTTGACTAACACCCTATGTTGTCAGTATCAAACGTGTTAAAGAGAATAAACAAAATTTTGTTGTCCGTAGGTACACTCTGGAGTTAGTAGAGATTTTCATTTTCAACACTCCATAGGAGTCAGTTGGGCTCTTTTCAATGAGGTAGGAGCCAGTCGGGTGACTCCCGTGAACTAGACTGAGAGGGTCTGCCTTGACTAACACCTATAGTCGTTAGTATCAAACGTGTTAAAGAGAATAAACCAAATTGTCTTGTCGGCACACTACAGTTACTTAGATTGTCATTTTCCACCCTCTGCGGATTCAGTCGGGCTCGTTTCAGTGAGGTGCTAGTCATTTGGGTGACTCCCGTGAACTAGCCTCAGAATTTATGCCTTGACTAATACCTTTCGTCGTCAATATCAAACGTGTTTAAGACAACAAACAACATTTGTTGTGCGTACACTGGAGTCAGTTGGAATTTTCATTTTCAACTCTCTGTGGGAGTCAGTAGGGCTCGTTTCGCCAAGGTAGAAGTAGGGATTATGTTAAGTAGTAACTGCAAATTATAATGTTGACGACAGGCAATCCCGTAATTACCTGCTCCAATTCTTATTAGAACAAACCCGATGCATTTCTCGGATATCCCTGATCCCTCTGGAATCTGTGTTGAAACCAGCGAATTGTACGTAGTTGAGTAACTCGTGTGAAACTCGAGTAGGTCTACGGTGGAGTACACCATTCTTCGTCAGTATCATAGGTGTTAAAGCAAATAACGTTTCTTTATTCGGACAATTCAGATTATAACAAGCTTTCTAAAAAAAGCCTTCTGTCTTTAAATTGGTTTTTTTTTAAATTAAACTCCAACTTTTCTTCTCAGGAACTGGGGCTTTATCTGGGAGATTAATATTAAAAAGTGTAAAATATCTACTTACTTATAGTTTTATTTTTTTGTTAAAAGTCGAATTTAAAGTTATGTTTTTTTTTTTTTTTTTTTTTTTTATGAAATTTAAAATTGTTTCCGTTTATGTAGGTAACGATGTTTTTTCGTATGTTTTACGTAGTTCCCTGGTGACGGTAATTATCTATAAATTTAGAGTTCATAAAAAAAATACAAATAAATTTTGCTCAAGTTTTGAGTGTCTTTTCGGAAGTTAATTGAATTTGAATTTTTTATCTTAACCATTTCTAGAAATATTCTTTTTTGCAAACTAGATTCCCTTCCTGAAATTTTGAAATTTTTGAAGTCTATAGTATGTCCTAAATATCTGCAATGGGCAACCAACGCGTTTTTTTGTATCTTCTTGTCGTAGATCCGATTCATGTTTTGAAAAACGACGCCAAACGGACTGAGACGTTTCCCCCACATACACTTTTCCACACCCACCACTACCACAAGGGATCTGGTAGACCAAGTCTGAACGTTCTTCTTTTGGTGTGAAATCAATTATTTTGGAAAATGTGGTCTGTTTGTATCAAGTGCTCAAAATGCAATTATGACGTGTTTATAGGGCTCGAAAATCTTTGCCATTTGTTCTACCACCTCTTTCACGTAAGGCATTGAATAATATTGGACTGGTTGTTGTTGTTGAGTTGAAGAATCTCCTTGAAGAAGACCCAGTTCCTGGAGAGAAACGTTGGAGTTTAATTAAAAAAACAATTTAAGGACAGGAGGACTTTTTTATAAAGCTTGTTAAAGAAAATAAACGAAATAGTTTTAAATAACTTTCAGCAAATAATTCCTTATTATAAAGTAATTTCTATGCACTCACCCAATTCGTGGATCCTGGGGGCAGCGGCGGGCGGCGCCGTGGAGGCGGGGGCGGGCGGCTGTTTGAGGACGGAGACGGGGACGATCCCCTCGGGCGGGGGATCGAGGCCGCTGGACGGCATCTTCACCAGCCTCCAGTCCGGCTGCCCCTGCACCACGTCGACCACCTCGACCTGCAAATATCAAGATTTCATTGACATGTAGAACTTAGTATTTACAAGAAAGAATTATTTAGAAAATGAAGAGATGTGCAGGGTATTCCAAAAGTAAACCTCCCTCCTCTGACTTTTTTCCACAATTTTTGCGATATCGGAGCGAAACGTGGAGAGCGGTTTTGGGGTGCCTGATACTAAGTTTTAAGAGAATAAAATCAAGGAAAAATCCAAAACTTTTTGGACTCCCCTTCGGTATTGAGTACTTCGGAAAACATTTTTCCATTTTTTGCCTAGTGGCAGCTCATTTTATAGATTTTTTAGTGCTGAACAAGATGGTGTGCGCAAAAGTATATTATACCTACTCAAAGGAACCCGCTACCTGTACTTATTATTTATTCATGGACCATGAGTTATGCGCACATAGTGCCCGCACACATTTTTAATATTTACAACACATCGGAGTATTTGGCCCTCAAAAAAGGAATCCCGGATTTCCACTTTAATTTCTGAATTACGAGTATTATGATTGCATGAGGACCTCTCTATCTGTGCCGTACATACTAATCAGCTGAGAGATCTTGATGAGGGTTTTCCAAAAAGGTGCAATATGATGTGTACTGGGTGACTAGGAGTGGTTCAACCGCGTGTAAAGGAACCTAATGACGTCATAAGGGAACCCTCACCAAGTCCGACTGGTGGGAAGAGGAGATGGTTCACTCAGTGCCACCCACCTAAGACCTAAATTCATTTTCTTTAATCAGTTTTTGACAGAAGGAACCAATTTGCTTTTTGAGCTGAAAATTTGCAGTCGGGGTATGGGTGGGGGGGAGGGGATATCAAAGGTGCCGAATGCGATTCAGACTAAAATAAAAATCTAACACCTGAAAGCTGCCCATACCCGGATTTGGTTACATTTTCAGACGTTTTCGAATTTCGTAAGTCTTCTCTAACCTTTCTCTACAAACCGCTCGACAAAAGAAGCGTCCTCGATTTAGTTCAAAGTTCATGTTAATCAAATCCGTCGAGCCCCGTCCAGAGTCAAGGGCGGAGGCGCGACAGCGGATCGTTGATATTGTCCGAACCGGGCGTCCCATATGTGGCGTCCCATATGTGGTCTACCCCATATATGGAAGACGTGACTAAGGAAAACGGCCTTCAAATATTCTGATGATCTCTGCGTTTATATATGTATATCCACCGAGACGCCTTCCTCGTCGCTTCACGTTTTTTTGGCGTCTACGCTCAAGCCACCTCCTCCCGTTCGCGTCGCGCTTATTCTTATTTGGGAATTGAGGTAATAGTGTGAAATGTTTTCGCTTCCTCGCGAAGGATCAAAGAAACTCAGTCGTGCTAGGAAGCAAATAAGTATGTATATTTTTACATTTTTGTTTACCTGAACGAGCTGCAAATATACTCGTACTTCCCTCTTGCATGGCACTAAGCGTATTCTTCCTTATCCATAAATCACACATCGACGAAAACATTGGTATAAGAAGAAACTCAACTTTTGGGAAATGGGGTTGTGCGAAAAAATCAAATATTAAAACAATCCAAACCCGACAAAATATAATACTGAGAAGTATAGTTCGGGCCCCCTGGTTCATGTGGAATGATGATATTCATCGAGACTTGAGGGTAGAAACGGTCACCGAAATTATCGCCAAATATGCAAGGAAGCACGAACATCGCCTCCACAAACACGAGAACCTGGAGATGCTCAACGTTTTAAACAACGAAGGAGAACTTCGGCGACTTAAGAGAAATAAACCTCTGGACCTAATTGTGCTGTGAAAATAGTGATAGTGTAATCCAGTGTTTTTAACTGTTCTTGATACAAGTATGGGCCAGGTTTTGCTGTAAACCTCCCCCCTTAGTGAGCTTATCATGAAATGAAATATTGCTACATGAAGTGTACTATGTTTCAGTCGCAATAAATAAATCACGAAAAAAAAAAAAACTTTTGGGAAATAGCATTTTAAGATTTTGTAGGTGTATCACAGGTGCCGTAAAACTTGATGAGAATTTTTGTAGAAAATAGAGCTATTGTTTAAGAAGAAAAAAGTGTTTAATTTTTTTTTTTTTTTTTTTTTTTTCAATATTCCAAAATTTTTTCATGGAAATACATTTTGAGGCAACTGAAACGATTCCTGGAATTTATCACTTTTTCATATCCGCCACCACACTAACCAGTAAGGTTGTGCGATAGGCGAAAATCAGCCGAGTGTTTAAGAAGCTTCTCAGTGCCAAACGGACGCTAAAAGAGATAGAATGAATGCTCTGTACCGGGAGACGGCGATCCGACTATTGATTTGGCCCAAATTGGATGATAATGATGATTGGATGATAATGGTGATTATGATGATTGGATGAATTGGATTTGTTTTTGATTGTGGCTTGGCATCTTTTGTTCACGGAGCGTATTTTTCACGGGGGGAGGGGGGGGGGGGGAATATAATTATATCGAGAAAAAATCACAAACACACAAAATATAAACATATGAAAAACTGTTTCAGAGTGCCACAAAACGGATTTCAATAATACAAATTTTAGAAAATTTTGAATTTGAAATTTTTGAGCCATTGTAATACTTAATAATATTTAATATTTAAATAATTTATGATAAATATTTAAATATTTAAATTAATATTTAATTTAAGTAATATTTAATTTTTTACGAAAATTTACACAGAAAAAACTGCCAAGTTGGGTGCGGCACATAGCTTCCTCATTTACCTATCATGAATGTATAGATCACCGAAAAGTTTTAAATGATCTTGAAAAATTCCATAGCGGAAAAGAGTAAATCGAGAAGTAGCGTGAAACGTCATAATTGGTTAATTAAGAAACGAAAAAATGATACTCCGTATAATTTATGATCGCGCATACGCAAAATGAACTGATTAGTTGGAACAATGAAATAGGTTCGATACCATCTATAACCTAACCCTTGTATTCACTGGCCATTTGGTCAAAATCGGATGAAAACTGTGGAAATTAAGGTCGTTACCAATATATCACATTGGCGGATGCGCAGTAGCTATTAATGATACAATCATGTTGAAATTGATATGGGGTAATCAAATTGTCTTCTCTCAACTATCATCCAAACTTAAACGAAATCGAACGACTAGGGTGTGAAAAAAGGACATAATGGAATATACTTTTGCGCATGTGTAGAGTAAAGTATTGATTCGGTAACAATGAAACTGATAGGGGACCATCTACACTCTAGCCTAATATTTATCTATGACAACCAAAAAATCATTACTGTTACCTTGAAAGTTTTTGAGATCTCGATTTTTAATGCCGAGCTTCTGGGATGAACTAGACCCCGAATGTGATTTTTAACCCAAGCTTCATCAAGAAGGGTTGTGATGTGATCTCCGAAGTCAAATTCTTACTCATTTAACCTATGAAGCTAACATTTGAAATGGAAAACCCTTGGGACATCTAGAAACGAATCATAAATTCTGGAGCCCCCCAAATTAGCTGAGTGAGATCCAGAGCTAAATTCTTTGTTATTCAACCTATGAAGCAGAAATTTGAAATGGAGGCGCCTTGGCAAATCATAAAGTCTAAAGCCCTCTAAATCAGCTATGTGAGCTCTCGAGCTCATTTCTTTGCAATTCAACATACGAAGCTAAAATTTGGAATGCAGGCCCCCTGGGACACCTAAAAACGAATCGTAACTTTTGATGCCCTGCAGCTGAGCGAGCTCCGGAGCTAATATCTTTGCTATACAACCTATAAATAATAAATTTTTACTTATCAAAAGTATAACCTTTTTATCACTCTATAGCCTTTAGGCGCAAGGTGTTTTTCAACAGTCAAAATATATTTTGATGGTGCGTACCTGCTGACCCTTTGTCACGGACAGCTGGCCGGGGCCCGAGGCGACGTGGTCGTTTATGACCCAGGTCATTTCCACGCCTCCAGTCTGAAACACAAAAGTAAACCAATATTGTAAAACAGATTTTTCGATTTATATGTAAATTGTTATAAATTATTTTTGTTTGTGTTGGATCCTGCAAAGAGTAGACTCATCACCCGCGCCATGTTCATTTCACCTAACTACGTACTGTTATTTAAAGTATTGGGAAATGAAAGAAACTCCGGCTTATATTTATTAATTATTATCATATTTGTTTAATTATTATTAGTTGATCATTATATTTGAATATGTTTCTGTTGATTTACTACCGACGAGGTAAGTTTGAAATTGAACAGAGTGACTGTACCATGAGTCAAATCGCATATTTTTAACTCACGTTAATTTTGCGTTATCCCACTACTTATAGGCTGAAATTTTTATCAAGCGCGGTGTCTTGATTTGCATAAGTTTTAATTAATAAATTATAATCAATAACGGCGATACTTTAATCATCCCTGTAAATCTCTCTTAACAAAAAAAGAATATCTTCATGAGTCATGAAAGCTGGTTAAAAGCAGTGGTTGGAAATAGTTTTAGGGAGTTATAGTGTCAAATAAGAAAAAGTTCCAGTCACGCAGCATGATCCTATGAGCGAATTTTCGTAAATTATCGTATTATATTATGTTACTTTGTTTTAAACTTTGAGCACTTTAAGTAAGTTAATTTTATGGCAAATATCCTAAATATAAAGTTTTGTTAAATAAAATTTTATGGCAAATAAACTCGTTCTGGATCATATTCTGTGATTCAAAATAGATTTTGAATGTTTAGCAATTTTTCAGTTTTTTAATTAAGTGTTTCACCAATATTAATAAAATTTACTTAAGTACATTTTTCACCATAATTTTGTCATTAAATTTTTTAATGTTCTTGCTCATTGCTGATACACTTCTTTTGGCTAAAATTATGTTGAACAAATATATATTTAAGGATTTTTAGACGTTTTTTTAAATTTTTAGTGATTTTATGAGCAAATTTTTCAAAATTTGACCAATTTAATGTGCTCAAAAAGTGTTGAACAACCAACTCATCCTTTATTTTGGAAACCTTGATTTTTTGGCGCAAGAACGGAATTTTTATCTCAATCCTAAGGAGAATTATCGTCTGGAATGAAACAACATAAATATATGAAAAAGCGTTAAACTCTAGAATTCATTTCAGAATGTCTCAAAACGGATTTCAATGAAGAAATTATTCGAAAATTTTGATTTTAAAATTTTTGGAGCCAGTGCAATAGCTTCATTTTCTACGAAAATTCACTAATAAACTACGTTCGAATAATTGGCACCTATGACTGTTTTTAAATGTAATAGAATATGGAATAGTCAGGATATAGGGGAATGTATGCACAGAACACAAACAATGTTGAATGAACGGTAAGGACCTGATAGGTGATCATTGAACACATAAGGGAAGACTGCTGATGTAAGAACAAACCGGTTAGTTGAGATAAGAACGGTAAATGGAAGGTACCTGCAATAAATAGATAGTTGTAATGCCACATCTGCATATTGCGTTGGTTGTCGTTGAGTTGTAATTGATCGAAGACATCTAATCGCACAAAACAACGAAAGTCTGTCATAACACTATCTCTATGCGTTTCTATTTTATAAAGAAGGTAATTTTCAACGAAACTGTGTGAATATGTGGCGAAAGTTACCGTTCGAACTCGGTTCAATGAATAAATACGAAATTGACAATGTATGATCGCGGGAGGTTGCGAGCGGACAAAGTGAGAGACAGTTTAGCTTCTCCCCCCAACAACTGAAGCACGCTGCTTGAATACTTGATTACTTATTAAAGTCGAGCCACGGACGCGAGGGTTTTAATAATATTTTTTATATTATTCAGCCTTTAGGTTTTACGCCTTAAATATTCATAGTGGTAGCTACGGAATTTCTTTAAGTATTACGATCCATTCCGAACGGAATATCAACACCGTGGTGAACGTCGAAGAAGTTTCGTCGTACGACCTCTTAAATGAAAGAGGGCAATAAAAATTATTAAAAGCGGTAATTACAACTGACCGAACGACGAACTATTTATTCGTTGTTTATAATAGCTGTGTTCCCGTGCTCCGCTACGGGCAATTTATGGTTATTAAATAGCACCCTGTACTATGTAAGGTGGCTTCGTACTTTGTCAAATATTTACATGATATACGTACCTATGTGTGTTAATTATATAAATATCGCTATTATAGCACTGGACCACTGGATATCTCTAAATTGCCAACTGTAAATCTTTGAGGGAGAAAATAACCTCTCGACCTCACAAGACATCACCACCCCGTCAGACCTGCCAGGTACACAATGTAAGTGATCCCTTCATGTAAGTGAAGACTTCATTAGTCCAGAAGTTTCTTCAGGAGGCTGTCAGTAAGACACCGATGAACACCGTATGACTTCCTATATTTACTTTCCGGGCGAGTAGGAAACTGATAACTGTCTTCTAACCATCCCTAAAAATTGCAACAAACTCCTGGTTTTGGGAGAATACTAAACATGGATAGAGTAAATTCAACATTGAAAATTCTTGCTCGCCTGATGTTTTGAAGTTCGAATCAATTTGAAAAGCCAGCTCAATTAGATTAGCAAGTCAATTTCTATACATTCCAGTATCTCTATCTAGCGATCTTTGACGGAATTCAGAGCTTGGCCGGCTATTCATTAGATTCGCTAACAGCGCATTAGAAATCGCGCTTAGAATTTCGAAGGTGTTTTTCGATGTTCGAGCCCTTAGGAAAAACGAACCATTCGACGTACAGCGTTTTGGATGGTTTCAATCGATTCTTTGGGATCATATTTATCATTGACAAGCAAGAAATCATTACTTTTACCTTGAAAATTTTTGAGATCTCGATTTTTGAATGTTTAGCCATTTATTGCTACCCTTTAGGGTTGACACAAATTTATATCAAAGTTTTAGGACATCTAGAACCCAAAATGCGATTTTTAACGCAGGTTTCATGAAGTTTGGTCTATTGATTTCGTAGGAAAAACGCTAACGGCGGACGGACGGATTTTTATTTATTTTAATTTAATTTTTTTTTTTTTTTTAATTTGATTTTTGGGTTCTACGCATCTTGAAACAAAAACCAAAAAATTTTCAGGGGGGGTTAAAAAAAAAAAAAAATTTATTGGTCGATTACAAAGTCATTTTTGAAAATAATAAACCAAAAATAGGAAAATTCCCAACTTCGATCAAATATAGGAAATATTCACAAAACTGCCAAAATATACTGCTTAAATTTCTATTTATCACACGCTAAACGCTTCAGATAGGTACCCTCAGAACGGAAAAGTCGAACTATGTACACTATAAAAAAACACATATGCAAGATATGGAAATATCAGTCGCTAATTATGACAATGAAAAGACAGTTAATGAAGCAGTACCCCCCACACTAACGCTTATCTAATTGATGTGGAAATGCCTTTTATATGTGTTTCTTCGAGCGTCGCCAACTCTGCCCTCTGAGACGGAAACACAAATTCTAGATTCTTTCCTCTTCCACCTCAATCTTAATAGCGATCGGAGTTCGCACTTTATTCGAGAGAAGGTGGCAGCGGTTGAAACGCTCAAGTAACGAGAAGTGGGAGCTCCCCCCCGACGTATTAAGCAGATGAAAGGGGAGATTTTCTCTCAGAGCAACAAGAGAAAATAGGCCCTTTGTGCTAAGAGGCGCCATCATCGCATCACTTCTCACAGTTATCATCTCTACCGACCCTGTTCCTTACCCTTTCCGTTATATTTCGTTTAGCCTGGGCCATTTTTTTTTTTTTTTTTTTTTTTAGTATGAAGTTTATTTCAACCAATACAACTTAACTTAACCTCTACCGGGTTAAATAATCGCATTAGCCTGGTCCTCCACTGGAAGCGACTTAAGCGACTAAGCGACAAGGCGACTTCCGCGAGGCGACTGGGACGCGACTGAGCTCCTCCATTGGAGGCGACTTAGTCGCGCGAAGTCTGTGGTGGTGTGTAGTAGACTGCATTTATTTTTGGTAAAATGGACGACATAGATAGTTATTATTTGCTGGATAATGCTCTCGCAAATTTCCTTCGGATGAGAAGGAAACGACGAATGTTCTGGATGAACCCAATATTGACAAGGGGGCAAAGTTTGGGTGAATTCAACCACCTCCACGACGAGATGAAGGAAGATTCAGAGAAGTTTCGAAATTATAAGATGGACCTACAAACGTACGAGTACATCTTGAATGCTATACAAGCTTCGATCACCAAATCGTCCAACTTCAGGGACACGATCTCACCAGCAGAACGCGTGTGTGACTCTCAGATAGTAAAGTAGTAAAGTATTAAAACCAGATAATTATTACGTTTTTACTTGTAATTATTGCTGTTAATCATAATAAGGGAATGTAATGAAAGTACAGAAACAAAAAATTCAGCGTAACTCCTAAAGAAAATACGTTTTTGATAGTGAGTGTTAATTTTAACAAGGTAATGTAATTGAGGCGCAAAAGTGAAAAGTTCAACGTAACTCTTCTGGAAAATTAACATAATAGTCCTGTAGATGTTGAGGTTCGCCATTCACAATCGAAGGGTGCGCCGAGAAAACATGGGAAGGGGAAGCCAGGTCGCTCGAAGACAAGCGATTGATCCCATCCGGATGGGATCAGTCGCTCGTCGCCTCAAAATACGCGATGTCGCGTCGCTCATGTAGCTTGCAGTGGAGGAGCTCTAATACGTTTCAAGCTTATGGGATTAGTCGCTTATATACGGACGAATATGCTTAGTCGCATAGTCGCTTCCACTGGAGGACCACCCTTAGCTTCGTTCTAAGTGTGCTTTCTGCGAGATCGGAACGGTTCGCAGTGCCAGAACGCCCAGTTCCGGAACGTTCTGAGTTAGCAGTGTTTTGCGAAGGAACCCAGTTCCGAACAGTTCTGACAATCCCCGTTTTGCTTCCGAGACTGCAAGGCAGCGGAAGCTTTGTTTTCACTTTCGAAATGAAAAAAAATTTTTTGCTCCAAAATCAAAATTTCCACTCGCATTTTGCGTTTCAGAGCCTCCTGAACAAATTTGTTTCCGTGTCTGTCTGTCCGTCCGTCCACATTTCCTTGTAACAGCCATAACTTCCACAATTTTAATCAGATTTTAACGAAATTTTCAGGGATCATGCGGGTTAAGCTCTAGATAGTCCCCTATCAACTTCATCATGATCGAATCAACGGTAGCTTCTGCGCAGGCGCTAACGTGAATTCCTTGTGACGGTCATAACTCGGTCAATGTTGAACGGATTTCGGTCAGATTTTCAGGGATGATGTGGGTAAGGTCCCTTGAGGTCCCATAAGACAATCATCATAATTGCATTAACGGTACGCTCTGCGCATGCGTGAACGAAATATTCTTGTTACGGTCCTTGCAACAGCCGTAATTTCCACAATTTTGATGCGATTTTCTTCAAATTTTTAGGGATCGTGCGGGTATTAGCTCTACATGGTCCCCTATAAGTTCCGTCATGATCGAATCAACGGTAGCCTCTGCGCAGGCGCAAACAAAATTTTCTTGTTTCGGTCATAACTCAGGCAATTGTGAACGGATTTCGGTCAGATTTTCAGGGATGATGCGGGCAAGGTTTCTGGAGGTCCCGTATCACATTCTTCGCGATCAAATCTTCTTCAGTTTTGATCCGATTTGGTCCCATATTAAAATCAAAATTTTCCGTATTAATTTAATTTATTATATGTTCCATTCAGCTTCCAATTTCCCACCTTATTAATTCCCTGATGCCAGAACCGATCGTTTCTAGTTTTCTGGAATTTAATGGTGACGTACTGTGAAGGTCACGAGGAAGCTCATGTGCCATTTCCTTGGCAGTGTATTTTTTTTTTTTTTTTTCGGAACTGTCAGAACTCGAACGCAAGGACGTAGTTAACGCATGCGCATTTCACAATTTTTCGGATCTCGTGGAGTAAACAACTCTCTTCTTCTTCATCGAAATCATACTTAATCATAATTTAGTCTCTGTACGTTAGTATAAGTAGGTACCTATTCTATGATCGAAATGTCAACTAGCTCGTCAAGTTCGGAAAGCGATATTTTCGACGATGGTGTTTGGTTTGTAAATGATTAGGACGAGATTGAAGTTATAGTTGGATCTCGTCTACATCCACGAAACTCAAATTTTTTCGAGTATACTCCTCAGTCATCGTGGATTTTTTTTTTTTTTTTTTTTATTGTATTGCCGTGGGGTAATAGTTAAGCAATATTCACGGGCATAATAAGTAATATATTCACGGGAACTAAAAATATTCTGAAAAAGAGCACCAGAAGGTAACACGAGTTGAGTGAAGTTACAAAAAAAAAAAAAAAAAAAAAAAAAAAAAACACAGATTATTCCACTTCCAAGTTCTGAAATCGTTCGCAGTACAGAACGTGGTTCCACAAGTTCCGGAACGCCACGTCCCAGTTCTGATGAGTTCGAGAACTGTCAGAACGAGCACTGAGAACGAAGCTATTATAACTCTTTAGGTCGGTAAAAATGGTAGGGCGAAGTGTTGAAGGTTTAAGCGGGTGAATGTGTAGGTAAACGGGGTCTTAGCAGCTCCGGCAAACATGAATACAAGTCCGCTCCCCAACACCTCCGCCACTCTAACCAACGTTAGCAATTCCGCTTCGTTGCAGCTGCGCCAGAGTGAAACGTCGGCCAAGTTGGGTGGGCAGTATAGCTTCCTCACGTAATGTAACATGGACGTTTAGATTTAGTTAAAGAACAAAGTACGAATCGAAATGATGGTTAAGCCGACGTTATAAGAAATTATTGTTTGGGCATGCGCACTGTCGGCAACGATTTTTATCGGGAAACGTGCAGGAGCTAATACGCAAAATCCTTGAACATTTCAAAAAAATCGGACCATTAGTTTTGTCTGTATCAATTTAAGTTTTGCGTATGCGCTATAGTTATTACTCCACCAATCGCGATATAATTCATAGGGAATTTTCCTGGAACATATACCCAACTAATTCCCGAGTTTGAACGTAATCGGTCTGATAGATGATGAGAAATCGACGTTATAATTAATTAACGTTTGCGCATGCGCAAAGACTACTATTTATGTGACGGCAATGAAAGTTGTAGGGGACCGTCTAGCAGCTATACCGCACAATCCCTGAAATTTTTGTCAAAATCATTCCTTTAGACTAGGAGTTATGCCTGTGTCAATCGATATTAGTTTCGCGCATGCGTAATGGTTATTACTCTACCAATCGTGATATAATTTATAGGGCATTTTTGTTGTACATATACCCAATCATCTATGGAGTTTGAACGAAATCGGACCAACTTGCAAACTTGTTTTCTCTCAACTGTGACGACCAGCTATTTGCATGGTGGGCCCCTGATTAGATGCCAGAGGGAGTTCAACCGATTGATGGGTTTATCGTCGGATGTCGACCTCCTTTGTTTAAGTGAGCTGGCGTTCAAGAGACATTGTAAATTATTGCTATAGTCAAGAAGTTCCTAAATTATTTATGTTGCCCCATTCTTCAAAGTGTTTTGTTGTGCTTTTGTTGTGCATTGTTGAGAATTGGTGATCTGTTTTTTTTTTTTTTTTTTCTTTTGCCATATAAAGCTTGTTATTGTTTGTTGTGAGATTAATGTTATGGAATGTAGCGTAGCATTGTTAAGTAAAATCTAGATTAAAATAGATATTATTATCATAAAACTGTAAATTGGGCAATTTCGCTAGTAAATAAAATTAAATAAATGAATAAACTGATGATGAGAAATCGACGTTATGAGAATTCACGTTTGCGCATGCGCACAGGCAACAGTTGATTTAACGGCATGGAAAATTATAGGAGACTGTCTATGAGGCAACCCGCACAATCCCTAAAAATTTCATCGTAATCGGACTGAAACTTGATATAGTTTTAGGCGTGTCAAGAATTTACCACAGACATACAGACACGGAACTAAATCCGATCAGCAAGCTCTGAAACACAAAAAGAAAGTGGAAATTTTGATTTCGGAGGATACAAATTCTTTGATTTCTATCACGAACACAACTACCTACCTCCGGTAGTGAGAAAGCAAAAGGATTCATGGACAATCACACAAAATATGCTGTTGAATGCTGTTGAATTTTTAATTTACATTGCTAAGTGCGAAATGTTGCACAAATTTCGCATTGTAATTTTTGTCATTTTATTGTAATACATTTTGTTAAATGTTTTTTTTTTTTTTTTTTTTTTTTTTTGTGAATTTCTACTTGCAGCACTGTGTACGCGTTTCGCAAAAATAATTCTTTAAATTTATCTTTTTTCGTAGAAATCAAGTAATGAGCCTGTAGTTTTTTCTAGCACAGAATGTATAGCCTTGGCATCTCCAACCGAAAACGAAACGTTTATGTGTACCCAACGAAAATGTGTTGCAACAATCGTATCCCGTGACGTATTGCTAGGGAAATTGTACTTCCTCATTTTTCATCCAACGAAATTCGTTGACGATTCGTTCGAAAGCTCACGATTTAACTAACTATATTATGTCAACTACTGCCAAGTGAGTGGCCAACAATCTGAGTTATGAGCATGGTTATTTGAATAATTGTTTATACGCAGGTGATCATTCTCAATAATTGATATTGTGAACATGATTGCAACCGCTTGTTAATTTCTGATGATTTTATTGAGCTGGTGGTGAGTCGTTGCGCGAAATTGATATGAGGTGATCAAGTCATGTTCTTCCAACTATCACCCAAATTTAAACGAAATCGAACGACTAGAGTGTGAAAAAATAGAGCATTATAGAATTTACGTTTGCACATGCGCAGAATGAAGTATTGATTTGGCAACAATGAAACTGGTGGAGGACCATCTACAATCTAACCCGCGCATTCTCTGACAATTTCATCGAAATACGATGAAACTGTGGAAATTAAGGTCGTTACAAGTATTTCACATAGGCGCATGCTCAGTAGCTTTTAATCATACAATCCTGTTGAAATTGATATAAGATGATCAAATTGTCATCCCCCAACTATCATCCAAATTTGAGCGAGATCGGACGACTAAGAGCAATAGAAATCCGGAGAAATTTAAAGGGGAGCAGTTAGGAGCAAATCTTCCGGATCGAATCTTCAACTTCTGTTCAAAGTACCAAACAGGAAGTTCAGAAACGTATGGAGGCAGTAGGAAAAAAGGGGGAAGGGGTTACTTTAGGAACACCCTGTATAAATACGTAATTTACCAAGAACCCATATCATTCACGTTGGCCGAATTAAGATCGATCCATCCGACCGCCTTACGAAAGTACATAAAACTTGCAAGACCCTGTCTAGTGATGTTTTGTGGGAAGCTTTGAGCCGTTTTGGCAGGGGTCTGGCAACCCTTGTCGGCTTAGGGGTTTTTTTTCCATCCCTCTAATTGTACGCGTGTGTTGAAATACAGACAGAGTGAACGACAGAGTGAATCGGGGGTGGTTTCGGTCCACTTGTTGAGCCCGTCTCATCCCATTTCATCCATTCAGCTCGAGCGGAGTGGTCGGCACTTTATTTATAAGATGCTTCCCGCCCCCTTCATAACGTGTTTAGGCCTTGAATATACGTGAGAAAGGAGACCAGAGAATATAGACCAACCAGCAGGATATAGAATATCTGGAAACGAATTCTGCTGAATAGGATAGAACTATTTATCCATTAACTACACGTATTAGCGAATTTTTGAAGAAAATTAAGCTATTGCTCTCCCCTCAAAATGTGTAGAATGTGAATTTTTGAAAAACATTTATGCAGAAATCCGTTTCAGGCTATTCTGAATCATATTCTGAAGTTTAACGCATTTTTTAATGTATGTATATATGTATGTATGTATATATGTATGTATATATGTATGTATGTTGCCAGTGGTACCCCCAGCTTCCACCAGGGACTCCTTACGCAGCATCATGTGCACACCGGTGCTTCATGACGAGGCACATAAGTGCCGTGTCAAAAACTCCACTTCTGCTGGACCCGATGGTATTTCCGCCCGACGCTGGAATAAAGCTCCAAAGAATGTTAAGCTGCTCATCCTCAACCTGTTGCTACTATCCGGAAGACCCCCGAAAGCGTTGACCCGTGCCCGCACAATTTTCATCCCAAAGAAAGGGGGAAGTGGGCCTGGAGGCTACCGTCCAATTTCTATTTCGTCGGTAGTCTTCCGCCACTTCCAAAAGGTTCTGGCATCTCGCCTCCAAGTGGCTGGTGTCATAGGTGACGTCCAGAGAGCATTTCGGCCAGCGGATGGCACAGCGGAGAATCTAACAGTTCTCCAAACTGTCATTTCGCTGGCCCGTATCAAGAAACGGCAGCTCCATCTTGCCGCTCTGGACGTCGCTAAGGCCTTTGATACAGTTAGCCACTTTGCCCTGACCGATTGTCTTCGTGGTGTTGGGGCACCAGCTCGATCAATTGAGTATGTTGCCTGTCTGTACCATGAAGGTGTGAGGGTCCTCAAGGCACGAGGTGAGATGTCAGGGGATGTTGTTTTAGGGCGGGGGGTACGCCAGGGGGATCCTCTGTCGCCACTCCTCTTCAACCTGGTCGTGGATACGGCCTTGGGTAAGCTGCCAGCTGAAATAGGGTTTGATCTCGCCCCTGGGGTGCGAGTAGGTGCATTAGCTTTTGCTGATGATGTCATCCTACTCGCAGAAACCCGTGAGGGCTTGCAGATCTCCCTCAACGCATTTGCTGAGCAGCTAGCCAGGTGTGGTTTGGTGGTCAACCCAGCTAAGTGTGGGTCGGTCTCCTTGGTCCCGTCGGGTCGCCAGCATAAGGTGAAGGTAGTGGATGAGGAGTGTTTTGTCTTAGGACAAACTTCCATCCCTGCCCGATCCGTGTTGGAGGTCTGGCGGTACCTTGGGGTCGACTTCATGGGTGTGGCCACTATAGCCGCAAGCCGTGTGGACCTTGGTGGAGCATTAGCTCGTGTCACCAAGGCTCCATTGAAGCCACAGCAGAAGCTGCGCCTCCTTCGCACGTACTTACTGCCAAAGCTAACCTATGGTTAGTCTTTGGCAGGCTTACTGCGGGGAGGCTGCTTGAGTTAGATCGTGAAGTTCGCTCTGCTGTGCGCTCTTGGCTAGGCTTTCCACCTGGTGTCCCAAGTGCTTACATCCACGCACCGGTCAAGGCCGGTGGGCTCGGTATTGTCTCTCTTTCTGCCAGCATCCCATCTTTACGCCGCCAGCGCCTGCTTGCCCTTAGGGGCTCGAGTTGGGAGGTCGCCCGCACTGCTGCTGACCTGGACTTTGTCCGGCAGCAGTTGTTGTGGTGCGATCGAGCAACACCAACTGCTCCAAAACCCAGCTCATCTGCTGAGTTCGCTGCTGCACTGCATGAGTCAGTAGATGGTAAAGAACTCCGACAGTGCTCTGAATCCCCCATTTCTACCCAGTGGGTGGAATGGGCTTCAGAGGGCATTGGGGCCCGCGACTATCGCCATTTTCACGCCGTCCGGGTGGCTACGTTAGCCACCTCGGTGAGGTGTTCGAGGAGTAGTCGCGGGACAGTAGACACCCTTTGCCGTGCCTGTCGGGGTAAAAATGAGAATCTTTATCATGTGGTGCAGCAGTGTCCTCGTACTCACGGTGGCCGCATTTTACGTCACGATGCGGTTGCCAAGCAGATAGCAGGTGCTTCGTCATCTAGCGGTTGGGATGTCGAAAGGGAGAGACTATACCACATGCCGAGTGACCGGGGCAAGAAGCCAGATATCGTTGCGATCAAGCCCGACGGGTCTGCCATAATCCTGGATGTCCAGGTTGTCAGTGGCAGCGTGGACATGGAGCAGACCTGGCGGGCTAAGAAAAGTAAATATGATAGAAATGATCTGCGCCAAGCGATATCTGAGCTAAAAGGAGTGGCACCTAGTAACATCAAGGTCATTGCCGCGACCGTGTCATGGCGCGGGGTGTGGTGCGGGAAAAGCGCCACGGAGTTACTCGAGTTGGGCATCTCTGCAGGAGTACTCCGTGGTATCACCACCCGCGTCCTGAGGGGTTCTTACTTGAACTGGTGGTCATTCTATAGGGGCACTTCCTTTCATCCCATTCTTCCTCCTCGTCCTGCAACTTCCCTTATCCCTAGAGCCGGCGTCGGGTAAACCTGGGCGTCCTCCCCACTTTTTTTATTTTATTTTATTTGTTATTTTCCAATTTAATGGCGTGCCCCCTCCGTCTTTGAGGGGAGGTTAAAAAAAAAAAAAAAAAAAAAAAAAAAAAAAAAAAAAAAAAAAAAAAAAAAAAAATTATATATGTATGTGTCATTCCAGACGATAACTGTCCGTAGAATTGTGCTAGAAACTTCAAACAAATTTTAAAATGCTAAGGACACAAAACGAAAGTTCAAGTTCGTTGGCCAGCATGATCGGATTAGGTACATCTTCGGGTTGAAATTTTCAAAAATGTAGTCAAACATTTCAAAATAGCCTGTTTTTTGCGATTTGTTGTGCGAAATAATTTTTTCAGCATACTAACATGTGGTATATTCGGAATCAGCGTAAAATTTCCTATAAGAACATGTATCAAGTTTTCAAAAATTTCAAAGTTAAAAAATCAGTCAAAAATCGAAATAATGCCGTTCGCTAGTTGTAAAAATCGGTAATATTTGCATGAAACATTGTCCAAATTCAGATTGAACTACTCTTATGGAAGTATCCCTGTATAACCAATCCTAGAACCATGCTGTAACGTAGGTAGTAGGTGCTTGTTTAAAAAAAAAAAAAATATATATATATATATATATATATATATATATATATATATATATAATCACAACTGATGAGTTTACTCTTCAAAAATTCGCTCATGGGGTCATGCTGCATGACTGGAATTTTTTGTTGTTTGTTGCTTGTACCGTAATTGGTTGCCAATCCTACCTTGCTGATCTTGGTCGTTTTGGTATACTATTTTCAATAATGAACCTTTGTGACGACAAAGAAAAAAAAACCCAAATTTGTTGTTTAATGTTTCAAGATGCGAAGAATCCAAAAATCGAATTGAAGAAAATCCGTCCGTCCGCCGTCCACAACTTTTGACATAACCTACTGGACCTTTTAAGTAATAAAACACATTTGGGGTCTGTTGGTCCTCGGAACTCCTTGGAACTCCTGGTGTCAACATTCAGACCGCTAATCTAAGCAGAAAACTGATCTGTGTAAAATCTCATGGCGACTGGAGCTCTGGGAATGCCACGCAGTGGGTAGGCGAACTAAAGAGCAAGTCAGGGTCTAAAGTCTCGTGTCTCAACTTGATTGTTCGCGAACGTCTCGTCGTAGAAATATATTCTGAGAAAATGTCATAAAATGCATTAGGCTTAGTAGACCACTAAACATAGGAAAACGGAGCGATACAATACAGTACGGGTTATGATGGGTTGCTTAGAAATATTCTTTCTCTATCTATATTTGCTTAGAAATATTTTTCTCTATATTCCCCTTGCTGATTTAAATCCAAATATCAACTTTACAATGAAATTCAAAGTTTCTCCTGATAGTGACACAGGTGTCATCATTAGGACACAGACATGATTCATGGAACCTAATGTTGACACCGAACAATATCATATTTTTCTGTTGAAATTGTAGGGTTTTCATGGTATGCCATCTTCCTCATATTATTAATAGATCATCTGAATTTAAATCGTAGTTTTTTCATAAACACTCAGGTGCAAAAAATTTAGCCCACTCTCTAAAATGGAAGATTTTATGAAGTTACGACTAATATTATCTTGTTTTCGACTGGGTTACTGTCTGAACTCATTCAGAGGCATTGTTTGTTGTTTTCTAGCCAGGGATAAAATTGTTTTGATCTCTCAACGATAGGGAATCGTATCGAAGCTGTTTCACTGCCTCCTACTTTCACTTTAACTTCCATCCTGCGATTATGTTGTTCATCTCTTCCACAGTAGTCCTCAGCTGAGGAGCGAGTGTTTTCCTGTAAGTTGAGTGTATTCCAGAAAAAAAAAAAAAAAATTAAGAGAAACAAAATGTCTTTTTCACCGGAAATGGTCGCGGAAACTGTAGCTCTCATTAATGAAGGAAGGTCACTGAGATATGCCAGTCAAATGCTAGGATGGCCTTATGAAACCGTCCGTTTTGCTGTTAGACGTTTCCAAGAGACGAGATGGTACTCTAGAAGGCAGGGTTCTGGCCGCCCATGAAAAACAACAGCCGCTCAAGACAGGTACTTGTACGCCTTAGCTTTAAGAAATCGACGATTAAATGCTTCACAAGATCGTAACTACCTTGAAAATGCAACGGGAGTGGATTTAGGTGTTTGGCCAGTTCGGAGACGATGGTGGGATCGGCATTTGTCTGCCAGAAGACCCGCTCGCGTTCCAAGTTTAACCCGTCAGCACAGGATGTTGTGCCTTCAGTTTGCTCGAAATCACAGTGCTTGAGAACTTGAAGAGTGGAGGGATGTCATTTTCAGCGATGAGTCTAGGTTCAGCCTGCGGGGCCCAGATGGTCGTGAAAGAGAGTGGAGAAGGCCTGGAGAAAGGTTTGTTCCTGCCACAATGACTGGAAGAGAGCTCACCGTCCAAGCATTCGAGCGGCATATCCCAGTGACCTTCCATCATTAATGAGAGCTACAGTTTGGGCGACCATTCCAGGAGGGAAGGACATTTTTGTTCTCTTAAAGCGATTATTTTGGGAGGAATGCACTTAACGTACAGGAAAACACTCGCCCCTCGGCTGAGAACTACTGTGGAAGAGATGAACAACATAATCGCAGTTTGGAAGTTAACGTGAAAGTGGGAGGTAATGAAACACGATCTCGTCTCGTCACGATTCCCTATCTTTGAGAGATCAAAAAAATTTCATCCACCTGGCTGAAAAACAACAAACGAAGCCTCTGAATGAGTTCAGACAGTAACCCAGTCGAAAACAAGAAAATATTAGTCGCAACTTCATAAAATCTTCCATTTTGGAGAGTGGGCCAAATTTTTTGCACCTGAATGAACTTGACCCAAAACATCCAAATTCGTAGACTCACTTCACTAAGCAGCAGAGCTGTGACAATGTCACTGGAGTGACAGAATATGGTTGTCATCAATATCACAACACCCAGACGATTTTTTACGTTCTACATAGCTAGCTGAATCAACCAACCTTAACAATTACTTGCTTATTTTCCGAATGACGTTGATTTTGACAATCTACAGTGTTTCATTTTATCATTTCTTGGATTTGACATTGAAGTGTCAACATTTAGATAAGTGTCAACAATTGGTGCTTTTACCCTAGTGATTATTTCCAACCTTAACAATTACTTTCTTATCTTTTGAATGACGTTGATTTTGATAATTTACAGTGCCCCATTTTCTTATTTCTTAGATTTGAAAATGAAGTGTCAATATTTGGATAAGTGTCAACAATTGGTGCTTTTACCATAGTGATTATTTTGCATGAGCAGTTGCAGTTATTTGGATGAACACACTGTAGAGAATAGTTTTGTGAACTGGTGTAGAATATGTTCAACAGTAGGTACTGGGGGGATTAATGAATCCGAACCATTCCACAACAGGCTGAGGTGGAATGGTGATAATTCCCCCACATTGTGAGAGACCGGAGCAACTACAGAATGGTCGGAAGTAACTTCGCCGAACTTCGCTGGTTCTTGGATTTGAAATTGAAGTGTCAGCATTTGAATAAGTGTCAGCAATTGGTGCTTTTACCCGAGTGATTATTTCCAACCTTAACAATTACTTTCTTATCTTTCGAATGACGTTGATTTTGATAATCAACCGGGACCCATTTTCTTATTTCTTGGGTTTGAAATTGAAGTGTTAACATTTGACTTAACAATTACTTTCTTATCTTTCGAATGACGTTGATTTTGATAATTTACAGTGTCCCATTTTCTTATTTCTTGGATTTGAAATTGAAGTGTCAATATTTGGATAAGTGTCAACAATTGGTGCTTTTACCATAGTGATTATTTTGCATGAGCAGTTGCAGTTATTTGGATGAACACACTGTAGAGAATAGTTTTGTGGGCTAGTGTAGAATATGTTCAACAGTAGGTACTGGGGGAATTAATGAATCCGAACCATTCCACAACAGGCTGAGGTTGAATTGTGATAATTCCCCCGCATTGTGCGAGACCGGAGCAACTACAGAAAGGTCGGAAGTAACTTCGCCGAACTTCGCTAGTTCTTGGATTTGAAATTGAAGTGTCAGCATTTGAATGAGTGTCGGCAATTGGGGCTTTTACCCTAGTGATTATTTCCAACCTTAACAATTACATTCTTATCTTTCGAAAGACGTTGATTTTGATAATCTACAGTGTCCCATTTTAAAATTTCTTGGATTTGAAATTGAAGTGTCAACATTTGGACGAGTGTCAACAATTGGTGCTTTTACCCTAGTGATTATTTCCAACCTTAACAATTACTTTCTTATCCTTCGAATGACGTTGATTTTGATAATCTACAGGGACCCATTTTCTTATTTCTTGGGTTTGAAATTGAAGTGTTTACATTTGGATAAGTGGCAACAATTGATGCTTTTACCCTAGTGATTATTTTCAACCTTAACAATTACTTTCTTATCTTTCGAAAGACGTTGATTTTGATAATCTACAGTGTCCCATTTTCAAATTTCTTGGATTTGAAATTGAAGTGTCAACATTTGGGCGAGTGTCAACAATTGGTGCTTTTACCCTAATGATTATTTCCAACCTTAACAATTACTTTCTTACCTTTTGAATGACGAAAGACATTGATTTTGATAATCTACAGTGTCCCATTTTCTTATTTCTTGGATTTGAAATTGAAGTGTCAACATTTGGGTAAGTGTCAACAATTGGTGCTTTACCCTATTGATTATTTCGCATGAGCAGTTGCAGTTACTTGGATGAACACACTGTAGAGAATAGTTTTGTGAGCTGGTGTAGAATATGTTCAACAGTAGGCACTGGGAGGATTAATGAATCTGCTCCATTCCACAACAGGCTGAGGTGGAATTGTGATAATTCCCCTGCATTGTGCGAGACCGGAGCAACTACAGAAGGGTCGGGAACATGCGGTGCCGTCGCGACGGTCGGATGCAGAGAGACGATGACAACCCAATTAGGACCTCAATTTCCGCTAATACTGAGAGGCAGTTGTTGTTGGAGCGGCGAGCTACGTGCGGGCAGATAGCGATTGATACGATGCACCGGGCGGGAAGGTCGGGGGCGGGAGGGCGCTGCGCCGGGGGCGGCGAGGGAACCTGCGGCGGAGGGTGACCTTATCTTCCGCCGTCCATTGTCCGCCCGTTTCCGAGATCAACACTCGCGGCTGATGGTTAATTATTGTGTTTCAACAACGTTTCTGCAGCTCCGTTTGATTGTTTTTTAAAAATTCAATCAGCGAACGTGTATGGAATAATTAGGTATCCAAATAAGTAGCCAATCTATTTATATAGCATGCAATTAAAATTAGTTTATTCCCTTAACGTAAAGCTAATTTACAATAAGGCGGCTTTCACACTGGTTATACACGAGACATCAGACCAGTAGACACGCGACTTGAAACATAAGACAAGTCCTTTCACACAGAAGAGACATGTGCTTTTTGTATTTAGTCAAGTTAGCCATCTTGTCGATAGTGTTATCACTCAAAATGAGTTCATCATCAGATGACGAGTTATTAATTGCTGTAGTTATAAGGAGGAGAAGAATGCTTCGCAGGACTCGACTGTGGGTTCATCCCTACTGGCAAAATGCGGAGGAACACAGCCCGTATGTGTTGTCCGAAGAACTTCTATTTCACCCACGGAAGTTCCAAGCCTACTTCAAAATGGAGATACCAACCTGGAGATTGCCTTAACGAATATGATATTGAGTTGTTCTGTGTCCACATCGTCAAAACGCGAAAAAAAGAGACAACGAAGGAAACGAGGTACGAGGAACAACATTATGGAAGCGAAGTGTTGGACACAAACTGAAATACACTGCCAAGGAAATGGCACATGAGCTTCCTCGTGACCTTCACAGTACGTCACCATTAAATTCCAGAAAACTAGGAACGACCGGTTCTGGCATCAGGGAATTAATAAGGTGGGAAATTATCAATAAGGTGGTAGTACCGTACGATTCGTATGGCACCTCATGGACTCTACCGGGATCATCTCTGAAAATTTGAACAAAATCCGATAAAATTAACTAAGCTGTGACCGTAACAAAAACATTACTTTCGCGCATGCGCCTAGCGTACCGCTGCTGATATGGGAAGAATGTGATATGGGACCTCAAGAAACCTTTCCCGCATCATCCCTGAAAATCTGACCGAAATCCGTTCACAATTGCCTGAGTTACGAGTATGACCGAAACAAGAAAATTTTGTTTGCGCCTGCGCAGAGGCTACCGTTGATTCGATCATGACGGAACTGATAGGGGACCATGTAGAGCTATACCCGCACGATCCCTAAAAATTTGAAGAAAACCGCATCAAAATTGTGGAAATTACGGCTGTTGCAAGACAAATATTTCGTTCACGCATTCGCAGAGCGTACCGCTAATGCAATTATGATTATTGTCCTATGGGACCTCAAGGGACCTTACCCACATCATCCCTGAAAATCTGACCGAAATCCGTTCAACATTGACCGTGTTATGACCGTCACAAGGAATTCACGTTAGCGCCTACGCAGAAGCTACCGTTGATTCGATCATGATGAAGTTGATAGGGGACCATCTAGAGCTTAACCCGCACGATCCCTGAAAATTTGGTTAAAATCAGATCAAAATTGTGGAAGTTACAAGGAAATGTGGACGGACAGACTGACATGGAACCAAATTTGTTAGGAGGCTCTGAAACGCAAAATGCAAGTGGAAATTTTGTTTTTGGAGCAAAAAATTTTTTTACTTTCGAAAGTGAAAACAAAGCTTCCGCTGCCTTGCAGTCTCGGAAGCAAAATGTGAATCACACAAACCGACTAGAGACGCGTGTTTTGAGAGCCTGGAACCCAGGGACGCCTGCCATTGCAGATAATACTAACTAACAATGCCATGAGAATTCCAATGCCCCGAATTCCAACCTGCCGGATCTCTTCAAACACTTGTTTCATGAAGACTTGAAGCACGTGTCTCTTCAGTGTGAAAGCTCTCATACATTTTAATGGGTGGGATATGGAAGAAGCGTGTCGCGTGTCTACTAGTCTGATGTCTCGTGTCTAACCAATGTGAAAACCGCCTAAAGAAGCCACGAGTCGAAATGAGTATCTTTTAACCTTAAAAAAAGATCAAACATTCTAATGAATGAATGAATAATTTATTATTTCCAAAGTGTTTTACATTTTTAAATTAGGCACATGACACGTCATGGAAACTACCCCCCTCATAGATCAATGATCTGTGCCAAGGGGAGGGAGTTGCATATGCGAATTACATTTGTTTAATTATAACTCGTATTTTACATTTTCTCTCTTCTTTACCTATAGCCATACATACTAAAAACCTTCATGAACCTACTACATATATCTAATAGAAATCAGGTTCGCGGTTTGCGTTCAGGTTAGCATCCACTGGTGTTATCCCTAGGTTCATGTTGAAGGGCGCGGCCATGCGGGGGACACCGTGGAAAGCAAAACTCTCTAGTATATAAAGATATCGCTACTAGTTTGGTAAAGCGATCGGATTAACGTACAGCGTTTCGGTTGGTTTCATTCGATTCTTTGGGATTATTTTTATCAATGAAAACCAAAAAATAGTAGTCTTACCTTAAAAGTTTTCGAGATCTCGATTTTTATATTTTATCTCTTCAATGCTACCCTTAAGGGATGAGCAAAATCGATGCCAATGTATTATTTTTTAGCCGAATTTCACAATGTTCGGTCCCGCAGTTCCAGAGCAAAGCTGCAGACGGCGGACGGCGAACTGACGGATTTTTAGATTCAACATATCCATCTTGAATCATGAACCAACTAATTTTGAAAAAATTAACCTAAACAGGCGGATTTTGGTTTATTATATCCAAAAGTAAAATTTATACTCGAGCAAGTAATTTCGATTTGTTGGTTTACATTTCAAGATATGTACAGGGTGCGGCAGAGAGGACGGACGGTTTTAAAAAAATCATAAAATAGGTAATTTTTACTCAAAAACAAATTTATTGATGCAATCGGGTTCACAAGGAAATAGCATTTGAGACAGTCAAGTGCGAAAAATCACATCAGGCATGTGGTGGCCGAAATTGTTGATGCAGTGCTGGAGGCGTTCTTGGAAGTTCGCGTAGACTCTCTCTACGTCAAAATGATCACCAACTTCTTTTTCCCTGAATTACGACGGCGACGTGTTCCAACCCGACGTGCGTGGTTCCAGCAGGATGGGGCGACAGCCCACACAGCCAGAGCATCAATGGACGTTATTCGCCCTCTCTTCCCTGGTCGCCTTATTTCCAGGTTTTTTTGGCCCAAGAACGCCTCCAGCACTGCATCAACAATTTCGGCCACCACATGCCTGATGTGATTTTTCACACTTGACTGTCTCAAATGCTATTTCCTTGCGAACCTGATTGCATCAATAAATTTGTTTTTGAGTGAAAATCAACTATTTTATGGCTTTTTTAAAACCGTCCGTCCTCTCTGCCGCACCCTGTAGATTCCAAAAATAGACTTTATGAACGTTATGAAATCTGGTTCAGAAATAATACATTGGCCGGGGATGCGCCAATAACATTGGCATCTATATAACTCAAACGTAAAGGGTAGAACTTGAGGGATGAAATATTAATAAATCAAGATCTCAAAAACTTTCAAGGTAACAGTAATTTTTTTTTTTTTTTTGTAATTGATTGATATTATTTCAAAGAATCGAATGAAACCACCCGGAACGCTATATGTTCCTGTTATAGACAGGCATGTAGATTGGAAGAAGGCATTCAGACGGAGTTACATCTTTAATCTTTAATAGAGAGTTTTTGTTCTTTCCGTAAATTTCTACCCGTGTACGTAAAAAGATTGAAATAGCAACTGCGCATGCGCGAATTTACGCGTCTACGCGTAGAACTACGCGTATACGGGAAAAAGGCCTACCGACACGTAGGCGGGAAAAATGCTTTCCTAGGAATCCTGTCCTACGCGTAGTCGTCATAATCTGACGCAAAGGTGACCACAGTTTCAACAAAGAGAGTCTTTGAGTTTTAACCCTGGACTGCCCCGTGGGGTTTGTCAAACCCCAATCGCGATTTAAAGTCAGTTTATCATGTTGAATCCCGCACGTCTGGCTATTCTCGCCCCCTTCTATATCACCCCCCACTTTTTCCCTAAAGCCTTCTGCCTTTTTCCAGTTTATTACGTTCAAGGCTTCTGTGTAGTGTAGTACTTTCTTGTACCTGGGGTTTGACAAACCCCACCGGAGAGTTAACCGCTAGTGATTTTCTCTATAGCAAGTGTCATTTTTGTGGGCGTTCCCACAGTTTTGTTGTTGGTTCATCGTTAGAAATGGCTGAAAAACACCATCAGATCTATTTTGGAATAGTTGGAGGAAGAAGATGTATATTTTGGCTGAGAAAATTCAAACACGGGAGATAATGTCGAGTTACAAGAAGTTGCCTCCGATGAAGAAGCTTCGAAAGTTTAGTTTTTAGTTCCTTCTGTGAACATCATAGATCTTCAAAGTGTTGAGAATGTTGATCCTATTGCTTGGTGCCAATTTTATGTTACCTTTTCATTCTAGTTCTTGGGTTTTTTAAGTAAGTACCTATCAAACTAATCTCAGAAAATTGTTTTGTAGATATTATTTATTTATTTATTTTTGTTTTTAAATGAAAACGTGGTAATTTTATATTGAAATTTTGTTACAATGAGGTACCTTTCTGCTATTATTTTTATCTTCAGAGCGTGAGGTTTGCCTTACTATTACTTTTTTCTTCATGAGCTTAAGTACCTACTTCATATTTCTTTACACTCTTGATAACAGAATAAAAATAAAATTTGATTCAAGTGTAACTTATTTTTGAATTTTCAACATTTTTCAAAGTTGGGGTTGGACACACCCCACCGGGGAGTTAAGTGTTGGAAATTAAGCCGGGGCATTCCAGGGTTAAGAATAGGTATTCAGTCTCCCACTGTCCTCCAATAACGTTTCCCTTCCACAATTTCCTACCTAGTCGAAAAAAGTAAAAACCTGTGATAAATATATTGTATTATGAAATCAAATTCCGTTGATTATGTGAACAAAGTACCTACTTCGTCCGACAGCCAGATATCCTGTTCACCTACTTCGGAGTAAATGCAGTCGTTGATACTTTTCCGATTTTAAAGTAGATACCTATTATTCGTTAGCATTCGCAAGTACATTTCGTACGACAAAGTTGTATCTACCAACATAAAGATTCAGACGACGAGCAGGTTTGAATTGAAATAATAAGTTTGTATACGAAAGCTGTTGTCAGTTCAATAACAAATTGTGTAGGTTGGTGATAGAATCTATGCTAGGTACCTTCTCAGATCCTGGAAATTACCATTTGATAAAGCAGGGAAGGCACTCAAAACGAACTATTCTACAAGGCCTGAAACTTGATGTAGCTAGATGAAAAATTGAATAATTAGACAAAAAATAAAAAAGATGCCGTAATCACCCATCCAAGTACTAACCAAGCCCGATGTTGCTCAACTTCAGTGATCAGACGAGAACCGATGTTTTCAACGAAATATGCGTTGGCGAATACTATTTTCTCTTGGGTCGAAACTAGTTATTCGATGCCTGTGAAGATAGCTGATAAAGCAGAGTGTAAAATGATTTCAAACTTCTTCAACTCGATCTCGAATTCAAGAGAATCGTTGACTTAGAAATACTAAAGAGACTTTAGTGTGACGATAGCGTTTGGTTAGTTGTGTACATAGGTACGTGTAAAAAAAAGCCTTGAAGTACGAGAAGAGCTAGCATCTGCAGTTGCTTGCTCTAGACACTGCTTTACGCGTTAACGTTGGGAAATCTTACGTGAAGAACAAAAACGCTCTACTGTCTCAATCGAATTTCGTTTTGAGTTGATATAGGTAGGTAGGTATCTCTATATTTGGTGGACCCAGAAATTTTATTTCTGGTCGTGTAGTTATATTTTCTTTACCCATCCGCCGTGTTAGAAAAGTAATAAACTGAACTGGGCTATGGCCCATCAGTGTCAAATATCATTCTGAAGTATCGCGAACGTTTTGGTTGTGGGTTGCACGCAAGCGGCCCTTGATGCCAAGAGCAATATTCGGAAATTGGTTCACTTCCATGAAGGTAGTCCCGCCTTCATTTCTCCCTTGGGAAATTTCCCTGTTTTTACCCCTCGTTCGCGGGGTCGTAACGGAATTTCCTAGATTGGCTCAGCTCTTAGGGAAAAAATGAAAATCCCGCACAAACCACCTACATAAATGTAATATCGTTAGTTATTCACAATCATCGTGAACGGTGTTGGAAAAAACATGTCCCAAGATACGTACATCAGTTTACGTGCTCTGAGGTTAATTTCCTTCCTACGCTGGAAGTTCAGCTTTGCATTAAATGGGAAAAATGATGCGAATGCATACCCATACACGAGAAAATTCGAACAATAAATAAATTTTCTAGTAAAACTGACACACACACCCACACACACATAGAAACTTATAGAGTGTCTCCCGCATAAGGTGGTCAGTACTTAGGGCCGTGAATCTAGAGCTCATTTCTGATCAAAATTTCCTAATAGACTTTTTTTAAACGCTTAGTTTTCGAGTAATTCACTTTTTGAGATTTTTTTCGTGTTTTCGACGTTAGGTAGCTAATTACAGCAATAACTACACTAATTAGAACAGTAAGTTTAAATTTGAGGATACCGTTAGAAAGAGCGTTATATTTCCCTCCTATATCATTTCCAAATCATAATTTTTCAATAGGATTCTTTTGGTGAAAAAACTGCCTGAACATGGAATTTCCACGAGTATGAGAAATTCCTTTTTTTAAACCGGCTTCCACCTATAACAGCAATTTAAGAGATGAAATTTAGCATTTTGGTACCAATACTTCACTAGTAGATACATCCTCGACAGCAGAGAAGGAATCAAGACAGCGTCTATCTAACAACGGTGTTTTTCCCGGGCGTTCATAGGATCCACGGACTGATGAAAGGTCTACACCCGATTCTATTAAATAATGCCCGAACCAGAGAGATATTTGCCAACCCACCATCAATGTCTTATCGACGCCCTTATAATGTAGGTAACATCCTGTCGCGTTGGGGTTATATTGCTGAAGGTGCAGTGGAACCGGGATTGCACCCATGTCACCGACGGAGGTGTTTAAGTTGTAGCCTGGTCCTGGAGGATGATAACTTCAACTCAAAAGATCTTCAAAGAAAAGATGAGTTCGTTAAACAGCATCGTAAATCTAGTTTGTCAAAACTGTTAGTCAAATTAAAAAAAACTGTGCTTAAAAAGAAAAGAAAAACTAAAAAAGGTAAAAACTGCTAAATGTCGATGAATTTATATTTCTTGCAGAAGTTACTGAAGAAAAGTTTATCATCCAGAACTAGAACTTTCAAAAATTCATGCAGAAAACTCAGTTGAAAAATGACCTTAAATTTCATTAATATGTACTAAAAAAACCGGTAAGCAAAAACTGCAAAAAATGATCAAAATTCAAAATGTTTGTTTGTTGCAGATTATTATTTAGAATAAGTTTTTTGCCATAAAATTGATAGCTAACAATTTCTCCAAAAAACCTATCGGCAAAATTTTGATATCAAATTGTCACAAGTTAGGTACATATAATTATATTCTAGCATCCCCACACACATAAACATACTTGCACTTTAGAAATTATCCATGTCAATTCGAAATTATTTATTTGTCAGTTTCCTTGACCCATCTGGTCAAATGAGCAATTCAATTTCTGGAATTTAAGTTTCTTGTAATGTAATCGATGAATTCTGTCTGAGTATTAATATTGATTTTGTTTTTTGGTCGATTTCCGTACATTATTCGAAATTATAAGCTTCAATGTTTACGAACAATATTATAGTACTTAGTTGAATGCAGTCGTTTCAGAGGACCAACATGTGATATACCTGTCCGATGGTTAAATGAAAAGTATCAGTTACCTCCTGACATTTCTCCGTTATGAGCTTCACCCGAACTTTCTTCCACATCCCCGAGCCAAAATGCAACTGAAAGGAAACTTTCCATGAGAGGGAAGACAAAAAAATACTGCGAGGGCCTAGTGGTGGGGATATCGTTTCACCCAGTCCCTCGCCGAGGCATTGAAATTTTGATTGATTTAACCCTTTTCCCGACCGACGAGCAGAGTAGACCCCGGTCCATTGTGACTGTTGAAACGAATCTGTCGAGTTGGAACGAGGGTTGGAGGGGGGTGTCGTCAGAAATAGAGGGAAATCGAAATTTGAATGAGGTGGCGAGAGGGACGAATATTTTCAACTCCATAACAGTCACTTTGTTGCCAATTTTGGTGTCTTTTGTTTATATTGTTTTGTTCACTAACCTCCTTTTATGGGAAACATAAGTCTTTATGATGGAGTTTTATTTGATGAACCTCCGACGTGACTAAAAATAGTTTTTAAGAACTATTCAACTACAATAAAATCCGTGCATATTCATTGTATATATATATATATATATATACAAGTTGATGGTTTTACTAAACTATATATGAATGATTAATTTAGGAAAGAAATTTCACAGATAAAAGACGAAAGAAAAATCTGATATTTCGATCAAAATCTTGGTCACAGTTATAAAAGAAGAAATAAATGTTTTCTTGCGTGCTTGGGAAAGTAGTACCCAAGGCTGAGATGTTGGCTGAAATGATTATTAATTTTTCCAATGTTGAATATCATTGAGTTGGAGGAAAGAATATTGGGGAGATTTTGTCGCATCGCCACCCTCGGGTGCAGCCTCCGGAGCAACAACGCTTGCACCCATGTCAACGTGCGAGGTGTAAACAGTGCAATTTGGTGGTCAGACTTCTCTGCTAACACCAATTACACATATGAGTGTCGAGGTGTAGCGGAGTGCCAGTCAAAAATGTGTGTGTACCAACTAGACTGCAAAAAGTGCACTGAGGCAGCTGCATTCTATGTTGGTAAAGCAACCACACTCAATCTGCGCATGAACAACCACAGAGCATCCATCACCCAAACCCAACAACTCCCAGTTAAAGCACATGCGACGTCCCATAATCGACCAGTGTTTTGGGGTGAAAGTTTTAAGAAATTTGCCAGATACGGTTAATGATGGATTGGTACAGCAATCAGAAAGAGCACATAGGCACCGATAGATACTTGGAGCAAATCGACCACCTGGCCTCAATTTAGACGATTAACTCAATGGTATTGAAAATTGCAAAAATTTTATTATCAGCCTGTCAGTTTTCATGTTCAAATGGTATGTTATTTTAACGTAGTACCTACACTTTTTACGGGTACCTTCTCGCCCGAAATCGTCATCTTAAAATGCAGCGAAAAATCGTCTGCCGAGTTGGGTGGCCAGTATATCTTCCTCACATATTGTAACATGGACGTATAGAATTAGTTGAAACGAGTCGAAATGATAGAATTCAAAATATAACAGTATTTAATGCATGAGTAGGTATACATGCTAGAATGCAAATTATGACTATAATTCACGTTTGCATGTGCGAAAACTGTCTAAAGGTTAGCCAACACAATAATTGAAAATTTCATCGAAATCGATTCATTATTCTCGAAATGTCATCCAACACTGGTTTTGCGTATGTGCAATCATTATCATTATTCAAGCAAATGAGATAAAATACAAAGGGCATCATCCTGGACCCAACAACCTCTCGATTTGAACAAAATTGGACCAATGGATGATGAGAAAATAACGTTTGCGCAAACGCACAGACTACTATTGATCAAACTGCAATGAAATTTATACGGAACCGTCTAGAAGCTAACTCGCACAATCGCTGAAAATTTCATCAAAATTGGACTGAAACTTGGTATAGTTTTGGGCGTGACAATGATTTACCAGACATCAGACAGACAGACAAGGAACCAAAATTGATCAGTAAGCTCTAAAACACAAAAAGCAAGAGGAAATTTTGATTTTGGAGGACAACAATTTCTTCGATTTCTAACACGAACACAAACTTTCCTACCTTCGGCACAATGGCACGTAAACTACACCATACAAGTGTTTGTGTTACCGTTGCCTAATGGTACCCGAAGTTAATTTCTTTACTTCTCAACCTATGACGGTGATTTCTTTATTATTCAACCTATGAAGCTAAAATTTGAAATGGAGAGCCCTTGAGACGTCTAGAAACGAATCATGGAGTCTAGAGCCCATGAGCCAGTTTTTAGGTAAAGAAAACGTAAAAACGTATTCTACGCCTATCACATCCACATTTCCAACGGAGCTCTTGGATTTCTGAAACGGCATACAAGAGATTTCTCAGACATCCGCACCATTACCTTGCTTTACAAAGCATTAGTTCTCCCGAAGCTTGAGTATGCTTGTGTGATATGGTCTCCTTCCCTATACCCAGATGCACTGCCTTCAAAGGGTTCAAAACAAGTTTTTGAGATACATAACCTCAAGCAGAAACTCCACAATGTGAAGCGAACTACAATAGACCATTTTTCATCAAGGATAATATGTGCGCATGCGCGACCTTATCAGTAATGGCGGTGAGTGGCAGACCACTGGCAGACATCTCAACATTAGTTAGAAGTACATTATTTTTGTGGTTTTACGACATTCAACTGCTTTATTTTTATGTATTCCTAATCGTGATTAGTAAATAAACTGTGTATTGTCAGGATCAATACGGCATTGTTGTTTTGGAATATGTAATAGAGACAGCAGACTACCGTCGCGTTCCCAAATCTCAGAAGCCTCCTATTCTGTCATAAAACATACTGATGTCAAAAGCTTTATAGTTATCTGGAAACAAATATAATAATTCAATAATTAACGAAGACTATGTTGAATACAAGTTGAAACCGTTATCACAAAACCAAACACATCCATCGACGTGAAAATATTACTGCTCAACGACACACTCCTGCTGTTATGGCATTCATCCAGGGTAGTGATAAGAATAATAAACCAAACATTTAGTTTTCCTTTTCTTACGGTATCAGAACACTATTTATTATTCTGAATGGTTTACTGGAAAATCCATTGTTCAAGCGAAAACGCCGATTAACACCTACAGAATGAAAAATATATTCATAGTTTACGAACATGAGTGGAAAACTTTGGCGGTGAGTAAACCACAACGACCTTGTACACTTAGTAGCCATGGCTCGAAGAAAACGGCTCCTCGCAGAGGGGCTTTTACGAGAACAAACAATTTTTACGAGGGAAGTTTGCGTGGAAACGGGTAAGGAAGGAAGGAAATAGGTTAGGGGCCATGTGGGTCGTCGTTGGGTAGCCACAATATCGAGGTCTTCGTCCTGTTCAAACAAGGCTTGTTTGATCTCTTTCCCTTGCGATAGAAGTTGGCTTCCGAGGGACGAAACTCGGTTTTAATCTAAGAATGGGACGCAGTCATAGGAGTGGTCTGCTTAATAATTGTCTTGCTGATAACTCGGGTATAGAACGTTTACCGGGGAAGAAGGCACGCAATATAGTGGGATTGGTCATGGACATATTCATTTCAAGGCTGTGGACGAAACGGCGAGTTGATTGACGAAGATAAATTAAATAGGTACCTTTCAATGTTTTCATGACTAACTGGAAGGAGGCAATTACTATCAGAGAGCATCTATTTTATAATGTAAGCTAGTAATTCAATTTCAGAATGAATATTGTCGTGCCTGACCCGTAAAAATTATAGTTTCTTCCAATAAACAAGATACGATCCTCTGACCAGGTCGCACATAGTAAAGGGGGAAGAGTGCTATACCTTGGAAAGAGAAGATCCCAGTGAGAGACAGGATATAAAAAAGGTAGTTGCCCAACCAGAAGGTACATATTGCTCCAGCTTTCAAACCAACAAGTCTTCTCCCTCAAACTACCTTAGTCACTCAACAAGTTAAATAATCATTTTCTCTAATTGAGTTACGGTATCTTTGATCTGGAATTTCCTTCTTCATTTGTTGTTTAGAGTCATTATTCTTTAGTTAGTTTCTTTATTTAGATTATTCAGCTACAGTAGTTCAGATCAGGCACTTAGTTAAAGCAACAGGCTTAAAGTCAAGCTATTAGCGCCTCAATCCTAATGTCTGGCGGTAAGTTAGAGCTACGGTATAATGACCGGCTGTGAGAATTAGGTGAGGAACTTTAATGACCAGCTGTAAAATTAGGTAAGCTACGGTTTAAAGACCGGCTATTAGAGTAAGAGACTACGGTAATTCAGAGCTAGCCAATTAGGCCTGACCAGTCAAGGCTCTATTAGATCAGTTGTTCCACACTCAATCTAACGTCGCAATCTAGAGTCAGTATCATTTCATACCGCACGCAACCACAGCATAGATGCTCTGAAGAAGGTACACGACTGTATGGAATCAGCATCAGTATGATCCTGAGACGAAAATTCCTTATGTATTACCAAAGATTGAAACCCAATTACACAATATTGTTTCAAGTAAAGTATGGAATTTAAGGAGAGGAGGAAAAAATCAGCAACACTACTTTCTTCTTCGACATCGCACTTGACCACCCACTTCTTAACTATGTCGCGATGGGCTACTTTTAACCTTCTAAGATGAATCTTCGTGAAGTAAGGAGTGCCTATTTGGTCTAGCATGTATGCAGTAGACACAAAAGATGTAATAAAGATCATGTCAGTGCCAAAGAAGGCTAGGACAGTAACTTAGAACTTACCTTGATGGTCAGAATTTGCTATACCAGAGGACATAACGCCTCTATTGCTCTTGCATGCAGAACCTTTTTGGCAGAAGTTGATGGTTCATGTCTCTTAGATAGCAGATTGTTTAGTTCCTACAGCCCCAGTAGCCGAACTTGTTGTGCCCCCCACCCCCACCCCCCTCATAATAGACAAACTTACTGATTCAGAAGATGATGGAAAGTACTAGAAGCGGATGTTACTACGAATCGGGTGCTGCACAAAGGACTCTACTAATGACATCAATCTAGTTGTTTCAAATTGAACAGGAGAAATATTGGCCCAACATTTTAGCGCCCTTCTGTGCACAGGTCCCCGAAATTATCTATGTGTGTATTCATCGGCGATAAATGGCCATAGTTCCTTGTTTAAAATGAAGATTGGTCCTTCTCCTACACAGTATGCCTACACTTAAGTACAAGACACATTTCATAAGAATTCAGCATTGGTAATTTATTATTAGCTTGAAACAGGGTGTTCCAACACATCCACGTGTCGTAGTATTGAACTGACCTCATCACCCATAGATCAGAGGTTAGGGGTAAAGAGGCGTGTAAGAAAGGAAAGGGCAGGGGTTCTTTATATCCTTTGGAAACGTCAGTCTTCGCAGATCTCCTTAAGAGCGATATTGCCAACGGCCCTTCGTTAGAATGCATCTCGAGTGAGCTCCTGGAGTCTCGGGGACAATAAAGGACCTCATAACGTCAACAAAGCACGATCGGGGAGCGATGGAAACCCGATCGAATGTTATGAGAGGTAAAGTAGGCTAATGGCTCCCACGGGTCAGTGGCCTAACTCCCAGCTTCTGGAAAGATGAGGAGTACGTGTACCTACCTTTAACACAGGGATATCCCGAAGAGTATTTCACACCCCTTGCACGATTTAACCCAAAAACATATAGGTGGTGATTTCGTGGACCTTGCGGACATCTTCATTATCATAATGGCAACTCTAGGTGATGCAGAGAAAACGATACACATGTTCTTAAAGGTAGTACCACTAGTAAGTTCTATCTAATTCCCGGAAAAATGTCAGCCTTCACAAATGTTATAACATGGGCTGATAGATCTTGTAAAATCGGCATCCAGATCGACAATTCATGCTTGGATATAGGGGTTATATGCGTATATTTCTATAATTCACCATCTATAGTATGTAGGGGGCTAACTAGCAGTTAACCAGTACCATTCATCAAAATCGATCCACTAGCCTCCGAGTTTCTTCTGCAACAACCAATGTCATGCGCTTACAAACAATGGCTACTACAACAAACTAATCGTACCCAAGTACCCTTCCACTCAAATTCCAACGATTTTGGACTATAGTGGATCGTTAAAAAATCGATGTTTCTGGAAATTTTGGAAATTTTTGATAGCTTGTTCTATTAGGAATTCAATAATTTTGACTCGTACTTTGTTCTTCAACAATTCTTCTCAGGAGATCCTTCACTCCAGTACTACTCACCTACGAAGGTGTGCTGTACAAGGAGTTTGACATTTTCGTCAGACGGCAAGGAAGCTTACTGTCTAATAAGTGGGAACGGCCACTCAGCCATGTCATGGGCTGGATGAGAACGAATATGTATTTCACTAATACCCGGGCTATATCTCTGCAAATCAGAGGTCTGAGGGGAGAAGTAAAGAGCGCTTGAGAACCAAGAAGCATTGGAGTTTAAGATGGAGCTCGTCGACCGCTTCTACAGGAATAACCGCTTTCTCTAAATTTCACAAATTTCGCTCTCTTCCCTACGTTCCCAACTGCCGCTACTGTTATAATAAATAAAATAAAATGTTTTAACTAAAAAATAAAAATAAATAATACAAAAAATAGAAAAAATAAAAAAGTAATGATAAGTGAGTAGTCACTAGACGCTTACTACCTGTTGCATCTGTGTTCACAGCAACAGCTGTGGGTAGTAACACTGGCTGTTCGACACTGTCTGTTGCAGGGAGTTTGGAATTATGTGATCTGTAGCGACTCACTAAGTACCATCGAGGCGAAGAGGAACATATATTCTGATGATCCTCTAATACAAAGCCTAGTGTATCGCAACACCAGGCCACCACATTGGGCTCAGCCATAACTTTTATGTGGGTGTCAAGCAATGTGGGTATTCAAGCAATGAGTGTGCTGATGCTCTCGCGAGAAGATTCATTGGTGATAACTCCATTGAGATGTTTCCTATACGCATTGAGGCCCCTAATTTCCTACTGGCATCATAAAGCCAATTCCATCTGGCATGAGCAATGGTAGGGTGAAATCACTGGTCTTCATGGTATCCGTCAGGACTTGTGTCGGGTAGGTCCTTTTTTACCCAACTTCCAAGGAAGGATCGAATAGTGGTCAACAGGGTTGGCACTGGGGCACTGGCCATACCCGTCTTACTCATAGATACCTGCTTAGAGCAGAAGCTTGAGATGTCGTGTGTGGGAGATGTGAGGGTGATCTGTCCATCCACCGTTTCCTGAAGGACTGTCCAGACCTTATGGGCCCAGGCTAGCATAGGCTCCCTGAGTGGGTTGTTTTATCTGAAAAAGACTAGTTCGTATCCCAGTTGTTGTACCTGAGAGCTCTATTACGAACTGTGATATCTGATCTACGATGTATTTATGAGCATCAAGTCGGAGTTTTATCTCAATTTGCAGACTATATTTAGATAGCTACATGTATTTAGTCATAATCCTATTCATCATCTACTCTTAGTTTATGTGAGGTATCCGTAAAAATGCATTCTACCTTAAGACCTGATACCTTCATTGTATTAACGAAACAAACTATTCCAGGTAAAGTCACTGCAATATTTACTATTTCAAGGTCTAAAGGATCTTTGTAATTCAATGTGGCCTTTCCCAAATTGTTTACTATCGGTATTACAACAGCGGTAAGTGGCTTAATATTTGAGAGAAAAAAACCCTTTATTTATTAGGTACTTTAATAAAAAATGTCAATTCATGTTTTTTTAATATTGTAAAACACCAACAGAGAATCTAGAAAAATATTCAAATGTAGGTCAACAAAAGGTCAGGTCTCTTTTGATTATTTGGTTTGCGTTGCCAAGCCCGATGGCGGTTGTTTAAGCGGAGAATGTTGAATAGGGCGGGAGTTAGTTGACCTTTTAACGTTGGAAAGATCCTAAATGAAATTATTTAGTTTTAAAGGCCTCCGTGCGGGACAATATGGTCTGCTAGTAGGCCGAAGATCTGTGTGACGATCTCATATGAAGCCGTGCAGAGAAATACTACTGAATAGTATAGAACCAATTTTTCCTGATTTTAGGATTCTAGGATCTGACCATTTCACCTATTTTATTTCATTCCAACGTTTGAGAGACTTCGACGAGGACTTTCTAAAAGGGTGCAATATGAAAGGTATCGGATGATTTGAAGTGGCAAATACAGCAGTGTAAATAATGCTGAATGTAGGGAACGACCTGGCTCCTGGCCAGGGAAGATCAGCGCCGTCCAACTGAGATATCTATCATTTTTCTCTTTATCGGTTTTATGTTCGAACCATTTGTAGTTTTGAGCTGAAACTTATCTGTCGAGCGTTTTCAAGGGTGCAGAATTCGATTCTTAGATCAAAAAGTTAAGAAATGAAGGCTAGGTAGAATTTCTATTGATTTTTCACGTACAACCAATGAGTTACTAGGGAAGAGTAATCTTAAGAAAATGTTACGATTTGTTATGGCAAACATTTTAATTTCTCCCTTGATGGGAAGAACAAAAGATCATGGACTTGTCTAGTACCTACTGTTTACCAGTAGGTACCTACTTCTTAATTGTATACCAACCATGTAGTGCCTTCTTTTCACAAGATTATTCTATTATGGTTACAAAACAATATTGGTGTATAACTTAGAGTAATAAATTAGCATTCCTTTACACTGCAATGGCTTAGAGGTCATGACTCATGGTGTGGTAAAATGAGAGCATTCCAAAAAGTAGCGAACGATTTTCCTACTATGAGAACTATGGGAGTTACTCTTCCCTAGTAACTCATTGGTTGTACGTGAAAAATCAATAGAAATTCTACCTCTTCTTCACTTTTCGAGGTAATAATAATCTAAAGTGCCGGGTCGTCACAAATTTTGGTGTCGTTACGCAAATTTTAGAATGACCCCCAGTCCAAAGACATATCCATGTCAAAATGAGAAATTCGAACACACATGTGATGAACGCCTGACCCGTGGACTGTAACCTTGTTATCTTGGCCTGGTGGTGGTATTTGCAACACCAACTCGAGAAAACACCGAAAAAACTACATTTCAGTACCATGCTTTGTGCTGCGTGGACATGAGTAAGAAAAGTGCAATTCTTGTCTATTTTTCGGTGTTTTCCCAAGTTGGTGATGCAAATATCAATGAATGAACATCATTAAGAGGTTCAGTACGAAAAAGTACCCCAAAATTCATGTGTTACTTGAAATTGAAAATCTTCAAAATTTAGTATTTCACCATTTTTGCGCTCTTAGAGTGGCGGAATCGTGCCCGTTTGTGCGCACTAAAAAATCTAGTGATGGGTCACTTTTTCATCAAATTTTACATAGAGTTCAAATGTGCAATAAAAATGGATGTTCCGATTAAAAAAAAAAAAAAAAAAAAAAAAACGAAGTTGATGTCAATAGCGCAAGTGTGCAATGCACAATTTTGTAATTTTTGAGATCCTCACACAAAAACATTTGAAAAAAAAAAAAAAAAAAAAAAGAAGATCTTTTTGATCTGTAATTAACGATTTTAGCAGCCGGGGGGGGGGGGGGGAACTGTATATATAACTACGAGTATATAGACGTCCCTCACTGGAAGAGAATAATTAAAATAAAATAAACCATCTATGCTCTTATATTTGTATCACACGTTACAATAAACTCGATATCTTGATACGGGAATCCCATTTACATTATATCAGCTGGTCGATTACTGTTATAGGGGACTTTGACTGTGTTTACACATATTTTCATTCACACACATGTTGACTTTTTGATTTATTATATTTCATTTTATTTTTACGCCAGAGGTCTCTCAGGGAGAGCGAACGGTTGAACGTACAGCGTTCACTATAGGACCAGTGTTTATTAGTTTCTTATTTATATATTTCATTTACATGGAGCCCAGTTTATTCGCTCCCACTCCCACTTACAATCCCAATGAGGGATAAATGGATGAATACATGTTTCTTTCGTATTTCAATTCAGTGACTGAGGAACGCCCTTAAAACTATCGATGTGAAATCCCAGATAAAATATTGTTTGATAAACATGAAAGCATGGGCTTAGGTAAAATAGCAACAACCGTAAAAGGGCTGACATCTAAGAAGGCAGAAGGGGAGAGGGTGGTAGGGACATCTGCTTGTGGGCCCATCGCAACGCGCAACAGAAGAGGTTAGGTCCGGGATCCACCTCATCGATTTTTTTCACCCACCCGAACAAGTCACCTCTTACATCTGCCACGGCGAGGGTTAAATAGGAAGGAAGGAATCAGTGGGAGGGGCACCGGGAGATACGACCATAAGACTGGGGGCGGCACGGGAGATACGACCATAAGACGCCACACCGCCTGTTACATTGTTTGTCGTAAACAGTCGAGTGCACGGGAGGTGGGGGAGACCTGGAAAGGGTTAAAGCTTATTAAGGTCAAGGGTGCGGGTGGGAGGCTGGAAGAGGCTTCCCTATTCTTCTGACATCTTCGGTCGGGGAATGGGAGAGGTGTGGGGGAATGTGGAAGGGCTCTTCGTTATGTGGGAGGTCCTAGGACAATAGAGGATCTGTAGAGCTCGACAAGGGATGATCGAGATGGGAGATACTTCCAACAACAACTGCGCGACGCCTCACGGTACTTTCCTAACCTGTATACCACGTTGGGTGCCCATGACTTATATGTGTGCGTCATGAGCGGTCTGGCCAAAAGTGCCCATGACTCACAGTGTGACTCAAATATTTTACTTATTTCAATGAGAGTTTACAACGAAGGGCATGGCAGATTTTTTCAAAGAATGCAACGTGGTTGGGGCAATTTCTGATACAGAGAAGTAGCGATGGTTTGAAGTTTAATTGGTTCGAATAATAACGTGTTGTTCCGCCCTTAGTTCCTAAAGAATCGGGTACAGATAGACAACTTGTCTATTAATGAAAATATGTTTTAATTTTTTATTATCTTATTTCCTGTATTTTTGAAACTTTTTACATAAACATGAATAAATATTCAAATATCTATGAAATTTAGTACTTCTTCTTCCTATTTCTAAATTGACTCACACTGTGCGTCATGGGCATTGTAGAACCAGAAATACTGAAAACCTGTCCAGGGACGCCCAAGACGCACAGTGTCAGTCACAATGTGTTGTTGAGGTTAGTAACTAGAGGGCAACTTCAGTAATCTGACGATTGGGCATAGGCACCCAATGTGATACACTTTATAAAAATTCCTCCATAAACCAAAAAATTGCACGAAACTTACGAGAATGCGGTGGCTCATGCGCAAATGTGTTTTTCAAGCCACCTGAATGGTGTCTTGAAATGTGAGTTCTTGTGGCTGCAGTGGAGGCCCGTACCATAGAAAGGTAAACATCCTGGGCCAGTTTATATAAAGCAGGATAGTTAACACAGGGAAGTACTTGTATAAGAACTCGTTTTTGAACCTGCCCTAAATGATCATTTTTTGGTATTTCTCAGCTTACTACCGCCTACACGGTATTTTTCTGGACATATAAGAGAAATCGGTTTAATTTTCATCTATAGAAGAAGCTCTTGAGCCATTTCGACGGAAACTACGTTTTTCACATATTTTGGGAAGTTGTGTGCTAATTACTGTTTTTTAAATATTTATTCAAAGAAAGTGCTAAAAATTATGTTTTTACATTTATTATTTAGCTTATTACTGTATTAAATCAGATGGGTAGCCGCCTCTCTGTGACGTCATGAGGGAAATTGCTAAATCATTTCGCGATACCAAAATGTGTCACGAAAGTAGCGGAATAACAGTCGCTGCCTAAACATCCCCGAAAATAAAAGGATGTGATGGGGAGCCTCTGTGGGACATCAAGAAACGATTAAATTTTTGAGCTCTTTCCTGATCAGCTGAGTGAGCTACATTCTCCTCTTTTCACCCTAGGAGTGTGAAATATGGCAGCCTGGGATAACAGGAGTCGAATGAAATGATCGACTTCATCCTGATCAGCTGTGTAAGCTCAATTCTGTCCTTTTCACCTATACTACAGACACCAAAGGCTCTAGGCGAAAAGAAAACTTGACTGATTTTTAAACTTTGCCTTGCGCCTTCTGGTCAAGAAAGGAAGTAAAGTGCAAAAGAACCTGGCAAACTTATAAATCAAGCATTTTAATTTCTCCCTTGATGGGAAAAACAAAAGATCATGGATATGTCTAGTACCTACTGCTTACCAGTTGGTACCTACTACTCAATTGTATACCAACCATGTAGTGCCTTCTTTTCACAAGATTATTCCATTATGGTTACAAAACAATATTAGTTTTTAACTTAGAGTAATAAATCAGCATTCCTTGACACTACAATGGCTTAGAGGTCATGAAATGTCGTGGTAAAATGAGAGCATTCCAAAAAGTGGCGAACGATTTTCCTACTATGAAAACTGTGGGAGTTACTCTTCCCTAGTAACGCCTTGGTTGTACGTGAAAATCAATAGAAAATGTGCCGGTCGGGAAAAAAGTGTCGATCGGGAAAAAATCAATACAAAATGTGCCGGTCGGGAAAAAAAGTGTCGGTCGGGAAAAAAAAGTGTGAACGAAAAATTCCTTGACCCCCAGCCAAAAGACATATCCATGTCAAACACCTCTGATGGAGACCGCTTTGTCGTGCTGTGTGGTGTGACCCGATAGGCTATCAAAAAATAAGTACTACTCATGGTCAAACATGTCAAATTTCTCCCTTGATGGGAAAAACAAAAGACCATGGATATGTCTAGTACCTACTGCTTACCAGTTGGTACCTACTACTCAATTGTATATCAACCATGTAGTGCCTTCATTTCACAAGATTATTCCATTATGGTTACAAAACAAAATTATTTTTTAACTTAGAGTAATAAATCAGCATTCCTTGAAACTACAATGGCTTAGAGGTTTTGAGGTGTTGTGATAAAATGAGAGCATTCCAAAAAGTGGCGAACGATTTTCCTACTATGAAAACTATGGGAGTTACTCTTCCCTAGTAACGCCTTGGTTGTACGTGAAAATCAATAGAAAATGTGCCGGTCGGGAAAAAAAAGTGTCGCGAAAAATTCCTTGACCCCCAGCCAAAAGACATATCCATGTCAAAAAGTGTCGCGAAAAATTCCTTGACCCCCAGCCAAAAGACATATCCATGTCAAAACAAAGATGTATTTTTATTTTGTCTCCTCATAGTAAGCCATCGTGATGATATTTTATTAAACTGCCTTCTCTTACTAAGATTATAGGCTCATCAACTAATTTACAAGTTTCTTTAATACTCTTTATTCTATCCAAGTAGGTAATGTAACTGTATAATTTTGCGTATTTTTTCCTAAATCTTTGTAACACGCATAACTTCTGCAGTTTTTTCCCCTTGAACATCATAGTTTACTTGCTTCTGGTTATGTTAAAACCTAGGAATTTCATGTTCCCTAATAAATTCTTTGGTGTTATATTTCTGATGATTTTTTCTAAAATTTTATTGTACCTAATGGTTTTTTGCTCGTAATTCCTCGAATCCACGAATAAACCAAATTCTACTCGTATCTATACCTACAATAATTAGATATTATAAATTATAGGTATTACCGAATCATAATGTACATCCATAAGTGCATCATAAAATAGTATATTAGCAGCTTTAAGCTTTATCTGAACCCATAATAATTTAGTAAACACATTTTGTAACTTTCATTAGCTTCTTTTAAAATTTTACTTCTTAACCTACCAGTGAAAACAACAGCCTCTATTACGAAATGAATCACTAGCGACGAAGTTGTGGAAACCCATTTTTGGTGAAAGATGGAAGTTCAAGAAGAACTTTGTCTAATTCAACAAAAATAAAGAGTTACAATGTTAGATTGACTTCAAAAGTCAGGTCATCACCTGTAACAAGCAATAAACATCTGGTGCGAGCTTTCACAATACTTTCTTTACTTGTATTCATTTTTTGTATTCTTTTATTTACTTTCCGGGTGAGTAGGAAAGTGATAACTGTCAACCATCCTTAAAAATCGCAACAAACTCCTCGATTTGGCAGAATATTAAACATGAATAGAGTAAATTCAACATTGAATCTTGCTCGCCTGATGTGTTGAAGTTGATTCAATTTAAAAAGCCAGCTCAATTATTGTTTTGTCGTACAAAAACTCGTTAAGTTATGCTTCATTTTAATGTTTGCTGCGGTAAGTGGTTACTACTTTCCGATTCACCCAAAGGGTAATATAAGGAAGTCGTCTTACAAGGAAATCTTCTTACAAAAAATTTCTGGAATCTCCCACAGTACATGAGTATAGCTAGACCTTATCTGAACACTCATCTATACGAACCGAAGTTTTTTATTTTTTATTATTGTATAAATTAAATGCTGCTAGTGGCCATGCCTATTTCTCCACGAAATATTGACTTGAACTTTGTTATCTACAAAACTTGTACTGTCTTGATTTCATTCATCATACTTGAAAGCTTTTTTAAAAGTCAGCAAAAGCGAGATAGTTAACACAGGTAAGTACTTGTATAAGAAATCGTTTTTGAACCTGCCCTAAATGGCCATTTTTTGGTATTTCTCGGGTTTTTATACCACCTGTACAGTATTTTTCTGGACATATATGTGAAAGGGGTGCAATTTTCATCTATAGAAGAATCTATTGAGCCATTTCGACAAAAACTAAGTTTTTCACCTATTTTGAGACATTTTTTTGCTAATTACGGTTTATATATTTTTTTTTTAATTCTAAGAAAGTGCTAAACATTATGTTTTCAAAATTATTATTTAGCTTATTACTGTCCTTAGGGTATCTTCCTGGCCATGACGGGTATCTAACATCATTTGTATCCTTAGGAAAAGTAACTCCTGTGAATTTCATTAATATCCTTCGAGCCATATCGAAGGAAAGACCAAAAAGGTACTAAAAAACTACATCTTTTAAAATATTTAGGAAGCATTTTGCTAATTACCTCCCTTAGCGTATTTTCCCAAGCATGAGAGGTATGTAATATCATCTATACCCACAAGAAAAGTAACTCCTGTGAATTTCATCAAAATCCCTAGAGCCACTTTGGATAGAGGCAAAAAAAGTCCTAAAAACGGTATTTTTTCACCTATTTTGATTTTTTAACCCCCTAAAAATGATCAATTTAAGCTAATTTTTCAACAGTAGCTAGCCCTTGGGTATAGAAACCTAACCCCGAAATTAGAATTTTTGTATGTCGTACTGCAAGGTCGCAATCGTGTACACGAGTTACATACATCATTTCAGAGCTATTGCAAGACTTTCCCTTCACCCTTCGGGTTAAGTAAGGAAAGTGAAAATTTTACCGCGCAAGTCGTTATTGCTGTTATTTGTTACAAATGATGACCTAATCGTCAAAATTGATCCAACATTGTAACTCTTTATTTTTGTAGAATTAGTCAACTTCTTATGGCCATCCTCTAATGTATATTGTAATTCACTGTATATATGTTAGCTACTGAGCTTTTCCTGACTCACCACAAAAATATCACAATGGAAATCTCCTCTATATATTAAAAAGACACAACTCGAATTTCGTCCATATTTTTATTTGATTATTATAAGTCAACACTCATTATAATATATATTATTAAAATTCAACATTAACACTTGATTAACATTTATCACAATATGTTGTATAAGGTCATCTTATTATCATAATTCAAGGTACTTTAAACCAGGTACAAGTTTGTTGTTTTTAATAAACTACCAATAATAGCAACGCTTATCTAATTAACATCACTCAATGTATAATTTGAATTCTATTCAACTATAATTCGAGTATACATACGTTCTTGAATAGGATAATTATTTATGCGTATTTAACTGTGAGGAAAATAACGTCAATTCACAATCACTACACTGCAGCTTCTTCTTGAAAGAATAATTTAAATTAAACAATAAAAACTAAATTTCCAAGGTGGTAAATAAGTGAAAATTACACTGTTTACTTTTGGTTATTTGAAGATTTTGCCCGTGACTTTTTACCTATAGTGCAAATTTGTGCGCTCTCAGACGCTGTGTGGCTCTATCTGCAAACGTTAAGAAATCGTGATCAGTTTCGATTTTTTACGAATTTAAAAAAACAAAATTTATAGTTCATCAAATTTCATAATAAATTTGAAAGAATCTATGATAGGAACTACACGTTTTTGAGTGTTTCCGTTCTAAAAGGGTCAAAACTGCTAAGGGAGATTGAGGTAGGGACATTTGTGTTCTCACAAAGTTGAGGTGAACAAATTTGGTTTGAACGGACGGAGGTACGATTGTGACACACAAGTGATGTTTTTCGGGTATAATCAGAGAGGTAGTGGCACAGTGATCGTGGTATTGACTAAGAAATACAGGTTCACAACATGCCAGACATAATAAAATTGTAATAACATTAAAATAATGTCCTTATTTTAATTCGCCGTTTATTAGTCTAAAGATGGAAAATTCGGAACCATTTCTTAAATATTAAATTTGGTCTTTGCATGTATATCACGAGGAGGTAGTTTAATGGCAAGACCGACGCGACGGTTTGTTACATAACGATCAATCAGTTCCACAGTGTTCCATATGGAGATTCTTCTGGAAGCCCCCCCCCCCCCCCCCCCCCCCCCTTCGATGAATCAAACATTTCTAAAGACGTCAATCCGGTATGCAATGGGACTGAATTGATTCCAATCTTTCAGACGAATCGTAAAACTGTATATCACTACCTATAAATGTGATAAATAAAATAATCACCGCCTACGACTTTATTGCATATAGATATTTCGTTTCTCTTTGCAGACGATGCTTTTAGAAAATGCAAGCAACCATTAATACGAGTTTTGGGAAGTAATAAAAGATATTGAGAACGATAATAATGAAACAATTTAAAAATTAAGAGAGCGATAAGTGAAAGTAAATAAGACTCTTACAAGCATGGTGATCAATTTTCTCATTTGCAAAAAATTAGGTAGCGAATTTCAATATAAACACAATTTTAACTGGAAACAACTTTGTAATTAATTAAAAACGATTAAATTCAACCCTAATCACAAGAGTAATTGGCTCCCTGTCAAGTGAGGATTGCTGCTTGCTTTCTATGAGGTCTACCATTTGAAAGAATTAAATAAACGCACAACCAAATCTCAAGGTACGAAGACCCGATACAACCTGAGTGAAATCAGGCTCATTACTTTCCAGTTCAACCTGGGATACTGAAATTTTACTTAAGGCTCGAGGCAGCAGGGTGAAAATGAAAAAGAGCCAAATAGAACTGATCAGCAGAGTGAGCTAAGATGCTAGCTTCTTTCCTATTCTAAGTTGAAATTTATTATGAAGCATGTCTCCTAGACAGCAATGACCAGATGCAAAGCTGACCTCAGGTGACTGAGCTCTGGAGGAAGGAAACTTCTTAGCTATTCAACCTACGATGCTGAAATTTGAGATGAAACCGTCCTTCCAAGATGTCAACGACAAGGGGCGGTGCCGCCAGGATCAGCAGAAAGTTTTGAGGCTTACTTGAATTATATTCAACGAACAGTGCAGTAATCTGAAATCAAACCGGTTTTGAACCGCTAATTTTGTTGTGATAATTACAATGTTTGGAACTGCCACTGAATAGCAAAGTGCGCTCCGAGGCATCGATCCCTTAATCTCCATCCTAATTTTATCTGAATTGATGGAATCTGAAACGAAACACACCGGTGCCCCGGTGGATATGAATCGATTTAGCTAAGTAAGCAATTCTCACATCCCAACATACGGGCTCAGAGATCAGGAACATGGACGGGATATTTTAACAAGATCATCTGATAGTGACCGCTGGTTGTGAAATTATAGTTACATGACGTTACCATGATAGGATTGAGCATAATGCTTCTCATCCATTCGGGTTTGTAACAGATTAAGGTCCCCTGGTGCTGGGCGTCCAGGGTCGAAATCCGTACAATAAATAACAGAGGAAAGGTGTGACAGCCCCATCCCCTACTAGTGCATTCAGGTAATATTCTTCCCGATCAAACGGGTGAGGCTATATCCCCAATCGCGGCAGCTCGAGAACGCGAGAAGAAGCGGCGTTCAATCCAACACTGAGCAAAAGGTAGACGCGCTCTCTCGGAAATGACGGGTACTGTCACATGTTTTGGCCTTCTATGTCATTATTATGTTATCAGGCTGTAAATTATAATTATAATTTCGTTTTATTTACGGATTATCGGATTAGCCAACCAAATATGATGTTGGGCCCTACACCCTCTGAAATGCAAAGAAAATGCATCCCTACCCCCAAGTGCCGCTGTGCCGACGGGTGTAATGCCCCCTTTTCTACGAAAATTTGGGTAAAACTTTCGTTTTGGGAAAAAATTTGGGAAAGAAGTTTGTAGTCACAGCATTCACTAATGATTGAAGAGTCTACATAACAACCCCATGTCAATTTAACTCAATCAACTGATCAGGATGAACCCAGTAATTTCTTTAATAATCTGATGTCAAAGACAGGCTTCCTATCAAAATTCCCCAGCTTATTAGTGTCCCTCCGTAAGTGCATGTAATCGTATTCTAGAAGTCCCAAAGAGCTCCATTCCGAATTTCAGCTCCGTCGGTCGATAAGGAAAGAACGAGCAGTTTGGGAAACGTAGGAATGTTAATCGATTGTAAGTTGGTTTTAGGAAAGTTGAAAAAGGAGTGAGAAATTGTCTCTCCACTCTTGACAGTCTAATTACTGTCTTATCTTATCGAGTTATTGAACAACCGATCCAAAGCCGTTTTATTTGCTTCGACGAACAAATAGTATTTGTCGGGAAACTCATAATTAACTTACCGAAGCCTTTATAGTCACATACCTAAATATTTCCATTTATTGTTTTTAAAATTTGAAATTTTGGTAAACTGTGATTCTGAAATTGCTAACATAACGGGGTAAAAATAAAAACTTAAAAGTTCTACTTGTCTCAGGAGTTTATACAGAAAAGGTTTTTTATCATCAATTTGAATGTTAAAAGTGTGTTTGCAAAGAATCAACTCCATTCCCATAACAGCGAGATCACAAATCATTAAAATGAACAAAACGGGGCCAAATCTTGGAAATTCGTTATTATACCAGGAAATCGTTTAGACGTTTGTACGTCATTAATTCAACTTGATTTTGTCCTTGTGCTTATGAATCGTTAAAAAAAGGAACTTTTCGTCAAAATTTTAGTAGATCTAATTCATTAGACTACCGGGGTCGTTGTATAGCTGTTATGGAATTTCCTGTCGACTTCTCATCATCTTTGGTCCGATTTTGTTCAAATTCGGGGGGAATAGGAGAAGTGATAACTATTTGCGCACGCGCTAATCTAAAAGAGGTTGACACAGGCAAAATGCCGAGACTAATGGACCGATTTTAACGAAATTCTCAGGGATTGTACGGATTAGCTCCGAAAGTATTTCCTATAAATATCATTATTTTTGGATTGAAAGTAGTCTGCAAATACACAAACGTAAATATCTTATAACTTCGATTTTTCATGACCTATCTGTCCGATTTCGGTCAAACTGGGGGGGAGGGTTGAGTATATATCCTGCATGATACCCTAGGTATGTATTTTATCGCAATTAGTTTAGTAATAACTATTGCGCATGCGCAAAACAATGTTATATGACACTCCGAGGCTAATGGACCGATTTCGAAGGCATTTTCAGGCATTGTGTGGGTTAACCTCTAGACAATAAATTAGCTTCCAATTCCATCACCTCGCATATTTACTTCAGATGGTGAATGCTGTTGGTTTGATGATATGGTCTGGGCAAACGCAAACATGAACTATAGTCATATTTTGCATATTCGCATGTCTGCACACAGATTATTATTATTTTTTAAATTGAGGTTTAAGCCGCATTTCAACCAGAAGGGTCATTAGCGGCATTGAACAAGGTGTCTAAAGGGACCCTGGAAGTGGCACGATTCTAAGGGGAGCCATGTTGCCATCCTTGACTAAAAAGGAGCGCCATCATGGACTCCACTGGCAACTCGGAGGGGGAAAAAATGAGGGGTACAGTGATGACCTGTTTAGCCCCCAAAGTGGATTAAAAAAAACCCCAAAGATAAAATAATACAACTAAGACTAGATGTAAGATAGGAAAATAACTATCTACATGCTATTATATACAATCAGCGAAGTGAAATAAAACTATGACTGGATGTATATAAATATATCACAGATCAGACATCACAGTTCGTAGTAGAGCTCAGGGGCTCTCAGGTACAAGAATAGGGAAGAACCTTTTCTGGTCCCCACAGAGGTGGCTGATGCTGAACTCGGAGGTCCACAACGGCTGGGCAGTCCTCCAGAAAGTGGCGGATGGACAGATCACCCCCACACCTCCCACACACAACATCTCGAGCTTCTGCACTAAGCAGGTGTCTGTGAGTAAGACGGGTATGGCCAGTGGCAACCCGGTTGACCACTATTCGATCCCTCCTTGGAAGTAGGGTTACGAAAGGGCCCACCGGGCTCGTCCTGAAGGACACCACGCAGACCAGTGACCTCACCCTGTCATTGCTCATGCCAGATATCTGGCATATGTTGCATGTAGGAGATTTGATATTATAATAATATTGTATTCAACTATTTCGATGCATGGGTACTTACTTGGTTCTTCAACTAATTCTACACGTATGATACTGTCAGGAAGCCATACTCTCCACCCAATTATGCCGACATTGTAATTGTAGAGAATGAATAATTGTTTTTGTTTTGAAAAGATAATCGTACGGCTTCATTACATTTGTTAGATCGAAAGGAAAAATTACCAACTTGAAACCTATTTAACAACGAAATGTTTGGGGGTGAAGCTAATTCATAATTTAGCGTGATAAGGGCCCTTTCTGCATTGTTAGGCCCCTCGTTTGGCCGACCCCTCAACTCGACCTTAAGTGCATGCAAATGAATTCCGAGGATAGAAAAAACAACCTGTTGACATGTTTAGCGGCCCTGGCGATTCAATCTCTCAACAGGGAATATCAGCGAAAAACTCAATAATTAATCCTGCTCAGTCTGAGAAAAACACTTATGTTGGTAAACCCCAAAGAAAAACCAAAATTTTGCGATAAGCGAATTAAGTAGTTCAATTTAGATTTCGCTACAACTGTAGAATTATTATTGATTCATTGCATCACAATTATAGAGATCTATGTGCAGAACATGTCACAGTGGTTTCATCACCCCTAACTTGCAGTCCATTCTACATATGTGGGGAATTGGGAATTGATTCGCAGGGGTGGGTCTCCTTCCCCGGACCTCGGCATTTGGAGTTTTGTGGACATCCATAAAAAGCTTTATAAAAATGGCCTTCTGTCCTTAAATTGGTTTTTTAATTAAACGTTTCTCTCCAGGAACTGGGGCTTCGTCAGGGAGATTAATTAACCAATTTAAGGACAGAAGGCCTTTTTTATAAAGCTTGTTATAATCTAAACTGTTCGAATAAAGAAACGTTATGATATCCATAAACTCGGGCACCAACCTGCTTAGTTAGTGATGCTTGCTAGAACGCATCCCTCAAATCATAGGTCAAAACGGGTACTTAGCATTTGTCAAGGACATTGACTGTGTGTACAATCTCCTCTCAGGAGGATCTTCCCAGATTTTGTCTGGAGGGAGACCACAAGGCACGATTGCATGAGGACTCCCAAACACGTCGTCCAGTCATTGTTAGGAGATATTGGATTCTTCTGTCCCCTCCCTTCCTCAAAGACCATGGAATCGCACGTCTGGCACTAGAGAAAGAATCCATCGTCACTTCACTTTAGTACAGGCTCTGCTATGCAACCTTAGCCAGTTCTTGCATCGAGGCCACGCATTCCTAGCCCACATTTCTTACAATTCCTAGCATAAAAACTTGAACTCTTTCTGTTCCCCAATTCCCAACTCCCAGATTCCCCACACTGAGTTAACAAACAAAAACTGAAATTTTCTTATAGGATATCCCTTTTAAATCTTCATGATTTGGAATAAAGACTTTAATCCACCACTGCTTCCTGTCTCTTCGCGACCAATTGGTGCCCTACCCACCCTTCCAGCAATGGAAGGAGTGCGCCATCCTCCAACCCCAATTTCTAGGCATATAGTTCTCTTAAGCCCCGAAGTCGCAGGGAGACTTCATCAGAAATGACCGGATTTAGCAGTTTTGTGCTGACCGACCCGAGAATGGCAGACTTAAGCCTGTTCCATTTTTTCGGAAACCCCTTTTGTCAACCTCATATGGAATGCAAAATTTTAGAAGTGTAGTATCTCTCCATATAAAGATAATAATGGTGAAAGCGAGGCTCTCAGATCTTCAGCAGCCTGATTATATTTTAAACCTTTTCCTCGAGCTTTTTTGTCTGCTATCGCTAACCACCCTTGGGAAATGTTAGAGGCGCGTCAGCATTATTAATGCTATTAAAAAAACTTCGTCCTCCCCTTCTATCATAGGCCTCGTACACAAACGTCAGCCGTAGGAGAGGGAGAACTGGCAGCATTCTCCACGAGTAGATTCTGTACCTACTCATTTCCACATATTCATGCATACATATATTCATATACAATACATATGAACGCATATTCACACATGCCATGTTATGAGACGATACACTGGATCTAACTCCAAGCGGTTACGAGGATGAGTATTGAAAAGAGTAATATTCTGGCTAGTCTGATCAATTGAACCAACTATTTTCTGGTCTAAATCAAACGAAAAAACCATCCTTTCATTTCGAAAGTTTTCAAGATCTCATATTTGCTTCTTCGTCACCGAAGGTAGGGAAACTTCGCGTTCGTGCGAGAAGTCCAAAAAAGTTTTGTCTTCAAAAATCAAAATATGCACGTCTGCTTTTTGCATCTCAGAGCTGTTTGATCAAGTTTGGTTCCTCTTCTGTCGGTCTGAGGTAAATCCTTGTCACTCCCAAAACTAAAACAAGTTTTAGTCCGATTTTGCTGAAATTTTCAGGAATTGTGCGGGTTACCTTCTACACGGTCACCAATAATTTCATAACCGTCACTAGTAGCCTTTGAGCATGCGAAAACGTGAATTTCTCAAAACGTTGATTTCTCATCATTTATTGGTCCGATTTCGTTCAACCTTGGGGGGTTAGTTGGGTATATGTTACAGAATGAAAAAGATGTTACAGACGATTGGGTCAAAAATTAATTGGCACACTGAAAACTCCGAGACTTGTGGACTGACTTTGTTGAAATTTTCAAGGACTGTGCGGGTTAGCTCGTAAACGGTATCCTATAAATTTTATTGACATCGGATCAATAATACCTTGTGCGCATGCGCAAACGTGTTTTTAAGGGGAGCCACATATTTTTTAGTGGGGTATTTATTAGCTGACCTGCCTTGGGCCCCAAAAAATCTGACAGGAATTACTTGAGATTGAAACAAAATTTTCCTTGACATTCTGTATAATATGAGGCATCATGGATATTCTAATAGTAGGGAGGGTGTTGGATTAAGGCCCGTCACTGTGAAGGGAACGGCCAGAAAGGAAATGACTGTCACCTCAGAGACTAGTCTGATATATATATATATATATCCTTGAAGCCTTCAAGGGTCATACGGAAGGACAAGGGTTGGACCGAGGGGTGAGGATGTTGGCCTAGAGGGGCCGCTCGAGTGTTTCATAGGATGTCACTCCGCTTCCAGGGAGTGCTGTCGGGATGAGGCTCCCGGGCGTTGAAGGGACCGGGACTGCAGTGAGGTGGGTCACCATGGGAACGGGCCGGCAGCGGAGGGGGGGAGTCGATACTCGTAGGCTCAGCTGCCCCTCCCGACCCGAGCCTTCCGCCGGGGGTAGAAACGGTGGATTCAGAAGGGGTTGGGGTGGCAGGAAGGACGGGATGGTAGGAAGGACACCTGTTTTCCCATATTTCCTAGTAACAGAGTACAGTACTGTAAGGGTGAGGGGGAGGGAGGATTCCTCCGTTATCCCAAATTACCGTTTCATTCCCCTCCCTCGTGGTTGCTATGGTTTTAGGTTTCCCTTATGTAAATTTTCTGAACCGATTAATCAATATTTTTAATAACCAATATAAATAGGAGTTCTGGTCTTATTCCCTGAACATTTATTTTTTCTCCCTTATTAAAAACGTTTTTGTGAGGCAGCAAATTTTATTCCAGTATAAATTATTCAATAGGTTTTTTCACCATAATTGAGTATTCCCTTTAAAATTAGATTTTATTTATTCTAGGTAGATATTACGGTAGATGCAGATGGGGTGTGATGAAGGGCGGGGAAGGAAGGAAGGACACGTTATTCCATATTTCCTAGTATTAGAGAACAGTACTGCGAAGGGAGGGAAGAGGAAGCATCGTCAATTTTCAATATTTTCCAATACCTAATTCCTTGTCCTCGGCACAGTTATCCAAAATTACCGTCCGATCTCTCTGATCAATCTGTCAGATTTGAAAATTGAGCACTTTGGGATCAGAGAGATGGTTAAACAGAAATTGTAAGGCAAAAAAACTTGTTATAATTAATAGTCTGCCATTCTATCAAAAACTTTCAATTTTAAAGCATTTGCTTGCTGTTTTAATGATTTTATTAGCACATATTAATGAAATTTAAGTACATTTTCCAACATAATTTTGTGCATACATTTTTAATGTTCCAGATCCTAGTTGATCAACTACCTACTTTTAAGTAATATTCGAAAAAAAAGTTAATGATTTTCAGCCGTTTTTGCCAAATTTAGTGATTTCTTCATCATATATTTTGAAATTTGACCAATTTGATGTGCTGCCCAACGAACTCATCCTTCCTTCTGAATTGCTTGATTTTTGGCGAAGAAATGGATTTTACATCTCAATCCTAAGGAGATTTACGTTCATTCAGAACGAGCGCATAGCAATGTGTTGGGAGCGTATGATTATCCAGGCCTGAATATTAGGCGATAACCTGGTAGCTATCTCTCCTTGGCAAGTGTATCTCCTTACCAACGTCAAAATTCATTCTTCTTTGTAGTTTTGGAAAAGGCATTATTAACCCGAAATATAAAAATGTCGTACGTGAAATAAATTTATGTCGTACGTTCTTGTTATTCTAAAAATTGGGTGAACATATATATCCTTAAAATCCTGGAATCTTTTCAGAATACCTCAAAGCGAATTTTTCGGTTCGGGTTCTTTTTTATCCAACATTTTTATCAAACCGGGAAGTGAAAGAACTGATTTCCGATTTTATCGGGTAAACACACAGAAATCAATTTCAAAAAAAGTTTCGAGGATAATAAATGGAGTCTTGGGACTAATTCACACACTTTGGATGCCGCAATCAACAGTCTAACGATGAAACAAAAACTTTGGAATGCCCCTGAGATGGGTTTCAAAAATAAAGTGGTAACGACTCGTATTGTATCTGCCGCGGACCGTGAAATATTGGTTGGTGAATCAAATTGATCCGCATTGAAGAATAAAAACCAACCTGGAACGAAATAGAAATACGAATCCCAGCTGCATTCAGGCGGAAAACACTGGTGTTGAAGTGAAGACTCGGGATTGGACGGAGGTTTGAATAATTAATCGGAGGATGGGAGTTGAAAAATACGACTTCTGAAGAGGAAATTCCGATTGAATCTTTTTTCAATCTTCCGCCCGTTGAAAAATTGATAGGAAACAAGTCTCGTAGAATCGACAGGCCGCACAGTTGGCAGTACGGTCGACCTCATTAATTTATATAACGAGCAACGGGCGGAAGGAACGGGCGTTTTCGGTTTATTGCTGTTTCAATTAATCTGTTAAATTTTCATAAAATTTTATATCCTATAATTTCGAAGCAAATTCATTAAATCTACACAAATTCGTTAAAGGAGTAAGTTGTGAAACTCTTCAACAGATTATCGTAACACTATAATTCTTTTCAGAAAAGAAATAATTTAAGTTGGAAACTATTCTGCGAAATAGTTTTGAGAAGTTACGAATGCCATGCATGAAGAAAATTTTGGAAACTTATTATTTTAAAATTTTTAGAGCTATTACTTTCTACGAAAATTTGATAAAAAAAAGTAATTAATGTACTGAAATTTCATTAAAATGTGATAAATGAAAAATTCAGTCAGTAATTGTTCATTCTCACGGTTGTCGTAGGTCAGTAAATTAATATTGTTGATGGTTCCATTGAATTTTCTCGTGGAAAAACGCGTTGGAGGCAATAACTAGTATGTCATGAAAAAATTGTAATTAAAGAGGTTTGAAAACGTAAAGCCCATTAACTCCAAAGTCCATAAGTCCACTCGAGATTGGCTTGAACGATGAGTGGTCATTAAATTATGCGTGCAAATAAAAAATGAAAATGATACCCCAAAACGGATTTTTCCATTAAAAAAAAAAAAAAAAAAAACTAATGATGACAAACATTTTTGAACATTTCAAAATCAAATTCGTTTTACTTAGACCCGACCGATTTTGCTGGTTGGAGAACTCCGGCTAGGGAATCGGAAGAACTATTTTCTGCCGCATATTAACCCTCTAGATCCGTACACGAAAGTTAGAGCGCGCATTGACGAATATACATATATATATATATATATATATATATATATATATATAGCCATTTTGTTTTCTTGACCACTCAGTATATAAATTCTTGTTGTGATTTTTGAGGGTTGACCAACCCTCAAAAATCACAACAAGAATTTACATATATATAGATATATTGTGTCTGTGTCAACTTGTGTTTTCAGCATCTAGAGGATGCCCATTCCTTTCAAGTTACCTACATTCTACATAGTTCGAATCCAGGCTTTACATTAAGGGCCGGTTTATCAATGCTCAGTCAAATCTCTGACTAACTACTGATTAAAATTAGTCAGAGGTTAAAATGTGTCGGAATTTAGATACCATTTATCAATCTTGAAATGACTGCAGACTAACTAATTTAGAATTTACCACTGGAAAAACAGGGGTGCTACAACAACAGCAAAATATTCCCGCAAAATTAGTATAGGTTGGAACACTGCGCAGTATATAGTTGTTTCCAAAGCAACTGCCGGGCCTCAGCTTTCAGGCACATTTTTCTTCCATAACGTCTTTGTTTTGCATCATTGTATCAATGGTGAAATCTTCCTTTCGTGAATTGCAGAAGTTATCTCCTAATTTTGTTTAACAAATGATTGAAGACGTACCAGCTCTCAGCCTCAAAATGAACTGATGACGTTCAATGGAATGCTCCACTGTACTTTTCCAACTACTCCATTCCATCACCTCCATTGTCATATGTTAGCAGAGCTCGGTTTCGACCCCCACCCCCGTTCCATAGGCAAAATGGGCAATATACCCGAAACTTTTACCCTTAAAATTTTAAACACAAACCCCTGCCTTGCCTATTTGGAGCCCCCTTCCACTCTGCTCTTTGTAAGCCCCGGGAGTGTGATGGATAGGAGTAGTTCTTCCTTCTCGATTCTTGCAAATGTTACATCTAAGGGGATTTTTCCTGGACTACCAGCGTTCAGGGTATACTCTGGGTGTAGCAGGTGAATTTCCATCACCTCCATTGTCATACTCGGGACGAAGGAATTCAAATTCTCAACAATCTCGATCGGACAAAGCTAGAATATTATTGCTTGGCAGTGTCGCACATTTTTGGTTAGAGAATTCCATTTTTGATTTTTCTACATTTCTCAAAAAGTTAATTTTTTGTTTGCTTTGGTTTTTGTTTTTTAACGTACCTAATATTAACTTCAGAATTCATGAAACGGCCCTTATTTCCGCAGGTGGATCACACACCATGCTGTAATATTTGTTTTGTATTGATGGGAAGCAAGGGTAAATTGCAATATTTTCTTGATAAACTTTTTTCTTCTTCTTCTAACCACGAGTGGTTAAAGTACATAAATCAATACACCCCGACACGGACGGATAATCTGCTAGGTGAAGACACAACAACAAAACACCAATTTATTGGTGAACTGTTGCTTTCAAACACTTTAGTTGTTTAACTCGATGGTTTAGTAATAAAGAATCGCCGTCTCCGGAATAACATTACTGTTGAGAACTTGAGAATACCCGCACACCAAACCTGGACATAAATCAATCAATGAGCCGACCCTAAGGGCATAAGCCTTGGATCTCCCCTCTCCTATACGAGATCCACTGTTATTTCCCTTTCATCGTGGAAAGTCGGTTATTCAACCGATAATGAAATTTCTCGGTAGACGTCCATCGTCTGTTCTGATTGGTAGGTGAGAGATTGTACAAGGGTAGGCTTTCAAGTTACCAGCAGTATGACTAGGCACTGATTGCATTTGAAAACCCACCTAGCGTTTTATAGATGATAATCTACCTAACTAATAACTGATTGAATGCACAATTTACCTCACAGGTAATTTCACTATCATGACATACTCACTGACCACGAACAGACGTATACCCAGTTACAGAGGTGTCAAAATTATTAGAAATTATGCTGATTTTTCCATTTAGTGCCATTTAAAACATATTAGGGACAATTAAATCGATTCTTCTGATGAAATTCTGTGGTATAATTCTAGATATGATGTTATCACATAAGGATATGAGAATTTCATGGGCAAGGAATCGAATTTCGGGGTGAACAGGTTGTGAGTGCAGCAGCAGCTGCTCTTAAGCTCGTAAACTGTTCCTCCCAACCTCCCAACTTATTACAAATTCTTTCAGTGTAGAAACATTTCACAGCATTTCAATATATTTTCAACTTTTTACATTACTTTTCAATATTTTTTGTTGACATTTTAAGGCTTCTCCCATCTTCAAGTGGTTTTTTATTTTTATTTTTTCCTTAAATATGGTAAAAAACAAGTGACCTCTCCCCAAGGAAACGGGCTTAAGTCAAGTGTTACTTGGAACTTAGTAAGTTTTCACAAAAAGAAATTGCCAAAAACCTGACAATTTCACCCACTTCAGTAATCAGATTGAAGCAGGCCATGTCTGCGGGCTGCGATTATTCAGTCTCAAGAACTGGTAAATGTGGCTGAAAGAAGAAAATGAGCCCAAGGAGAAAGGAAACTTATCATTTTGCTAAAGAAAACAGGAGAACGTCAAGCAAGACCAGAAGCTCAAATTGGAGGACTTAAGAGTAAATGTTAGTGACTCAAAGGTCCTTCGCCCTGTGAGGTGTTCGAATAACTAGAGAGACCCCCAGCATCTGCGTGATACTAAAAACCCGCACGACCTGTGAGTCGCGCTTGTTAGGCTTCTCTATTTTATCTAAAGTCGAAAACCCTAGAAAAAAACGCTGCAAATTATTACACAAAGGTTTATTGTTTCTGTATTAGATAGCCCTTCTTCGCAGATCATTGGTCTATAATTATTCATGAATTAATTATTATATCCTTACCCGTGAGTTGTGTATTCGATGCTATCATCAATTTGTTCAAGGACTGCCAAAACAGTAGTTTTTGAAAGTCGGTAGGTACCTACCTCCTCAGAAATCGATGTCATTGAGATTGAAATCCGCTGAACTCTCTCTAATCCAACGAGAACGGGGAATGGTGAAGTAAAGTCTTCATCATCCTCGTCAAATTCCTCCTCAAAAACCAATGCTACAATCAATCCTCTTTGGCTCATTTTCGTGCCTGTAGGAAATAGTTAGGAAAATGTAGCAAAACAGATGGGAAAACGTAGCAAAAAAGGATTTCGGTCAAGTAAACAAAGATGGCGAAAAGAACTACCTACCTAGTAAATCGTTGATTTGAACGCTACCCACCAGAATTCGGCTGGTTAATTTTGATCGTTGATTTAGTGCATTTGATCAGTGATTTATCTGAACCGGAGTTAGTGAAACCGAATATCGTTGTTTAACAGCTGAAATCATCGGTTTAATGAGTAAACGTTGATTAAAAACTCTGGTGAAACTGGCCCTGAGTTAGTGAGTGTCCCTCAGTTCACATGACAGGCTGTTTTGTGAACTTTGGAGGCAAATAATGAGATTTTTCGAGGTGAATGGGAACAGCGGATTTGCTGATCCGACGCGCCTTCAAACAAATAGCGAGCGGAGCGCGGAGAATAGCCGTGAGGCGATCCTTTGTTTCTGCCGGTAACAACGCTGCAGCTCAACTACACGAGTTGGGGTAGATGCAAAGGGCTTCGATTGAGAGGGGTGAAAATCATAAACTGTATATTATTATACAAAGGTTTGTTAGAACGTATAAAATAGCCTTTCAGCGCAGGTTACTGGTATTTTGTATATGAAGTTGAGAAAATACCAATCACAATTATGTGTCCTTTCCGATAGCGTGGTCAGGGTCGGAGGCATTTCTAGAAGTACTGAAAAACACTAAGGAGAAGGGTTTCGAGCTTCAAGCACGGTATCGATGTCCCCCACAAACTTCGTAGCTACGCTCGCTCAAAACGTTATTCGTAAGCAACTCTTATTCTTTATAGATGAAAAAACATCTGCCAAGTTGGGTGGATAGTGTAGCTCCCTCAAATATTGTAAAATGGACGTATAGAATTAGTTGAAAAACAAAGTACGAGTCGAAATGATTGATAAGTCGACGTTAGAAGAAATCATGTTTGCGCATGCGCACAGACTACTATTTATGTGACGGCAATGAAAGTTATAGGGGGCCGTCTGGAAGCTACCCCGCACAAGCCCTGAAAATTTCATCAAAATCGTTCCATTAGACTCGGAGTTTGGCTGTGTCAATAGATATCACTTTGGCGCATGCGCTATGACTACATTGCGCTACAAAAAAAGTGACCTGAAAGTTGCCGGCCTCATTTTATCATGGATGGAGTTTTCGAGGGTGCTGAATCCGAATCTGTTGCCCGTTTTTTCCTGATTGGACGATTTTTTCGATTTTTCAACGTTTTTATGGTTTTTTATTACAACTTTACTGTATATGTTCCTGGTCATCACTTCGTCCAAGAAAAATATAATGGGGCTAGATCTGTAGGAAATTTCATGCTGAATCCAAATGTGACCCCAATTTTTTTTTCCCCCACATTGATCCAAACCCTCCAAATCCCCCAAAAACCAACTGCAAAACTGTAAAAATAAAAAATTTTGCGTATTTTTCACTTACATTTTTGTTTTTGTTGACTCCAATCATATCATCACTCTATTTCAATCTATCATATCATTTTCGTGACATTCGCTCTCATTTTCAAGACGAATGCACGCTATGTAGAGACAGATCAAATTACTTACGAATTTCGTATTAATTACCTAATTTTACGAATTTCGTATTAAAGGTTTGTTAATTACGAATAATTTTTAATTAATTACGAATTTCGTATTAAAGATTTTCAACCAAAAATGTTAACACGCAGTATAATGATATTATCCGATGTAAAAGTATCCACATTACATAATATAATGGAAGCAAAACTCGATAAAGACTCACAAAGCTGAACTTTACGCTTGACGCTACTTCAACAGTTTGAACCAGAAATTCTCTCCATTGTTAGGCTTTGAAATGTAAATAATATCTAAAACGCTATATAAAGCGAAAGGCTACCAAATCTCCAAAACTACTCTTTAATAAAAAAGAGATAAGGGAATACTTGCAATATCGCCATAGTGATCTTAGCTACCTCAACTATTTAACGCTACTAAACTACTGAGGAAGGGAGGTAGACTTGGTAAAAGAGTTTCACCGCCTCGCATGCTTGGATGCCTCGGCTGATGAAAATTCATCTAAAGATCTAAATGGTTGATGGTCTTCGTGACTTCCATAATTATTTACCTCTTATCTCCCGCAACCCTCCCTCTGCCCTCGCCCGTTTCTGTCCTAATTTTTCCAGGTTCCGAGTTAAACGGTTGCGAAATCGATGGAGAACAATGGAAATTCGCCTTCATATTGTCAGTTCGTAAGCGGAGTAAGCAAAAAATAGAAAAGCCATGTAAATACCTTTTCGAATGATGAAAATCTCGTGACTCCTGTTTAGAACGAGCGGGTTACAAGAACAGTTCTCACATAGGTATGCAAAACCCAGATCCAGATGTAGAGCTACCTAATCATCAGACGAGTCAATAATGGAGCTCTCACGTTAGCTGAAACGAAACAGTGCACTCTTCCCATTTGCTATGGAATGAAGGTCCCAAATTTGAGACTCAAAATAAGCTCTCAATTTTAATGAGCCATAAAAGAAATTGATAGCTAGAACTTAGTTGTTTTCTGACCACGTATAATTTGGAAACCAGTACCAACCCCCTTTCGAAGTGAACTTCCTAAAACATTGAGGCTTTGGGTGAGCTGAAACAATTGAGCTCTGTTCTACTCAAACTAGCTGTCAGTACTAGGAATATGAATCTAGGAAATAGGAATCTGAGATCAGCTGAGACAAAGTAGCTGTCAAATCAAACAACTCAAAAGAATAGTTTTTGAACGAGCATACAGAATTATGCTGTATGTTGTTCACATCAGCTGACAATAATGAAGGACTTTGAATATTTGTATGGAAGAAAGAACACGTGCAACATAGGCAGGGTGGAGCAATCGCAGACCAGAGTAGAGCTATTGGATTTGCTGACTGCTGAGTCCAAATTGACCTAATTGTTGATAAAATCCGCTATTAAAATTGAGTTGGAGATAGAATTTGAGATCAGCAGAAACAAACTGAAACTCCGACATCAGTTGAATTGAAAAAACATATTACTTCAAACAAGTAAAACTTTGGAAACCGCGGTAATCAATGTTGAAGACCAAATTCCGAATCACCTGTGATATAAATAGGACTCTCGCATCTGCTGAGTCAAAAACTGATCATTCTCAACAGCTGAGTCATTTTGATAGAAATGGAGCCATTGAATCAGCTAAAAATGAGTGTTCTTGGATGAGCTGCAAATGGATTCTTTAGGTGCAAAAGTTGAGCTATGGGTCAGCTATAAATATCGGCTTTCATGTCATCTGCTATGATAATATATCTTATCGGCTGATAAGCCGAAAATTGAGCCTTTGAAAAAGACAACTCAAAAATAGAGCCATTATTGAGTAAGTCAAAATGGAGCTTTAGGTTCTGCAGAATCGAAAATTGAGCTGTTGGACGGGTCGAACAAGGTCTTGAACCAGATCGTTATCGTACCTATCATCTGAGACAAATAGAGAACTTTTAAACGAAAAAAATAGAGCTTTTCTTGTCTTAAGAAAGCTAAATCAAAACGGAGCACTTTGATAACAATAGAATATTGACCTCAACGGTCAGCTGAATGATTAATTATCTGAAAGCTCGGCCTATTTTTCATTCTCAATATCAGCAGTATTGTTTGTCTGGTTTGGAAGATTATCCAAATTTCGTGAGTAAAAACAAAACCATAACTAGTATAGATAACTTTAGGAACTTGTAGCGGAGTACGTAAATGATCAATGTTGTTTTTTCCCCCGTATTTTTGTTTATGAACATCTAAACTGTCGAACTAACAACCATTTCTTATTTTCTACTGTGTTTTAAACCACACAGAGTCGTTTGTAAAAAACACTGTTTTTCGGACTGACTCCCCTCAATTTCGTAGAAAATGAACCTTGGAGCGATGATATTAATAATATTTTACAAAAGATTCACACAACAACAATCACTACTGATAAGAACGATTTCTTGTTTGATTTGTGACGTTAATGCTACTCCTCCAGCACTGTAATACACAAAATCTGTCCTCAAAGTGAGTGTGAGTCTTCTGCAAAATAAATAGGATTAGTGATTCAATAATCAGAACAGAATCGTATTTCCAAGGCACGAAAGAACGAAAGCGTACCATTTAACCTATTACTGGAACGAGTAAACTTTCAAATCAACCCAATAGATTTTCTATACCTATTTTCATTGCCCTGATAATGATAATGGCGGTAATAAATGATAATTATGAAGTAAACCGACTCCGACATCATAACATGTATGTAACACACAACACTACTAAAGAAAATAACACAGGTCTAGGGCACCTTAATCGAAATAAAAGAGAGAAAAGACAGAAACATCGATATACGTGTTGTCGAAGTAAACAGGTTAAGAATGTCGGTCTATCTAAATACGGCTGCAACCTGAAAGCGTCTTGTTTACTCTCGACCGAATTAGGCAGTCGCTTTTCGATTTATCTGTCGATCTAAGAATCTTACGGGAAAGTGTCGCTAAACGCCAAATACGGGTATTTGCGTACCGACCTACATTATCAACTGGCTGAGCGAGAATCTTTTAGTTTACGTATAACGCATCTCATGAATACGTTTTCATTCTATATGTTTGCGTTCCCTGAAGTAGGTTTACCCAATATATTTTGGAATCTTGTAGGTATGCAATACAATTTAACATGAGGAAGTTGATTTAAAGAGCAGAACTGTGTGGCACCAATACATAGGGGGTATATTAGAGAGTTTTTGGCGACTTCAACTCAACGTCACCCGTTACCGTAGTCTTGAGGGAGCGAACGAAGATGCTAACCCAAAAGGAGCCGGGAGAACGGTTGCCTTAATTTTGATGTCACGTTAACGGTGGTTGGGTAACGCGATATTTTTTCCCAGCTATCTTGTTGTCTACTGGTTGTCTAATCGACTTCTTTATTTCGATGTGAAATGCCAATTTTCAATCCTAAATTCGAATTTCATGTTAGTCTCAGTACAAATACGGGATAGTTTCTCATTTTTAGTTTTCAATTCGTAAACAAGGCATGGATTTAACGCAAATATAGTAAGCCTCAAGTGGGAAACACCGCGATTTAGTTGCACTTTTAGGTCTTTAGTAGTTACAAACTTCATGTTTTTGGGTTTTCGGTTGGGTAATATATCAAGAAGTATGAAAAAGTATACATCTCTATGACAATGAACCAGGATTTTACCTGATAATCATCAGTGGAGGCAGCACTTCACGCAATGTTCACGAGAAAATAGCTGAGAGTTAAGGTAAACTAAGAACAATACTGCGAAGAAGTAGTGTCTTAAAACTCAGTTTTTTCATTTAAAATATGTGAAATAATAATAGAAACAAGGCTCTAATCGACCAAATAGAGCCTGAGCGCAAAAGAACGGAACTTTTCGATCGAGTTGAAGGCTAGTAAAGCTGGACAGCGGAGGCTGACTTCAGAAGGCACATTCGGTTTCTACGCGACTTGAAACGTAAAATAACCAAGTTTGAGGGGTGTTCAAAACCTACCCTCTACATCAACATAATTAGTTGGTAATGAGGCATTTGAAAAGAAAAACTATTATATTTACTTCAGCAGTATTCGAGTAATTTTGAGGTGAGCAGTAGGGTTACATTTACAGGAAGGTTAGGCTGGTGTCGTGTGCCTTTAGGTCCCCAAACGGGTGACGTTAAATGAGCCATTCTGACGTACGACGTTGCTAACGTCCCCTCAAGGTCACGTACTCTTGGGTACGTTAGGGTGAGGTTAAGGGTTACGTTAGTGGTCACCAAAAACTCTCTATTTTGAAGTGAATACTTACGAGTAGTTAATTCAACATTAGCCTCATCATTGATGCGCCAATTTAATTATAAAAATTGTCTTGTCTTATACGAACGAAATCACTCGCGACGTAATTGTGGAAACCGAGTTCAAGGAGGAAAACGGAATGAAGGGCGCATGTACGACTGGCTCCAGTACACACGAACGCTCCCGTACATCCCTTAGGCGAATGTTCGAATGATTAGCTGAACCGGTTACGGGGACGATCCATTGTGGCTCGACTCTTCACTTTCCTATCCAGCTCATAGAAATTTGGCCAAAATTTACCTTTATTTATATTATCTTTAAATCTTAAAACTTATCTTAAAAAGATTATCATCTCTAAAGTGATTAAATAAAAACTTATCTTAAAAAGATTTTTGAATATTTTTCCAACCCGACCTCAATATCGAAGCACTGTGCGTCTCCCCGTTCAGGAGCGAGAGCCCTACATCTCCCCGTGTGAAAAGGGAGACCTCTAGAAGAGGGGAGCCTCTAGTTACCTATTGAAAACATGCCTGCTTCTCTCTACCGAATCGGGTCAGAAACGAAGATTACTGATAAGGAAACGTGATTATTATTAGTAAAATCGATTAGTGTTTGGAACACGATTAAATTGAATTACTAGGCAGGAAAGGCGATTATTTTTTGCGCTTCACCTTGCGATATTTGTAAGTCAGTTCCTTTCGATAGAGGTTATAAGATTTTGATGTCTTATCCCTCCATCGATTGTTTGGTTTGGCGAGCACCTTTCTTTTTATTCTTTTTTGGTACATTATTCTCAACAATAAGCCTTTGTAATCGACCAAGAAAAAAATGCTTATCTCAAAATTTGTTTGTTTACGTTTCAAGATACGTAGATTCCAAAAATCGAATAAAAGGAAAAAATCCGTCCGTCCAAAGCTTATTTCCAAAACTGCTGGACTGAACTTTATGAAAATGTGGGTCAAAAATCAGACATCGGCTTGTAACCTCGGCATTAATTTTAATAAACCCTAAAGAGTAGAATGTCAGGGCTGAAAAATTCAAAAATTGAGATGTAGAAAATTTTAAATATCAATGATTATAAGCCTGCGCAGGACGACGTAAGAGGTTTCGTTTACCACGTATTTGATACAGTTGTGAGGAGACAACTAGGTGAAACCTGACAGGTTTCATGAATGTTGTAAATAAATACGATCGTGTTGAAATCGATATGGGGTGATAAAAGCGTTTCTCACACACTATCCTCCAAATCTGAGCAAATTCGGTATTGATTTGTTAGCAATGAAAACTAATAGGTGACCAACTACAGCCTAAGCCGCACATTTCCTGAGATTTTCATCGAAATCGGAAGAATACTGTGGAAATCAAGCATAAGAAGAAATCAGTGCAGTCAATATGGATTTTATCATGGAACATGCTTTACAAGGGTATGAGAACACACGGGCTGACTCAGACAAACTGACTCTACACCACAGTTGTTTAGAATGGTCTAAAACTTAAAATGCGAGTGGAAACGAAGCGAACCGTACTATTAATCTAACGGCATTTACTATCTGACAGGGTATAGACCGTGCAAAATCGAGGTTATAAGAATTTCAAGTTTGCGCATGTGCACAGACTACTATTAATCCAACAGCAATGAAATTTATAGGACATTGTATAGGAACTAAGCCGCACAAATGTCATAAAAATCGATCCATTTGTCTCGGTGTTTTGCCTGTGTCAATAAATTTTAGTTTTGCGCATGAGCAATACTATTTACTCGAACAATCGCGATATAATTCATGGGGCCAAAGTTGAACGAGCTTCCGGGAATGTGTACCCAACCACCCGCCCGAGTTTGAACGAAATTGGACCACTAGAGGAAATCAACAATAAAATAAATTCACGTTAGCGCATGGGCACAGGCTACTAGTGATCCGAAGTTATAAAGGATCGTAGGAGCTAACCCGCACAACCTCTGAAAATGTCATCAAGATTGGACTAAAACAGGATATAGATTTGGGAGTGACAAGGATACCAAAATCATCTCTCTATGAAATAGTTCGTCTTATCGGAGGATCAGCACTTGACACAATAGCCGCTGTCGCTTTGGATCCCAAACCCCGATAAGCTCGGAGTCAGTGATGCAGAAAGGTGGTTCCTTCTGTTTACAACGTAACAATGGTAACACTTACAGGTCTCCACAACGCCGTAAAAATTGAGCTTTACACTTTAACTAACAAGTTTTACTCTTAAAAACACATACAATTGAGCATAACAAACAAACTAAAACTTCGTGAGTTAAAGTGTAAAACTCGCTTATAAGTAAGTTTGGGAGACCTGCAAGTGTTACCATTCGATTTAGCATAAAAAAATACGTGGGAACCGGCCATAAACTCGTATTTTCATATAGGGTAATTTTTCAACACAACCCTCGATTTCATCGAAAAGAGATTTCAGCGAGAATTAACCCGCTGTTCAGTGGATCAAGAGCGAGTGGCTGGATGTGGATAACGTGGGCCGGAAGATTGGAATTCGTATACACAAAACAGTAGGTAGGGGTTCGTAACAACAACGGATAGTCTTTTGATGGAAACCTGCGCGTGGTTTTTGTCTCGCGAAGAAAGGAAGGTGGTAAATTAGTCTCCCTCCCCTGGCTACAAAAATCCTTGAAGGTATTGAGAGGATGTCAGTAACGAGCCGTGAAGAAATGAAAATAAATTCCCGCCTTCTTGGACATGGGCCATGTGGGTGATTCACGCGTTTACATGCCTTTACTATCTCGTATATCCTACATAGTGGAGATGGGGGCAACTGATAGCCGACTCTTCCAAGGAAACCTACTGCGTTTCCCATTATGTTTGGTCCGAATGCAAATTCTGCTGACTGCAAGGTTGGAACTCTACTTGAGAATTGGCCAACCATTACCTGTTATAGCGATTTAGCATAGAAAAAATGGGTGGATTTTAACAAGTAGGAGGAAAGGGGCAGGGACCCCCTATAAATCCTTTTCATACATCAAAGAACACAATCCTAGATTTTAACATCGTATATATATATATATATATATATATATAGGGAGTAATTGTCTGGAAATACACCTATATATATAGGGTGTATTTCCAGACAATTACTCCCTTAAAAACGGCGTAAACAATTCGTTCCAACGCAGAAAAATCCGTCTTGGCAAAAGGTCGAGTTCGTTGGCCAGCCCGATTGCTCCGGAATTTCAGGTTCAAATTTACAATTTAGAGTCCCCAAAATAATGAAAAATCGGTTTTTGACAATAGGGCATGTGGGTAGTCCCAGTCAACGTTTTTTCAGTGCTGTATCAATTGCGACCACTACCAGATCTCATTCATAAATAAGAGCGATTTGTAGGTGAACAATGCCCATAAATGACCAAATAGGCAAAGTTTGGCTCCGTGGCCTAAAAATTACTTTGCAATCTCCTCATACGGCACTGTTCACAACTTTTCTTTGAAAATTCGCTCTATTAGCCATGCTGCATATCTGAGCACATACTTTTTATTTTTCTCTCTCTTAGGAGTTATTTAATAACTAATGGGTGTTATGCATTCACTGATACAATACTGGTGACTAATACTAATGCAAAGGTACGTAATCAGCTTGAATAATAATATAGTGGAATCTAAGAACTAGTAAGTGACCTAGCGCAGTCTCCCAACATGGGTAAAATGTTATGAGCAACCCATCAAGCAATCAATAGTGATCCCGCATTCTGGTAGGGGGTTTTATAAAGCCTTGTGTTGGTGCAAGAAATCCAAACAAATGATTGTCTCCCAAAATCAAAATTTCCCCTTGCTTTTTGCGTTTCAGAACTTGCTGATCAATTTTGGTTCCATGTCTGTCTGTCTGTCTGTTAGATGTGTGTCTGATAAATCCTTGTCACTCCCGAATCTATATCCTGTTTTAGTCAAATTTTGATGACATTTTCAGAGGTTGTGCGGGTTAGTTCCTATACGATGTCCTATACATTTCATTGCTGTTGGATTAATAGTAGTCTGTGCACATGCGCAAACTTGAAATTCTTATAACCTCGATTTTGCACGGTCTATCAGTCCAACTTCGTTAAAACTCGGGTGGTTGTTGGTTAACCATACGCCTAGAATAATACCTTATGTATTTTATCGCAATTGGTTAAATAACAAGCGATTTTGATGAAATTTTCAAGGATTGAGCGGGTTAACCTCTGCCTGCATTTGTCTAAGTGTTTATGTGTATATTCTTCGCTAAGACAGGCTACAATTTTGAAGCTATGAAATACCGCTTGAAAGTTTGTAGATAAACTCTTACACCACAGAAAATAGACTCTTTTCTCTGGAATATGGAACTCGTCACTGTGAGCTAGGTGCCAAAATTAGATTGGATGGTACTACTCCAATGGTTTCGTAAGACCCAATGCCACTACGAAAAACATTTTAAGTATATTGTCCATAGATAGGAGGCTTCAAGAACAGTACGTAGGTACCTAACACCAACCCTTATCTCCGTTCCAGACCATTCTAAGACTCAATCCGTGAAAAAACCATAGACGTCTGTGTGTGTAACAAATTTTGTCGACGCTGCCACAATTCTCAGCCGATTTTCGAGATACTTTCTTTGTTCTGTCCCAATTTTAGTCTAATTGTGCAACGAACCTCGGGATTTTGAATTTCATGGCGGAAGGATGAAAATAGAGCGGGGTAATTTCAGAAAAAAACGTTTTTTGACAAATTGTGTCGACGTTACCTAGGCTAGAACTCTCAACCGATTTCCGTGGTTCTAATTTTGTTTGATTCCAATTCTAGTCTAGTTGTGCAACACACCTTGGGAGTACAGAATTTGCTGGCGGGGTGGGGGAGGAGGGGTAATTCCAGATTCTTTTAAGCGCTGCCCAAGCTACAATTTTCGACCGATTTTCGTGATTCTTTTATGTTCAATTAAGAATTCGGTCTAGTTATATATAGAACATTCGCCAGGAAAAGGAGAAGGATTTCATTATGAAAGGGAATAATATTGATAAATAAAAGGGGGTAATAGTGATAAATCGTGATGTTTCCACTTTTCTCAGCTGATTACCGTGGTTGTTATTTTAATCGATCCAAATGTCAATCCTGTTATGCAGCGAACGTTGGAAGTGTCAAACTTACAACAGGTGAGGGTAAATGGAGGGGGAAATCCGATAAATCATAATATTTTCGTTTTGTGAAAATCGGGGATTCTATTATGATTATGAGTTTTCGTAAGAAGGAGTGATGGAGGGGAAAATGAACTGTACTATTTACCTGGTTCTCAACAGATTTTGATGATTTTTAGTCGATTATTTTACTATTCAGCTCAAATAATTAGGTTTTCTGCCAAACCATTCGCAGCAATTTAAAATTTCATGGAGTTGTGGAGGGGGGTTTACCGGTGTATCGTGATATTTTAAAACAATTTGTAAAATCGTTGCTTCTAACATATTCATGTTCAATTTATGCTCCCTAAACACGAACTACAAAGTAGAAGCAAAGACGTTCCTGAAGGAAGTACTTCCTTTTCAATGGACCACTGTGGCTCAAATTAATTATTTATAAATGGGTGAAACAAATTTCAACGAGCTAGCTAAAAAGATAAGGGAAAAATCTTGGAGGGGAAGATAAAACGAACTTACTCGTTCCTACACGAAATACCTATGCGAATGGTTAATAATGGCAGAAAAATAAAGTATAAAAATTGACAAAAAGAATGTAACATTTAATAAACAAAAATAAGAAGATTAATGATAATATGTAAATAATAATAACAAATAGTATTTTATATCAATTTTTGTTAATTTATAGATACTTAGAAAAATACTACTCTGGACTCAAGACCTCGCCGCGAGCTTTATGCTCATATGGGGCTAAAATTTCCATTAAAAGTTGTGTGAATCAACTTATTTTACATGATATTTCATAATTTCATTTTTCCATTTATCGTAATGATTAATATGGAAATAAATTTATAAAAAAAAAAATAATAATAATAATAATAAAAAATAAAAAAATGTTAGGTTATGATGGAGGAGGTAAATCCAGTAAAAACACGGCCTATTCGCTGTTATATCTAAAATCATAGAACTACCCATACGTAGGGACGTCCCTGTAATTCATGCATTACTTACCAATATATGTTTAACCGGAACACAATTTTCAGCGTTACCAAACACTGGTTGCGCATGATTACGTCTGTCGTTGTTCGTTCCATCCCAAACTTGGTCCCAAGGTCACCTCGAAACTTCTGGTTTTCGCTAAATGGTAGTGTAAAGGGTCTATATGCCATTTTGAGCAAACCAGAGGAATTCGCTGACCAAGAAACGAAACAGAAATAATAATAATGGCAAAGTTGTGATTTTGAAGTTGAAAATATCGCTGAAGATGTTTGCATAAGTGTTGCCACGAAACCAATCGATGTTTTGCCAAGAGACAAATTGTCAACAGTCTGGTTACGCGGCAAGAGCCACGAAAGTAGATAATGGATTTTGGTAATATTTATTCTCAATTTTTCATTATAGCATCTAAATTAAGAAAAAGATCGTTACACAGAACATTTTGATGGCTATACGAGGAAGTAGTAAAGTACATTTTCAGTACTAACTGTGCACAACATGCGGCGTCAGATCGATCCATACCACCTATCTGCACAAATGTACTAGAAAAGGAAAGCATTGGAACGGTTTCTGTTTTCCAGGAAGAATCTATGCAAGAAAATGTGGAATATCCACGTAATTTTCCCAATTTTTCTGCTTACCAGAAACGCTCATTGGAACTTGAGTAGGTAACCTATTATAAAACCGTATCACCATTGTGTAGCTTGAAATTATTTTTCCGTATCTACTGATGACGACCGTAAAAATCTGAAAATCACTGTGAACTGTTTTCTTTAGGACAACGTTTTTTGCTGAACCCTTTTTCAACCGTGAATATTCTTGATTTATTAGGATGAATGTGGTTTTTTTTCTCATTATACTATTATTTAAGAAGAAGACTGCTATAGAGTTTATTTTTAGTAGGTTTGGTTGAGGGTAGAGAAATTTACAGGCTTCTCTGATAATGTGGTTTAATGCTATATGCTGAGCGCTTTCGCCAAATATAAGGCTTAATTAAAGTTTATCAGTTCAGACAATGTGTATCTCTCCTCATAAAAATTGCATTGACCCCAGTAACAATACCAAACTTAACCGAGAGGTTCAAGTTTCAGACTATATGTGTTTCTCCATATAAAAATTGCATTTCACTCTATTTTAGCATAAAATTGACCCTAGTAACATCACCAAACATAACTGGTCATGACTAAGATGTTCAAGGAGGCATCCCAACTTTTACTTAAACATTACACAGATCATCAATCAAATAATAAGTTCTAAAGAGGTCATATATTTGGCGAAAGCGCTCAGCAAATAGCATTAAACCACATTATCAGAGAAGCCTGTAAATTTCTCTACCAACAACCAACCCAACCTACTAAGGACAAGGCAACAATCCATAACCGATAAGTTTATTTTTATGGCGTAAAATCAGCAATACTGACAGTACCTCCATGGGTTTGGTACTCAAAATATCCATCAAAATTTATCATTTTGACACTTTTTGGGGTTGCAAGTAAATTTTTACATGATTTGTATTTCAAATATGTACGTATTCCTAATTTATTGGGATGAATACGGCACATATTCGGTAGGATGACGTTGTTTATGATTCCCTGATGACCGAATGTGGTCTTTTATCACTCCAAGATAGACGAGTCGTGGGTGATCTTTCATTTTTGTTCAAATTACACAATTGCAAAATTGACAGCCCCCAGTTATTATCTTATTTTGATTTTCGAACGCCGATCCATCCCACAAGATTTTCCGTCCCTTTTGTCCCGTTCAATTATTTGTTAAATAACCCCCTTTATCGCATGTCTAGACATTATAATTTAATAACAGCTGAGAATAATTGCCTTGATTTATTTTTCAATAGTTTTTCCATTTTTAAAAACCACATCATTTCTTATTGTTCTAAATTTCCAACCTAGGAAAAGGTACCATTATTATCTTTTGTGCATTGATTTAATTTTTGTTACTAACACTTTTAACTCTGTATAAATTTCTATTTTCATTTGTTGTCTGTATTTTCCATGTATAGTTTCCTTATTGTATATTGGGCTAACTTGCCCGTAAATAAATCTGTACATATAAAAATCAGTTGCTGTTCGTTAGTCTCGCTAAAACTCGAGAACGGCTGGACCGATTTGGCTAATTTTGGTCTTAAATTATTTGTGGAAGTCCAGAGAAGGTTTAAAAGGTTTAAAATTTCAAATATGCCCCGTAGGGGGTGTTTCAGGGGAGGAGGGGGAATGGGGTGTCTTTGTCATCACTGAACAAACGGGGATTTGATTGTCGAGTATGTTTGGATTACTCCAATTCAAGTCACTACTTTTTTCAATTTTTTAAAATCTGACTCACAATGGAGGGGGAGGGGGTGGGGGAGTTAAATCGTTTCGAACGTCACTGAACGAAGTGGCGATCTGAGTTGTCGAACGTGTTTGGAGTATTCTAACTTAAATCACAGGCTACTTGAAAAATTTCAAATCTAACCCATAGAAGGGGGTGTTTTAGGGGAGGAGGGGGGAATGGTGTATCTTTTTCATCACTGAACAAACTGGGGATTTGATTGTCGAATATTTTTGGATTACTCTAATTCAAGTCAAAGACTATTTTTTTCAGATTTTTGAAATCCGACCCAGTGGTGAGGGGAGGGGGGGGGGGGGATTTAAAGTGTTTTGAACGTCACTGTACCAACTGGGGATCTGAGTGGGCTAATCTCTCAGAATTACTTTAACTTGGGTCACAGGCTATTTGATAATGTTCAAGTCAACCTGTGCAACGCGCGGGTGAACCAGCTAGTAAATAACTAAATGAACCGCCCAATAGAACATCATTTAAGAAGGCCGTTATTGAGTAGGCTTTGATGACGTCACATCAGGGATAACGTCAGTGCATTATGAGTTGGTTATGTGTGGCGGTTACCTGGCCGGTAGTTTGGCGGGACAGGAGCCGCTTGTGGAAGGAGCTCGGCGTGTCGATGGTGTGCTGCCTGCTGAGCGTCGGCCCGGCGCTGCTGGCCTGCCTGAACCATGGGAGGCTGATCTTCCGCCGCGCGGACTTCCCTTTGGTCCCACCGCCGCCTCCGCTCGCAGCCATCGCAGTACTGCCGCCCCCGAGCTGGTGGGGGGCGCTCGATAGCCCGCCTTTTTGCCGCCCCCACCAGCCGCTCGTCCCCGGGGGGAAGGCGGACGCGGAGCGGAGGTGTTGGAGAGGTTTTAGTGAGGAAGCGCCGGAATTCACTTCAATAAACCACCAATTTGTACTCGTCATGACGCCCCCCTCCCACCGCCCCCGCCACCCCTCAGCGCCTCCCTCTCAGTTCATCTTACTTGCATCTTCACCCTCAACAACCGCCCTCGACCTCACAATACACCCATTAATTTAATCTAGCAATTCATTAGCTGATTCCAGCAAAAAATTGGGCCTCAGAAAGTCAATGATGGGTCAAAGACTGTTGAGAGCGGGTGTTCTAAAATCTCTCTCTGTGTTCTTTTTCATCATAATAATGCGAGTTAAATGAAATTTAAAACGTTAAAAATAGAAATAGAAACAAAAATCATTGAAAACACAGGAGATACACTCAAACAATTCTGGAAATAATGGATTCTGGAATAGGTACAATTTTTTAGAACGTCCCACAGTACCGACGTGTGTGTGCTGAAGGTATCTCTCCTCAAGAAAAATTAACCACATGGAAATAAATTTCAGAACCCTGAAACTAAATAAGATAAACAAATAATATCAATAAACACCAATAAACCACCAATTTGTACTCGTCATGACGCCCCCCTCCCACCACCCCCGCCACCCCTCAGCGCTGGTGCATCTTCACCCTCAACAACCGCCCTCGCCCTCACAATACACCCATTAATTTAATCTAGCAATTCATTGGCGGATTCCAGCAAAAAATTGGGCTTCTGAAAATCGATGATGGGTTAAAGAATGTTGAGAGCGGGTGTTCTAGAGTCTCTCGAAAACATCTTCAACGAGGCTTCACCGAAATGAAAATTTCATCATAATAGTGCGAGTTTAATGAAATTCAAAATGTTAAAAATAGAAGTAGAAACACGAATCATATGAAAATCAGGCTCAAACAATTCTGGAAATATTCGATTCTACAATTTTTTAGAACGTCCCACAATACCTACGTGAGTGTGCTGAAGGTATCAGTCCGCCTTAAGAAAAATTAACCACATGGAAATCCGTTTCAGAGCACCCTGAAACTAAATAGGTTAAATAAATAATATCAATAAACACCAACAAACCACCAATTTGTACTCGTCATGACACCCCTCTCCCACCGCCCCCGCTTCCCCTCCCTCTCAGTTTATCTTACTTGCATCTTCACCCTCACAATACACCCATTAATTATTTAATCTAGCAATTCATTAGCGGATTCCAGCAAAAAATTGGGCCTCAGAGAGTCGATGATGGGTCATAGAATGGGGCCTTTTCTGCTATGTCCCCGCATATTTCCGTTAATTATCTACTATTCATTCATTCTGGCCTGTATATCCACCTAATCTGTATTTTTACTAAGGGATTGACTACTTGATGATATGTATTTTTGAGATGCGAGCTCGCGAGCATCCACACCACTAAACTATACACATAATTTTGATCTATTTTACCACAGTGGACGTAAAAATGATTGGGGATCATCAATCCGATCAATCCTCATTCTATATAAAATAGTTTGTAAATGCGGGGATATAACAGAAAATACCCAAAGAATGTTGAGAGCGGGCGTTCTAGAGTCTCTCGAAAACATCTTCAACGAGACTCCATCGAAATTGAAATTTCATCATAATAGTGCTAGTTTAATGAAATTTAAAATGTTGAAAATAGAAATAGAAACATGAATCATTGAAAACTCAGGAGATACGCTCAAACAATTCCGGAAATAATGGATTCTGGAATTGTATTCTGGAATAGGTAGAATTTTTTAGAACGTCCTACAGTAACTACGTGTGTGTGCAGAAGGTACTTCTCCGCCTTAAGAAAAATTAATCAAATTCTGGAAATAATGGATTCTGGAATAGGTACAATTTTTAAAGGTCCCACAGTGCCAACGTGAGTGTGCTGAAGGTATCTCTCGGCCTTAAGAAAAATTAACCACATGGAAATCCGTTTCAAGCACCCTGAAACTAAATAGGTTAAACAAATAATACCAATAAACACCAATAAACCACTAATTTGTACTTGTCATGACGCCCCCCACCCACCTCCCCTCAGCGCCTCCCTCTCAGTTCATCTTACTAGCATCTTCACCCTCAACAACCACCCTCGCCCTCACAATACACCCATTAATTTAATCTAGCAATTCATCAGCGGATTCCAGCAAAAAAATCGGGCTTCTGAAAGTCGATGATGAGTCAAAGAATGAGGAGAGCGGGTGTTCTAGAGTCTCTCGAAAACATCTTCATCGAAATGAGAATTTCATCATAATACTGCAATTTAAATGAAATTTAAAATTTTAAAAATAGAAATAGAAACAAGAATCATTGAAAACACAGGAGATACGCTCAAACAATTCCGGAAATAATGGATTCTGGAATTGTATTCTGGAATAGGTAGAATTTTTTAGAACGTCCTGCAGTACCTACGTGTGTGTGCAGAAGGTACTTCCCCGCCTTAAGAAAAATTAATCACATGGAAATCCGAGTCACAGTACCTTGAAACTAAATAGATTAAATAAAAATACATTGCCAAGGAAATGGCACAAGAGCTTCCTCGTGACCTTCACAGTACGCCACCATTAAATTCCACAAAACTAGAAACGACCGGTTCTGGCATCAGGGAATTAATAAGGTGGGAAATTATCATGCGTTATGACCGAAACAAGAAAATTTTGTTTGAGCCTGCGCAGAGGCTACCGTTGATTCAATCATGACGGAAATGATAGGGGACCATGTAGAGCTATACCCGCACGATCCCTAAAAATTTGAAGAAAATCGCATCAAAATTGTGGAAATTACGGCTGTTGCAAGGACCGTAACAAGAATATTTTGTTCACGCATGCGCAGAGCGTACCGCTAATGCAATTATGATGATTGTCTTATGGGACCTCAAGGGACCTTACCCACATCATCCCTGAAAATCTGACCGAAATCCGTTCAACATTGACCGAGTTATGACCGTCACAAGGAATTCACGTTAGCGCCTGCGCAGAAGCTACCGTTGATTCGATCATGATGAAGTTGATAGGGGACCATCTAGAGCTTAACCCGCACGATCCCTGAAAATTTGGTTAAAATCGGATCAAAATTGTGGATGTTATGGCTGTTACAAGGAAATGTGGACGGACAGACAGACAGACAGACAGACACGGAACCAAATTTGTTCAGGAGGCTCTGAAACGCAAAATGCGAGTGGAAATTTCGATTTTGGAGCAAAAAATTTTTTTTCATTTCGAAAGTGAAAACAAAGCTTCCGCTGCCTTGCAGTCTCGGAAGCAAAAACGAAAGGTGAATATCTGTTTGTATGAATGTATGTTAGGTTGCTGGGGTAAGACAATTTGGGATGTTTTCCCCCTGTGAGTTACTCATAACCTTACCAAATGCATGGTCATACGTCCCTATCGGGCGAACTCTGGCAATTGGGGGATAGGCTCGTGTCAACGGGTCTCCCATGCTTTTCTCCCGAATGGCAGAAAATATAGACCCTCATAACAGGAGCAAGACTGGCCAGGTATACTTCTGAGGGTTTTCGGCAAATGCCAGCAGATGTTGAGCTAATGGGGTACGTCATATTATGGTATATTTGAAACAACGTTTTCCCATGCACGGGGGTTCAACCATAAACTATTTTCGTACTTAGCAAACAATAAATAAGTAAACAGCTATAAGACCAGGAGCTGGCTACATGTTTGCCATCATCATTTCTACAAAAGCTTTGACAACTTTAATGTATAGAGTTCAGTGACCTTATTAAGAAATTGTGAGTCTGGCAGGCCGTAACTGGGCCACAATAATTAGTCTAATTAGCCATTTTGGGGCCAGAAAAAACGGTACTTTTCCGTTATCCCCCCCAATCTGTTTCACGACTTTCGCCACTCTTTCTAGGCACCGGTAATGATCCCTTTTCACATTTTAATTAATGTTCCCTCAGTTTGAGGGAGTAAAGAGGCATTGGTGAATTCTTGGAAAAACAAGAGGGTAACGTCATTGACCACGGGTGCTGCGCACTTGCTTGGGTCTACTTTCCCAAGAGCACACACAAGGAATTGAGCGCCTTTGGAAGTCCGCAAAAATGCGCAATAAAACACAATTCGGAACAGCTAATACGTTACTCGATATCTACCTGTGCGAATTCATGTGGATGCAATGAAACCACAACTACGCCAATTTGTTTCAACAATCCTCACCGACATCGGCAACTTCTGAAAACACGGTAATTCTTTTTTTTCCTTCTTTTTTTTTAAATAATATAATTTCTTCCCACAGCTTGAAATTGACACCAATTCTACGTAAATATGTAATCTAAGTATGAAGGAATGCCTACAAACATCGGGCGGGTGTTTTGGAGACAAATTGACGGGGGAGGGGGGGGGGGGGGGGGGGGTACAACGAAAAAGTACTGGAAAAAACATAATCAGATACATGGATGAAAATGGTGTCAAAATGTAGTAGACTCGTTCTAACGAAGGAATCAATCAGTTTGGCAGTCTAAATTTGGAGCAAAATGGGTGCCACTCTCTCAAAATGGACGAAAAGGGACCAAAAAACCTCATATGCATACATCCGTAAGTGAAAGTTCCAGTCATACAGCTTCAAATATCATCTGAAATTCAATAATATATATTTATACTGGGTATCCCAAACGTAGCCCCCCCCCCCCAACTATTTCCGAAAATTTTGAGATATCGAAGTGAAACTTGGAGGGTGTTTTTGGGGAGCATGATACTAACTTTTAAGCAAAGAAATTTTAGAACAAAATCCAAAAGTTTTCCAACTACCCAATGAGGGGGGGAGGGAGGGTTGGTACGTGGAAAATTGGTTCTCCATTTTTTGCCGAGTGATACCATTTTATAAATAATTCAGCGCTGAACACTGTGTAGTCAAATGTCAACGATTAAAGAGGAGAGGAGAGTCTAACGATTCCAAATCGTATTATTTCAAAATTAGAAAACGATGGTTCGAAGCAGGGTGAATATCTTGCGGGGATGGGAGGGGAGGGGGGGGGGGTGGAAACGGGGGTAGGTACCATATATATATATATAAGATACCGCTTACTGGGAGCTCCCTAGAAATTGATTTCGGCATCCCTTCACTGTGTCCGGAGAAAGGATCCCCTCAAGTGCAATAAGACCTTCAAATAACAGCTTATAACGGGGCGTGTAGGTTAGGCCCTGCTCCCAAATTAGAGGAAATTTTGGACGCATTTCCCCTTTCAGCTTCTACTTCAACCCTCACTTTTAAAAGGTTGCCCCCAAATGTATTTAGAGTCTTTAAAATAAACTCTCTTGGAATTTAAAAGTTTTTTTGTACAACGGATAAATGAATTTTTGTTTTCGAGTTAATCCAGGTAACGGATGCATTTTATTTCAAATATTTTGAGATGGAAATAGTTTGAGCTCCAAAACACTCGTATTTTCTCAACACTCTGTATTTCGGTCGATGTCTGCAGATCTTTGACTCTACTCGTAAGTTGCTTTCTAATTTTGGTGAAGTTCCAGAAGGTAGATTTCGATGATCCTCTTTGATTTTCTTCGAGATAGCATCAATAACAGCAACAGCTTATGCTCAAAAAAAGTTTAAATTTGCACCCAAAGTTATCAGGGATTCTAGTATATACATACATACATACATATGCAAATGCATACATTAAGTATGCAGTTTAAATTTGCATCCAAAGTTATCAGGGATTCTAGTATATACATACATACATATATATGCAAATGCATACATTAAGTATGCATTGCTCGCAGATCAAGATGAATCCGTGAAAGTTACAATTTCTTGAAATCAGAGCCTCAACTTTTTCTCTAATTTCGAGTATAAGGAGTCAATTTGGAGGTGGAACGTCAAGCAATACCCTTTCAAGTTCTTCATAGTCGAATAAATAATCAACTGCGCATGCGCAAAAATGAAATCCTTACAAACCCATAACCTCAAAAATGTTACCCCCGTTTTGGATTAAATTCTCACGCTCACATATGTCTCCCCCCTCCTCCTTAAATTCCTCTTTGAATTTCATAGTAATTTTTCCGTCCAGTTTTAAAAGAATCTGAGCAATATCTATAAACGAAAAGGTATCACATGCAAGCTTGGATGAAACGAATTTCTTCTAAAGAATGGTGTTCTGCAATTATAACAAAATTCAAAGATTTTAGCTACTATTTATATTATTAGCAGTTTTTTTAATCACATTTTATAATGATTAACAGGATATTTCCATTTTTTCCCGACCTTGACGTCACGGCGAAAATATTGATTTTTATTGATTTTCACGTTCAATCAATGCGTTACTAGGGAAGTGTAATTGCCTTATTTTTCATAGCAGGAAAATCGATCGCCACTTTTTTGGAATGCTCTCATCCTGATGCTCTCCGGCTGATCACTAAGCCTCTGTAGTGTCAAGAAAAGCTGACTTTTTACGCTTATAAACTAAGTTATAAACTAATATTGCTAAGTAACCATAATGAACTAATAATGTATAAAATTAATCATTATTAAATAATCTGACTGTAGAACCGTAGGTCTACCTTCTTTTTTTTCTAATACACAAAACTGTTTAACGTTCAAATGTATAGTAAACACGACTTCATTTTATGCAAAACAAATATTTATTGGAGATTTTAGAAACTTTTCTGATTTTTAGAGCTCATTTTATTGAAAAGTTAAGTGCAGTTTTAAAACTTAAAAATTATCTTTTGCAAATTTGTATGGTACGGCATTTTCGAAATTTAACCCGAAATGTAGCTTGACCCATGCAACTATGTATGGATAAATTACATGGTTTTACTTGGATAAAAAACTCGAAAGTTATGCATGGACTGAGCTCAAATTTTGACACTATATAGACAGCTTCAAGGATGTTTTTTCTTTATTTTTCGCGTTTGTAATATACCAGTGACCGCGAGAAAACAGCATTTTTAACACTCCATAAGGTCTTACGTTGTGTTGAGATGATTTTAGTGTGAAACAAGCTTCTACCGGTACCTATTGCTAAACAAACGAGACCAATATTTGCATCCGAAGTACGAGGGCTAAATTCTCTCCGAAGTACGTAGTGATAGTTAAATTCTCTCCTGTTCACCCTAGGACATTTAGATTCGACAGGGAGTCTCTCTAGGATAACAAGATTCGAATGAAATTATGGACTCCATCCTGATCAGCTGAGTACTCGTATGTTAACTCACTAGCACACCCGCAACCATTAGAAACCAGCTCTTTCTTATATATTTACCTAACTCATTTTGTTCTAATTCAACTTGAGATGCTGAATTTCGGAACACCCGCTGCGTGTGGTATAATATAATTGCAGCTTATAGAGCCACTCTAACCACCATAGTGAACTCAGTAACTAATTTGGATCTTATTCAACATAGTTGCTGAACTTTGGAATAGGGCTTTCTTTGGTGCGATAGAGTATAACTATAGGTCTTACATATCGGTGTACCACTCTAGTCAGCTGAGTGAGCTCTTTATCTAATTTCGTTCATATTCAACTTGAGGATCTGAATTTTGGAATGGGGCCCTCTCGGGATGTGGTAGAGATTACAATTTGGTGCACCACAATAATCTGCGAGTGGCTCTATAGCTAATTTCGTTCATTTTTAAGTAACTTATTGTGCAGATCAAAGCTGAATTCGGAAGCTCTGTAGCTAATTTAGTTCCTATTTGATGCTTAACTATTGAACGGGGCCTCTCTTGGCCTGATAAACTATAATTACCACTTGGGGTACTCGGTTCAGCTGAGTGAGCTCTGTAACTAATGTCGTTCTGTTTTAAGCAACTTATTGAGCTGATCGGAACTGAATCAGTGAGCTCTGTGATTAATTTCTCATTGAAGATGTTTAACTAGTAGCGGTGCAACCACAATGGGCCACAGTGAAGCATGGTAGGGTGCAGCTAGTGGTATTATAGATAAGTAATTAGATTTATTCATGTAGGGACCTATTGAATTGAAAGTATAATGGATATAAATGGATAGGTACCTAATGAACTGATTTTTAATTCAAATGCAGTTCCAGGTAGGTGGAGCAAAACATGTTGAAACAGTAGAGGCAAAAGAAATTACGGATCATTTAATATAAGGAAATAAAAATTGAGGATAAAGTTGAAAGGGAAAGACAAATATAAACGGTTTCAAGTTGTGATAAGATGAAACACAGATTAAAGCGCGGGAAAAACGTAAAGGAAAAAAGACTCGAAAACAATGGAATTCACGTCTAGCGCTTTCCTGGAAGGACGATAAGGACTGGACGAAGATGGTGCATGAGGAAGTCGGAATATATTATTCCATATAAATATTGGGCAAATAATGGGAGTTGAAATATTCCATCTGATTTGCCATAGGAAAGGACTTGAGGCTGCAAAAATTCGACGAAGCCCCTTTGATCAACCCTTAAATTCTTTCATAGCCGCTTAATCATTCGACCATCAGTGCTCCCCGAAGATTGGATTAGTTTCTGCCAAAGAATGGACGGCTTTTGAAAGAATTGAGACGAAGAATGTACGACAGAGAAAAAGATTGTGAGGCGGCGGGGGAAAGGGGGCGGTGCCCCCTCCCGTGCGTGGGGTTGGCCTGTGACTACTGGACCGCACTGACTCTGCTTCATTGGCGTTCAATCCAACCGGCAAGCCTCTCACGCAAAACTTCGATAGGTTCTCTTATCGCCCGCACCTTTCCCAAAAGATGACTTCGATATAAATATAACTACATTCTTAATACATTTAAGTCCTTACATATTGCTACTGCGAGCAAAAAAGAGGATACGCTTGTATTTAAACTATAATAAGTATGTTCAATTTCTGGTGAATTTTAAATCACTCTTTCGTTGAAGAGAACGCAAACAAGTTGCATTCGCTATAGTTTCGCAGGCATCTTTTATCGACACACGAAGGTTTTTAGGTGTTGTTTTATGGAGTAGGTACCTAATGAGTAACATACAGTAAGTTAGCTATACTTCCTAGATTAATTCATCAGTGGGTGGATAATGAGAAAAGTTAACTTCCACTCCGTTGAAAGCGTATTACCAACCATCAATTTGAAAAAGTAGGCATACCTACCTATAGTTAAGTATTGGTACATTGAAGGATGCCATGGATTTATCCAAGACCCAATTCCAGGACGCTTTAGCATTACACTACCGGAGCCCGTTTGGACCTTCCTTCTCAAGTGCGAGATAACTGTGCCCCTCCGGTTGGTTCTGGTGATGTTCTGTTTCATTATCATCGCTCCAATTTTAAACTGTCAGAATCTCGATAAATTACTAATTCTAGGTGCTTGGGACTTATCTAGATCGATTCAGCGACCCAAAAACCTACAGAAATGTACTTGATCTGAAAATATTCTAAGGTACAGAGCGTACCTACGGTTTTTTTTCTGTCTTTAGGCCATTTCCGTTTACTGAAAGGCAGGCGTTCTTTGATGTTTGCACAACTAATTCTGACTAATTTCGATTCCCGAAAATGGAAAAAAGTTGCCCAAAATTCCAAATAAATGAACAGAATACACGCCTTTCCAGACTGATAGTTATTAAGAGGTCCCTAGGCCTAAAAATTCATTAGATATTGGCGAGGAATCCACTACACAATATAATTTAAGCTAGTCGTTCCATACAGTATGAGCAAACTAACAAATGAATTACGGAAGGAAAAAATTCGATTTTGTTACGCAAAGAAAAAAACGTCACGCAACCTATAAACAAGTTAGGCGTTGTTATGATTGTGAATACTAGTAACTGAGTATACAAATGGCTAGTGCTCGAAACAAAATTCACAAAATGAAGCCTACTGCTAGTTTACCATATATATATATATATATGATCAAATTACTTCTGGGGAAACCATATATGATTAAAGTGAATATCGATGTGCTCGATGGTCTCGTTAATGGTGCTATGGGCACATTGCAATACATAGAATATATGGTAATGAATCGAGTACGCCGATTGAGACATTTACAATGCTCATAGCTCTTCTCTCACAAGAGAGAAAGTACGAGCGGCCTGCCGCGTTTTTCCCCCCATAGATGTAAAGCAACAGATTTGTCTTCATATGTGTGCAAGGGAAAGACGACTACCAAAAAGAGAATGAAATTTCGACTAAGTCGAGTGAAGAGTTTTTTACTCAGGTGTCTACTTCTGATTCAATAATTTTCACAAAGAAGTAAATTTATAAGAAAGATGCCATGGGTTTTACATACATTATACTCGTAATATCCATGACATGATTCTTAATAATATCCCCAAAAATCTTTGTAATAACGCACTAATGGTTACTACTAATGGTTAGACCAATATTAGTGAATCAGAAACAATCTCTTTATATGAAATTCACCCTATCAGGAAAAAATTCAATCTCTTTTATATGAAATTCGCCGTATCATCAGGAAAAACAAAGGAGGTGAAGTGTCAATCAATTATCAAAGAGAAATTATGAAAAGAATTGTTCAGATTAGAACGAAACATTCCTAAAACATCTCTATTTTCTAGCTATTTTAGACAGACATAAAGGTTGGCCACCAGATCGGTAAGCGGTTTTGTACGTTCAGGAGTAAGGGAGACCACTTCGGTGGAGAGGGGACCGTAATTGAAGTTATTTTTCCTGAAATTATAGTAAAATTCGTATTTTAAACGAGAATTTGGCGAAATTTGTATTCTTGATGTGAATTTTGAAAACATTGTAATTTTATTCGTATATTCCCACAATTAACTTCTCAGTCCCTCGCATCTCCAGTCGTCGGTCAACAATCTTCCACATTCAGTTTTCTGCAACAAACTATCTACAAAATCGTCCTATGCACCGCATCCCTCGCTCTGCGAATCTACTTCTGAACATTCATCCAGATTTTGATTTTTTTCACGAACTCCTTAAGTTGGCTCAAGTCTCTTGCTGATTCAATTGTTTTCTCGTTTGTTATATTTGCATTATGACATGTAAATTCTGAACCACTCATATGTAATTATGCTGTTGTCAATTGGGCTTGCCCCGTATTCAAATAAATAAATCAATTCCCTACCTGTGAATAAATTAAAATTCATATTTATGAGTATCGATTCGCACATCTTTGGGTGAGGCTGTGATATTTCAAACATCAACCAAATCAAACATATTCTCGTTGCCACAGCTTGAAATTGCAAGTAGGCAAATCACAGAAAACGTACTGATGCTGAGAGTTTCAGGTTTAAAAGTCATAATTTTTCATTTAAAAAAAATCACGAGCGTATCCCAACATTACGAAGTAAGGTACGTAAAAAATAAATGAAATATGTGTCGAAAAATACAGTGTTGCGGTGAACTGTCAGCAAGGGCCAAGTTACTCGTAGCAAACTTCGAGTCTCCAGAATCTTGACTTAATCTTGCACCCGTACAGTATCGAATTCAGAAATCTAAGGGCCGGTTTATCAACCACATTTATCCAATGAATAAGGGGATTTATGTGAGGGATAGCGTTATCATCCAGATAACACGATAGGGGGTGTTTATCTATCCCTAGTTAAACCTATCAGGCGTTTTAATTTATCTGGTCCCTGGAAGGCTGGATAACAATTATAACTGGAGGTTAATGATATATCTAGAACTTTCTAACCTCAAACAAGTTTATTTATTTACAAAAATTTTATTTGAATCTCGCTGTCTGTGATTGTCTTCAAATAGTAGGCGAAGATTCCATCGCAGCATAGTTCATTTAATGGAAAAGAAGACAGTATATACAAAGTAAGACCCCGTGTAGATCACCTACTAATATGGGACGAAAACGTATTTTTATTGAGGTTTTGGTTGGATATAGGTACCGTTCTTTACATTTTGACATAGATCGAAGATGAAATTAAGTCCACAACTTACTGATAACAATAATTGATTCATAATTCAGCTTGCAATATCGCAATTCGTGTAAGTATGTATCTAGCATTCTTGCTCTAGAAACGGAGCAAATAGCAAATGGAAAAATGTGGTGGTTTCTTATTTGCCGGGCTTGATAGCATGATGGATACTGTTGTATTGTGGACGTCAGACTTGGTTTTTTTAATAGTCGAACCATGAAGAAAATTTAGCTCCTACTCTACTCTGTGGTAGCTCCATGTGTACCGTCCCTTATTTTGTTGCCTACAGACACCAATGAGGATGCTAACGGCGCTATCTGCCAGACAGAATTTATCTGAGGGATAATTTTATCCGCTAGGTAATTCGGCATTGATAAACGACTCACATTCTTTATCTGGAGTATAGCACTATACCCAGTATAGCTATCCTGCAGTTAATATAGATAATTGATAAACCGGCCCTAAATGTATTAAAATTATTCTTAACCCTTTCGCGACGGCCGCCGTATTAATACGTCGGCACAGATGTCCTCCGTAACGCCTAACGACGTATTAATACGTCGGCCGTCAAGTGCTCCGTAACGCCTGCTTTCGCGTTTTCGAATTTCCCTCCATTCTATCGACTCTCATGCCATCCATTGAGAGGCATTGTAACTAACATTTACGTCTAGTATCTAATAGAATGCGCTGAGATCAAAGACGTTGTCGAGAGTTTTTATTCACATCAAAATAGCAGGAAAAATGTTGACTTGGACACTGTTGTTTTTTGCCCGCATTCGTTCTTTGTCATAATTTTACTCATACCTGTTTCCATACTTGTACTTTCTTTTACGTTTTTATTCCTCACAGGTGGACGGATGAAGGAATTCCTAACGAAATAATAACCGGGAGTGACAGTGAGTTAGGTAATGATGTGATTGACGTTGAAATTGAAGCTCGTTCAACAAACTTTTTGGATCAACTCAAAGACGATTGTTTTGACGATTTTCTCGATGATGGTGATCATGATACTCGGGAAATTTCAAATTCTAATATTCTTGATCCAGTTCCGAAAAGCGAAGGTGGTTCACCGCGCGTGGAGGGCCAATTATTCAGGCACGGGGGGTTGGACGTTGGAGGGCTCCGAGGCAGTCAGGCCAGGCGCGCTGCAGTGGCTGAACAACGCCCGTCGCAAAGGGGTTAAGTGTCAATACAGCTACACCTGCAGTGTCGCTGGTCACTCGGTGCTTTTAATATTAGTGATGAGTGTCTTGGGCGACCGTCTGAACCCCGAGTCGCAGAACAAAATCCACACTCCAAGGAATAACATACGAATTTGATTATTACAGTAATATAAATCGAAGATTGTGTACTGAAAACTAATATTGTAGATGATTAATAAAATTGTGTTTCCAACTAGTTCTATAACCAGTTCTAGATTAAGCGTGAACCCCAGTGCATACAAAACAAACTGGGAGAAAATAGAAAGCGTCTACATCGTGAAGAAGCGAATAGGGATAAAATGTTGAAGACTGCAATACATGGAGAAAGCGGTTTCCAAAAATACCAAAGTGAAATGTTAATAGACCTGAAAAAGTAATCTGTATCGTGAATATCATGTTAATAAGAATTAATTAATATTTTTCGCTGCCGGTATTTAATACCTAACGTATAGCCTTAATTTTTGCATACATTTCTATAGTAAAGAACAACGTCTGTTGTATATACCTATTCTAGGCACTGTTTCGTCGAAAACCTAATAATGTCGAATAAAATATACGACTAATCAACATGATTAAATTAATGTTATAGCACACCCAACACGATTCATCAAATCGTTAGGCAACTTAAAAATGTTAATTCAAATGAGGGATGAAAATAAAATCGAATAAAACTGTAAACTACATTTTAAGAAATACTTAGAAAAAGCATTTCAGAGTCTTCACCCACCTAATTTGAGAAAAGAGTATTACCACACGAAAAAATTCGGTTAAGATAATATAAGTAAAATTAAAACACGACTGCCTACATTGTCAGAAAAAAAGTTGCAAAAAAATAGCTCATCGCAAACAATACCTCCAAAATAGTGCGAAAAATCAAAACGCCAAAAAACGTGCGAGGAAAAAACATCACAAACAAATTAAAAACGAAACTATTTTATTTGTCTAAATAAACAAAAAAATAAAATGAAAAATACAAAAATTCAGCTGGAAAAGAAAAAATAAGAGAGTCGAATGTGTATTTGTAATGTATACAACTTGCGAAATAATGTTGTAATTTTTAATAACAGAGAAAAAAATGAAAACAAAAAATTATCGTTAAAAACTAGTTAATACTGAACAGTCTTATCACTAAGGAAGTACAGTGTCGAAGAATCACAATACATTATCACGTGTAGATTTTTTTTTTTAGATTTTTCAAATTTTTAATGTGTCGAGGTAACATTGTCAACAAAAAAAATAACAAAATCGTGAATAGTGGGAGAAAAAGGCACTTGAAGTCATGCGATAAAAAACGAGGGAACACTATATCATGCATTAGGTACACAGTAAGGCCACCCTCTCTTATAATGGACAGGTATGAGACAACCAGTGAACATCTTGATGGTTGAAGGGTAGGAAACAATGAAATTAAAAAATAGGAAACAATTGTATGATGGGTAATTAGTGAAACAACACTCTGACTACCACTTCTCATTAAGAAGGAAATAGGTAATTCCTTCTTAATGTAGAAAAACGTTTTTCTTGAGGAAAAACATGTAACTCAGTTTACATAGATACGGGGTGGGTAGATTTATTTTAATCTCCAACTACATACATGGTTTCTACATGTGTCTAAATGGCTCCTTATCACTCCGAATTGCTAGCCAGTGGTACTTCTTTGGGGCTAGTTGATTTGGTTACATGAACCAGAAAAACATAAAAATAGGCCTCGTTCAATGGATAACTTTCGATCCGGTAAAATCGTTATAATGTAAGGTTCATGTTCAAAACACACTAAAAGACTTTTCAAATGGAGGAGGTTCTTATCAACAAAAAATCGAAACCTGATAGGACAGATATGAGATAAGTACCTACTAAACTGATAGGGAGGCTTCCATGGTATTTTCAATGGCAGTACAAAGACCACTATTATCTGAGAAAACCTTCATATCTGCTAAAATCAGGTTTATCAGACATTAGTGAATCAGAAAGACACTCCTGAACGAGATAAAGCTCTAAAACTAATGAAATCAAGTGAGTTGATTAATTACTCAAATCATCTAAGACGTATTATGCAAATACATATTTAATAAAAATATCATCACAAATTAAAGTCGTGTAAAGTCCATTTTTTCCATTTTTACTTGTAAGTATAGCAGTGACTGGGAATATGATAGATTAAGCGTTATTGGTTTTGTGTCAACTAATCCTTCCCACCCCTTCTCTCTGAACTATTTAGTTCCCCAAACTGCTGGTAGAGTGAGTTGGCGTCATCATTACCAAGTTTTGATCGATGATTATCACGATATAATTGTAGTATATCAATATTCATAGTTTTTAGCCAGATGATTACTTGTCACTTGGTGGGCTAGGAATTCACAATCCTATCAAGAGAGCAGATACTGCACAAGTGACTTCGGCACAAGCAGAGGAAAAACTGACATTGTCCATACAGAACCGATCTCCTCTGAGCATACAAGAACATGAAGAACAAGTTGCCAGAGTGAAGAGGGAAGAACGAAAGCTTCGAGAAGAAATAGAACTAGAAGAACGCAATCACCTTTTGGCATCATTTGACCACCAACCAAGCAAAAGCAGAACACTGACGAGAGCAATTGAAGGAAATGCTTCCCAATGGCTAACCATCATTCCTACCTATCTCAATTCATCTCAATTTAGGGATGCTATAGCCATTATGGCCGCAAACCTTCAGGGTTGCCTTCTTGGTGTGACCGCTATAGTTGACAAATGAGTCTAAACCATGCATTGAATTGCAAGAAAGGTGATTTAGTTAAATATAACCACGACAATCATCGCAATAATTGTGCTCAGCTGTGTGCTTTAAGCCTTGGAACAACGTCTTGACAAAGCCTGCCATACTTGAAGAAGACTCAGTAACTGGTGTAGTGCACTAGTGGCTGACATTAGCATCACTGGAGTCTGGGAGTCAGGGAGAGCGGCGTACTAAATGTTGATGCGCCCTCTTAACACTCTCAAGACTGGACAACAGTTTTTAAAATTATGCGTTCCAGAAGCACCAAAAATACGACCGCGCTGCTGAAGACATTAGGGGCTCTTTCACTCCATTAGTGAGTACATGAGATGGGGTGATTCATCGGGAATATGATATATTCCTAAAGCGTTTGGCAAATGCATTAGCGGCGAAGTGGGAGAAACCAGCAAGCCAGGTATCGGGATGCGTTCGAGTCAACACCCAAATACCAATAAGGGCAATGTCTCCTCGGGGGTGCAGGCGATCGATTCGGTCCTTGGGAGTTGAAGATGGAGCTGGCCTGCCTTTCATTGCTCCATAAATCATCGTGAATATGCGTCACATCATCTACCTATCCAATCCATCTGATCAATCCAGATATAATAACAAAAAATAAATTATTGGGGGGAAAAAAAACTTGGCATTAAACATGTAAATGGACCACTATGTCCAGAAGCGCTTGAAATATTAAACCTTTTCTTCATCTTTTATAAGATAATGAGTCGTAGATATCATTGGTGTACCAACTTGCTGTTTCGGAGAGTGGCAGTCGGAGTGTTAAAACATACCCTCTCATATATATTATATGATATATATTATCAAAATACAAAAACTATTGAGTGCCAACGAGCGATTATTAGAAAATGTTCACTGGTACAACTCGGCAAACACAGAGAGTGGAAAAGGGAGGTTGTCCCACAAATTTACAACGTTAATTTACACTATAGACAATCACAATTCCAATAAATTGGAAATTTTCAATAAATAATTCGTAACAATAGGCACCTTGATGATCGAAAATTTGTACAAAAATTATCAACTAAAGGCGAAAAACTGAGAAAACTTAAACTTAGTAACAATGGGAAATTCACGCCGCTATTAAGGACGTAGTACCAACAAAATTTCGATGATTAAATCTTAACGCCAAATTTTTATTATGTACACAAAGTTAATAACTTAAACATAAAAATAATGGATGAGGTCCAATATATAGATAAATACAAAGTGTACAAAAAATTGACTAGGAAAGACACAAAAATCGATTTTTGGGCAGTGGCGCACGAGATTTTCGGTTGCGAAATTCAGGAGTGAGAAGAAGCAGAAAGGTAATTTTTGCAGTAATTAGTATGGTTTGGTATTCCAACGGTGAATTCTTAGTTTAAGTATGTCAACAGTGATAGAACTCAAAATCCGAAAAGTAGGGTGAACCGACACCAACAAAAGTGAAATTTCAAATAAATACTTAACAATCAAATGAAAAAACAATATTTTTTATCATTTTTGTCAACAAAAAGTAATGAAGTGCATTTTAAAGAAATTATAAACGTAAGTGTTTGCCCTTTGAATGGAAAGGGTTCTCAAAATATGTGAAGGTACATCACCTGAGTTATGGGTAAGAAAGAACCAATATTATTGCCCATCGAAATCCAGGGAACATAATTTCTGCAATGATTGTAAAATTGGTATTCATCTCTTGCAACCTGTAAGTAGGTTGAATGTTGTAGAAGGTTCTACACTGATTCGTCGGAGATCGGAAATTCGATTAATTGAAAACAATAATAATAATAAGGCCCAAACTGTAATCCGTGCGATATGGATATTTTTGACGCAAACTGTCCACTCTCTGTGAAATAAGGGGTGTAGGTGGAAGGTGAGCGGAGCAGGTACTATCTACTGACAACGCTAAGGCGCCAAAGGGAACGCAACAGGCCGCCTACCTTGTCGGAATCAGTTGTGTTCCCAGAGCCAAAGGACGCTAGCGACCCTCGGTCCAGGTTTTCGACGGACTCATCGAGCGAACCCGTTTCCTCGAGATCCCTGGAAAATAAATTATCAGTCGAATTATTAATCAATAATTTGGCAGGGCAAAGCATATTACAGGCAGAAAAGATGGAGAATGGGAAATAAACCATGAATATATTGTGGTGTAGGCTACGCATGTGCAAAAATGATGACAAATCTTCAAAAAAAAAAAAAAAAAAAAAAAAAAAAAAAAAAAAAAAAAAAAAAAAAAAAAAAAAAAAAAAAAAACTGCAAAGTATCTAGCATTATCTACATCTATAAGAATCAATGGAATTTTATTCAAAATCGTTCATTAGTCTCGGAGTTCTGTCTGTGTCGATCATCAATTTCAGTTTTGCGCATGCGCTGTAATTACTCTACCAATGATAATATATCATAAGGAATTTTCCTGGAACCCATCCACTCCCCAAGTTTGAATGAAATCGGATCAATACATAATAAGAAATGGACGATATAATACATTAACGTTTGCGCATGCGCACAGACGACTATTTATGTGACGGCAATGAAAGTTAAAGGGGACCGTCTAGAAGCCTTTAGTATTCTATCTGAAAATGCATTCATCTGTATTCTAATCTGACTATCTGAATCAATCACAACGTGGATGTCCAGTCAGGAGGTTGAATCACAACTCATTCAGGCACAGCTTTGCATCACCAGGAATATGAGAACGAGACTTTACAAGTCGTTTTCAAGGAGTTTAAATCATATTGAAACAATAGATAAACACTTTTTTTTCTCTCCTCGAGTAACGACTATATCTGTTTTAGATAACTAAATATAACTAGATAATATTGGAGGTCCAGATTTCATAAGAATTCGAGAATTACTAGGATTGCTACTCGGACAGGATGGACAGTTCACATTTTTATTCAGCATAAAATACCTAGCTCTGCTATATCTTGTCAAACTTGACACAGCTTATGGTTCCTCTGGTGAGCCATATAACTGTCATTTTATGCTGGCCGTACTATTTGTTCTCCAAGAACAGTTTTCACAAAGGTAAGAGCATGGCTCTATGAACTAATTTTGCTAAATATTAAGTGTTTGATGAAGGGATTAAACTAAGTTCGCATTGAGATCTAGCTATTCCGAGTTGGGGTTTAAAACAAACAACTAGAAGGCTGTTAAGATCACGTTTTCAAGTTGTGAATTTTAAAAAATTTACCTGCTGGAACGCTGGCTACACCCTTTCAGCTTGGCAGGTGATTTGGGCAGAGCCAACGGCAATGCTGTGCTGAAATAGGTTTCTTGTATAACTTCTCTCAGTTTCTTCACCCACGCTTGTTTCATTTCAAGGGACGAAGCCTGAGACGGAAAATTGTTAGAACACAATGCACAACATCATTATAGGTAGATTTTCATATTTGTACGTTTGCATCAATGCACCAAACATAATAAAATTGAAGCAGCCATGACATAATTGTTATTACCTTTAAAACTATTCTGTAATCTGAAATTGGAGCTCGCCCAGTCCACACAGCAAATTTACATTCATCACCTTCAATATGCTCCGTCACACCAAGTTCCGAAGTCTGAAAAACGAAGCCAAAAAACATACTGTAGTAACATGCGTATACGTAGGTATAAACTCAATAATTTACTAGTGTATTCTGCTTCAGCACAGACGTGTTATTTTGCTTTCCGAGGCTTCAACCCATCAACCATCCAGCCAAACTGGAAAATGGGTTGTTCTGACGCGATATCATTTCGTGTACATCATTTGAGTACTTTTTACAATTCGCACTGCTGGCAAACCACATCTACGTTATCTATGTTGCAAATGATTTTCGAAAGAAAACAAATTTCCAAAACTGATTAACTCGGACCAATTTTAAGATGTCTTTTTCATTCACTATGTGGTATCTACGATCTAAAGCCTGCAATATGCATGATAGTTTAAAATAGACCCTTGAATCAATAATGGCCACGAAACAACGAGTAGTAAAGTGATAGAAAGTTTAATAGGGTGTTGTCCTTGTCTAAGTCTTGAATAATCCTTAGCAGCCCCTTCAACAGTTTTATTATAGTGTTTTGTCTTCTTTTAGTCATACAGAAGGCAAGAGAGACAGATTACGAGATGAGTGACATCTTATAAAACATTTATATCAGAGGAACTGGCTTATTGACCACATGAAAATTGTATTGTGGTGGATGGGGGGGGGGGGGGGGGGGGAGTACACTGCAAATTATCACAAAAGGTTCTTTATTTCTGTAATAGGGGGTCCCTTCTACGTAGACCACTGGTCCGTAGACAGTGACCTATCAAACTGAAACTTCGGTGCATTATCAAAATATAACTGGATGATGTCACGTGGTGATGTGATACGAAATAAATAAATTTAAAAAAACATCTGCCAAGTTAGGTGTGGCACATGGCTTCCTCGTTTACCTATCATCTTCTTCCAACTATCATCCAAATTTAAGCGAGCTCGAAAGACTAGAGAGTGAAAAGATGGAACATGATAGAATTTACATTTGCGCATGCGCAGAATGAAGTATTAATTTGGCAACAATGAAACTGCTGGACCATCGACGACCTAATCAGGGCATTCTCTGACAATTTCATCGAAATTGGATGAAAACAGTCGAAATTAAGGTCGTTACAAGGATTTTACATAGGCGCATGCGGAGTAGCTATTAATGATACAATCATTTTGAACTTGACATGGGATGATCAAATCATCATCCCCCTAACTATCATCCAAATTTAAGCAAGATCGGACGACTAGGGCATGAAAAAATTGAGCATAATGGAATTTACGTTTGCGCATGCGCAGAGTGGAGTATTGATTTAGCAACAATGAAACTGATAGGGCATGTTCTACACCCTAGCCCACACATTCTCTAAAAATTTCATTCAGATCGGATGAAAACTGTGTAAATAAGCTTGTTATAAGGATTTCATATTGGCGCATGCGCAGTAGTTATTAATGATACAATCATGTTGAAATTGATATTACATAATCAAATTGTCATCCCCCAACTATCATTCGAATTTGAGCCAGATCGAACGACTAGGGCGTGAGAAAATTATGCTTGGTAGAATTTACGTTTACGCATGCGCAGAGTGAGGTATTAAGTCAAGAACGATGAAACTGATAGGGAACCGTCTACCCCCAAGCCCGCACATTCCCTGAAAATGACATCCAAATCGGATGAAAACTGTGGAAAATAAGCTTGTTACAAGGATTTGCGGACACTCGACGGACACACACGACAAAACACACGCGCGCGCGCGCACAGACGGAACCAAAGTTGTTCAGAATGGTCTAGAACGTAAAATGCGAGAGGAAATTTTGATTTTGGAGACCACAAATTTTTTTCTCCCGAAAGTGAAAACAATGCTTCCGCTACCTTTAGGTAGACTCAGAAGCGAAAAAAACAACCTCAAGGTAAAATTATCATTTACTTAGGTACCTTTCAGAGGAATCCGCCGTCACTAGCGAGTCGAGTACCGGGGGCGAGCGCTTTCAATGCGAAGAAATCATCATCAGGCCGTCGAAACAATATTGAGAAGATGAGTACTGTGTGTACGACTTGCTAGTGAAGACGGATTCCTCCGGAAGGTACGTGTTTGATAATTTTACTATTAGTACCCCTTTAAATTTAATACCAACCTCAAGGTAATTAGGAATTATGGACCTTTAGCCGCCGCGAGGATGCAAACCCCAGTCGCCCGAGCTGCAGTTTTCTGTTATATACCACAGAGCCACTGATGCCTTGGTTGAAATGAGACAGATTAGCATCTTTTGAGGTGTATTGACCTGGACTTGATATATATATCCTTATTCCATTAACTAGGGAAACGAACGAATGAATGAACAGCAACCAGGATGGTCTCATTCGATTCATTGAAACTCTTGTCCATAAACAAACAAAACATACCCTTTTATATCGAATGTTTTCGAGATATTGAATATCTAATATTCTATCCCTTAAATGTACACTATAGAGTTTACGAAAGGGATGGCGACACTACTGGCACTTCCCCGGCCGATGTACGATTTTTGAGCCAAATTTCATAAAGTACGGCCCAGTAGTTTCGGAGAAAAGCTTCGGATGGCGGATGGTCGGATTTTTGGCGGATTATTTTTGAAATTACGTATCTTGCAACGTAAACCAACAAATTTTGAAAATTGAAATGAGGGAGGGGGGTTAAAACATTTTTTCTTGGTCAAATACAAAGGTTCATTTGAAAATAATAAATCAAAGGAGATAAATTTGCGAGAAGTAGATCAGACATACCATAAGTTTGTTTTTGTACAGGTATTTGGCTTTTCCATTGGAGTCTTTAACCTCCTTGCTGAAGACTAGATAAAGTTCGAATAGGAAGCAATGCCGCTCTTTTGACTTCCTTATGATTTGCTTCGGATCCCAGACGTGTAGAAGGTCCTGCAGGACAACTTCCCCGAGTTCCTCCAACGAAACGTCACAACCTTCCAGGAGCGACAGGTGAAGAGCGTCGTTAGCTTTTTTGGGTACATTCAACATCACTTCCAGTCCATCCTGATCGAAGATGATGACAAATGGTAAAATCAAAGTAGAATTAGAATTTGTAAATGATCGAACAGTACAGAGCATAGCCAATTGCATCAAATTTACTGTAGCAAGTGACGTTATATTATCACCGATATAAAATAATTAGTAGATATAGCATTATCAAGATAGTTAAAGGAATAACTTATAGAATTAGCACTTCTCTTCTGGAATGATAAATCTTCATTCATTCAGAATGGTCCAGATCACAAAAGACGAGATATAAGTACACATTTATGAAACAAACTAACCTTGATTTCGCCTTGACCTTCATCGCAGCAAGACTGCAGATCTTTGAGAAGGAGCTGATATTTAGTGATCCGTTGAACTGGTTTGATGAGGTAAGCAGCGATGGGGTGTTCTACGTTCCCTTTCTTCTGCAGTTCCTCGAAGTAGGCCCCTCCGTACGAAACAAGTACTGAATTGCTCTCCGGTTTGTTCTTGCAATACTCAACGTACATGTCAAATTTCTGGGCCTGTACAGATTAGTAAATGCGTTTGATAAAACAAGATAAAGACGCCTGATATCACAAATTTAATATTTCTAAGCCCCTTCAAAATGTATCCATCACGTGGTTTCCAGCGTGGACGAATTACGTTGACCTGATTCCAAGAACACCGTCTTTATCCATTGGGGACGTTGAAATCAACTTAATTTTCCTAATTTAGGGGATAGCCTTCCAAGTTATTGTGACTTAAACTATTAAATTGGCTCCTTAAATTTTAAAATGAATATTATCCAGGATATTCTTTATAGGAATCCGTTTTGAGGAATACTGAAACGATTGCTGGATTCTAACGCTTTTTTAAATTGTATATATGTATATGTGTGTGTGAATGCCATTCCAGACGATCATTCTCCTTAGGATTGGGATTAAAAATCCATTCTTTCCCCAAATAATCAAGCATTTCAAAAGAAAGAATGAGTTCGTTGGGCAGCACTTTTAGAGCACAATAAACTGGTCAACTTTCAAAAAGTGTTGAAACAATCATTAAAAATGACACTCACGGCTAAAAATTATTAAAATTATATTTTTTTAGTAGACTATTATTCAAAAGAAGTTTATTAACTATGAACTGAATATTTAAAAATTAAAACACAAAATTAAGATAAAAATGTACTAATTTTCATTAATATATGCCAAAAACGATAAAAACTGCATCAAAAATCTTTGTTTAAATAGCAGATTATTATTTAAAACACATTTAGATTTTAACACAGAATGTGTTTTAGCCATGGACTAACTAGGCAAAAAAGCTAACGAAATCTGAAACGAAATCTGTGACGACAATATTCTGATGATTTCCCCTTACAACCGAGTCGTTGCTAGGGGAAAGGTACTTCGTCGTTTTTCATCCCCCGAAATTCGTTGACAATTCGTTCGAAAGCTCTCGATTTATCCAACCATATTATGTTAACTATTGCGAAGTGCGTGGCCAACAAGCTGAGTTATGAGCATGGTTAGTTGAATAATTGTGTACACTCAGGTGATCATTCTCAATAATTGATATTGTGAACATGATTGCAACCGCTTGCTAATTTCTGATGATTTCATTCAGCTGGTGTTTCGATGATTTGATTCATAGCAGGTGATCCGAATATTGCGAGAACGGTTTGATTTGTGAAGCGGTGGTTAAAAAAGCTAAGGATCGTGTAACCTGGTGTAACCTATGTAATCGAAGCTGAAATTCGGGAGGGAGGCTCAAGGGAGAATGCTGAAGACGCCTGGGTGATCACTGATCAGCTGAGTGAGCTCCTAAGCCATTTTCTTTCCTATTCAACGCAGGAAGCTGAAATTTGAGAGGGAGGGTCAAGGGAGAATGCTGAAGACGCCTGGGTGATCACTGATCAACTGAGTGAGCTCCAAAGCCATTTTCTTTCCTATTCAACACAGGAAGCTGAAATTTGAGAGGGAGGGTCAAGGGAGAATGCTGAAGACGCCTAGGTGATCACTGATCAGCTGAGTGAATTCCAAAGCCATGGAATGTGTTTTAGCCATGGACTAACTAGCCAAAAAAGCTAACGAAATTTCGTAACAAAATGTGGGACGAACTCTGGGACGACAACATGGATACTGATGATACGGAACTAAGGATCGTGTAACCTGGTGTAACCTATGCGATATTTTGTTATGACGCGGTTTATGAGTTATAAATATTTCAAGTTATTATCTCACTATTGGAAGTTAACCAATCTTCAACCTAAGATTGAAGACGGGTTTATGTGAAACGCGTGAGCTAAAACACATTCTGTGTTTCAACAATTTCGTCCAAAGTATGTAAATAGAGGTAACCGGGGGTCCAGGGGGCTTGCTCGGAGCGCCGAGTTTTTTCTAAACGTGATTGTTAACAATTTCTTTGCGCTCAAAGTGTTAAAATTTTAAACCTATTCAATAAATATAATCTGATAATTAACGAAAATTCGCTCGTACGATCATGCTGCAACTACCAGTTTTGAAATAGGTACCTGGAAAGGTTATTTAATTGAACATACTTTAGTTTCATTATATTATTTCACTTACTTATTGTAAAAGTAATAAACCAAAACTATTAAAGCCAAATGAAAAAAATAAAGAAAAAATGTTAACGTCGGGTAATCGAAGACTCTCTAAAGCTAAATTCAAGTCGAAGTTCTACCTTTTCGAATATAATTATGTGACAGTCAACTGATTATAAATCATAATTGAACAGAAACTCACCCACGTGACGAAACAATGTCCGACGTCTTCAGGCATCGTTTCGTACTTCTCCAACTCCTTTATGAAAACGTCACGATGAAAATCCCTGATTTGCTCAATGTTTCCGAAAATTATTCGTTCTTTCCCTGCGATACTTGCTGGAACTTCGTTGTCGTCGCGCATTTCTTCGAGGAACACGTGAATGCACGTTTCGAGATCTTTGACGTACGTCCTCTCAGTCTGCAGGAGCTCCGCCATTATGAACCTGAGGGACGAAATTCACACGTAAGACGTAAGTACAGAAGACCATTGTTCCTTGAATAGTAAAACTAGGTTTTACTGGCATTTCTTTCGAGAAAACGTTTCATAATGTAGTGTCTACAAAGAGCCCCATGAATGGCACTGACTACATAGAAGAACAGGATAACGTCAGAATCAAATATATATATAACGTAATAGGCCATTTGGAAATCGACTATAGGCGCTGATGTAAATAATCTAATAGCTTATAATTGGTGCATAACTAAGTCGTGATTTTGAGGCTCATGAGTTTTCGTGTGATACTCACATAAATGCCTAGTCGGTATGGTCATAACACGAAAAAATCTTAAATTAAAAACGATATAGTACGCACTTGCACCACATCACTTACAATCTCTCCTAGCGCTACCATTGCTTTGTACAACTAGATTTCGTTATTTGTTGTTGTTAGTAGTTTAAAATTTCAATCGACTGTCCAATTTCCTCCAGTCAACCGTCCCTGAACTTTGATTCAGAAACATCATACATCCTGTTAACTAACGGAACCTTCGTTGTTTATACCCACGTATGTCAAAAGCCAGTGGTTCAAGTAGTAATGTAATAGTAGTAGTAGTAATTGTAATTATATTCCTAAATATTTAGTTTCTCGAGGCAGAATCAGGTCATTAAGGTTTGGTTTTGTATTTGTCACTAAGTTCTGTATACACAGTTCACTTCCCTGGGCTTTACAAACCAGTGCTAGGAGAGAATACTGAAAATTAGGCATTTAATAAAAGGGGGGAAATTCTTCGTTTTGGGTATCATTTCTGTGATTTTAAAATTTGTTCCGTTAATATGGTGCAGCAATCATTATTGCAATTTATAACATGTGAATCATTGGCGAATACGAGCCATTATTGTGTAAATAAACTGCCGAGCATAACGATGATCCTCAAGCCAAATGTAAAATCCGTGTAGCCATAATAATTGCTACATAATGATTCCATCAAATTATGATGAAATAATCAGGGATTATGCAGATTTGATTTGGGATCATATTAGAAATTTCATCATTGTCAGAGCAATAGTGGATTCTGAGCATGTTCAAACTTGACGGGTTGGGTATTTTAAGTGCATATGCGGGTTGTGGTTATGGTTCCACATGAATTTCAATGCCCCCAAAATAGAGCTAGCTTCTGCGCATCCCTCATAGAGATATCTGCTTGTATACACATATACAGTCACGAGAGAGGAGGAAGCAAAACTACGAAACTTACTCTTTCCGCCTGGCAGATCTTCTTTTTTCTTCGTTCAATTCCTTTAGTTCTTTGGTAGATTCTTTGACTTTGGACTCCAAGCTTGGGTCTGAGTTCCTGTCGATGCTTAGCTCTTGCTTGCCTTCACTCTCATTTTGGATACCTAGCCTAGACTCCAACTGCGATCTGTATGAAAAGAAATAGTTGTGACTTTATTAATGACAATTACTGCCGTTAATGACCCTTTTGATTAAGGTGCTCAATAAATTAAAAAATAATAATGACAGTTCCAAGAAGTTAGAACTAGCTTGTGTTTCAGTGAATCGAACGTTCAGATATCTAAAAGATTATGCTTGCTCACTGAAAATGCAGTCAGCTTGAAAACCATTTCTTCGTACAAGTTCATAGAATTCTACATATAATAAGGAAAGTAGGGTAACCAATTCATTAAAAAAAAAAAAAAAAAAAAAAAAAAAAAAAAAAAAAAAAAAAAAAAAAAAAAAAAAAAAAAAAACAGCTGATATGGGGCGTCACAGTGATATCTCATCAAGTTGCAAACTTGATGTTTTATAGGTAAACCATAAGCATTACTGGTGTTGATGCTATTTCAGTGCTCCCACAGTTATTTCTATAATCGCCAAGTTTGCATAGTTGTATGGAGTAGCTTAAAATAAACTAATGTGCTCAAAACACTGATGTATTTATACTTCCAAAACCAGAACTACTTGTTATTAGGAAATCTTGAGGTAGAAAATCAATGAGGTTACCTGTATTTGTCCATTCGTGACGAGAAATCTTTGTAGGTGTTGTCCACGGCGGCTACCCATGTCTTGATCTGAGCAGCGTGGGCGTGCCCTTTCTCCACCAAGCTGTCAGCCAACTGGATGAGAAGCTTAACCCGTTCTCTGGTGTCTTTGGCAGCGGCTTTGAACTCATTGTGTTCCCCCAGCAACGCTTCAGTCTCCTCCTGAAGAAGGCGCAACAAATTGTGAAACATCAGAAGGAATTTTCAACGTAAGAGTTTCAGAGGCGAGACGACAACCGCTGTTTTAAAAACGTCTATTCACTTCCAAGAGAAACGTTAAGGCGTGTTGACGTCGATATTAGTTAAGGTTTAGAATAAATTTACATGAAGAATGAACGAGGAATTGTAAAGAATGGACCATGGGAAATGTAGCTTGCCCGAGAAACAGTAACAACCAACTAGTATTAATAAATGCGCCACAGTTTCTCACGACAAAAATGATTCATCCACACGGTCTCGCAAGGCTACCAATGTTTTGGTACCGAATCAATGTAATGTTTCAAATAAAACCACTTCCATAATTTATTATCACACTTTTTAGTGTTGGGAGCACTTTTGCGAGAAAAAAGTGAACCACGTAACCTATTTGTTAAATAAAAATAAATTGCATTCTCAGTTTTCAATAAAAAATACCCTACGCCAACAGGGCTCTCCTAATTTCAAACCGAAGCTTTGAATAATTTAATAGGTTTTTTTCAATTTAACACAAGTCATTTTGTTCATGATAAAGACATTTTACTGGTGACTGTGATGTAATAAAATCCAGTTGCTTGAAAGAACACGAACAACAGTGATAATATTGGGAAAATATGACTTACATGTTCTTTGTGTAATTTTCAAGGTAAACATTTTTTCTTAATAGAAAATTGGGAACATGTGCCTTTTTCACATGCCTTCTAACCACAGGTCTAACGTAGAGATTTCCGAAAACTTGCAGTATCCCAACTAGCTGACACATCGGTCAGAAATTATTGGAAGAGGATGAAATGAAGAAATAAAAATCATGTGACAACACCAGCGAACTATAAAGTTTTCTCAAGTTTATACACGTGGAAACAGTGATGATGAGGTATTATAATTTGACGTATGAGGTCACGTGATTCTTCTTCAGTTCAATCTCGCCACAATATTGTGATTTTCGAAACAAAAATTGAAATACGGGGGTCTACGAGGGGACATATTCAATTCAAGGTCAAATGAAGGGAACCCACGTTTGTTCCCTATTCAACATGTGTTTGATGGTAATCGAAGACATTCCAGAATTTTAAAGTGATTTATCGAACATTCATGAATATGTCGTAACCATGATGGCGAATAAGTAAATTAATCTCATAATTAATGAGGAGGGTGAGTATTTTGCGTTAATATTTACTATTTTCTGTCTGAGGAGCTCATCCAGTATATCTTCAAGATCCGGGCAGCTCAAACACACTATTTCCTCGACGTCAGTTCTCCCCAGAGCCCGCCACATTTTCCCATATTCATTTCCGTTCGACCGCTCAGCAGCACTCACTTGACCGAGGCAAAACACCAACTATCGGAAAGGAACCGGAGGGGGGGAGGACCTCAAAACTTACGATACAAACAAGTGACAAGAAAACTATAAATAGAGGGCAGCCAACGTTCTTTTTAAGCGGAATAGTATCGTGAAACTTGGCAAGTTATTTTCGTAGACAACAAGGCGGAGAAGGCAGGCAGGGGAGTAAAATTCTGCCAAATCAAACAACCTGGCCTACTGGCCTTCATTTCCGCGGCGCTCCCTCCTCCACGAGGAACGTAGTTTCAGCTTCGTCATCGAGGTGCAATCTTAGTATCTACAAGATAAGGTGGGAGGGTACATACATAACGATTCGAATCAGAATCTTTGTAGGCACATAAACACAGTAAAACCAGCGTTAGGAATAAACCTTTTCAGATGGAACCTATGGATAATGTTGATGCAAGAAATTGTTTCTATCGAATTCCCGAATTTCGGATAAATGTGAAGTAAAGCCAAAAATGATTACACTCGCTCGCAACAAAACATGTTTTGCTATGGCGTATATTGAACTAGAGATTCATTATGGAATACCGACGCGGTGTGGTCCCATTTTACTATAATTACAAGTGTATGAAATGAGAGGTGTGAAAAGGTCAGTTGGAGATCACCTTTCATAAGCGATAAACTGACTTGGGATCTTCAGTTTTATTTATGAGCGGCTTAACTACCTTGGCAAGCGTTCAAAGAGGAATGACATCATCTGAACCTGATTTGGAGTTCTTGGAACTTAATCGCAATAGTTTTCTAAAGGAGAGCTAGATTGATGAAACTAATTAGAAAAAGTCTACGTTGAGGAAGTAATAATTATCTTTCCCTTAATAGGGGTATGGAATAGGTTAAAATGCAAATAAAGCCATAAATTAATGCAGTTACAGGGGAAAAAATCAAGATGAAAGTACTTACTGTGCCATTAGGCGTATTCGACACAAAGTTGCAACGGGTTACGTTTGCAATGGGAAGACTATCAACCTGTTCAACCTAATCTCGCTGAGTATCAATTATTTACAATTATAATAATTAATATTAATGTATGGGGTCGTGGGGATTCTTTCCGGCTAATCATTAAAATTCATTGGGGTTGCGTGCTGACCAAAAACACTTTCATACATAAAATAGTTCTTAGCTCTCAATAATTCAATTGAAATATGCATGGAACGGCCGTAGTCATATCTGTAAAATACGACGGTGTGTACACAGCAATACCTTTTGAGCTAAAGCAACCGCAATGCGCATTCGTCAAGTAACAATTGAAAAGGGAACTTGGAGAGCAATATCGATATTTAAGGTAATTCACGTTTTTTTACGGCTCTTCAATTCCCAGCTTTTGCAGAACAGTAACTCAATGAAATTCTTTAGGTGCTTCATAAGACCAGTTTGACAGTGAAAATTCGTTGCTTCAAAAAATTCACGCTCGTGATCACTCGGTATTATGGGATCAATGACACTGAAATCGATGGGTTCAGATCACTGACAATTCACCCAAAATCGGACAGAATCTTTGTACAGAGTAGTTTTGTGCAAGACATAGATTTGGGCACGAACGTGCAAGAAAGAAACCAACATACTTTTCAGAAAGCTTGTTTCATGGATCTCCTACCTTCAGTTTGCTTCCTTTTTCAATGTGTTTTATGGGTTTCTTGTTTCTTCTTTGAGTTTCTTTATATTACGAACAAAGGAAGTGAGGCACAGGGTAGAAGTTAGGCAAAGACAGAAGCCAATTTTGACGAGAAGCTAGTAAATCTGAACGATTGTGATACTTTCTTGATAGATCCTTAAAACTGTAGTGACGTCAATTACCAAACTAACTGTGACAGCTGCATATGACAGTGAGCACCGGGTTTCGCACGAAGAATTGTATTTTCAGGAAGCCAAAAGGAAGGGTATGGTTCAGACGTTCAGGGCGGGTTGTATCAGAATCTAGAGCACAAATTAGATTAAAAAAATGGTCGGGGTCCTCACGGGGCATTTTTAGGACCGTATTACTAATGTCTAAGGTACCCTCTTCACTGTTGAATGTAGAAACGAGGAAGACAATGTGATAGATTTTGGAGATCTATGCAAGAGGCCCTGGGACATCATATACATAGATAGACAGATCAAGATTAGACAAAGGTTTAAAAGTTTTGTCGTACTAAGCAACAAAATTTAGGGACATTGAGCAACCGTAGAATTCCCTATTAATAAGGTTCACCAGTTAAACGCACAGATGAAAAGTAGCCCTTAATCCAGTGTACCAGTTGAGCGCAATTCCATTTCTGACGATATGTTAGTTGAGCGAGAATTTCGTTATGTTTAAGAACCAATTAAGTGTCACTTTGTTTGTAAACTTTGTTTATATCATGTTTGTCGGGCTATCATATAATAATTCTCATAATCCCCCCCCCCCCCTCACCATCGAAACCATAGCTTCTGAATTACAATTGTCCAACTAATCTACATTTTACTACAAGGATTGATTTAGATGTCTCGTTTTTTTGTTTTTGAGATGGGAGCTTGCGAGTATCCAGACCACCAAACGCACACATCATTCTGATCCAGGATTGAACAGAATGACGAGTTTTTGTAGGCGTGATAATAAGAAACTTCCATGAAGGGTTTAAAGTTCCCAGTAAAAGAAAAATCAGGGGCATTCAAAAACAATTGGCTTTTCGAAATTGCGTAAATGAATCTTTTACCAAATTTGGTGAAAAACTTACTGTGCTAGTTCCGATGTTTGTATGTGTATTGAGGTAGTTTTCACCGGTTTCTTGTATCCATTCCATTGCTTGCCGAGCAGAGGTCTCGAACAACACGAACTGCTGACATTGATCCAGCTTCTTTTTCCTTTGTGACCAATGCTCGAGAACGCGGTTTTCTTGGCTGAATAGTTTGTCTAATATCACTGCGGAGAAAAAAAAAAAAAATCAAATTAAAGACTTTCTTAACAAAGAAATCTTGAGAGGTGAACTTGGTGGGTGAAGTTGATAAGGGAATGTTAATTGCCAGCACTGGAAACGTGTAGACGTGATGTACAAACCAGAAGAACACCTATTCTCGTACTCATATACCACTTCTCACACCTCATAATGAATCGGAAGTATTGGATTTGAATCATACATCGCACATGGGTCATAGAGAACACTAAACAGTAACTCGAACTCAAATTTTACGAACCTAGGTATACCATATTTTGGAGGAGAAAGGAAGAAATACCTACTTAAGCAATTAAGTACCTAGATTGTATCTACATCACAAAGCCTCCATTCTCTGAATTGTATGTGCAGATTGTGTAATCCTATACTAATTCCCCTCAAAAGCATAACGCTTTATTTAAGAGAAATTTCATAGGGTATACATTCTGAAGGCACTATGTTAGTGTCATTGGACGTTGATCTTCGATTCCCGAAGATCCCTACAGGAACTTATCCTCCCAGCAGGGGAAGGGGTGAACCATCCTCAAGCCCCATTCCAAGGCATCGCATTTTCTTCCTAGATCGTCAGGAACTGCGGCCTGCAGATCCACTTCGTCATTCGTCCGACCCCAAACCAGCTGAGACGGCTGGTATTTGACTCCAGGGAAATGCTACGCTCCAGGAAAATAACTCTCACAGTCGAAGAGGTTTGATTACACCGGCCTCATAGCTCAGTCCGTTGGAGTGTTGCAACTAAGGGGAAATTTCCCCGTAGTTGTAAGGACACGAGTTCGAACTCCTGTCGAGGTATCAAATATTTTTGGGACGTTACAAAGTGGGATCGGCATTGATATGCGATTGTCCAAAAACGCTGTCCTCTCCCAGTCCCACAGACCATGTACGCATAACAGCCACCAGAGAGGGGGACCCGTCAACATTTTCTTTTATAACGGGCTCGACTTTCACTCCTCTCCTCCATGCGAGGCTTGCCATTCCCGCCACTGGGTCTCGTACAATATCATGGCCTTGTTTGACGAGCCCACCATGCTTACAATGAGCGTCACCCATGTATTCATTTTATATTTTTAAATGAAATTAGATTCCATTCTAAGAAATTTGATACCATCTGCACTCTCCTACGATACAAATTTGCACTGGTGAAGTCACACTGATGAGCAGGGGGGTCCCACCTAGGCGGGAGGGGTGCTTTGACGTCACCAGTGTGCGAATCTTTGAAAAATCATATAAAGAAAACTACTCATCGTAGGAAAGTGCGGTTGATGCCAAACTTCTTAGGATGGAATCTTCTTCCATTTAAAGATAGTTAAAATAAGTTTTTTTTCGCACCCATGGGTAACGCTCATTCAATGCATGTGTAGTACTCATTTGATCTCCGTATCCTTCACACAAAAATGAGAGCCCTTTCACAAATTGTGCCATTCTGCTGGTCGTGGTAGGGGTTCCTCCCTCGATTACCGATTCAGAAGACTCAGTTTAAAGATGCAACCCCACATTAGGAGGACAAAGTATTTACAAGTTGGAACTTAGTGATGGATGGGTGTTGTTCGATTATAGTCCACTTTCCCTTCAAAATATATGGCAAAACCTCTGAACATTTATTGCGCCTTTCCTAAGTGTTCACCAATGAATGGATTTTTCATAATAAAAATCTAGGCACCTAATGTTTCAATTCTGGCTCACAGAACATTTCAATTCATCAACTTTTTATAAACTTAACTGAGATACCAATGGGACAAGTAGAGTATTTAAATCAACGAAAACTCCCCATGTATCTAAAAAAAAATCCAAGTTTTACTATTACTACAGTAATATGTAGAAATAGATCCCATCAAGAGAATTTTGGCGATGATTTTACTCCTCTGGAATGAGCAGTACCTCCTATTTTTCCATTAAGTTTCGATGAAAAGAGACGCCATAGTGGGGATGGAGCCTTACCTAGATTTAAGGGGTTCCTACGACGTAGGTAGTAGCTGAATTTAAATTTAGAAAATCGGCGTTTCTTAAGAGGGCTCAGCCCACCCACATTGAAGCCTGATCACAAAAATGATAACACATGGAACATGCTAAACGTGCTGGCTCCCGAGCTCACTCAGCAGGCTAGTTATTCTATCTCGCACCTTGCCATTGTTACCTAGCTCCCACAGAGGCTATCATTTAAATTTCAGCATCGAAGGTTGATAAGGAAGAAAAAGTTCTGATACGTAGCCGTAAAAGGAGCATAGGGAGAGAGTGGCAGCGTAGGAGTTGTGTGATTATCAATTTTCACGGCTGGTGAACGATTTTCGATAGGCAAAAAGTGAGTCACAACAGGTTGTTTTACGTGAGAAGCATTACAAATCTTCCATAGGTAACTTATTTCTCTCTACTTATACTCTTTGTACTGCCAATTTATGCAGTTATTTCATAGCGATTTCTAGAAGTTATGTCCCAGCTAAACTTTGTTACACGAAAGAATTATTTTACCAAACGCTAGGTGTCTAAATTCTTGGAATGGAATCAACAGTAATTTAAAAACATACAACAAAAATGTTCTTATATATACGATCACGCAGGCGCATATCAAGATTTAAGGTTATGAAATCAGCCTCTAGAAAACAATACCTTTAACTCTCGCTTCAGGTCCGGCTTCAGACGTCGGATAATTGTAATACTGAAGGCTTCGCGACGTGTATTTTAGGAACGTTTCCGACGTCCGTCTCGCTAGAGTGCAGGCCTTGAGGAAAGCCTCCTTTTGCTCTTGGTGTTTGTTGATGAACTGGGCAATGGCCGTGGCAGGAGATGAGGGCGTCCCATTCGACGAAAGGCTTCCACACCAGTCTTCGTCTCGTTTGTATTCCCTTTCCAGAGAGTCCAAAACCGAGCAGACCTGAAACACCGAAAAATGGGGTTTGTAGCATGATGACGCGGAGAGTAAGTTATCCAGAAATAATCAAATCGATGAAAAAACATATTGATAAGTAATGCATGCATTACAGGAACCTCTCTACATACGGGTTGTATATGGATTTGGTTAGAATAGCGAATAGATCGTGATTTTACAGATGAACCCCATCCATTATAGCCTAACATGAACGCGCTGTGAAGAACTACCCCTCCCAACTCGCAACCACAATAAAGTGAACTGCTTTTACAAAGTGGTTAAAAATATCCCCCCCCCCCCCCCCCATACAAAACACTACAAGCAACATAGTAAAATAGTCGAAAAAATAGAATCGTTTAAATCGGTTGAGAATAGCGTGAATAGTAGATTTCACTTTCCGTCATCAAAACAAAATCCCTCATTTTTAGCACATCTAAACCGAAAATATCATGATTTATCCGAATCCCCCGCATTTACCCCTACCTTTAGCAAATTTGAACCTTTCAAGGTTTGCAGAACAACTGGACTGAAATCTAAATCGAACAAAAAAACAGTCACGAAAATCAGATGAGAACAGTTTAATTATAATGATTTATTTTTATCAAACTCTCCATTCGCCCATTTTCATGAGAAAAGAATCACGAAAATCAGATGATAATAGTGTGAAAATCATGATTTGTCAGTAGAGTTGGTCCAAAAAGAGAATGTCTAAATAACATACTGGAGCTGAAAATGCCAATGCACCCGTACCAACCACTGCCCCAATGCACTGCCTTCACCAATCATCTTCCGAAGCCAGCTCAGCTGAATTTCTAAAATCAGCTGTTCTTCCCAAGCTTTAGATAAATATTATTCTACTAAATCCCCAAAATCGGTCAGGTCAGTGGAAAGGGTAGTTGGCGATGCGGGGGTAGCGGAGGGGATATTCCCAGTTCCAGTCTGCCATCGACGGACGTGGTGGTAATTAGACATTCTCTTTTCGGACCAACTCTACGGTTCATATTTTCATATATTCATATCAAACTTCCTCAAACTATTAAAATTATGTTAAAAAAAAGTTTGCTCGGGTGTTTTTCTTATAAACAGTTGATTTTGACGAGACCAAAGGATCTGCAATCTTGAAGGGAAGAAATGCGTCACAAGCTTGGAAGATCATCTTCTGTATCGCTTCAAAAAATCGGGGTTAAAGTAATGCCAAGATGTGTGAGGTGAGGTTAGAATGTCAAAATAGAATTTATTACTTGTCAAACTTCAAAAACAATAACCCTCTTCACCCCACGAATTCCACACATAATCACACGGGACAGGAGGCCTTGCCTTGGCTCGAAACTCTTAACAATCGTAGAAAAAACTTCTTATTGTACAAGAGATGGGAGGAAGGGAAAGGGAGAGTGGGAGAGAGAGATCGAGAGAGAGAGAGAGAGAGAGAGAGACAGACTTCACCTACATTTTCTTTTCTCAAACACTAAATAAGCGTTTATAAACTCCATTTTCTTCGAAAAAAGTGGTAAACGAACTTGCCGAAAGAAAATATTAATATCATTTTGGACATCCTCACCAATACCTAGACCCTCTACGCAACTCAGCTGCACAACACAGCGCTCTCTCAGGATTGAATGATTGAGATCACTCACCTGTTCTGCAGTCTTATAAAAATTCAAGCTGGCAGTGACGAGTTTGTGCCTCTCTTCGGCGCAGGTGACTAGCTGTTGCCACCTTTTGGTAACTTCTTCAGAGATCTGCCGAACGCTGCCAGGATCATAATGATTCGCAGATACCAAAGCTTCTGCTCTATGCTTCACTTGGACTGCCGACGTATGGGTTTTCTGGAAAATATCATTTTTTTCATTCAACGATCCATTGCAGTGGCTCCAATAAATAAAATATAAAATCAAATGTATACAAATTTAAAATCAATGTATAAAATCAAATTTTCACAATGGAAATCTAATTTGGAACAGGTTTCTCAATATAATTTTTCTTTAGCTTATAATTTTAGTTTATATCCAGTCAACATTTAGCTTGGAAACGAGATTTTAAAAAATTTTCTTCGTCAAATATCAACCATTACATGATAGAGAATGAGTTCAAAGGACAGCACTTCTTGTTTGTGCACACAAATGTACTAAAATTGGGAGGGGAGGGGCAGAAAGTTAACTAAAACTGGCTCAAAATTGTAAGCATAATGAATATTTTATAGCAGAAGATATTAGGAAAAGGCTGTCATGTTTTCATTGGAACGTCGAGCTTGTCGAGCACAAAACTGTTCAAAAATTTTGTTCATAAGATGCACAATTGTCAAAAAAAAACTGTATTCATGAGATGCAAAATCGGCAAATATTGTCAGCTTTTAAAAACTGACTACCTACAACTTTTCCCCTCCTTTTACTGCCTCAAAACGTGGGTGGAGTTTGGCAGGGTGTGATTAAGGACAAGTTAGAGGAATATGCACGCAGTCAATACAAAATATACAGGTAGCGAAGTACTATAGTTCCTAATACGATATTGAGATATCAATTTTTCAACAAAATTTGATAATGGGACAAAATAAACAAGACTAACTTACTTCTATCGCCACTTGAAATTGTTCGTGTTCTTTCTTTAACTGCTCGGCATCAGGCAAAGAATTAGGGACAGCGAAACTAGCCATTAACATGGCTTCACCGTTGCGTATCCAGCTGACCACCTGTATTTTGGAAAGAGAAATAGGGTGAAGTTCGTAAACACTCGCAAAAACGTCATTCGTTGAGAATTCAACTTTTCTGCTCCAGCATCCAACAGAGAAAGTATTTAGGAGTGAAAACATCTTTCCAAATATGAGGCTAGAAGAGGATTGATGAGACATAAAGGCAAACTTTTATGAAAGAAATTTTATCAAGTTCCTGGATGGGAAACCCCTGTGAGCCAATTGTTCTCCAACAAAAATCAAACTTGCAAAGCTAAAATTTTCATAAAAGCTAATCATGTACGTTGTGCCCCACTGCAGTATAAGATACTTTTTCCCAATAAACAAGTGGAAGGACAGGAAATACGTTGGAAACAGGTGGCACCAGCTCAACATCAGGCCACTCAGGAGAGGGGTCCTCTCCCGGTTAAAGAACCATATAACTGGGGCCTAGCTTACTCTCCACACCACTCTAAAGCCAAACTTATGTTTGCTAACATTTCATATCCCACCTAACAACATCTTTCTTCTGAACCCATGGTCGCTTGCGTTACGGATTCAAAATCTTCACAAATTTAAATTTGTTCCACAGGTTTGTTTCTGGGCAAATTTTAGCTCTTTTTGTGTGCTACGGATTTATTATTCTGGCTCACTATCCTCTCAAACATCTCACAGGTTTGATGGGGATGTTTACCTGAATTTAGTTATCCATTGAGAGCCACCGGTTGGCTCTAGCTCAATATCCTCTCAACATCTCATTGTTCTAGAATGTTCACCTAAATTTACTTATCTATAGTGAGCCACGGTTCGCTTCGGCTCACTATCCTCTAAAACATCTCACGGGTTTGTTCCACGATGTGCTTACCGTTTGACCTTCCTTCAAAGGTCAAAGTAATCTAGGGGAGTTTTCAGTCAACGTTTTACAGATCTAAACACGTACGGTTTCATCTCAAATTTACTCGTTAGACTCACCCAAATAGACTAGATTCACAACAGTATCTCAATTCACAACAATGTACGATTGTATCTTTCTCCACTAAATAACTAGTACATGTAAAAGTGCATCCACCCAATACTAGTATAGTGTCTTCCATAAAATAGACTAATTGGCTACGTTACGTCAACACAGATCTCTCAGTAGTAGCTGATCTTAAACCTTTTCCCAGAGCGTTCAGGAAAAGTCGGTGTTCAAGCCACAAGGCTACACCAAGGTCAATTAAATCTCCCACTGTGGGAGTGATGGGTTGAAACTGCTGGGCTTGCCAGTTATTTGCGTGTAAGAATTGGTCAGGTGAGATAATTATTACCTTTTCCCAAAGCTCAGGAATAAGACAATTCGAAGCCCAAACCTGCCGAAGTATCCATAGTTCCATAGTCTTTGATTGGCCTAGCTGATTACATATCAACTGATTTCTATGGGGTCTGTGTTTAGACTAAGACGATTTTGCAGCTGCAGCTGCCATCGACCGTTAATCGACCAAAAATAACGAAAATTAACCTCACCCAATGAAGGTGCCATTTGAATGAAATCACTCAATCACGAGACAATGTATATTCTGTTGTTAGACCAGGTTAAAGGAAACCATACAAAACTCTTACCATCATCAGATATGATGACGAATCGAGTGCAAACAGAAGCGCTTACACAGTGAAAAGTCGATCTTTAATTGGGCATCAACTTTCTCAGTGGCAAGCCATTAAGTCTCAATTAGAAGCTGACAAACTTATACAGACTGCCTAGGCATATATGGTGAACCTGATATTTACCAGTTTTCTAAGATCAGAATTCTCACCTGGTTGGCATCCACTCGGTATTGACAAAGTTGGACACACTGTTCCAACTTGACCCTCATGACCTCTGCCAGATCTTCCAAGTCCATCTCGCGTTCATGAAGAAACTCCAGCAGCACCGTCACCCTGGTAGCTGCTGTGTACTGGGCGTCTGCCATCAAGCTAACGCCAGAAGACTCGAGGACTGATGCGAGATCCTGGCCTGCTTGCCGGACTTGATAGATAGTCGAGGTCATGTGCTGCACTGAATCCGTGTGGTTCCGCAGGGAGCATTCCGCCTCTTCTAGACTCTCTGGTAGAGGGGTAGCTTCGAGTTCAGATATCCACAGTTCCAGTTGAGTGGACAGCTAAAAAATAAAATAATAATAGAACAACTTATAATTTAAATATCAACAACTTAAGCCATATTTGAAAACAAAATGGTTTGGCAAAAGTTGATCTTGAGTATGATCTGTTTCAAAACACCTACAATCGCAGGGTTTTTAAACTTTTTAAAATAATAATATTATACTTACATACATACATAAGTTATAAAGACAATAAAACCATGAAATCAAAATAAAAAATCCCTTCTTTCGTCAAAATAGCCACATGAGAATGAATGAATCCGAAGAAAGCACTTTTTGCACACAAAAATAAGCTCAAATTACTAAAAACTGCGAAAAATGTATGATTATTGTTTGCATTTATCTTCCAAACGAAAATGTTTAGAAGTGTGCATACAAAGAATTAGGACATTGGAAATTTTCGTGGACAACAATTTATTCAAGTGAACACTAAAAAATGGCCAGGAATAAATCCTAAATTAATTTGATTTTGTTAAAAGATGAATAATGCATGTTTGTAAAAATTCAACCTTCATGCGTTGGAAGTTTGTCGTAACTTTATTTAGTGTTTAGAAAATGCTTAATTCTTTCTAACGTTTCAAAATCTACTGGGTCTAGTTAGCTTGTTTATGGTAGACTGAGTATGAGATTAATGCACATCAATATATTTTATTGTTTCTCTGTTAACGATCTATTGTTCGAATCCTCTTGTGACTGAAGGCTTTCTCCCCCAAGAAGGCGACGTGAGTCAGACTTAACACAATTTCTTATTTTTAACAATAATATTGTGAAACATTGCTGTTCGTCTCTCTTTATAGTTAGGTAACCTAAAATAGACGGACTAAGAAAATATAAAAGATTCGATTGTAACTTATTTACATTATAATAGCATTATTAGCCGTCTTCATTAAAATTCATAGTCACTATAGAATTTCCTTGTCAAGAAAACGAGTAAACTTTCGTTAGCCATAGACGAAGTTGTGAATTGTAGGTGTTTCATTTCATTTAATCAAGATTCTTTCGGTCGGTGCCTACGTTATACTCAGGAAATGATGAATCATCTAATATACTTTCTCTCAGTTGTTGCTACCTACTTCAAAACTGTAGTTAGTTAACCAAACCCACATCACAAAGCACTTGTGAAGATAGTGAAGGCAGCACAATTTAAACTAAGCTAGCCACGAGTAAAAGCAAGCAGAAGGGCCAGAATCATGCTATAGCATTTCCCAGTCAAATTAGTACTTTCCCAACCAAATTAGTACTTTTCCCAACCAAATTAGTACTTTTCCCATTCAAATTAATACGTTTCCCATTCAACAAAAGAAATTGAAAAAAACAAAATTTGGGAGCCCATTGGCATTGGTTGGTAGCAGTAGGTACTATACATGTCTGTGCAATAATTAGTGCAATCCTGTGGGGTGACGGAGGCCCAACTTGACGAGATAACGTGGAGTAGATGGTGCTCTCTAGAACGATTTTTTTTTTTTTTTTTTTTTTTCCTACAAAGTATGCTACTTGATTAAAAATTGTTGGCGAAATTTGTAAAAATGTTCTACTAAGTTGGTAAAGCTTTATTAAACTTCTTTTGTAAACGCTTCCTAATGTATGGGACCTTACATACTCAGATACTACCTACTTTTCAGACTCGAATAAAAAAGGTTTAATTTAATTGGAAAAAAGTTCAATTTAATTGGAAAAAGGTTAATTAGATTGGAAACAAGTTGAATTCATTTGGAAAAAAGGTGAATTTCAGTGCCAATCGACTCAGCATACAAAAATACCATGGAAAAGACAATACAACCAATTTAGCCTGTACTTTAAAATTTTCGTGCTAATAATGCAATTTGGCTACTAGATACGCTGGCCATCCATCTAGATGACGTAAATTCAGTTTCTTTGTTGAACCCATTTGGACTTTGAGATGAAAGTTTGCAGAGGGGTGTTTTTAAGAGGGCAGAATCCGTTTCTGATATAAAAAATAAGAAATTCCAAAACACGAAAGTTGCCCGTTATCAATAGACCATTGATTTGCGCAGAAGGGCTGTCTAATACAGAAATAATAAACATATGTGTAACCATTTGCAGTGCTTATCGATGCGGAACGATTTTTCGAATAAAGATTTTAAGAAAATACAGGAGAAAAGCTGTTATGTTTATTACTTCAGTTTAATTCTAAAATGCAGAAGAATAATTTCTATAAACATCAGTTACTGACCTGGAGGGCATCTCGTTCGAAGAGTCTCAATCTCAAGCAGAGATCAGACCTCAATTTTCTTGCTGCCCACAGTTCTTCCAACTCTTCTCTTTGTTTGCTCAGTCGGTCTAGTGACGATTCCACGGCGGAGACCGATCCCGTAGTGTCAGTTTCCGTGTTCAAACCCACACTCCTGGAAAATAGGTGCGGTCTTTACAGGAGAAAATATAACACATGCTGGAGGAAGAAGGAGAATTAAAGAACTAAGAGTTGATTTGGAAATGAAAAGTAAATGCTATACAAGGAAGTAGCTATAGATATGAGGATGTTCAGAATGTGGGCGATGGAAAATTTATTTTTTAGCGAATTTTCGTAAAAAATGACGCTATTGCAATGGCTCGAAAAATTTTAAAATAAATTTTGGAAAAATTTCTTCATTGAAATCCGTTTTGAGGCATTCTGAAACCAATCCTACAGTTTAACGCTTTATATATATATATATATATATATATATATATATATATATATATATATATATATATATATATATATATATATATATATACCAGTTGGTTCACCCGTGCGTTGCACAGATTGACTTGAACATTATCAAATAGCCTGTGACCCAAGTTAACGTAATTCTGATAGATTCGCCCCCTCAGATCCCCAGTTGGTTCAGTGACGTTCAAAACGCTTCAACATCCTCTCCCGTCCCCTCCCCACTGGGTCAGATTTCAAAAATTTGAAAAAAGTAGTCTTTGACTTGAATTAGAGTAATTCAAACATATTCGACAATCAAATCCCCAGTTCGCTCAGTGATGACAAAGATATCCCATTTACTTTTACTTAGCTAATCAGGGGAAAAATCATGATTTAATATTAAAAATCCCCCCCCCCCCCCTCCCCTTATGACATCGATTTTCTTGAAAAATGGCCCTCCATGAACCAACGAGTTTGGAGTTGTTTGTACGTATTTTTCCACGCTGAATTGCATGACAACTTGCAGATTTCTCCAACTTCGTTATAACTGAGTTTTACACTTTAACTAACTAGTATTACCCCTAAACACATCAAATTTAGCATAACAAATTAACTGAAAATTTGTCAGTTGTAAGAAAACAAAGCGTTTAATTCAAGATTTCCAGCGAATTCTCGAGTAGGAGTATACATTCGTTTTAAATTTTTCCTCCTGGCTGGAAATTTAATAATAATTACGTTGTTTATTTGAAGGTGACAAGCAATGCTCCTCCTCCAGTGATTATTCAACATTCATTATTAGTTTGTTATATACCTATATTTTCTCTTACTCTTTAGCGGAATGTATGAAAATTCGCTCATATTCATATTCAGAGATACCGAAATGATCGCTAACAACTTGTGAGCGCACAAAATGCTCAAATTTCAGGAAATATTGTTTTACCAAGATGAATAAACAAAATATAATAATAAGAGTAATAAAATCACAAAAAAGTTATCTTTTGTAGCACAAAAAAACAGCACGATTTTTCGTTTGTGGTAGGTGAGTAGTGCCTGGCTCAAGTGAACAATTTCAAAAGCTATCAACTTATGGGTAAAAACTGTCATGCTTACTAACCTCAGCCATTTTTTCAAAACATTCCCACAACAAAAACACTGCCACATTGATTCCATTCTGCGCTCATACCTACATTTGTGGCTATGAACTAAATGAAACACATAACTTGGAGGATTATGTTTCTTCTCAGATGTCTACATCTTCAAACCAGCTTATAGGGACCAAACAATGAATTTTCACACAAGGAAAGAAATTTGAAAGTTGTTTTTGGAATTTCAGTTTGAAACGGTGTTAGATCAGTCCAATATGGAACCTCCATCAGCATTTCAGGCATTGGTTTCATACGCAATGTAACTGACTGGCCACAGTAAACAACTGTGTGAATACTGGCTGGATGCAGTGGTTATGTGCGGCGGATTAGATGGATGAATAACGAGCACGATAAAATTTGTAACCGCAAAAATTTAAGTAGCATTTAACGTCATAAAAAAAGGTTTTTAAGCAAAATGCTATTCGTTGATTTGTCGACAAAGGTTTGTCGTTTAAAACCAGAATTTCGTTTAGCACTAGGATCGAAAATGCGTGATTCACCAGGAGCCGCGCATATAAAACCGACACTTGCACTATTTGGAGGTTCGTGGTTTTGAGAAAATATTAGCAGGCTTCATTAGCGACGGAGAAGTGCCGAACGACTGGTCCCCCAATAGGACGCCAATAAAAGTTTCACGGTTCGACTCAGAGACGCGATAACGTTTAACGATGTCCCTGAACGGAGAACGAGATACAACATTACCGACTTATCGCTTCTTTCTTCATTCTCGAGACAACAATGAGAAAAAACGCAACCACTATTCGCGGTCAAAGAGATGCACATTACGATATGACAAGCGTAAAGCTTGTAATTGCAATGGTAGTGGGTTATAGTGAATTTGATTAATTTAGGTACTTCACTTATCATTGATATGCAATTAGGGATGGTAATTATGTTTTGTTTAATGCATAGGTGGTGTCATTGAAAACTTGATTCGACATTTTCATTTTATTCGTAATTTATTTTCTTACAAGGATTTTTTTAGGGGTGTTACTATTTTTTCTTGGTCGATTACAAAGTATAATTATGCAAATGATAAAATAATAAACCCGAATCCGTCCGTCCGCAGCTTTTCGTAGAAAATACAGGACCTAGGTTAACGAAATTTGGCTCAAAAATCAGATCGTCCGGGGGGGATGTGCCTGTAATCTCGGCATCCTTTTTTATCAACCTCAAGGAATTTAAAGGTCAAAATAATTATTTAAAAAAAAAAAAAACCGAAAAGTTTAAAAGTAAATAAAGTTGTTTTGGTTTGATGTGGATAATTACTTCAATGAATTGAATGAAACAACCCGTGTTTGTACGTTCATCCGTTCGCTCTTCATAAGAAGTTCTTTGAAGTAGTAAACAAAATCCATAACTTAGAACTTTCGAAAAAAAGGGTGATTTTTTTCAACAGATTTTAATATTACCTAATCCATTATTTCCGTGATTTGAATGAGATCAACTGGATCTCCGTTCGCACCCAGCAGAGGATCTCAAATCCAGAGGAGATCCGGATTTTGATACCTAGCCTGGTATTGACATAAATGCTTCACTTTTATACGAGCAGGGCGGCGGCTCTTGGTTAACGTATCTGTCTCGAAACGTATAGATCCCGGGTACGGAATTCAGATTGCGCGTACTTTTCCCCAAAGAATCCATAGTGACGCGTTCGATTCTCCCACGTCAAACTGAAGTAAAATACCTATATGTTGAGCACTCAAATGTAACGACAGGAAATGAGCTCTCTTCAGTAATCACCACGAACGCTGTTAATTTATTGCTTTAAACTCAGAAGAGCCCTTAAGAAGTATTTTTTACATTCGTTTAAAAAAAACACACACAGTTTGCGTAAGCAGTACCGACTTTACGAATCGATCAATTGGAGCTCTGGGTGGAGCCCGTCATTTCATTTGTCCCTTGATTTCCCAGAGAGGCTCCCTATCAATTTTGAACGTCCTACGGTGAACAGGAGAGATTTTAGCTCACTCAGCTGATCAGTATGACGCTCCTCACTTTGCTCGTCTCTTGTTGTCCTAAAGAGACTCCCTATCAAATTTCGACGTCCTACGGTATATAGGAGAGATTTGAGCACGATTTTGCCATCATTATGATTGATATGGCTCGTGGTCAGCTGATCCCCACCCAAGTCAGCGAGGCACAAGTTCCGACATGGTAATACATCATATCAAAATTTGGTCCAAATCGGAACAGCGGTTTCCGAGGAGAATGCTCTGAAAATGAATGACTATTGTAATCGTGTTCTACACCCTCTGAAACGCAAAGAATGCATCCCCTCCCCCAAGTGCCGCTGTGCCGACGCTACGAAAAGTTGGGTAAAAAGCTGTAATACCCTTCTTAATGTTATTGTACCTACATAAAATGTTACCAGAACTCACTACTTTTGCACTACACTACTAGTGCATTCGAATGCACTATATTGACACATGAATAAGTAAGACGAATAATTGCGATAAGTAGGACAACATTAACCTATCAATTTGAGAATTGTGAATCAGTGGTAAATTTCTTATACGTGTCTAGTTACCAATAACGCTCTTTCCTGATGTGCGTTTCATAACACTTGCCGATGGCAGCAGGAATATTCGAATTAAATTCAGCCATAATCGGTAAAAATTCGAAACTGAACAGAGAAAACGTACTTCACTTACATTTAAAGCAGTACGTAAGCAGTATGTGCAGGGAAATCTGATATCACCAACGAATGACAATCGGTTTTCTTGACTGTATTACGCTAGATTGTGAGACGGATTTTATCTGGTACACCATCAATACTTATCTTGTAGGTACATGCTATCCTGAATAATAAACAACTATATCAGGAAAGAACCACCGACATAGATCCTAGACTGGAACCTGTAATTTTTTTCGGAATGATGTTTCGGCTTTGAATTCAATGTCAAGCAAACTTAATTCGGAAAGAACTTAACTTCAGTTTTAAATATGAGATTTCCAAAAATATTGAAATATGAAAACTGCATTGCTATAATCAGCATCTGATGAGATTTTCTTTCTTCTGAATTCTAAAATTATCCTACACCATTTAGATCATTTTCATTTATTCGTGAAGTTATAATTTTGTCTTTATCTGTGATGTCTGGTGATATCGGTAGAAAACAGTGAGCTTCTACTGTATTTCAAGAATGCAAAAGTACTAGGTACCCAAATAACTCGGGTTAGGTACTTCAAAAATCCTTCTACCAAATGTGTTTATTCAATACGCGTGATATTATTAACAGAAGGAAATCGGTCACCTCAGCTCTTGGAGTAAGGCTTCCCCCTGAGCAATGGTGTTGATGCAGGCGTCCAACGATGACAGGCGTTGCTGTTTGAAATTATCCAGCTGTCTTTCCGCGGCCTCCACCGACTCTGGGCCTATAGCTTCGCTGCTTTCGTTTTTGAGTTCCTCCAACCATTCGTCCAACTGAAAATAAACCAGATCGAAATCATTAGTAGAATCAAAACATCGCCTTCAAAAGTCGATTGACGCGAGTTTCAAACATAATTTTTTCTCAGCTAAACTCTACTGTAAAATGGTAACACCATTACACAGCATTCTTCATATTTAAATACTTGAAATGAGTAGGTGATATCAATTTTATTTTTACGCTGAGACAAAAATTGTTGGGCTGAGACATAATTATGTTACTTAATGTAATTATGTTTTGTGTTGGTTATTGTTAGTGTGTTGTGGGTACCTACCTAAATTTTTAAGCCGTGTTTAAAACACCTAAAAAAAACCATGTTTTTGTGTAGGTACCATGTTGAGGTAGGTCCTCCTCCATCGTATTTGGGTTGGGTAACCAGTTGTGTTTGGGTCCCATTCTGATGATCAATTTTATTTTAAATTGAGAAATATGCAAGTGTTGGAGCACATTGTCTTCTGGGAGAATTACTTTTAATTTTTGCGATGCCTTAAATAATAATCTCACCCTCACAATCTCAAGCTCTGATGAGGCCGAATCCGGCGAAAGTACTTGGCTGTTGATATACCAATAAACCCATCACAATCAGAGAGATGCTTTAAGTTATCTCACCCTCACAGCCCAACTACCTACATAAAGGACTTGGCAAACCACCATAAAGAATTATGAACTACTGCTACGAGGGACGCAGGGTACCTCAACCCTAATCCACCACACCAAGAAGACACAGCTAATCTTAATAGCTCTGATGAGGCCGAATCCGGTGAAAGTACTTAGCTGCTGATATACCAATAAATCCATCAATCAGAGGGATGCCTTAAATAATCTCACCCTCACAACCCAACTACCTACATAAAGGACTTGGCAAACCACCATAAAGAATTTATGAAATTTAATGGAGATTTCAGAAGTAGCATAAAAAGTTTCAAATTAGTGAAAACTGAGGAATTTAATAAAAATGAAAAAATCAGTTTTTTTACACGAAGAAACTAAAAGAATGAATTTCAATGATAACGTATATTATTATTATATTAATGTATGGAATAATGTATGTATTCTGCTCCGTTTGACGTGCAGTTTCACTCAATTCTTTTCTATTTGTTCTCCGCATATATATATATATATTAACAAGTTAGATTCTATTTGATAAACCAGGATTCTGCATATAAATATTTAAATCATGGACGTAAACAGAATATTTCCGTTTCTTAAAACGGTGTTTGAGTTTACTGTATTCTTCGGTGCAACAGAACAAAATAATATCAAGTGATATGGGAAGATGAAGTAGTTGAGAACCATTTGAATTGATATGAATAATTTAGTACCTCTTTGCTATGAGTAAAGAACAATACAGAGAGATCAAGCCGCCGCCGTCTTTGCTCCACCCTTCCAGCAAACGACGTCACGTGACCCTCAAGTTCTTGAGCAACCGAGTAAATTTCTTGCGCATTACACTCGCCCGTTTGAGCAAGCTCTTCTGCTGCTGAAAGGAGTTTTTCTGCATTTCTGTAAGTGTTCTGTGGAGAGAAGTAATACAAATGATTAATTTTTTAGCTATAAACCAGAGTTCACACCTACTAATCAATTTTTATCCAAATCAACAACTGATGAAACTATCAACTTTAAACAAGGCTTCTCAGTTAATGATATTATGAATACAAACAATACAGCGTACCTGAGCAACGTTCTCGAAGTGCTCATGACTCTTTTGGTAAACCCTGGCTTTTTGAAGGTTTCTTCCAACTCCATTGTTTTTTCTGAGGAAAACTTCTCCATGGTTGGCCAGCCAATCTAATACCTACAAATATTACAACAAAAGGCAATCAAATATGTTCAAAAATATTCGCGGTAGGTTACAATATCTGAAAACAATATCATTTAGATTTTAGGTGCAATATTCGGAAGAAGAGAGCAATGCCGAAACCAGATTACATATTCGGCATCAAAGGCCTATATTGCAATTTTTTTTTTTTTTCTGTACTATTTCATATACGAAAAAAACCTCTAGACACTCACAGAACTACAAGAAATAGTATCCATCAGTCTGAAAAACGTACATTTTACTATTATTGGGAATTGAATATTGAATTGACTATTTTCATACATAATTTTTTGAAACTTGACTCGCACTCCCCTGCAATGAGTAGTTTGTTTTAACCAATTTTTCAATGATTTGGCTAAAAGTGGCAGGGGAAAGGTTATATGAAGACGGAGTTTTGATTCCAGAGAAAAAATAACTTAAGTAATGTTGTACAAAACGTTTGGTAACTCAATTCCTAGATGGGATTTATCTGCTTTGATTGAATAATATTTTTAAAGAAACGCTTGCATACGAGTCTGCAACACATTGGGACATTTCATGTCTTTAGTTGCAGACTCATATCCAAGCTCTAAGAGCAACTCAGCTGCTCCGGACCCTGGACATCGTCAAGCAAATGTCCTAAAGAGGCTACATACGTAATTACAGCTACCCAGAGTGTAAAGTGTAGAAATTACCTATTAAAATAATTTAAACACCGCTCCACAAATCAAAGCGTTCTCGCAATATTCGGATCACCTGCTATGAATCAAATCATCGAAACACCAGCTCAATGAAATCATCAGAAATTAACAAGCGGTTGCAATCATGTTCACAATATCAATTATTGAAAATGATCACCTGTCTGTAAACAATTATTCATATAACCATGCTCATAACTCAGCTTGTTGGCCACGCACTTCGCAGTAGTTAACATAATATGGTTGGATAAATCGAGAGAAACGACGAAGTACCATTTCCCTAGCAACGACTCGGTTGTACGCGGAAATCATCAGAAATTGAGCATATTTCGTTACGTAACGTAACGTGACATAACGAAAATTTGGTTGTGTGCCATAGCAAAGACATGAAATGTCAAAACTATCTCTCATTGGTAGGCTTCGACATGAAAACCATTCGACAAAGCCAGGGTAATATGCAAGAGTGCGATATATTTTAACATGTAGGTATCATGTTTTATCGCTGGGTTTTGTGCTTGAAAATTGAGCGAAATTCAGCGCGTGCCGACATGTTTTCTATTGATTTTTACGTACAACCAATGCGTTGCTAGGGAAGTGTAACTCCCATAGTTTTCATAGAAGGAAAATCGTTCGCCTCTTTTTGGAATGCTCTCATTTCATCACATCTCATGATCCCTAAGCCGCTGTAGTGTGAAGGAACTACTCAACTTCGCTACGTGTAACAACGAGAGGTGACGGAAAGAGAAAGTTCCTCCTTCAAAAGTGAGAGGCGATTAACCTGCTACACCCTATTCCTTTCGTATTCCTTTCGGGTGTAGAAACCGTCAGGCATATCCCCAGATGCAGCGTATTCAAGAATCGAGAAGGAGTAACTACTCCTACCCGTCACACTTTCAAGAAGCGGAGGGGGGGAGTGTGGAAGAGTGGCTCAAAATAGGCAGGGCAGGGGTATATTTTTTAGTTTGTGAGTTTCCAAGTTTTAGGGGGTTAATGCCCAGGATATCAAGATTGTTAATTACGTTGCCTGACTACATATCAGCCGGAAAGTTCTATCTCAGTCCCATAATTAACTATCTTGATATTAATTGATTGATTCCTGATATCATACCTGATCCTGATTACTACCAAGACTGATCCCATCTAACCTACCCCTTGCGGTGTCTCTGTATTATTATTGAAGAGTTAATATAAAATATTAATGCTTTCCATTCTAATCAAAATCCCTTAGAATTCTTCTCGGAGCAAACACATATTTGGCTCCTCAAATCGTACAATTGCCTTTAGATATTCAGATATATCCTCCTTGCTCCTTCATATTAGAGTAATATTATAGAAAATCTTGGTGCATTATAGCACGACAAGTGTTTCGACCCTTGCCACATACGTTATTAACATTGTTAAGTAACCATTATGAACTAATAATTTGAAAAGAAGGCACTACATGGTAGGTACTAGTAGGTGCATTTAGACCTCTGACCAGCTGATTGGCTCCAAGAGCTGACTTCTATGGGATTTAATCTCAGGCTTTACAGAAAAAGGTCTTTCTGTATTTTATAATTTGAACTGTGCAAATAAAGAAACGTTTTAATCTCTGAAGCTGAAATTTGGAATTGGGCCCGTATGAAACAGGTAGGATAGAATTTCAATATGCGGAACCACCATAATCTGCTGATTGAGCTCGTTAGCTAATTTCTATGCCGTTTAATCTATTAAGCTGAATATTTGAAACAGAGCCTCTATGAGACAGGTAGAATAGAATTTCATAGTGCGGAACCACCCAAATCTGCTGAGGGTTTCTAATTTCTATGCTATTCGTCATATGAAGCTAAAACTTTAAACTGAGCCTATTGAACATTGAAGTTTAATAAAGAAGAAATGAATGTGAAGCGTAATTCTGCAGCACATGATGGTGTTGAAGATATTAGTGCAATTGAAACCACCATTGATAGTTAACAGACTCTCCTTGTCCCTTTTTATCACACCAGGTACATTCACTCGTGACAAGACACTTCTTTGCATTGGACTTGATGGCATACAGTCCAAAAGCAGCAGTGTTGGAAATTGTAATAGACTTGTAATAGGAGGCTGAAATTTGGAATTGATCATCTATTGACAAAGCGAAGAACCACCCAGATCAGGTGAGCGAGCTGGGTAGCTCATTTCTCTCCTAACAGACCTATGAGGCTACAATTTGGGATGGAGCCTCTATAGGTCTGCTGTGTACGATTGATCAAGTGAAGACCCACCCTGATCAGCTGAGCGAGCTCAGAAGCAACATTGCCACATTACTACGAGCAACTCCATTTCAATTTCAGCATGATAGTATCATTAGTAGCTCCTTCGCATTCACAAATGTCAAATCCTTGTAACAAGTTTAATTTTCTCAGTTTTCATCTGATTTTGATGACATTGTCTTCAGGGAATGTGGGGGAAGGCTATAGATGGTATTGGCGAATCATAACTTCATTCTGCGCATGCGCAAACGTAAATCACATTATAATTTTCTCATCATTTGCTAATTTACACCGACTTTGACATTTTACGCTACATATTGATTCACTACTTTCCGCTATGGCATTTTTTCAGACCATTTAAAGCATTTTTATGATCTATACATTCATGTTATGGATATGTGCAAGCTATATGCCACACCCAATTTGGCAGACGATTTTGTTTGGTTCAGACACTCAAGAAGTCATTCATGCGGAACAACCAAGATTTCTTTTAAGCAGATTTGCATCTTTACCTGCTTCACATCTTCCTGAAATAGTCTCAGAGCCAGTCTTTGATGGAGCTTAATCTTTTTGGAATGCCACCTGTGCTCCAGGGACCTGTGGTGGCTGAGGATTTGATGGATGACAGCAAGAACATGGGAAGCTCCTTCCGAATAATCCCGCGCAGGATTCGTCCCACCTCCTCCTCTTCTGCTCGAAGAAGAGCTGGTATCAGATGCTCCTCCATTGACGTCCTGCTAGTGTGGGAAAAATAACATTAGTATACAAGTATAAATCGTCAAGGACATATATTACAAGTTCAATCCGAAAAATAGCCATGAGCCCAAGCAAATTTTAAATTGACGGGTTTTTTCCAATCTTTCAGTCAAAGTTTCTAACATTGTATAATTCATTATTATTGCAAAATATTATTTAGTAAAACCTTGTACATCAATTTGAATGTCCGAAATTTTCCTGCGCAATACTGGGCTTCAATGTCAAAAAATTACTCTAAGATCTTTTGAACTGCAGAAAATCTGGGACAAAAAAGTGTGCAAAACAAGTTTTATTATTAAAGCTGTACAAAGTAAGAGCGTTACAAATTGTTGTACTCAAAGTTTACTTGAATTTAGAGAGAAAAAATCGTTAAAAATATTTAAATCGTTTATAAGGTAATGTTGCACGAATAGGAATTCCAAGTTTTAAACCAAATTCCTCTGATTTGTGATAACGTAACCTACGTACACGATGTATACTTTCTTTGAGTTATAAGAATCTGGCTCAAACAATACTAAGTTATATGAAAGAGAGAATATTAAGTATTCACAAATTGATTTGTTTACAATGTTTCATTTATTCGATTGTTCAATTTAGCAAAGAAAAAATTGAGATGACAATATTGTATTTATGATCTACCAACTGAATGCTCCATTCATATTCTAAACTTTTAGTGCTTTTTGATACACCACATATGTGTGGAACTGCAATAACTATGAGAAATTTATATATATCTCAACAATTAAGTTTTAAAAGTCACACAGTTCATGCCAAATCAGGAAATACAAACAACGATAATGTTTCTGTTAGTTTCTCTGAAACGTGAAAGAGTCTGTAACAGCGATCATAATACTCCTTGTCCGTGAAGAATAGAATACAATTATTGTAGTGAACAATATTATACAATTAGGTATTGAATGAGTGCAAAAGTGTAAAACGTGTACACGTGGTTTACATGGAGTTAGATATTTTAAATATAAGAAGTTAAGCATAAGTGCAACTAACCCACACCACTAAGATGAAGGAAAAATAAAATGTCTACTAGTTGTTCTGGGCATTCCTTTATTAATTCTACTTCAAATTCATTATATACTACTGAGTAAGACTGGAACGAAAATTACGGTAGTAAATACGGTAGTTTTTTTAAACTGTATGTACTGAAGCTTACATGTTTTCTAGTATGCTCCATCCCAGGCTGATTGCAGATTTGCACCAAATGATCCAGTTGGTAAAGTAACTTCTTACTAGTGCTGTGAACCTGGATAAATCAACGCCACCGCCTAAAGTTAGTACTTTAGAGAGCATAAATTAATCTTAAAGGGAGTGACAGAAAAAATGTTTGTCAGAAAGAACGACTGCCAAAGGTGGCGCCTGTTGTGTTTTTGAATTTATTTTTGAACAAAACAAACTGAACGTGAACATAATAGTTTCATCTGTTCCGAACGAGCTCCTAGGTACAATATTGGATGGAGCAGAGTGATACTGACCTGAGTACTAATGATTATATCAAATTGTGGTAAATTCAAAGATATTTACCTACACGGAGCTATTAGTAACAAGAAGATTTCGTGAAGAGAAGAGGAAAGAAGAAAGTCAGGAAACTATTTTGTTCATTAATCAAGAAGTAGTAACATAGAATGTCTTACCAATGTACAGTCGAAATCTTTCATCAAACCTTTTCGGATAAATATGTACATTATACTAAATACAGATCAAGATTATCTTCAAACGAAACTGGGAACCCCGAAGCCCACAACCTTCTAAGGAAGAGAAGTTTTTGTTTGAAGAAAAGAACGAGTGTAGAGAAGAAGAGGATGCAAAATCCACCTCCAGAGACCGATAAGCTGAAAAAAATCTGATAACATCTGATAACATACGATGACAGGACCAACGGCATAGCGGATGTGGGGCGGCGAGCTCGGGGGAGCTGGGAACTCCAGGCAGACTTGCACGAGGAGGTCCAGACCATTCAGAAGAGATTGGTATGAGTTATATACCTGAGTCATTTATTAAATGTTTCAATAATCACAGAAGTTCACGCCAATTCGTATGACTACCATTATCAAGTAACTCTTGGTTGAAATTCAGATTTTCTGAAAAAATGCTATTTATTTTTTGACGACTTGGCTGTTGAATGCACAATATGATTCGAAATGCCTAATTTTCGTTTTAAAAAAACCTAAATTCAAGTCACTTAAGGTACAGAACGTAAGTCAGTCGTTATGTATAAAATCACAACAAGTAAGATCAAGTTGGTCATACTGGCAAAATATAAATGAGAAGTTATTGATACCACCTACCGTGACATAACAGATACAGAAGGGCTTCACAGATATTCAACTTTTATTTTCTAGAATATAGCGAAATCAAGCTTTTTGTAAAAAGAAACATAACTATGATTTAATACTTAGCTATATTTCTTGATGAACAGTTACCTCGGTATACGCTTGGCACATGGATTCATAGAGGTTCTGATGTTGGTGGATGGCCGTTTCTAACATGAGGATTTCCGAGGGAATGTTTATTGTCTCGCACGCTTGGTTCCACGCCCCAACGTTTTCGACATACTGGGAAAAGAAAACAAGTTGAAGCAAGGAAAATTATAAACAAAACATATAAACAAAAGAATGAATAGACCCACAGGATGTGCTTGGGTAGCTACGTTTGAGAAGCAAAGGTGTACAACTCGACCATGATTTGTTCTTCGATAGTACCAAGGTACTTCTGCACAAAAATTCGGGTTACCTGTTCAGCCTTATGATGAAAGAGCACGGATAATGCAAGGACTGCCGTTCTTTCGTCTAAACCTGCGGCAAATTCTTTCCAAGCTCGATCCAATCGGTTGGCAACTGTTCTGATATGCGCTGCAGCGTAGTGGCCCACCTCCATCATACGATGTGCTACTGCCAATATCCTTTTGATATTGACGTACACATTCTGTAAATCGAATTTGAACGTAGCAATATTAATAAATCGCAAAAAAAAGTTTTATACGATATGGAACTACACTGTTCAAGTGTTGGCTGACAAATGAAGAAATGACGTTTTATAAATAGCAAAATATGCCAGTACTCACCATAGAACTAATAGTGAAATCGTTATGTTCATCTTGGAGTTCTTTAGCCAAGTTATAAGATCTTCCAATTTCTACGTAGTTCATAAGAAAAACATCTCTATTGTGGCAAATCCAATCAAACATCTGTAAAAAAATAATGGGATGATAAGTGACCAAGAAAGATTAAAACCGTGACATAGTTCTGTTTTAAGACCTTAATTGGAAGAAATCTCAAATTGTGAATAATTCCAACTGTATTGAACCGATATACCAACGGACCATTTTAGAGGGTCAATGCTGTTTCAATATTTCAAGCCCGGTCATCAAATCATTATACTGAATATGGCAAAGATTAATGAGACCCAAATTTCAACCCCCATCTAAGACTGAAGTTAGATGAATATTAGAGGTAATTCGAAGTCCTACCACCGATAAACTTGTCCAGTGGATAGATGAGCTGAAGATGAAAGCTGGAATCATTGAGGTAGAAGCATATCATGTGTTGGCTTCTGGGTTGGACCCAAAGAACTTATCAATGGGATTGTCACCAAGAAGTTGCCAGATGGTTTCAAGATGAGTCTCGCTGCTTGTCCTATAGGAGCAGAAAGCTGCAGAAATCGCGCTCATCCAACTTTGTAGAGAATTTTGTGAGTGATTTTTGACAGAATCTGGCATTCTGGAGCTTCACAGTCTGAAAAATCAGGGATATGCTGGCATCATGATGGAAAAATAACTATACCTCTAGTACGAGTTTGAAACTTTCCAAAACAAAGGTAGATAATATTCAACCAGCCTGAAAAATTATTCTAAATCCACCCAACATGGAACGGAAAAAACATGTATAGGAATTAGTTAAATTCCAGCCTTGTAGCATGATCGTGATGAGCGAATTTTCGTAAATGATGGTAACATACTTATGTTAAATTGATTTGAAATTTGAGCTTTTTGAATGCAAAGAAATTGTTAACTATCAATTTATGGAAAAAAAAAACTTATTCTATAATAATCGGCTATTCAAAAAGAGAATTTTTAATTATTCGATTTTTTGCAGTTTTTTCGAATTTAAGCAAATAATAAAGATATTTATACACAATTTTCAGCATAATTTAGTGCAAACATTTTCTAATGTTCTAGTTTATAGTTGATAAACTTTATTCAGTTAAAAATACTAAATTACTATCAAGCTAAAAATATAAATTTAACTATTTTTAGCCGTTTTTTGCCATTGTTAGTAATTTTTTTAGGACACTTTTTGGATTTGGGCAACTTAATGTAGGTAAGTACTCAAAAAAAGCTGACTAACAAAGTCATCCTTTCATTTGGAAAGCTTGATTCTTAGGCCAGGTATCTAGAACGGGTGGCAGGTGTTACCCCTGCGAATGTTGGTCATAAGGCGTAACTAGAATGGAGGTTATCTCTCAAACCCCTGAGAGAGATAACCTACCCCTGACCCAGCTGTGACTGCAGGGGTAAGCCCTGTGATTGGCTAGGGCCGTTGGAAAATCAAGGCTCACGTGAAAACGAATGACCGGGGTGGTTTGAGTGATGCTAAAGTCAGTGCGTACTACCAATAAAACCGTGAGGATCCCCCCCCCCCCCCCCCACAATTAGTTATCCGGCCCTCCAATTACGAAATGTTAATCTGGAGAAGGTAAAACTAGTTGCTAATACCAGGGGCAGCTGTCCTAACCCTGCTTAGTGTTCAAGTTACGCTTCGTAGATACCCTCTGCCTCGACTATACCTTCCGGAGCCACTGCCACTGGTATTACCTCTGTTTCTAGATACCGGGCCTTAGTGCTAGAACAGAATTTTTTCTCAATCCTAAGGAGAGTTACCGTCTGGAACAACATATATTACATATGAAAAAGCGAAAAAACTCTAGGATTCGTTTCCGAATGCCTCAAAACAAATTTCAATGAAGGAAATTTTCGATTAAAACATTTTTGGAGCCATTGCAACATTTTCTACGAATTCGATAAGATGTACGTGCATTTGTCACCTCTCTATAATTAGTAAAAAAATAATCACACCTGCTTGCACCTAATAGTTTCTCTTCTCGAGATGAAAAAATAATCCCTAATAATTGGTGACCCACGTGCCAGTTGTCCGAATCATGGCCGCTTTGATTATTATATCAATACTTCTCTAGTTCCTAAGTAAAACCACAAAGTAAGGCTCCGAAAGCCCTCGAAATATCAATATAAATATGGTTTTAGACATGAAACGCCAATGGCACTCACATAAACCGTTGGAGACATGTTACAAAAATAGTGTGAAGCGATATTTCATATTACTTTTTTTAATTTTATTTCTTAACAAGGACATTTGGATTGCTCTGCATTTGTTTACAGCATAAATTTACTAAGCAAGTTCACATTCATCCAGTCATCATTTGAGAGATGAGAAACGATGTTGTGATTTGTAAATTGTAAAAAGAACACTCAACTGTGGTACAATCTACTGTTAGTTATAACATTGAGTTGTTCATTTCAATCAAGACCCCCGAGGCAGTAGAGTAATTATACTTCAGTAAATAAAAGTTGACAATCGAGAGAAAGAGCTCAATTACTCAGGCACAGCACAATTAATCAAATTGCACGAGTGAGATCAAATCACCGACTCTCCTCCTAAGTAATGAAACAATTTCACTTGAAAAGCATTACCGACTGATCATCCACTGTTATTGAGAACATTTCACGGATTAAATATAAAGTTGATTCCCCTGAAAGAATTTTATCAAAATGAACAACTCGATGGTGCTACTCTCTGAGCACGCATACCTTTCCAGTGGTACATACCTTTTCACAATCTTGTTCGAAAAGCCTAAGTTGGTAACATTGATCGAGTTTGAGTTTCTTGTGTTGCCACAACTGAAGGAGGTGGGCCTGCGACGACCGGATCGAGTCAAGGTGGTTGAGGATTTGGGGAACAGCAGCCTGAAGATCGGGATTTGTGGTGCTCGCCTCGCTGTCTCTCCCTGAATAACCACTGTCGTAGCCACTACTCGTGTCGCCAGAGAGCCTAATGAAAACATAAATAATCAATACATAAATTTCAACATTACGCTGGAGCTTCCAAAGGACTTCTAGTTTATAAATTCACGTCCATTCCTTTGAAACCCTCCACTCCAAAGTAGAGAGTAGAATATAAGTAATAGTTTTGTCACCTATCCATACTTGTGGGTTACGTGCGAGTAAAAAGTCCCTTCACTTCCCTGGCAACAATTTGTAGTTTCTATTCATTAACATATACGCTAAATTTATTTAAAAATTAAAAATAGAATAAAAAATATTGTTTTATCTCCAATAAGTATTTCAATAAAACAAATGAAACTAGGCACATATTACTTCAGTTTCTTTCTTCAAGTTAAGTTGAGACATTCACAATTCGGTTCCTTTTCAATTACAGTAGGAGTTTCAATACAATTCCGTGTAATGTTATTAACCAACACGATTGATTTACAGAAAGCCTTAAAATCTATTTGGAGCCATTCCACTCGATTACAGGATATCAGGGCATGTTCTCAACTAGGTCAATGCTTTATATTGAGGTGCTTACGCCGTTGGATTGCACTAAGGGCAAATGGGTAAAAGTGCTGGATCCTAATGAATTGAAAGGTTCAACGAAAATGAAGCAAATGGTAAAACGCGATCGATCTTAGGCTCAATGGGGGATACCAATGAGTCAGAAAAACTTACCTGACTACGGGGGCCATCTAGCGCCAGGCATAACCTAACAATAATTTAACCCTGCAATCCTATTTCAACTAACCAACTATATAACAATTGATTCCATCCTGAAAGTTTTAACTACCTCAGCTACATATTAGTTGTCTAATGATTCACATTATAATAACACTTCGACAACGAATTTCAAAAAGCTACTCATATTGGTTGAAAACGTAACCAATGAACATGATTTAACCGTGACGAAATTGATTCAGCCACGATAAAGGCAAGCAAAATAAAACGGTTACCGTATACTATACTCCTTGAGGTGTTGAATAAACAAGTTTGACTGAAAACAATAATAAAATATGGCAATTTTGACATTTTTATGTCTTTGATTTGACAAACATCGACGAAAAGCCTGAAAACGATCACATCAAAGCGAAAAAAAAATATGTGTGACGAGATTTTCTGATGATTCTAGCTTACAACCGAATCGTAGCTACGGAACTGTAACTTTGTTATTTTCCATCGTACAAAAATCGACAATCTAGAAAAATCTCAATTTATGCCGAAATCTTACGCTGCCTAAACCGATCTGAAACTAAAAGCAGCTGTGCTAACTTGGTGCAATCCTCGAGGTACGTAGAATAACGTGATTTGCTACTAACTAACTCGATTTGTAACTAAAATGAAATAGTTTAGGACTGCTGATGAAGTTCTGTGTAATAGGGGAAGTTGAAAAAAAAAAAAAAATGAAATAATTTACTTTTCCAGCCTCGAAGTTCGTACCTAGTTGAGTGACTACTAAGATTCTGAAGAGACTACAGTTAACTAAACAAACGGTGGTGACATCTCAGTCTTTGTTAGGTACCAGTGAGAAATTACAACACGAAGAAGAAATAATGCAGCCACGGTTCTAATGACGAGGAGCCGGTTTCACGACACTTAGTGAAGGGGGATGTGTTGTAATCTGAAGAACTTCTTCTAACGCCACAAAGGAATAAAAATGGGAAAAATGGCGTATTTACATGGAGTAGACTGGCCGTAAATGGAGGATAACGACGCTTAATTATAGACACAAAAATATTACGCAAACAGGTCATTAAGCGTTCCGTCAGAGATAAAGGGAAAATCTTGGGCTCGATTGTTCGCATTGTGTGACTCAACATCCATAAATAATACGAGAACCTGGAGATGGCTCGATGTTTTGGATAAAGATGAAGAACTTCGACGTATATGAAACGCAATAAACGACTGGATGTAAATACGACTAGATGAAAGGTGCAAATATGAGTGTTACTGACTATAATGGATGCAAAAAATAACATTCCAAAGACTTCAAGGATAGATTCTACAGCTTACTTACAACAAGAAGTCCTCAAAGATTTTGCTTCCTCACTACCAAAGGTAGGGAAGCTTTGTGTTCGTGAGTGAAGTCGAACAAATTGTTGCCCTCCAAAACCAAAATTTCCACATGCTTTTTGCGTTTCGAAGCTTGATGATCAATTTTGGTTCCGTGCCTGTCTGTCTGTGGTGAATCCTTGTCACGCCAAAAACTATACCAAGTTTCAGTCCGATTCCGATAAAATTTTCAGGGATTGTGCGGGTTAGCTCCTAACTCCTATAATTTTCAATGCCGTCAAATCAACACTAGCCTGTGCGCATGCGTAAACGTGAATTTCTCATAACGCCGATTTCTCATCATCTGTCGCTCCGATTTCATTCAAACTCATTAGGAAATTGGGTATATGTTCCAGAAAAATTCCCTATGAATTATTTCGTGATTGGTCGAGTAATAACTATAGCGCATGCGCAAAACTAAAATTGATCGACACAGACAAAACTCGGAGACTATTGGGCCGATTTTTATGAAATTTTCAAAGAGTGTAAGGTTTAGCTCCAAGACGTTCCCCTATAAATTTCATCGCTGTTGGATATATTATAGTAGTCTGAGCGCAAGCGCAAACGTTAATATCTTAAAACGTCGACTTACCAATCATTTCGACTCGTACATTGTTATTATTAGTTTGTTGTAAAATTATTTCAAAATTCAAGAGTTTTTCGTGTTTTCTACCTAGTGACATTGCAACGGCCATTACTCCCCCTCAAAAATAAGGTCACCGTTGGGAAGAGCGTAAAATTTATTTTCAAAATAAATCAAAACATAGATTCAAAAGCATAATCAGCAGGCAAAATGATGGACTGAAACAAAACTTACCACAAATGAGAGTTAACAGTATTTTTCATAGAGCATTAAGTCCTTCGAAAAAAATTATAACCAGACGCTTATATATAAGAGGGAAAATTTCCTCGTAACCTTAGCTTTCCAAGTGAAAACGGGTTGGTATGTATGCGGTTATTTTTTTCTCATGCTTGGGTTGTCCCCCACCGCCCTCGATCAATTCCAACAGGCGTCCCCCTTATTAACGAAGCATGGCCTATAAGACAGAGGGATGTCCTAAAAACCACGATTTTGCCATAACAATAATAATTATTATTATTATCATTTCGCCTCCTAGTCAGCGGACCTACTGGTTTGCTCAAATGGACGAATAATATAGACCCTTTACACTACCATTAAGGGAAAACTACAAGTCTCTAGGTGACCTGGGGACCGAGTTCTGGATCGAACGGACTGACAGACAGTCGAAATCATGCGCGTATAAGCGTCTCCAAACAAATTTTGGTGGCGCTAAAAACTTACTTTTGAAGAAGACGTTGTCCAGCAACATCCACTTCTTCCACGGGCGTTTTCATAATCCTCTTCTTCATTCCGGCGTGGATTTCGAGGCCGTTTTTCGCGGACGCCACATCCTCTCCGAAATCGTTTCTGGCGAGATCCTCTTGAATGTCGTCCAGCTGATCAAGGAGATCCACGGCTTGGAGCATGAAATCTTCGACGGCCTGAAAGCATCACCATAATTCGAATATAAAGAGTACCCGTAAATTCACTTGTTAGTAAGAGGAAGTATGAATCTGGGAAATCAAAGCTACATTCAAAGTTACAGTCGACTGCATTCTCTGATTGTTGACCACGATAACCAAGATATCTTATTTTTAGCGACAAATCTGCATGAATGAGCACAAAAAATTCATATGAATGGCAAAAAACCGTTATATATATATATATATATATATATATATATATATATATATATATATATATATATATATATATATATATATATATATACTCGGCCCTTCGGGCCTCGCAAGGGGCTCCGCCCCTGGACCCCCTAATCTATACTCGGCGCTTCGCGCCTCGCCGGATCTTTTCTCTTTTCTACTGTGTAGAAAACGAGGATAATTTGCTATGCAATTCGTCTCACGAGAAAAAAAAAAATTTTTCAGGCCTGGCCGGGATTCGAACCCACGACCTCTCGCTTCCCATCTCGGGACAAAAAACGTTACACAAAAAGTGGACATTTAAAAAATTATTGGGGGTCGGCCTAAGAATTGCATAGCAATTAATATATATATATATATATTCTTAATTTTCCATAAAATTGGTGGTCAACAATTTCTTTACATTCAAAGTGCTCAAATTTTAAAACATTGTAACTTAATAATGATACGATATCGTAACGAAAACCCACTCATAAGGTCAAGATACATGATTGGAACTTCCTTTGCACTATGTACAAAAAGCACATTATCTACATACAAGCATTAGCCAATTAGGTAATTCCGCGCACTTGAGGGCTGATAAGATAATGTAAAAACAAATTCCAAGCATAATAATATTATTATATTAAGCTCTACAACATATTATGTTAATTTTTAATTATGTTTAATTGTTAATTATAAAGTTGAATTTCCGCTTATTTTACTGTAAATTATTTATAAGTTAATTTTCCAACTTTCCTCGAGTAATGCATTCTATTAATTATTCTAATTGGTCGATTTCCGAATAATATAAGCGGTTTTCCTTATTTGCATCCCACGAATCATTCCCGAAACGATTTGACCCGAAATTGTATATTTGTCGAGACCTATTTAGAAAGTAATAGTTAACTTTCAAATGAAAACTAGGATACTTTCATTATGTTTAGAGCACAAGTGTTTCCAGGCTCTCGCCGTGCATACAGAAGACTGCCTTGTTCCATGAATGAAACATCAGCACATCCCATAAGCATTTTCAACACGTGTTATTCGTTCATATTGAGTCATAGCATTATTTCTTAGAAGGCGCGTTGAACGGACAATATTGGTATATAACAGAAAGATTAACTATAAAAAATGATACGCCACGAATGAGAAGTACCCACGAGTAGTTTTGTAACAGCGAGTTTTCATAGAAAATTAAGTTATTGGAATGGATCTGAAGATTTATATATATATATTCCCCTTCAAAATTTTCTTCAAGGAAATTCGTTTTGGGGCATTCTAAAACTATTCATGCAGTATTTTCCATATAAATGTGGAAGGAGTATACAGAAGGGTCTACAGAAATTATGGGACAAACTCAAGAAATCGATTCTAGAGATCAATTTTGATCGAAAGTTGCCCTTGGAAATTTCATTTTAAACGCTTTGTTTCCATTCAATTTTCAAGATTTTTTTTCGAGTTTTGGACCTTATGACATTAAAACGGCCATGACTCCCCCTAGAATCACAGTAAACTCAAAACACACCTTTGGAAGAAAGGCCGTTAAATTTCCTAAAACCCTGATACAAAGTAAAGTTGTTTTAGTTAGTTTTAAATGGTTAAAAAAAAAAGCCTAAAGTATATATATAATAATAACTATTATTATTATCCTAAAGTATATAGTATAATCCTTGTATCAACACAACCAATGGACGGGTTACTTCAAATTTGTTTGGTGAAGAGATCCACCAACATTTGTGTAATGAGTAGTTTTCATCAACCATCTTTCAACCATTTAACTATGAGATGATTTTCTACTATTATTAATAAGTATGAAATACTTTCTGTAAAATTATGAAATGAATTAAAAGTGTAGAGGACTACTTTATACCATTGGTATTCAGAAGTAATTCTGCGGGATACAACGAAGCTCGCCAGGTGTACGTGTAGGTATGATGACCTTCAAATCACTCCTCCACTCACATTCGTTCACATATTCCTTTCATTTATATTCATTTGCCTGATGTTATTGAGCGTCGATTCTGTACCTAATGTCCGATGTTAAGACCGTAAAGAATGAAGTATCTACTGAATTTGACGACGGTAAGGATGAGTTATTTACTCTACTACCACCCCCAAGACCATCGCATGTATATCCATCAAGGATTTTCTCGATAATAAACTCGAGGATAAACTCAGCGAACGAGTCTTTAGTTGAAAACCTAACGCAAAGATAGTATCTATAAAATGGTTCAGCCGAGGGTTAACACTGTTCTAGCTGATAGTTCATAAAATGCATTATTGTATCGTGAAAACGAACTACATAAACAATAGGTCTACTCCAACGACAGGAACGTACAGAACTGGGAACAAAATTATCATTTACGCACCTGAGAAGTCCGTCGTCTCTAGCAAGTCGCGTACCGGGGGCGAGTGCTTTTGATGTAAAGACATGATCATCAGGCCGTACAAGAGTACTGAGAGAAGAAAGAGTACTGTTTCTACGGCCTGATGATGATGTCTTTATGATGTCCTCCAAAAGGTACGTAAATGATAATTTTACTATTAATACTAGCAAAAATAACCCTTGAGATCTAATACCAGTATGGAGAGCAATCTGGGTAGTATAGTACAGGCTCTAATTTACCAAAGCACCCCAATAACGTGCTTCCCTCAGTTAGCCCATGGGTACCATTTCCAGTAGAGTTACAGCATCCTTCTTTACAGGTATACTAATTAATCCCATGGACATAAATTCTCATCTACATGTTTGAAAATACCAAGACTAACGTGTTAGCATATAATGTTGCATGCCATGTTATGTATTTGTATCATGTCTTACCCAAGACTTCATGTATCTGACTATATACAATACAACCCCTATATTAATTACTGCATCTAGGTATGAATATACATATACTAATCCCTTGGACATGGATTCTCAGCAATACGTGTTTGAAAATGCCAAGTTTAACGTGATAGCATATAATGTAGCAAGCCATGTTATGTATTTGTATCGTGTTTACCCAAGACTTCATGTATCTGACTATTTACAATACTGTATCACTTACTGAATCAAGTTATGGATAGAAAATATACAGCTAAATAATGGAGAACAATTCTTCGGTAATGTTGGTTAACTAAAAGAAATCTAAGCAAAGCTAAGTTGAACAAACGTTACAGTCATTCAGCATGATCATATATGAGAGAATTTCCTGATTCCTGAAAAGGTAGTGTTACGAAAACAGATAACTGTTACATTAAGACAGAACAACTTTGTCTAAATAAAATACTGATATACAAACCAAAATAGGTTTCTTGGCGATTTCTTCTAGAAATAAGTTTCTTCGCGGTTTATTCGTTTCAAAAGTAGGCTTCTTCGCGACAATTTAGAGAAGTTTTTATTGATTTTCGTAGCACTTTATAATGACATAAAGTGCTACAAGAATCAAGTACACCATCAAGCAAGAATCAAGAAAGAACGTAATCAAGTGTGTGTGTGTGTGTGTGTGAATCAAGTTCACATTCCAGCACAAGTTTCAGAATGTTCTAGTTCATAGTTGGTAAACCTATTCCATGTATTTTGAGCCGTTTATAGAAATTTTTAGTGATTTAAGCACATTTTTGAAATATGAGCACGTTACAGTGCTAAAACAAAATTTTTTTTTAATGCTAGACTTGACGAAAAACTTTTAAAATCGAGGAACTGTTTCAGAATGCCATCCTTAAAACTGATTTTAGAGAAGACAATATTTCGGAAAATGTTATTAACACTTTAAAGCTATTGCTTTATTTTGTTTGGGAATTTTCTACAATGAAGAGTTGTTTAAAATATTATTGCGTTTAATTAGTTGTCAGATTCATGGAATTTCAACATTCAACATGATGGTACTTTTCTGTCAAATGCCCGCCATTTCAGATTCGGTTTTACGACCACCTGGCATCACTTTTCGCTTCTCAACCATTTGATGAGCTTCGATTAGTTTGACAAATACGTCAGAATGATGTGCATAATTTCGGAGGTCTAAATGCTCGCAAGTTCGTATTCCAAAATTTAAAAAAATCCCAAATCAATCTTTTTGGTAAAATATAGATTAGTTGGATAAATAGATCAGAAGTGATGCTTTGCATGCGTAAAACTGAATCTGAAAAGACGGGCGTATAACAGAAAAGTACCGGCATAATTTATCCTGCTGTAGTCTTGGAGACATGTATAATCACAGTCACAGTTGTGAGACACAAATAGAATAACAGAATAAGAATGTAAACAAAAATACAACTGACCAGTCTGAGATCTATCCACTGGGAGTGGTCGTAGTGGAGTGTGCCATCGAGGTCTGGCATCAGCTGAGAGGAGTCGACCACCTTGGGCAGCCCCTCCATGCTGATCATGTTCACTTCGAACTTGTACTTGTGTGAGCCGAGTGACGTCCGCTGCTTCTGCCAGAAGTTGTCTGGCTTGATGATGTAGGCGGCGTGAACGACCGAGCTCATGTGGTCGTGAAGGACTTTGAGAATCGGCTTGACGCAGCCCCACGTCGACCCGGCGCCCCGCATGTCGATGATGACGGTGAAACCCGTCTCGCGAACTTCATCACTGAAACACAATATTGTCCATCATTGTCAAGTAAGCACAGACCATATAGCATTTCCAGACCAAATACAGCCTTTTCCAGACCAAATTAAACTTTTTCCAAACCAAATATGCATTAAGAGCAGAAAAAATGCAAATTTACAAAAATATTTTGCACATTCGCGAAAATTCGCTCATACGGTCATGCTTTATGACTGGAACTGTTGATTTAATTTTCACAAAGTTTAGTGCGGTTGTTCTGAAGAAAAGCTCCGGAGAGCGGACGGACGGTTTTTTCTAGTCTTCGATGTTCGTCGTTTCTTTCGATTTTTTTCGATACATCTTAACGTAAACCAAATAATTTTGAGGAGGGTCAATTTTTACATTCCCGGTTGATTTGCAAAGGTTCATTACGCAAGTAATAAACCAAAACAAAATTAGATCAAACAGCATCGGCTACATAGCTTTTCAGAATTAAATTCAAGATTTTCCTCACAGACCCAATTCAACGTTTTCCAAATGAGATAAAACAAATACAACCCCAAATCAAACATAACTCCGTGATGCAACCGTTGATAGACAATGTGTAAACATAAAAGCCATTAAATGAACGAATAGGATCGGTTATTATTGTTCTTTGGAATTCAGGAACTACGTAATGAATCAATGTCGTCCCACCACATCAGCGGCTGCCGGTGTAAAACCGATGCAAAGCTCCAACACAAAAACGCTTCTCGCACTGAACACTTATTGTTCAAGTTTATTATATATTCAATAGTTCAGAGTTTGTCAAGATCATGGTCCGTTGTTTTGTTCAACTCCGGTAAGAAAAAAAGACTCATTGGGTACTTTGACATCAACGGTAGTGTTTCTCACCGCTAGGATACCAGTTAATGTTAAATTTGGTTTGGGAAATATTGATTTAGATTTTGTATGGTACCTATATACTCGTAACATAAGAAGCATACCCTAGAGTAAGAACAATCTGAAATGGGAACTTTCATGGGAATGGTTATTTTTCATTTGCTCAATAGAAAGATCATAGCGAGAGCTTTCCTGAAAGGTGCTTTATGATGGGTATTTTACAAGTAAAACTGCTCTTGAAATTCATTTGCACATGGCGTCACGACTCCCGCCCTACTACGTCACGCATGATTTTCCTATTGGCCAAACTAAACGGTCTTTTGAGCTGAAAATTTCTACCAAGGGGTTTTCAAGTGTGCTGAATCCAAACGTGTGAAATTCCAACAGATGAAAGTTCTCATCTTCTAACAAGGGCGAAGGACGGGGAAAATATATCAACTATAAATAATTGACCTCCTCCATAACTATAATTTTCATTCGTTTCATATTTCAGATCTTCTGTTGAATAAATTCTATTTTGTCTGTTTGGTCAGAAAGAAAATTCCTAGTCAAAATAATCTCGATAGCATTAAGGGGGCGCTGTAAGGCCTCCGAAAGCAGACCGACTGCTGCCTTTCCAACCAAAAGAGCAAGAAAGGTGAGTGACTCGAATGTAGTGATGTAGTGATAACATTATTTCAAATTTTGATTAATCGCTGGACCTGCAGTGCCAAGCGCGAATAGTTCGATTTCACTCATATTTTACAGGTTTCAGGCTGATCGACCTCGAGATGGCCGTAAATGGATGACTGACTAATTGGTATAGTCTCTGCGAAGGCACAAACTTGAAATCCAAACGAAAGCTGATATTGTAATTTTGAACTACATTTACAAACGCTAGAATGCAAGAGGGGAACAAAAACATCGTTCAAGTCGGCCAATAGTTTTATACAGAAAAACCACTCACCCTTGCAAGGCGTATAAAGTTAGGAAAGGATAGTACATTCTGGACTAAGGTGCTTATTTTGAGAAACAGACAAGTTCAAAGAGTTGACAGACATCCCAACCTGCTGAGAACCGTGTTGAGAGCTGCAGGGCGGCTAGTGTCATATCGGACAGCCTGCTGATATCTCTAACGGAAAGGGGTGGTGGCCGATTGGTGATGGGAGGTGGTCAGAGCACGTGTTCAACTGTACAACTACCCGGGCTCCTTTGTTCGCCGGGGCCCCGATAATGTCAAACCCTCGTTCCGCTGTTTGTTTTGCCGACGGTCCTGGCACGCTAATTTACTGTAATCGGAGACACCCCTCGACTCAGCAACCCCTACCTAGGAGTCGTGTCTAGGAGGTGTTCCGGGGGATGAGGAGACATTGCATTAGAGGAGTGTATGGCAGATGTTAATACATCCCAATCGTACGATACGAGAACATGATACCGCTGATACGATAGATTGAATATGTAATATCCGTCTCTATTGGCCAGAGTTTGAAGTACAATGACAGAACATAGAAGACGGTCTAGACTAGAACCTAAACTTCTAATGTTGAGCGGAGTCGGATAGAATTTTGAAATGTATTCACGTTACAACGATTTCACGTTGGTGCATGTACAACAGCTACCATCACAAGCAGTATAAAGCGATGTATTGGGAACTATCAAGAACCATATCCCAAAAATCTATCACACAAATATCATCGAAAACTACAGTAAAAAATCACTTCTGACAGAATTTCGAGCATTGAACACTCGAAGTGGCCACTAAAGGTATAACTGATGTGGGAACATCTAATGATTTGTAAAAAGTCTATAAAACCACAAGGGCACTGTAAAAGTAAAACACGTATAAAGAATTGTACGTTTGAGCACTCTCGGTAGTTAGATATCTTTGGATCCACGGCGATGACATTTACTCAATCGACCCGCGGAAATATCGGAATCAGGTGAAAATACTAGAAATTAGGTACATATATGGGGACCAATTCACAAAGCGTGGGTTAAAGGTTTTGTGCATGCAGAGCCTGGTTGCAATATGAATGGAATCCAAACCGTAGGCTTAGGACCTTCTATATATGGCCTTACCTACAACATGTGAATTGATCGTAGTACTGAGATGAAAAATAGAGGAAGCCAGGGTATTGTTAGAAAAGTTAATTTGAGCAAGTGAAGGGACTACTATTGTTCCTATCGCGATGAAATTGACAGGGATCTACGCCAGTGCCCAAACCTAGCAAACTCTGTCAATATCTAATGCTGATTGAGCAATTTATGTATAGAAACAGACATACCGACGGAAACACAACACTCGGAAGCGAAATTGTACTAGTTTAATTGAGTACAATGAATGTGGGGTATTCATTTTCTCCCCGCTTGGCTGACCTGTTCTATCACCAATGGCACATTCAACCATACAGGCAACAATATTTGGTAACCTTATTGAATTCTTGTCACTGAGTATGTATGTACAGGATCAACAGCTTTGACCAGCGATCTTCAATTGTGGGAGCCCGATACAGTCGGGAGGACCAATGACTTGCTTTTCCTGATAAGGCCCATGTCCAATCTCCCAGCGACCAGCGATCTTTAGATTAATAGTTGTATTATTATAAAATGTTGAAGGGCCAGTATAATAGCTGGGCTTATCACATTTCCCTCTATAAATAACATGAGTTCATATTTCCATATACACTACCACTATCGTACAGCCTCTGGTTTCATAAAGACGCAATGACGGGGAAGAAATGTTGTGTAGCTTGTATTTCGGTGCGTTCATCAATCAAGTTATCAACCCGTCAAACTGAGAGGCGCCCGAAAGAGAAACAACTTTCGGGGCGCTTCAAATGCGTCGATCGACGCGCTTGGTGGAGTAGAAAACAAAAGAGGAGATTTATAGATTGTGTACAAGAAAACCCGTGAATATGTATAGCTTCGTAGGAATAACTGTTGAATAGTTTCAGCAAATATAGGAAAAACAAAAAACAGTAGCAGAAAAGATTTTTCTGTATTACTTTAGGGATCACCAAAGAGAATGAATGGCTTCAAAATTTTAGAAAATGAAATTTCCATAATACTCTTTATAATATTACTACAATTATATATTACGAGTATGTATAATATCTTTGAAACAATACGAAACTATTTTCGGATTTCAGCCTTTTTCGTTCATTATATTTTTACCTATACCTGTGAACTTCCCGGTGACATCTGCATTTCAAAGGAAATAAACAAGAATATCTCATTTCAGAAAAGAAAAAAAAGGGGAAAACACATCGGAAAAGAAAGCACTTTTAGCGAATTTAGATAGAAAATGAAGCTCTTATTTACGAAACGTGCTCGAATTAAACAAAATTAAAGTGATGAACTCATTTATTCGTCATTGAAGGTGGAAGATAAGGTGCTGGGGAAAATGTTGTATACTGTGAATAAAAACGTTGTTTTTCTGCTCCAAAATTAGGTCAGTTAATGGTAGTAAAAACTAAAGAAAAATTGGTATAGAGGGCAAATATTACTAGAATACTTAGAATGGCATTGCTAATTACTAGTACTTGTGTATTATTAGTACTGCTAATAAACCCGAAAAAAAAGTTGTCTTTTTTTCTTGACTTTTGAACATCTTAGCAAAGTTCAGGAAAAATACAAACGTCGCTCATTTCATAGTTCACTTACTAGAAATCATCTTGTAAATAGAAACATCATAATTTGAGGATTTTAGGGTCTCTATTTTCTCGACTTATAGGAACTTATATTTATTCGAAGAGACCAAGAAGAACAAAACATTGCAATCTATGAAAATCTAATGAAAAATGTGGAGGTTTTTCGCCTTACTGACATTTCACGTTTGCAAAAAGCAGTATTGATCTGATGAAATGCTTCGAGAATCGTCTGACAATCAATAATATTGTCTGAATCTTGGAGAAATACGGCCTATAAAGGTTTTTGAAAGTTATAGGTCTAACGTTTACGAATGCGCAGAGTATAATTCCGTTGACCCACGTGGAATAAGTTCAAATGTCACATCAATATATTATAAATTATTATATCCATATATTTTTAAGTTCATGTACCGTAAATACCTAATTTAGGATGTCAGAAATTTTCCACAAAGATGTTTAAAATATACATTTGTAATATATGTACATTCTTTGCCATTGGGCCCAAGGTGTTTGGACTTCAATATTAGCTTTATGAACGCGTGCCGATTAAGACTATTTTGACCTAACCGCAACAGTTTTGACTTCCTGCTTTACAAACTGAATTTCACGAACATTTACGACTCCTATTTTATTTTAAAAAAGGTTTAATATACACATTTTTAATATATGTACATTCTTTATCATTGGGGTGCAACAAACCCAGTTTTTTGAACCTAGATACCAGCTCTATAAACGGGAGTAGCGTGAGACTATTTTGACCGTAACCGCAACAACCTTAACTTTGGACTTAACTACAAACTGAATTTCACAAAAATTTACGACTCCTATTTGATTTAATAACGGTTTGAAATATATATTGGCAATAGAGGTGTTTGAGCCTCGATATTAGCTCAATGAACTCGTGCCAACTGAGACTATTTAATTCAGTTTGTCCCTAACCGTAACAACCTTGACCTCGGACTCAACTACAAACTGAATTTCACAATAATTTTCGACTCCTATTTGATTTAAAAAATGTTTAAAATATACTTTTGTAATAAATATTCCTTATTGGATAAACATTCCTGGTTGCAATTAACTCAGGTGTTTAAACCTCGATATTAGCTCAATGAACGCGTTCCGATTGAGACTTTTAATTAAGTTTGACCCTAACTCCAATAACCTTGATTTCGGGCTCCACTACGAACTGAATTTCACATAAATCCCATCGACCACAATGTCAACACTTGCCTCGAATGCCGGCGAGTGAACGATTGCGCGGCCTGCATCAAGTATGAATTGAAATTCTATACACTAGTTACGATCGATGCAACGAGGAAACAAACCCCCGCGGCTACCTTTCAATAAATCACGATACACTCGCTGTTAGTTGAAACCTCTGAGAAGTTCGAACTAATTTATGTTCGTCGAGTCAAGAATAACAAATCGTATGAATGTCGGAAAGAGCGTATAGAATGCATATAGAATGATGCAGAGGAAATTACTTATGGAAGACGTTGCTTAGATTCTTGTAGTATCTATCCCGCATTTGCAAGTGGGAATGAATTATTTAATTTCTGCATGCAGGAGTCATTCAAATAATACGTCTCATTTATGTAGCAACTAGGCGTCATTACAGATTTAACCAACAACTTGAAGCAATTTAATTTCGAAAACAATGGAAATTGACGAAGATCCAACGTTAGGTTCAACGTCTTTCATCAGAGCGCTGTACGAGTTTAAACCCCTGCTGTGGTGGCTCGAGGTTGATCTCCCAAAGTCCGGCCAGTTACACTTGCCAATCTTCGTTAGCCATGATAACAATGATATCGAGCAATATGACCGCGTACGAACAGCTGTTTGTTTGATTCACAGTTGAAGTCGATTCACAGTTTTGATTTACAATGAATTCACGCAATTTGTCACTAGGATTTATATTTGATTCCTCGAATGTCTGTCGAAGATGCCCGAGGAAGATCCGACGGCGGATGCACTTCGAGAAATTTGTCGACATCGAGTTTCGATGTAAATTTCGACTCGCGAATCCGATAGACATGAAAAACCCTCGAACTCACTGTCTCTCACCTGGAGTTCTGGAGTCGGAAAGGCAAGTTTGACATGGTCTTTACAATCAAATTGATGAATTTTAATACAAAAGTGAAATAGAATGGTAGGAAAATAACAAATAATAGTGGAGAAGCACATTATGCTAGGAAGATGAATAGCACTTCCTTGTAGAGTAGGTCATGACATCAGCTGATTTATTGCCCCGGTGTTCTAATCGTCCAAATGTTTTGCGAAATTTATAGGACAATTTCCCGAAACTCCGTAGGGGAATCTCCATAATTGCAAACTCGATATAAACGAGTTGTAAAAGACGTCAAGAGTTTGGTGAAAGACGCCAAGGTTTGATCATCGAGATTATTTTTATTGGAGTTTGGCCAATCTCCGTTAAATACATTTTTGGTGAAAGTGGGCTTTGAATAATAGTTTTTGTTGAATGCTTAATAATGCTAGGTACTGAAATTGCTTTGGAGGCGGTTCTTCAAAAATAAGATAACCGTTAGATAATTACTATTGCATAGTGAATGCCACATTACAACAAAGTACCATTATGAGTGAGTTTCACAATAAATAGCAATCTTCAAAATAGCTAACTTGAATCATAGAAACATTATACGTTTGGGTCAGAGGAGGTGCGTACGCAGGAGCAAGAGAAATGGTGAAGGGAAAATTATTTATGCTAGATATCGATTAAATGCTTAACTAGTTATGCATTGCCACAGATAATAATTAATGACTTAAATTCTACATGAAAATCCCATTCAGTGCTTTACCTTACTATGAACACGCGGCAAGCGTCATTGTAGGGAATATGTCTTGTATTAAATAAGGACTGAGTAATCTAGTTGTAAAAACTGTTTTGAAGAAGGATCATTATGAATATGGTAGCCGCTAATGAACAGTGGGAATGCATTGTTGAGTAATGATTAGGTACGCTCCTTAAAAAACAGTAAACGCTAAAGATAAATTAATATTGTTATAAAAACAAAAAAAATCACGTTTTAATTTCACCGTGATTCTATTTAGAATACACCTGCCGGACGTGATTGTAATCGACAGCTTCCACTGAATGCAGAAAAGAGCACATTAAGAAAATTGCTTCGCAGAATGATCAGTTTAAACATGGTTAGTGATAGTCGCTAATGCATGTTGGGATTGAACTACACGACAAATTAAATGTTGAATAATGAGATGGTACCATAGTTAAATAGACACAGCGAACTCCGTAATCGCCGAGTTGAATTATGGAAACAAAACATCCGCGTTTAGTGTGCCGGGTCAAAGGAGGTGGATACAAGAGAGAGATATTTGTATGTGAGGATACGTTCATATACGAACACACACGAACACATCTCACATTCATGCGAGGATGGAGGTGGCGGCCCTTTCATAATACGAACATTTGTGTTAGGCTCAACGGAGTGCGAAGTGCGATAGGAACAAAAGCGGCTCATCATTACTGTTGGCGCAATTTAGGTTCGGGCAGAAGGATTCACACATCACAATAGGTGCTTCAGCCCTGTACGATGTGGCCCGACAGTGAATTGTCTTGTCACCCACATAGTTCTCAAAACAAGGATACACTTAAACACAAGTCAACCGAGGACTCACAAACAACTTCCTACAATGTTCTTGTGTTTTCTGCACATGAGCGCGCTACATTGGCGACTGCCTGTCGACAGCAAAAGCGATTAGTTTTCCGAAGGAGTTATTATTACTTATGGTTAATAATTTTCAATAATGAACCTTTGTAATCGACAAACAAAAGTACTCAGTCGTGCAGCATGACTAATAGAGCGAATGTTCGAAGAACAGTTGTGGATAAAAATAAATTAAGCATTTAAATTCTGATCATTGAGGCCAACAACTGAGGAAACAGTCGTGTGATGAGATCGCAAAGAGAATTTGAGAACACGCAGCACAACTCGAAAACTACAAAATTGTAGTCGATTGTGGGCATTTTATCCTAAAAATCGATTTTTCTCACTTATTTATGAATCTTGGGAGATCTGGAAGTGGTCGCAATCGACGCAGCGCTGAAAAATACTTCGACTGTGACACCCCACATGCCCAATTGTCAAAAAACCAATTAGTTAGTATTTTTTGGGCCACTAAATTGTAAATTTGTACCTGAAATTCTGGAGCGATCGAGCTGGCCAACGATCTTGACCTGTCTTTTGCCAAGACGGATTTTTCTGTGTTGGAACGAAATTTTTACGCCGTATATATATATATATATATATATATATATATATATATATACCAAAATAGCTTTTTTCTTTTAACAATTTGCTTACAAAGAAGTCAATCCCTCCCTCCTTCCCTCAAGATTTGTTGGTTTACGTTTCCATTTGCGTGGAATCCAAAAATCAAATAAACCGCTACAAAGTCTAAATGTTGTCTAAATGCTACATAGTACTACATAGTAAAAATCGCCTTATAAATTCCGACGATATTATCAAGCTGATATAATTCCAATGGAATTCAGACTTCGCGAATCGAGATTATTGTAACTGTTGTCCCTTTGTATCGACTAGTGGAGCGTTTGGTACCAAGGTGTTTCATTTTCTATATTTTAAAAAATGTAAGTATGTTTCGTCCGACTGGAATGAAACTTTTTCCAACTCATTTCTCGCACACCCGAGACGAAGATAGGCTACCTATCGGAATATTTCCCAAACCTACTCCTTATCATCGAACTCGGCTTTTCCAAACGACATCGCCCGGGTAAACAACTTTCTAATTAAGGAAAAACCGGACATGTGCCGAAATGTTCACGTCAAATGGATGGGGTGTGTTCACACGTAAAGAACTTTCGATAACAAATTCAACGATACCAAAACGATTTTGGTGGGTTGAACCGAGAAGTTTTTAGCCGTAAAGATCCATTTAAAAAAATATATATTCAAAACGCCTTATTAACTGCAGCAATGTTGGTCGAGAATAGTTTTAACGTAGGTTATATTGAGTTGGTCATTTTTAGGGGACGCTTGGTTGAAAAATTAATCAGATAAAATTGAAGCTTCAATGGTGAAATTTGAATTTAATCCTTTTTGAGACTGCTCGATAAAAAATAACAGGAAGAAGCCACCTTACTTAACACAAGGTGCTACGTAATTCGCATAAATTGCCCGTACTGGAGATCGGTTACACAGCTAGTATCTCATAAATGTCCAGTTAGTGGTTATCTAAGTTCCTAAATGTTATACTTCGATCAGGAGGATTAGTAAAGTGTAGATGAATTAATTAATTGCTATAATTTTCTGATTGTACGTGCCTATATCTGCTTAGCCAAATTCTGATAAGAAAGTCAGCCTTTCGCCCGACCATCACGAACTTGCATTGACCAAATCGTTGACAAAGGTGCGTTACGCAAAGAGGCCCGTGAAGCTAATTTCTTTCTTAATCTACGAAGCTAATCCTTTGGGATATAATCATGTCTCTAGAATTCAATTTCAGTGCACGTAGGCCGTGCGCGTAGCGGATACAGCAATGACCAGAGCTATTATTTTATTAGTATTATTATTATTATTATTGGAAGAATAACCTGAAAAGAGCCCAACTTAACAATGCATATGCATTTTTTTAAATATTCAATTTTTTACTTCGTGTCCAGAAAAAAAAAAATAAAAAATTGAGATTGTACGTATTAGACGGTCTACCTAACCATTTCGGTCTGAGTCCGCTAATCCTTGTAAAGGGCAAAATTATTCCATTCAACTTACAATCCGATTTCGATTAAAATCTGCTGAGATGATTACGATTCTGACGAATGGGACAATTCTTTGCAATTTTCGGCATACATCTTAGTAATATGAGTGTTTAAAGTTGTCATTCATATGATGTCCATCTATTTTAGTGGAATAAATTCATTATCATTTCCTTCTATAGTCCAGGAAATAAAGACATTGAGGTAGAAAAAAATAGAACCCAAACCAAAATTGGTACAGACGTAGGTGGAGGTCCCCTGATTGACATACTAAAAGTCCTGGGAGGTGGGGGTGCCGCTCGGGGGGGGGGGGGGGGGGGTCATTAAAGGTCCCATTTTGGGGTTTTTCGCGAATATCTCGGAAACGGTGCATTTTTCGATGAACTATGTCCTATAGTAAATGAAAGCTGATAAAATTCTCTACAACTTTGATCATATACATTTTATCGAAATTCCGAACCGTTACGGAGATATATGCATCCGAAAATGGACGAATTTTGAAAATTAGGTTTTTAGCTCACGTTTTTCGGATAACTTTGTTGATTTGCGTCCAAACCGTTTATCTGAGAAAAAAGTCCTCTTAGAGAAAGTTGTAGAGCATCAAATTTCCCTGAAGAATATGTGGCTGAATGCCAATTTATCATTCACCAATCAAAAGTTACGCCAGTTTCAAAATTTTGCCCATTTTTACCCAAATGTTGTCAGGCCACTTTTCTGTGTCCTCCAGCTTGAATCGTCCTTCTTTCTGTCATCTGTCGTCATACATACGTCCACACGACCCCAGAATTACATACCACCACATGGGGGGGGGGGGGGGGGGGGGGGGGATGAGACGACGATGTAAAAAAGCGATGCGTGTAATTAATTATGAAGTAATTAAATAATACATGATTACATGATTAGATGATAAATGATTAGAACATGTCGTATTCTTCGTCACTCTCCTCGTCGGGCAGTTCCGTGGGGGCGGCGTTTGAACATGTTCCGTGACGCCCGATGCAGGCGACGGAGCAGGCAATGCCTGTTTATTGAAGTTTAAGTTGGCCACTACATCAACTTGTGTTATGTTGTTAGGTTCCACATGTTCATATGTTCAATCTATATCTATAAAAGAGGATGTATGTATGTATGTATGTTGCCTATAGACTCCGAAACCGCTCGACAGATTGTAATGAAACTTTCAGGTATTATTAGGCATGATTCAAGGATTGTTCCTGTAAAGTTTGGTGCAAATCCGTTCAAAGGGCTCTGACCCAGAGGGCATAAAAGGGTGCAGTGTCAGGGTTTAGAAATTTATTTAACTACCCAAGCCAAGACTGAAGGCAGAGTGAGGCCGAGGGTGAGGCCAAAGGATGAGGAGGAGGATGAGGGAGGATGATGATGAGGGAGGATGATGAGGAGGAGGATGAGGGAGGAGGAGGAGGAGGAGGGAGGAGGATGAGGGAGGAGGAGGAGGATGAGGGAGGGGAGGAGGGAGGAGGAGGGAGGAGGATGAGGGGGAGGGAGGAGGAGGGAGGAGGATGAGGGGGAGGGAGGAGGAGGGAGGAGGAGAGGGAGGAGGAGGGAGGAGGAGGAGGAGAAGGGAGGAGGAGGATACTATTGAACGTCTGCATAAAATGACAACGAATCCAGGGTCATTGTAGACACCAAAGGCAGAAACCAAAGGCTAAGCTTCCGTCCATCAAATCACCTCTTAATAACAGTTTAAAATTACGATCAATAAACAAATTTAATTTGGGCGCAGCAACGCTCGCGGGGGGAACGCTAGTATTGAATAAAGTTCATTCTGTGTGTGTTCAAGAAAATGTAAAAAGTGTATTCTTCAAAAAAAAAAAAATATTAAGTACTAAAACACAGATCAACTGTAACACTAGGTACATTTACAAAATTCCACTGTTAGCACTTCATCTGCTTCAACTGGTTATGGGCCCAGCACTAATTTATAGACAATCAACATGTCTCATGGGGATCCAGGAGCAGGTGGTTCTCCACCTGTGGCATCTACGAGTGTTGCAGTTGCAGGACTGGGAGCAATGCCGAACATTAAAAAATTGGTTGGTTCAGAAAATTATTCCAACTGGAAGTTCGGAATGGAAATGTCTCTGATCGCCGAGGATCTGAGGGCAGTTGTTGCAGGGACAGAGGTTGATCCAAGAAAGGATGCCAAAGCTCGATCAAAAATTTGTTTAATGGTCGATGAGTCTCTGTATCCTATGGTTCGTAGTCAAAAGTCGGCAAAAGATGTCTGGGCTAAGCTTGAGTCAAATTATGAAAGTAAAGGATTATGCAGACGTTTGAGTTTGCTGAAACAACTGTTTTCACTCGAGTTGACACAGTTTTCAACTGTTGAAGAATACCTTAATCGAATCCTTAGCATATCTCAGCAATTAGAGTCAATCAATGCAGGGCTTGAAGACGAGTTCATCGGTGTTGTCATGCTGAAGGGGTTGGGTGAAAGCTACCAGCCCATGATAATGGCTCTGGAGAGCTCAGGGGCAAAAATCACAAGTGATTCAGTACGTACCCTATTGAGTCAACAAGCCAAGCCCAATAATGAAAATGATAAAGCTCTAACATTGAAGAAAGAGTCAAAGAAAAAGCATTTTATTCCCAAGTGTTTTGCTTGTGACAAGAAAGGACATTTCGCTTCACAATGTAAAGCCAAGAAGAAAAATGCAAGTGAGCAAGGAACTTCAATGGCCTTAGCTATAGGGAGACTGGATAACGATGAGTGGATCATCGATTCAGGAGCTACTTCACATTTTACCATGAGAGACGATTGGCTTAAGAATAGACGACCATCAGAAAGGGAAATAAGGGTAGCAAATAACGAAAAAATTCTAGCAAAAAGCTGTGGGACAGTTAGTTTAGAGTTACCCGGTACTGTAGAGAAAACTGATATCCATGATGTGATGTTCAGTCCAAATCTCAACACAAACCTACTATCAGTCGGGAAAATAGTCAAAAAAGGCTATAAGGTAGTATTTTCAAGAGATGGCTGTAGGATAATGGATTCCCAGACTAGGGTCAAAGGAAAAGTTTTCATACAGGGCATATATGATTCGGGAGTGTTTAAAATTGTTCCGAAGAACCGTGAACAAGTTAATGCAATCACCTGTGATAATTCACAAATGCTTTGGCACAAGAGGTTGGGGCATTTAAACGTGAGATCCATGAACCTTTTGAGGAAAAATATGGCTCGTGGAGTGAAATTTGCCTCAGCTGGATTTCAACCCTGCGAAGCGTGCGTGAAAGGGAAAATGACAAGACAAAGTTTCCCCACAAGCAAATCAAAATCCAAAAATATTTTGGAATTGATTCATTCGGACGTTTGTGGACCAATGCCAGTGGAAAGTTGGGGAGGAAAGAGGTATGCCCTAACATTCACTGATGATTTTTCTAGGAAAACTTTTGTGTACATGATTAAAAACAAGAGCGAGGTAAAGAATGTGTTTCAAGAGTTCAAACAACTAGTGGAAAATCAAACAAACAAGAAGATAAAAGTTCTAAGGACCTACAATGGCTCTGAGTACGTCAACGTTGCATTGACAGACTTTCTAAAGCAACATGGAATAAGGCATCAAACAACAGTACCTTATACTCCAGAACAGCTAGGAGTCGCAGAGAGAGTTAATACAACTCTAGTAGAGAAGGCTAGGTGCATGCTGCAAGAAGCAGGGCTCAGTGAAAGATACTGGGCAGAAGCATTAAGCACTGCAAACTATTTAAAGAATAGGTCTCCAACATCTGCACTGAAGAAGAAAACTCCTGAAGAAGTCTGGACAGGAAGAAAAGTTGCGTTATTTCATCTTCGTGTGTTTGGCTGCCGAGCTTTTGTTCATGTTCCACAGCAGAAAAGAAAGAAATGGGACCCTAAAAGCAAAGAATACATATTCGTGGGATACTGTGAAGACACGAAAGGGTATCGATTAAGTGATCCCACTAATCCCACAATCGTAACGAAAGCGAGGGATGTGATATTCTTTGAGGCTGAAACGTTAAAAACAAAAACCGACGAAAATCTTCATAATTCAACCACTGAAACAATAAACACTGAAAACGTAGTGATCATAACAAATCAAGAACGATCTGAGCAACCGATAGAACATCCCATTATAATTGAAACAGGGATCGGAGCTTCTCTTGATCTTCCATCAGAACACGTTCCAGAAGAAAATGAAGAATCGGAACAAGAAGAATGGTTTGAAACTGAAATAAATCACGCTGAACCACTACCAGAACTCGCCAATCAAAATTCAAGCACAGTGGCATTAAGGAAGTCAAGCCGGATTGTGAAACCAAAGCAGTGGCACTGTTGTATAGCTACAGCAGGGGATGAACTTGACGAACCAGCAAGTTATAAAGACGTGCTTGAAAGTGAAGAAAAAGAAAAGTGGTTAGAAGCGATGAAACGAGAATATGATGCACTAATAAAATTGAAAGCTTGGGAGTTTGTTGATCGTCCAAGCAACGGGCAGGTTGTCAAGAACCGTTGGGTATTTAGGAAGAAAGTTGGAGTGGATGATAAAATTTCGAAGTTTGAATCAAGACCTGTTGCTAAAGATTTTACGCAACAATACGGTGTAGTCAATGAAACATTCTCAAGACCTATGTTGAAGTTCGAGAAGTTTCGGAGCCTGCAGACATGTTGAGTGTGGTGCCCACTTAAGGGGGAGTATTGAAGTTTAAGTTGGCCACTACATCAACTTGTGTTATGTTGTTAGGTTCCACATGTTCATATGTTCAATATTGAATAAAGTTCATTCTGTGTGTGTTCAAGAAAATGTAAAAAGTGTATTCTTCAAAAAAAAAAAAAAAAAAAAAAAAAAAAAAAAAAAAAATTAAGTACTAAAACACAGATCAACTGTAACACTAGGTACATTTACAAAATTCCACTGTTAGCACTTCATCTGCTTCAACTCCCCCTCCGTTCCCTCGGCCATCCGGTCTTTCCTGAGCTCACCACCCAACAAATTTGAATGCAAAAGACCACTTCGTACGATCATTGGTAAGGGGTGAAAGAAGTTGAACTCGTGCTTACCATGGAATAACACTTTTTTACTTTTTTACATCGTCGTCTCACCCCCCACCCCCCCCCCCTCACCCATGTGGTGGTACGTAATTCTGGGGTCGTGTGGGCGTATGTATGACGACAGATGACAGAAAGAAGGACGATTAAAGCTGGAGGACACAGAAAAGTGGCCTGACAACATTTGAGTAAAAATGACAAAAATGGGCAAAATTTTGAAATTTGCGTAACTTTTGATTGGTGAATGATAAATTGGCATCCAGCCACATATTCTTCAGGGAAATTTGATGCTCTACAACTTTCTCTAAGAGGACTTTTTTCTCAGATAAAGGGTTTGGACGCAAATCAACAAAGTTATCCGAAAAACGTGAGCTAAAAACCTAATTTTCAAAATTCGTCCATTTTCGGATGCATATATCTCCGTAACGGTTCGGAATTTCGATAAAATGTATATGATCAAAGTTGTAGAGAATTTTATCAGCTTTCATTTACTATAGGACATGGTTCATCGAAAAATGCACCGTTTCCGAGATATTCGCGAAAAACCACAAAATGGGACCTTTAATGACCCCCCCCCCAACCCTCGAGCGGCACCCCCACCCCCCAGGACTTTTAGTATGTCAATCAGGGGACCTCCACCTACGTCTGTACCAATTTTGGTTTGGGTTCTATTTTTTTCTACCTCAGGGCCCTTTTTTGTCTTCATTGCCTGGACTACTATAAGGGCTGACGAAAAGACAAATCCATGTCCAAATATGAATTTGACGACAAAATATTTCGACGTTTTATCTCCATCGAATCCCGGTCACAGATAGGGCCCTTTGCCCCCAACTACGTGCACAATCGCGAACGGACTCCCGGAAAACGAAGTTCGTGAGACAGCGCTAAATACGGGATTGCAAAAGATCTCGGGGCTCGTGGGCTACGTAAACAAGGGGCGCTGCGCCGTCTGAGTTACGTCAGACCGGATTATAGGAAGTCAACGACCAAGCGATTAGCCGATTTATTTGGTTCGACAAATCGGGCCAGCCAGCAGCCGAGTCACGATCCACAACAGACAACAAAGCGGATTTTTGTAAAGGCAACTCGCAAGTCGGTCGGGTAGTGCATATCCCTCGCTTATTGTAACATAACAAGGAGAATCAGTTGATAGTGGTAAAATAGACGAAGGAGAGGGGCAGAGGCGTTCGAATCCAACATAATGGGAACAAATGTTATTATACCAAACAATAACTACGATTTACGAACCAACTATAGGTACTCCCAAGTGGTTGGGTAATACTGGATTCCTCACTTGTAACACGAACATGATTAATCAGTGTTCGGAGTATAATTGGTGATGAAGAAGGGCAAAAGCATTCGACTCCAACATAAGAAGAACTACTGCTATTACGAACCAAAAACTACGAAGGAACTGCTCCAAGTTGGTTGTGAGGTATTATTTTCTCACATATTGCAATATGCACATAGAGAATTAGTTGTTCGGAGTATGATTGGTAAGGGTTTGGGGCCAGGGCGCTTGAATCATACATTATGTTTACTACAGTTACAAATCAACTACTCCCAAGTTGGTTGAGCAGTTTAAATCCCACACTTGTTGTGACATGGGAACTACTGCTACATACTATCTACTCTACCACAAACTACGAACCAAATTCCCCCCAGTTGGTTGGGTAGTATTGATTCCTCTCTTTTTGTAACATGAATATTGAGCGTTAGTTTGTGACGGAGAGAGGCCAGGGCGCTTGAATCCCACATATGGAGAAATACTGCTTATACGTACCAACTATTCCCAAGTTGGTTGAGTAGCATTGATTCCTCACTAATCGTAACATGAACATAGATAATTAGTAGTTGATCGAAGATTCGTGAGGGAGTCGGGCAAAGGCGCTCGAATCGTACGAAAAGGAACTGCTAATACTACAAACCAAAATCTAATAACTACAAACCAACTACTCCGGTACGGAGTACGGTACGGTAAGGACATAGAGAATGAATATAGAGAATTAGTTTTTCAGAGTATACTAGGTGAGGGAATTGTGGGATAAGGGCGCTCAAATACTTCATAATGGTATAATAGTAATAATTCTACTATTACTAACAAAAAAAATTTAACTAAGAACTATCAAGTTTCAATTTGGTTGGGTAGTCTCGATTCCTACAGAGGGGGAACTACTGCTACGAACTAAAAACTACGAACTACAAACCAACTACCCAAACTCCCCCCCCAACTTAGTTGGGTAGTACTGAATCTTATTTCGATAAGGGTATTTTATTGAACCGTATATAACTGTGAGGAACAAAGAATGTTCACCCAACAGTCCGAAACTCGTTTAGACATAGTGGAGCAATTCACCTGTTTTAGTCTTACCCATCAACTTACGAGGGGTTTCCGAAAAGGTGCAATATGAAGAGTAACGGATGAATGGAATTAAGAAAAACTAGTGATGGAAGGAAGTTTAATATATATAAGCGAAGGACCCTCCAACGCCATCCATTTCGTGAAAAAAGGTACCGAAGGTGTTCCATGAAATTCATGTTCTTCCGCAAACGGTACTAAAAATCGTATGGTGATTACAATTTTTAGAAACTAGCCTTAAATTTAATAAAAATCTAACTATAATTAAATGTAATTTAACCCCGACGAGAAATTACCTACCTAGGACCAACACGAGTCGCGAAAAACAGTCAAGAAATCAAAATTATTTAAAAGACTTTGAAATGTAACTAGCTGGTGGAAAACTTGACGTTGGAGGATACCACGTGCTTTCAATTCTGTACCAGTACCATTTTAGTTGATAGCGGAACGGAGGCACTGAAATCGGTAAAAACATTTGGATGTGACTTGTGAGACATAAGATTATGACAGGATTTCAGAATGGGGTCGAGAACTTCTCAATGATAGGTATACCCATGTTATGTGTAATTCTAGGCAATATCAAACTGTGGAATTAAGATTTCACAAAAGAAAACACTTTTATGGGTAAAATTTTATGGGTAAATCAAGAATCACATCTAGAAGTATGAGTTCGAGGGGGAGCTTGTTGTGTTCAAGAAAAGATCTGTTTTGAAAATAAATTACAAAAATTCGTTTAAAACTGCAATAAAAGTCATTGTTGTACCTGAATATTGTTTAAATAGAGTTTGCATAAATATGATCAAACTCGCACGCTAGAGACAATTTCATTCCCATCGACGAACTGAGAGGGAGAACCCGAGATCGTGGGAATTCGTAGTTTTTATGAACTCATCCAAGGGAGGTGCCCACAACGGCCGATTGAAGGGGGATTAATAAAAACATTTGTGTACGAAAGTTATTTAATGACCGAATTCCTGAAATACTTTTATAAGACCGAGGGTAACCTTTTCTGAGAACAATCGATGAAGAATCTGTTTTACTTTAATTTCAGGAGTTTCATCTCGTTATACAAGGAAATCTAATGCCGGTGCTGTATTATTTTGTCTGGAGTTTCAAAAATACTGGTTTTAAGAGATTCCCGTGTTTCATTCAAAATAAGTTAGAAAACAACGGCAATGATAAGGTTATTCCTACTTCAGTCATGCGGGTACAACCACAGAATACTCCCTCGCCATGGTCTAGATTGAACGGAAGTTCTGTGTACAGTAATACCGTATGTTTAAGCGCAGTGTAATAGTAAGTCTGGTACAGTAATCATGATGAATTGTCAAACTGCCATTCTCACCCTAACAGGATATTAAATAACTGATGTACGAATGGTTAAAGAAGGCGGAAAATTGATCGAGCAGAACTGGAGAAGGATTCACACCTGTTGCAGCGAGTGACGTAATGTTCTTGCCGCAAGAGGTACTGCCATGATCCAGCCAGGCATTCCCATTCCCTAAGTTCAGCAAAACGAATCATGGCAAGAAAAAGCTTGTAATTTATCAGCAGCAAGATACATATGCTGTAGGAAAACGATTGGGATCACTAACCCACTACTTAGAAACCCAGGAAGCAAAGTGTGGCCTGTTTCAGGGTATGATTTGTAGATAGTTAAGTATATGAGGCAGAGTAGGCATATAAGGTTCTGTACTCTGTGTACTGTCTGTAATTTGTGCCAGTTACATGAAACGACCCCGTCTCTCATTGATACTTGGTCCACAATGAAGAAATAAGAGACAACATTACTAACGACAATATTTGGTGAAAGGCAGCAACATAATTATTGTACTGGGCTGCATGAACACGAATGGCCTCAGAGAGCGCAATTTGAAAAAAAGCCTAGTAACCAATTTCCTGACTATTGCTGCATGTGGAATATGGATAATTTTTCGAATTTGCGACACAAACACACACCAATAATAATAATAATTTAAAAAAAAAGCAATTGAGAAGCTTGCAGTCAGAGCATTTATTGTTTTATTGCTTACGCACTGATCCGACTTCCCTGATTTCCTTCAATTCACTTCCAGTGGCTATGTACCAAATTTCAGCTATCTAGGATATGAACGGAACAGAAGACTAAAGTGACGTCATTAAAAGCATATCGTGCTCGCTCGAAAATTTTGGCGAAACGTGGTGTCAATCAATACTGAATGATAATATCCTATTCGGTAATTAAGTTATTCTATCCAGGGATTTGTATATGAGTGTCCGTGGATTTGCAGTGAGTAAATTGTGTTTATTATGTTTCTATGGGAATTTCCTAATATTTCTAGATCCATGAAATTCAAATAAACATTCCCTGATTCTAACATCCACTACACTGTAACAGATATTTTAAATTGTACCAAAACTGGATGATTCATGACAGCGCTCGTTATCGACATGAATTTCTTCGAAAAGCTAACGACTCGTGTCTCAGAATAGCGAAACGACACACTTTCTTCGCAACCCGGAGCTGTCATCGTGGCCTCGGCAACCGATGCGGTAATCGTTCGATTTGCCTACAAAGTGAGAGTTCTCCCCGGCTATCAGTTTCTTTGCCGGGTTAAGTCATTCGTTGCGATGAGGATTTACCTTTTAAGATTATACTGAACAGGATAAAACGGTGAATAATCATTGTGACGACGTAAAAACGAGGTTTTTTCCATTGTATGAAAACTTTCACTGTTTTTCCAAAGAATCCAAACGGTAAAGACCAAAAGTCAACCACACGGCCTGAAACACTGTTCAGGAGCCTAATTCAGGGCCAAGTAACTTTGGTAAGTAGTGCATGCATAACAAGGACGCACCTATGAATATATTGTACCTATATATTTTAGGAGAGAATAAAAATAAATAAATATTATTTATCGGGATTACCCTTCCCCCATTTATCCCCTTCACCGGCAGTGAATTTGAAACTTCCAAGGTTACTCAAATCTGGATCGAGCAAATAATGAAAACTGTCACGGAAATGAGATAAATTTAGTAAGAATATCACGATTTATCGCTATTACCCCCTTCATTCACCCTCTTCCATAATGAAATTTAAAAATCCTGACAAATTTTCCAAAATCGGTCGAGAACAGTTAAAAATATTATGATATATCACCATTACTCCCCCCCATTCACCTCTTCTTTAATGAAATTTGAAACTCCTGATATAAGTTCCGACCAAATTCATAGTTGAACAAAAATAGAATCACGAAAATCGGACGAGAATAGTTAACACATTATGATTTATTAGTATTACCCCTTCCATTCACCCCCTCCCACGATGAAATTTCTAACTCCATACATAAGTACGTTGCAAAACTAGATTGAATTTTTAATGGAACAGAATAAGAATCACGAAAATCGGTAACTTTTCTCTTCAGCGATTCTAAACAAATATTGAACCTGTAGTTTATGGCATAGGTAAAGTACCAATTTATTTTGAATAAATTTCTGCCATGAAAGATGAACTACACGATTTAAGTGTTCAGAGTTTCCATTTTTAACCGAGATAAATGAAAAAATTAGTTTCCACGTTTCACTTACGATTTTGATTAATTTTTGCCACCTTAAACGTCAGAGATCACGCCTTCCCCTGGCGCACAGTGCTTCGACTATATGGTCGGGATGGACAAAATTCCGTTTTCTACGGATTTGTGTAGGAAATTTGACGCTGATTAATAATATACCATGCCATTAATAAAAATAAATAAATTAAGAAAAAAAAAAAAAAAAACACAACACTTCTTCGATGTTTTCGGCCGAAACGCAATATAAACGCTATTTATTTACAAAAAAAAAAAAAAAAAAAAAAAAAAAAAAAAAAAAAAAAAAAAAAAAAAAAAAAAACACTTTCATTCATCCTAACATTAACTAAACTCATAAAAACCAATAATAAAATTCATAAAATTAATTTGAAATAAAGACGTCACAGCATTTTAAACTGAAAATGTAGAAACTCTTCTCAAGTAGATAAATATTTAATATTACAATTATTTTGGATTAGTGCCTTGGCGCCTTGGCGCTTATGTATGTTCAAATGTTCTGATTCTGTGAAATCGTAATATGGCGAATCTGATCCTATTTCGAACACCTCAAAAAACTTCCTCCATCGCCCGGGACTGCTTTGTAAATAAATTTGAGGAGGTAGTCGGGAAATATTCAGATATATCTGACTTTTTGTTAGAAATGTGCTCCGGTATCATTCACAGGCATCCCACATCCTTCTGAGGGCTAAGGCCATCCTTCTGAAGGCTTAATTTTGACCATTAATTTATTCAGGGTATTAGCAACGTCTTCGCTATCGTCTAAATGATATATATATTTAATCGAATTTGACGTCTTCATAATTTTTCTTCTCAACCCATTTTTCGTACACATCTCTCCTGACGATTTTTGAGTTGTCTTCTGAAAAAAATTTAAAAAGGGCCTTTAAGGAATGTTTTGGAAAAAAAGTTGAAGTTGAAAACTAGAGCAGCATTAATATGTTATCAAAATAGGTTCACTTTAGTATGGGAAACTGGTCCTCATTCAGCGAAAGGTCTGCCAAACAAGACGTATGCAAACAAGTTTACTTAAGGTCTCGAAGTGGCCACACATGGTTAAGTTCAATAGCCAAGTTCAACCCCCACAGGCCTGCTCGGCTGTTCGTGATATCGCGGAGAGAAACCTCTGACCATTCAGAGTTTCCGAGGGAAACGTTTACTCAGTCCAGAGCGAGGTCGCGGCTGATCCCAAACCGACGATGAATCACGGTCAGTTGGCGGTTCTATGACACAACTCGAGCGAACCCTTCGAAATCCAAGAAGGTCGGGGCGGTAAACCTTGACCCAACCTAACAACCCTTCAAGAGACTCGGGATAGAGGGTCTCTACAGTGTAGGGGTCCACAATCTAAATGATTAGTAATAATTTACTTATCTATTTTTCCCGCGGTTCAAATTCGATAAGTGTAACTTGACCGGTTTTGTGATGGTTACCTTGGTAGTAATATATCGAAAAGAAATTAGGTACCTGGAAGTTGGGGGAAAAAATAGATATGAATAATCTGAAATAAAAATGTTTCATAGCTATGGTTGGGGGAAAAAGTAAATCAAGATTTAGTGGAAAACGTCAAAATTGGTGAATTAGGAAACGAGAAAATGCTGCTAGATTTAATTTCGTTAGCGCAAGCGCAGAGAGAAGTATTGATGTGAGAATAATGAAATTAGAAAGGGACACTCTACAAACTATAATCCGCACATTTCCTGAAAATGTCATTAAAATCTTATGAAAACTATGGAACTATGGGTGAAAACTATGGCAGCTACTATTGAAACAATAATTGAAATTGATGTAGCAAGATCAAATCGTCTTCTCCTATCCTCTAAATTTCAGGGAGACCAGATGAATTAACTTTTGCGCAAGCCCACACAGTAATGATTTGAGAATAATGAAACTGATAGAGGACCATCTATATCCTAAATCACACCTTTTCTGAAAATTTCATCGAAATCAGATGAAAACTGAGAAAATTAAGCTTGTTACAATATTTTTATTTATTTATTTCTTTTTTAAGGTTTAAGTCGCATCTCAACCAGAATGTTCATTAGCGGCATTGAACAAGATGTCGAAAGGGAAACTGGGAGTGGCACGATTCTAAGGGGAGCCATGTTGCCATCCTTGACTAAAAAGGAGCGCCATCATGGACTCCACAGGCAACTCGAAGGGGAAAAATATGAGGGGTGCAGTGATAACCACTGTTTAGCCCCCAAAGCTCGGTACTCGTACAATAATTTCCGGACACGCACACACACACACACACAAACATAACGAAAGTTGTTCAGAGTGGTATAAAACGTAAAATGCTAGTGGTAATTTTGATTTTGGGGCCTAAAAATTCTTCATCTTCCGAAAGCGAAAACAATGCTTCTGTTTTATACCGGTAGACTCGGAAGCAATAAACAGAACAAATAGGAAAGGAGAAGTGACTAAAGGGAGGCTTTGAAATTTATAACGGCACTTATAAACTTGCTTGTTTTGAGGCTAAGTTAAGCACAGAAGGGAATCAATTCGATGATGAAGTGCCCGTGTCAAAGTAGGACAGCCTTCTAACCGCCAAACCTGGACAGTCGCAGAAGCAATGAACGAGTGAGTTTGGCACCTCAAGCCCGCATGACGTGCATGCATGGCGTGACAGCCAAATAAGATACATTGAAATGTTCTTATATCTGGCGAAGAGATTTTGCTCTTTGCTCTTGCTAGGCTTTAGATGATGACGTTCGGGATAGCACAGCTAGAATAGGTGGTTGATGAAGACACCTGAATCGATCCTGACCTTTAACAAGGTAACAGAAGCAGTTGAAGACGAACCAGATCTCCCACCTCAATAATCGCCTGCCGCAAAGGAGAAAATGGGCCAAGAACCGCTAGAGCCACAACACCCCGGTGGCAATCAATTTCTGACGGCCGGCCTCCCCCAGGACGAAGCCTCTCATTTCGGCTTCCTGAAGACTCGGGTTCAAGCCGTTATTGACCGAAACGGGTACGGGTGATGAAAATCGAGGGAGTTTCCGACTGAATAATTCATGCAATTCGACTGATGATCTCGCCAAACGTTTGTTATTAAAATTTTCCGACGTCATTGATCACAGAGTAGATATATAGACACGTAATGTACGTGTTCTTAGTGGAAGAAGGGAAAGAACAAAGGGTTTGTTAAAAATAACTAATATACAATATCGCGTGCAATATCGTACAAGAAAACACACACCATAGCAAGTGTACCTAGTCGGAAACAATTTACAAAGGAAAATACATTAATAGCAACACTCTGAAATCAATAATTAATTCAAAAAAAGGTAGATGGAAATGTCAAAATATGGTACAACTAAAGAGTAAATTATCCCTCAAGTATTCTACGGTACGGCCAGGCTAGATTACAAAATTTAGACAGCTCAGTAGTCGAAGACGCTTAGAAGAATGAATCCAACTTAAACTCATCAAATATGTACTATACAAACGCAAAACCCAAGAAAAAAAATCAGTCATGCAGCATGATCGTATGAGCGAATTTTCGTAAATTATCTTATTGTATAATGGTAAATTATTATGAAATTTGAGCTTTTTGAGAAGGTACAAGGAAATTGTTAACTATTAATTTTTTGGCAAAAACTTATTCTGAATAATAATCTTCTATTGAAAAAAAAATTTTTTCTTTTATTATTTGTTTTTTTGCTGTTTTTATAGAAACTTTTTAGCAAATTTTAATGAAATTTAAGAACATTTTTCGGCTTAATTTTGTACGTACATGTTTGAATTTTCTATTTTATAGTTCGTTTGGAAAGCTTGATTTTTTGGCGCAAGAACGGAATTGTTATCTCAATCCTAAGGAGAGTAAACAATCATATGTCATCATGACGAGAAGACGTCAATGCGATTGAGAGGCGTTTTATCTTTCCTTGGACTCAGTTGTATGTACCTACTAATTTCTCCCATAGGTTTTGGAAAGATGAAAAATGGCAGACAAGCTCCGTAGCAACTATTTGGTTGTGAGAGAGAATCATAGGAAAATTTCGTCACCCGTAAAAAGTGTCACTCATAACAAAAAAGGAACGTATTTTGCGGTTAGATGCCAAGGCAAACACATAAAAATGTTAATAAAACGAATTTTTTTTCTTCCAAAAAGTGGATATGTTCCCTTTTGATGGATTACCTACTCCTCAGAGGGGTAGGTGGAAATAAGAAATGAGGAAGGTTTTAATTCTGTGGAAATAAGAAATGAGGAAGGTTTTAATTCTGGTTTTGGTTCAGGTTATCTATCCCATCAGAATCATCCATGCGGTTTAGTTCTTCCAAGTCTTCAAAGTAGATCTTCGGTGCCAAGGAGCTGGACGACATCCTCGTTAACATGATCTCTGAGCCTCAAAAGGTGATTGACGGCTTGTTTGCGGATAACCTCATTGACAGATTCAACTTTCAACTCATAGTGTAATCTGTAGTTTCTGAAGTATCTGTATGCGTAAATTACGCAGGTATGCAGAACATTATTCTGAAAGCGCTGAATAATGTTGCAGTGCACCCCCACAGTTCAGCACCATACGTCCAGACGGGTTTGAGGACTTACTTGAACAAAATGAGCTTATTGTGGATAAACAAGTTTGAGCGCCTTCCCATAAGCCATTACATTTTAGTGAATTTGATAACTAGTTCAGATTTTATTTCTTTTTAACATGTGATTTACACCTCGTTAGGCATGGTATAATAATTTATCACATGAATATTGCTTATAAGTTGTCATTACTTGGCGCAATAAAAAGTAAAAAAAAAAAAAAAAGAATCATCCGAGCGCGTTCGTACTCGATCCTGGACGGTTCTATCCCCTCCCTTTTCAGAACGTATTTATATCCTGGACTGGACTCTCTGTCCGAACAAATCAACAGTAAGTAACAGATGCAGACAATAGAGCCTAGAAGACGTCGGTAATGAGAAACATTGAACGCAACTTAAAGTCACGTCAAGTCTTAACGGATCTTGTTGTAACGCTAAATCCATGGAAGGAGGAAATTTTCCCTAGGAGGCTATTTGAGTCCATGGAGGGAGGTTATTTTAGACGATTACGTTTTTTCCGGGTTGCTATCCGTTAACGTATCTGAACGAAAGGATGCGTCACCGTAACTCATTGCGTCAGAGTTACGGCGCCGGATGGTCGATACCGCACGACGTATTGTGTTTTACGGATCTACTAGGGACTCTCTAAAACTAATGAAATAGGGCCAAGGTATAAGAAAGAGCTGAAAAACTCACGTGGGTATGTTGACGAGATACTTGATGAGGCGGTGGTAGTCGTCAGGCTTGAGGCGGTCGCGCCTCGCGGACGCGGGAAACATGAGAAGAGCTCCGCCCCTCCGGTCGCGGCCGCCCGTCAGCATCGCCACCCGCTCCTCCAGCAGGTGCATCACGTCCCGGACGCCGTCCATGCCGCCGCCACCTGTTCCCACAAAAAAACGGATTACATTCAACTCCAAGATCAAGCCTTTAGTTTAAAATATTGTTAGGTTTTGAAAGCTTCGTTCCCAATAGCAGTTCTGCCTGTTCTGCATTGTTCAGCTTAATGAGGTTTAGTCATGTAAAAAATACCATTAGATTATCACTCATTTTATTACACAAAGCAAAAAAATTTGGTTAGATTTTAGTCATCATCAGGTAATAGCATACAATGTACTCAGTTCATTGTATGCTATTACCTGATAATGGCTAAAATTTTTGGTAGTTGAAAAAAAAAAAAAAAAATAATAATAATAATAAATAAAAATAATCATGATAATCTGACGAGAATAGTAAAACATCATAATTTATTACTATTACCCCCTCCATTCTCCCCCTCCCATTATGATATTTTAACCTTCAGATATAACTTCCTAAACTCGACCGAATTCATAGTTGAACAAAAGAAGAACCATGATAATCTGACGAGAATAGTAAAACATCATAATTTATTACTATTACCCCCTCCATTCTCCCCCTCCCATTATGATATTTTAACCTTCAGATATAACTTCCTAAACTCGACCGAATTCATAGTTGAACAAAAGAAGAACCATGAAAATCTGACGAGAACAGTAAAAACATCATGATTTATTACTATTACCCCCTCCAGTCGTCCCCTCCAATGATGAAATTTTGATGTCCTGGTTTACCTTCCGGAATTGGGCCGAATTCATAGATGAATAAAATAAGAATCATGAAAATCTGACGAGAATAGTAAAAACATCATGATTTATTACTGTTACCCCCTCCATTTCCCCTACCCCCTCCCAATAGGATATTTTAACCTCTTGATATAACTTCCGAAATTTGATCAAATTCATAATTAAACAAAAGAAGAATCATGAAAATCAGACATCATAAAATCAGTGGACTATATGCTATTACCTGATGATGGCTAAAATCTAGCCGAAAAGGTTTTTTTTTTTTTTTTTTTTTTTTTTGCTTTGTGGAATAAAATTAGTGATAATTTAACGTTCTTTTTTATATGATAAAACCTCATTATGGAAGATTACCACACAAAATCTTCGGAAACTCTTCTAAGATTATTGTTCAGCTTAAGCACAGTTCAGTTTTATCGTTCCCAATGCTAGAAGCCTCAGTTCTGGAAGTGAGTTCTTTCTACGTCCGCAGTGCTTTGAAAACGTAATGCCGAACGGTTTGAAAGTTTCCGTATATACATATTCCCTCTCAGAACTACTGGAACTCAAACGTGAGAATATCGTTCACGTATGCGCGTTTCCTGAGTTCTACGGTAGTTTGCAATGCTGATAGCAATTCCAATTTATTGTTCTAGAGTTTCGGAAGAAGATATTGGATTCCTTGGAACTTTATAATTCTGGAACGCTTAGAAACGATTTGTCCGGTTCTGTAGGATTTCGGAATTTGTCCTAAGTGCCACTGAGAACTAACCTGCGGCTAGTTATCAAGCAGAACTTATTCGTTTACTTTCATCCGACAATTACTTTCATCCGACAATATGCTCATTTTGGATAGGTAGTAAGTAATAACTAATAAATGAATAGGCAATCAATAAAAAGGCAGCACACTATACTCACGAACACGATGACGGACACCATTAATATAATCAGTGACAGCGCAAAGGTACTATTCACTCTATGGTTACAATTTACCCCACTGCAGTCTAGATTCAATGATTTTATTATTTTAACGGTCTACAGACGCGATTAATATCAACTAGGATAAAATTCTTTGATTATTACGTGGCAGCACATTGCTACAAATAACAATAGCGAAACAATACAACTATAATAATGACATAAATTAATACATTATATACATAGTACCAACCTAATAAAACAAAACAAAAATAAATAAAATGCCTTGTCTTAACAACCAACGGGCATTAGTAGCGCCCCTTTAGTATGCTGTCTGACCGAGGTGTCCCGGCCCGACCCATCCCCAGTTAGTAACGCAGCTTCCAGGACCTACGTCGCCACGAATTGAGCCTCAAGCCCGACACAACCCTAACAATCCACACCAAAACCTCATAAAATAATGTTACCAGGAGTATTGCTGATCAATGGCAATGCAGCACTCTCTGACGCAACCCCAAACACAAGAAGAAACCAAGCAGAGTCTGGTAAAAATGTTGAACATGCATACCAAACCATCAGTAATAATTTGCTAGTACCTACGTACACTTTTGAGGGATATAAGTAGTGCCTCCCTTCTCGTTTCTTGTAACTGCGGCCTCCGAGGATACACCTGGAGCTTTTTAGCTTTCAAGACGTCCTCTGCGTGTTACGAACAAACAACGTCAACCCTTTAAAGGGGTAGAAACTACTCCATTTCATCACCCCCTTGTTGACATCAAGCATGAGGCTTTCACTCCCTACGACCAACATCGATTAATTCAACTTGTTAGGATCTATGAGTAAAAACGTAATCTCACGACCTTCCGTCCGTTAAAAAAGGTGAGAAACACATCGACGTTTAACAATAACAACCTCGAAAACCAGTTTTAAATTACCACCATTAAAGGGAGTTGGGAGGCGAGAAAATTAAGAATCGAACGAATTTAAACCAGCAGCTGCGGAATAACGAATACATCAACGCCGAAGTCTCCTAATACGTGAGTTGTATAATTAATTATGATGGATAAATGGCTTCCAGACTTGTTAGACCCTTCACTCTGAACTTCTTAGAGGTATCGATAATTCCTAACTCGGAGGATGTTTTATAGGGTGTTCGCTCCTGAAAGGTACGATATACGATAGTCGAATTTCAATTCCAAAATTCTGACAAAACACATACAAGTACTGTTTTTTGAGCTTACTGAGTTTTCAAGGGTGCAGAGATTAAAACTGAGAAATTGCCATTTCGAAATTGATTAATTTCTCAACAGGAAGAGGATAGGACATTAAGAATCTTTGATGACTTTAAGCACTAATTACCGAACGGTATTTGTTGCACAATTACTAATGACATTTTTTCAATGTATTACTAATGAAATATTGTTCGTGGTAGGACGTTGAAACATCCTGAGCTTGTGATTCTGTAAATCCTTTATATTTACAAGGTAATCCTAGTGTATCCTCAAGAATACTCAAGTAATCAAGTATAAAGTAATCATAAATTTTCGGTGCATAGGTATTATTGAATCAAAACAGACTATTCAAGTATTTGGATCACACTTCTTATATAGTAGTGAAGATAATGGTAAACATAAAAAAAAAAAAATTCCGGATGGAATTTATTGTACAGTTTTAAGATATTATGGCAGATGGGATTTTAAGGTTTTTGTTAAAATAATTTGTAAAAATTAAAAATGAATTAATAAATTGATTAAGTAAATAAACTTAAAACATATAAAAACCAGTTGTTCTACTTAAGTTCAACGGATTCAACAAATTTGAACACGTACCAACCAATGTCTTAAAAAAAAAGTTAAGTAAATATCATATCGGTACAAAACAAATGCTTTAAAATTGCTAAGATTATTAAATTTTAAGACGAAGCGAAAATTATTAACCAAAAAACCCCAACGGCGAAAAGGCAGAGGAATTCTAAAACACCAAGCAGAAGTCTCCCACTCGAATACGTGCGTTTCATAATGAATGAAAGGCTACCTGTCGTGGTAAGCAATTCGATTCAAACTTGTTCTCTGAGGATCATCGAATTCCAGGGGATGGAGTTATAATGATGGATTTATTTTGACTTGGTGGCAATAAATGTGCCGAAGGAGATTTGAAATGAATAATACCTACATAAAATGTTGTGTGTGGCAACATCCAAGAACCATACAAATGTATATTCGAAAATATAGCTTGGTAAAACAAATTAAATTATGATGATACCGTGCCGTGAGGAGATGATTCAGCAGAGCGACACAGCAGAAACGCTACTGATCACAGCAAAGCCCCCCCCCCCCCCCCCCCCCCACCATCACAACGACACCCACCAAGGAGTGGTAAACACTATAAGCTCGATTGACCACGTAAAGACAAATGAATTTTTCAGAAATAAATTATCTGCGTTGGCTACAATAATTCAATCCGTTGAAGATTCACGTTCTTCCTAATCCGAATATGATATATTTATATATTATATATTAATTTATTCTATGCTTTGTATACTTTTCGAACACGTCAACCATAACGTTTGAAGAAGAAACGATGTCACTAATTCAAAACAACGAGTCAAAAAACAAATTAAATTTTAATGTCATAGGCAATGCCCTAATCTCACGTAATACTGCAACCTGTCATTAATAAGTAATTTAATTATATTTCGATCAGCCACTCGAGAAGACAGGAATCTCAATAAAACTGCAACTTTTGCCCTTGTGTACTAAAAGTTTTGATAGTAAGTTATTCTCGTCGATCATCAGAAACATCAAAATAACGAGGAAGTTGAATTGGTTTGTCCTACTTTTGATTTCAACTCCATTTCCTCCTGTTGATCTTTCTATTTATGAACAATTATTTATAAACTGTTCGTTGAACAATAGAGACGCCTCGTTCAACAATGATGATTGATAGATAGTAAATCAGTTTCCAAGAAAGTATTTTTCAACGGAGGGACTTCGATTCAAGGTCAGCTCTTGTTTCACTGGACAAAATAAAACTACCGCAAATTAATAAGAAATAAGTTTTGATAGCTGTTTTTATGGGCATTTGTTGTGACTATCAGAATGTTGTGAAATCAGAACCATCGACATTTGATGTAAAGTTAGAGAAGTTCTACCTGCTAATGAAACATAGAACGGTTACTTAGCTACCTCTTTGTGCAAGGGATCAGGAATATTGATAACCACCGAGTGCCTTTCCTTTCCTTCATCACGCATTTCTCTTTGGGAATGTCTTATCAACGAAGCTTTCTATCAAGCTCACTTAGCTGTCAGTATTTCCGCCGCTTACCATTAGTGATGAACTGAATTCAGAAAAGCTATAGGTACTTACCTAACTTGCCTCGGAATCAAGATAAACAAAATTGCTACGTCCGGAAAAAATTAGGCATCACTTAGGGAAAAATTAAATCGGATGAATGAATAATCCCCTCATACGTTGTCTTGGCTCGCTTATGAACCACATTTTTGAGCACTGATTTCAAAATACTACAAAATCACTAAAAACGTCGAAAATTGGTAAAAAGCATATAAGAAAAATTTCGTTTGAAAATTCGATCTTGAAAGCTTTGAGCGGCATTAGGCGGACGAATTGATTTTTGTATACTTTTATAACGTGTCCTGAAATGTAAACCAACAAATTTTGATGTAACATAGTGCTGGACACCAATATATCCGACTCCCTAATATGGTCCCAGAGGATTGATGACACCCATTCAAAGGTATTTTACAGGATCGAAGAAAACTGCCAAAATGAATGTCTGTACACCATGACTCTACCGATTTTTCTGGAGTTGGGTACAGTCTATTTGTGGTTCCATCTCTCAAAACTTATTTCTGACTAGTCAAAATGAGTGGGAATCTTTTTTTTTTTTTTTTTTTTTTTTAAGCTCAAAGTCATGAAAAACAGATACAAGTACGTAACAGTTTACGCGGCAAGGTCGGCCTCAAGTTGGTTGCTTCACTATGGGTGACAAGGTAAGTTGTATTCATTCTATTGTGCAATAGTTCGCTGTTGCATGCTTGGAGATGGGTGCCATAGGTAGTTTAGAAGTTATTTAATTTGGCAAAATCAAGGAAACCTTTGAGGGAAACAACTTGCTTTGGTTCACGCGTTTATAAGTCAGGTGAACCAAAGTAACCCATGGCAAGATAGGGGAAAGAAACTGGCTATTCTACAACCATGTTTTCCATATTTGTTTACTCTTTACTAATTTTTCTTGGTCAAAAATTCGTTTTGCAGAATATTTGGACCCCAGGTCGGGGAAGATTCTTTCACTACTACTACAAATGGGTATTCGCTCCGATAGAGAGGAGACTGATAGACCAACCAAAATTAAACATTTCTACGAGATGACGATCTTCTATTAGAAATAGAGGAAATGATTGATATCTTTGAAGTCTGCAATGAAGAAAACCAACCAGTTCCTGTTTGAGGTTGATTTAGAGTTACGAACTGTGATGGTGGGAACCCGATTCAATTGATAGCTGGACCGGGAGAGGGATGAATTGAAAGAAGAGTACACTATATAAGTACAGGTATGCTTGCTCAGATGTTGCTAATTTTAAAGCATTTATTCAGACTGAGTTACAATAATTGAACCTGTTTCTAAAATTTTAGTGAAAGTTTATTCTAAAGATAAAAATAAGATTGTTTTGATTCATTAAAATTTAGACCATTGGTTGATATGTGAAAGTTCAATAGCTATCTTACCGGAGTGAACTGGGGTAAACCCTCTCAACTACTCCCCTGTAACTGGTTTTGATCCCCAAAAGCTGTCATTATCTGATATATTAGAACCCTTAGAGGCTATATACAACAAAATTTTCATAGAATCTTAAGAGGTTCTAGTAGTGACAGGATAAGGGTTAAGATCAGGACATTATACCTAGAGAGATCCTGAAAAACTATGGCATAGTGAATAACAAATAATCATCATATTGCGGAAGTGAACCAGAAACCGTTCTGCATGTTACATTGAATGCTACAAGAACTACCGAACCAGAACCGAACTGCTCAATAGTGCAACACACAGTTCATCAATTTACACTAGATTATCTTCAGGCAACAGAAAATACCTCTATACAATGTACACTCAACAGATTTCTTTCGTGTACACACTATGAAGTGTGAAGTTGATTTATTTCAACATTTTAATTTAATTTAGGTACCTTTAAATCCATATTGAAGAATGGTAATTGTTGATAACATCTGGAATAAATTAAATTTATACCACAGCTATGAGTTTTTTTAGTATTATTTTTATCAGTTTATTTGGCAAAGCTAATAAAAAGAAAAGGTGGGGATCAAACAAATGTTTCTCAAAGTTAATTAATTTAACTACCCGGTGTGATCCTTTAGGATGAGCGGGTGATGTTTAAATATCAAACTCTATTTTCATCAAATAGCTCTTTTTCGCTCACGTTGCTACTAAAAAATATCAATGGCCGCGTGAATGTTTCTGCAGGATTGACCCCTTCAGAGATTTTTTGTGAACTGAAAATCCTGAGTGTTCCACGCACTGCGTGAACAGTAACCGGAAATTGACGGGGTCGAAATATCAGTTATCAGAAAAATAAAAGGGAGGATGGATTGCTTGGTCAACCCTCAACTCTATTGCTTCTCCATTGAACTCCAAACAACGGTGATTGATTGTATTCAATATCGAGGGTCTTTTCATCCATGGTTTGATGCTTTCCGTGGCAGGATATTTTGAGCGAAGACCAGCTGCCCGTTTTCGCTTCTTTTTTTCTACTCTGAATTGCCGAGTCGTCTCAGGTAGGTAAACCCGTGTTGAGAAACGTCGGATTTTCGACCGCCCGTATTGTCGTCGCTCCGCCGCTCGCCCGGCCATGTGCGCTGGCAGCTGTCTCCTTTTTTCAGTCGTCCGTCCAATGAATGAGGAACGGAGTTTTAAAACAGGTTCTGCCTACATGATACGGGCAGGTGGCGGTTACGAGTATAACTGCAGTGGGCCGACGCTAGCTTGATACATCGTGGGCAACTTCAACGTTAAGTTTACCACAAAAATCAAGCATCCATCCCATATGTATGCATCGATAAAATTATAATGATATACCTACATAAACCTAGTTCCTTTTTTTCTCTCATGAGACGGACATGTTTTGTAGTAGACACGTTTTCTGAAATTAAAATATTACGAGCTCATTATTCTTGTGAAGATTATTTATTTATTCATTTATGTTGTTATGTACGGCATATGCAACATAACAACTGGGTTATTGCAATAATATTGGAAGATCTACACAAGGAGGTGTTGCCAACTGCGTATGCAAGGGCTTCGTAGGTATACTGTGTTATGAGTTTAAGAATGGATGTATTTTGGAATAAGGAATACTTCATAGGATGGGTGTGGAGTCCTCACGACGTATGCCATATCATATGAGGGAGTGTGAACGAGTACACCGTACTTTTCTACGATACCTAGCTCTAAAACTACTTATCCTACCTGACGATGTTAACCGTGCTACATTGAACCGGGAGAATGATTTGCCAGTTATGTCTCCGAATATAAGTTGATGGTCGTTTTGACTCTCCTTCAATACTAGCTGAAATTAATTCCCCAGATACTTCGCCTATATTTCTGCCACTAAATATTTCTGGGTTCTATTCTCGCCAACGAAATTCATGTATCACCACTGAATAATACTGTGTCATCATTATATATACGTAAACATCCATCTATGCCGACTTGCGATATATCAACTTGTTGATGAGCAGGAAACTGACCTTTTTTCACATATTTAAATGCCTCTCTTCATTTCTATTATAAAACACCGACATAGGCTTATTATGTTGTGATAGTATATACTTAAAACGGTGCTTGGCCAAAAATGGCAATCTACCTGAAACAAATTTATATATTAACTCTGTGAATCTGCCAGAAAGTGGGTTTTGACATCATCTGAACTTTCTAACGAGGTTTGGGGTGACTAAGTGCCACCACGGAATTGTGCACATGAGCACAAACTGTCAGTTTCAGCAAAAACAAGAGCGGTGTCTACGTGCTACAGGCCAAATGAAGTTTTCATCGAACATCGCAGAATGCAGTAGCGTCGTTCCTTTCCCGTGCTGATGAGAAAAAGGCTGGTCATTTAGTCGATAAGGTGGTACAATTCCGTCTTTGAGTATAAATAATATGGAGGGCTATTGCTCTTATTTCAACGGTGTTTTCCCGTCAGTTGATACGTGCCGCTGGCGTCGCGCTAGACCAGGAAACCGACACTTCCCGCCTCGCACCTGCTCGCAGTACGCAATAACGCTTAGTAGATAAATATAAGTTAAAAATTACATCACAAAACATCCTTGAGTAAGTACATTCGAATACGGTTCATAGAAAACTATAATAGGTACCACAGAATTTAGATAAAACGATTAATATCTCAAATGGCATCAGCTAATCGGTGTACGGCCATCTTGAAAGTCGCGTATTTTCAGTGCTGCCAACCCGTTTCAGCGAAAAATCTCTACGAACTCACTAAAAAAAAAAAACCCAAAATCCCCCAGGATGAACCAGAAAATCCCCCGAATTTAAGGTGCCGATAAAAGCAATTTTGGACACAATTTTGATCACAAATTGAGTTGTTAAGTAATAAAGGTCATATAACAAGGAATACAATGGAGTTGGCAACACAGTGTCGTTTTCCTGGACCTTCGTGACAGTAGCGGCTTCTACGGTTTGACGACTAAACTACAACTAATAGCCCTCCGTATTATTTATACTCAAAGAATTTCGTGGTGGCACTGAAGTCACACATGTTTCATACGAAATTATAATACGTGTAGTGTGTAAGGATGGATGTATATGTATTACTCCACCTTTGATTCTATTCATTTTGGCCAGGAAACATAACAGCTAGTTCTATGAACCGGTCTATGATCGTGTTTTCAGTCATGAGTTTTAAGAAACTATAGTCAATGATTGTAAATGCTAAAATTCAAGTTGGAATTTTACCAAATCATTCATTCGTGAGAAATATAAATTACTGTGAACCTTGCACGACAATGACGCTCTCGTTTGTACAATGGAAATTTAAGCCGATATGCTGATAAAGAACAGACATTTCTTTTCAAAGTATGGGAACGAAACTAAAATAACATCAGCAACATTGTATATGAATATTGGTGTCAACTGAACTTGGTTACTCCACACATTAACTTTTACGGATAAGGATGTCAAAATCATGTTTGTAAAAGCATGATATCAACCATCAGTGACGCACGCTGTTACCCTACGCTTAGATTAGAGAGAAATGATTGAATACTGATAAGACTTATTTCAGGATCCCTAGTACCTATAAATGCCGTTTCCGTAAATTATTCTGTATCAAAATTGGACTGAAATGAAGAAATTCATCGCTCGATTCGATCCATTGCTCCAGTTCGACACGGTTGGTTCTAGACGCTGAATAACCCACAGCAATGTGATCAAATAATCTTCAAGGTATTACCTCATATCCGAAGGAATGGAACGTCGAAATTACAGCAAAATAGGGGAGACGTGGGTAGGTAAAATGTAAAGCTGAAATTGGCGTTCAATGGCCCAGGACGTTCTGATATTCGCGAATACAAAGAGGGTTCTCCAGTCACCTTGAAACGAAAACGAGAATATAATGACGCCCGGCTCGCCAGGGTTTCGCCCACGCTGTTCCTCATAACACCACGTTTGGGGTCGGCATCGCAAAATCAAATTTGCAGGGACGACGCCAGCCAGCTATTATGATTGATGATACCGAGCCATGATTCAAACCGCATGGAAACCATTCCAGGAAGAAGGGACGTTGAGGCTGATTCAGATCGTTTAGAATGCGAAGGATAGGATGAAATACCACATCTATATGAGAATCGGTCTACGCAGAAGATAGTTTGAATGTTTTCAACTCGAAATAGGTACAGTACATTTGTAGAATCATCTTGAATCATCATATCATGTATTTATCAGATCATCTATAATCAAGATGAAAATATAATCTTGAATTATTAGACCCCATTGAAGAAGTAGAATCGATTTCCCAAAACGTCTGTCAAGTTGGGTGGGCAGTAAGTATAGCTTCCTCACACTTTGTAACATGGGCGTATGGAATTAGTTGAAGAAAAAAGCACGAGTCGAAATGATTGATAAGTCGTCGTTTAAAGAAATTAACAATTGCGCTTGCGCGCAGACTACTATTAATCCAAAGACAATGAAATTTATTGAGGAACGTCAAGGAACTAAACCGCACAATCCCTGAAAATTTTATCAAAATCGTTCCATTAGACGTTATATTGCCTATGTCAATCGATATTAGTTTCGCGCATGAGCAATGGTTATTACCCTACCAATCGCGATATAATTTATAGAGCACTTTTCTAGAACAAATACCCAATCGCGCATGCGCACAGGCTACTGTTGAATCGATGCTATTGATAATTATAGGGACCGTCTAGGAGTTAACCTGCACAATCCCTGAAAATTTCATCGGGATGGGCAAAACCTGCCCAATAGTTTTGAGCGTGACAAGGCATTTACCACTGACAGACAGACATCACACAGACACGGAACCAAAATTGATCAGCGAGCTCTGAAACACAAAAAGCTAGTGGAAATTTTGATTTTGGAGGACAACAATTTTTTAGGACTTCAATCACGAACACAAAGCTTCCCTACCTTCGGTAGTGAGGAAGCAAATACAAAAAAAGTCACTCAGGCAGCAAGATCGTATTAGCGAATTTTCGTAAATTTAAATTTGAAACAATTACCTAGTTATCAATTTTATGGCAAAAAACCCTTGCATTAAAAATAATAAGATATTCAAACAGATTTAAAAATGTTAGCATTATTTGCAGTTATATACGTTTTTACTTTATATTAATGAAATTTAAATACACCTATATATATAATTGACATTTTCATGTCTTTACTTTCCTGGCACACAAGCGCGAAAAGCATTACTTTTAAAGAGCGACACTTTCTAGAGATAGCATAAATTATCTTATGACTCTCGCTTACAACCAAATCGTAGCTACGGAACTGTATCTTTGCCATTTTTCATCGAACAAAAATCGTTCGCTAGTCGTAGGAAAGATCTCAATTATTTATGCTACAATCTTACACTGCCTAAACCGCTCCGAAAATAAAAGCAGCAAAGCTACACGCAAAGTAATTAATGAACAATTCTCGAGAGTAAATAACGTGATTTGGAGGTAACCAGGTAGGGTTACTGCGAAGGCAAACGTGGTAACTGATACATGCCATATATTTCATCTTATTTTTGTGCATTAAAATTGAAATGTTCCAGTTATTAGTTGATATGAACTAAATGAAATAAAAACCTAATTATTTTTAGCAGTTTTTTGCCATTTTTAGTCATTGTCATTTCAGCACATTGTTTGAGAGTTGACCAATTTATTGCGCTCAGAAACTACGGCCCAAGAAGCTCGGTTCCTTCCTGTTGGAATGTTTGTTTGTTGGCGAAAGAACGGATTTTTCACTGAGGAGAATTATCCTCTGCAATGAAATTATATATTATTTATATGAAAAATCAAACTTCAGGGAACGTTTCAGAATGTCTCACATGGAATTTCCGTAAAGAAATTTTTCGGAAACAATTTTAAAATTTCTTGGGAACAAAAGCTGTGCATGGTATGCGAATGTAAGCAATCCAATGATTACCCTTATGCTAAACCGAGATTGTTTCCAGTGAATATAACACAGGAAGAGTGTCGCGATCTTCGGCAAAGGTAACTCGGCTAAAGGTCGTGTTACGAGTAGAAAGCCATGATCCTCCGAAACCGCACGTCTACTAACGACTTACATCACATCCATCGATTATATCATAACTGGTAATTCATATTAAGCGGACGACAAACGTGATCCGGCGAAAATGAGGTTGCATCACGTACGCGAAGTCATCACGTGAACTTGATGCCTAATCACGTCGGAATTATTAGTCGATAAAGGAGACAGAGAGGAAAAAATGAAGAAATAGGAAGGGCACGAGAGAAAGAAAGACATGGGTAGGGGGTAGGCTGAAAACAGCAAATACATAATACAATATGTTCCAGTTTTCAGCAGTTAAGAAAATGAGGTATTCCACAGGATCCTAGACCATGTTTTTTTGTTTTTCATCCATTTCAGGAGACTTCGAAGAAAGAAGAAGGATGTTCTTGAGCCTTTAATTTGCAATACTGTTGTGAGAATCTCTGTAAGAGATAGAGAGCTTACTTAGTCCAACTACCTTTAAAAGATACTATTCTCAAGAGAGAATACAAATCAACGGTCAAATCCAATCTGGAAAGCCAAATAAATGGACCAAATCGTGCGAAACTAGGCTACAAAATCACATATTCACTGAGTATGTACTGGAAATATCAAAATAACTTTCAACCGGTTGTTCAAGGTTGTTGAGAATTAAAGTAGGTGTTCATAGATTAAAAAGATCGTCAACACGACTGTCAATCACAAAACCGTTTTCAGCCTAATTATTCAAGTGATTTCTCAACCCGTGTTAGATTTCTCAGCCCGACTACGTTAGCTAAAATATAAACATGATTGTGAATGACAATAGCTCAAGTTTATTAATGAAATATTTACCGAAAATAGTTCATAGCTGGTTTGTTCGGACAGAGAGTCCAGGACCAGTCCAGGATAGAACTACGTTCTGAAAAGGGAGGGGATAGAACTGTCCAGGATCGAGTCCTGGACTTGAGTCTGTCCGAACGCGCTCGTATGATTCTGATGGGATAACCTGAACCAAAGCCTGAATTAAAACCTTATTCTTTCCTGATTTCTACAGAATATCTGATGAGTAGGTAATCCACCAGAAGAGAACCTATCTACTTTTAGGGGAAAATTCTTTCTATTATCATTTTTATGTTTTTGCTTTGGCATCTAACCGCGAGAAGCGTTACATAGGTACTTTTAAGGAGTGACACTTTTTACGGGTGACGAAATTTTCCGATGATTCTCGCTCACAACCAAATAGTTGCTTAGAAACTGTATTTGCTATTTTTCATCGTTCCGAAAACCTATAGGAGAAATTAGTAGGTACACACACAGTGAACTACATCATAGTCCAAGGAAAGAGAAAACGCCTCTCAATCCCATTGACGTCTTCTCGTCATGATTTAAATCATAATATGCATGATTGTTAGTTACACGCTTTATGGAATAGGGAATAAGGAGAAGGAGGATTTGACTCCGTGATGTTTTCAGGTAAATTGAGAGCATTTCGACGAGTGGTGAACGAGTTTCGTGGGATTAAAGCTAACAGAGTTACAATTACTTAGCAACGGAGTGGTTGTACATGAAGAGGGTGTTAGGCGAATTGGGAGATGCAAACCAAAGAGAAGTTAATTGAATTAGATATGTATATTTTGAATTTACCAAGAGCTGAGCTGCCAATCTTATATCCTTAAATCACCTTATAGGTAACAAAAATTATAATAACTCGATTTCGTTCATTTTGTTGCATTTTCAGAAACTTTTACATGACCTTGATAGAACCCTCTTGTCTCCAGCATTCCATCGAAGCAAATCCTGGTTTATTTTACGATGTATGCAAGTAAAACGCCAAAAACGTTACCCGGGTATCACTCCACAACTTGAGTAGATAGGTAGTCAAACGATGCGAATGCAAGAGAAAATATAGTCGTGAGCGCGAAAGAACAGATAAGAAAAGATAATGGAGAAGCAGAAAGAGGGGGACCGGTCTCATCGAGTGCGCATGTGCGGGACCATCAGTCCCGGAAAAAATCCAGAACTGTTAGGACTAGTCCTGGACCGTCCCGGACTGTCTCGTCGAACACCGAACTGTTGGTCCAGGACCAGTTCCAACGCAGTCCGAACGCACAAAAATGGGGGTGGCTTGAGTAGAACGGTTTAGGACTGTCTGTTCGAACAAACCCATGTTGTATTCGCACAGGGCGATGGTTGTGAGCCACAACTCGCCTTTCCTACTTCTCCACAGGCGCAACTGGTTATATTTTATTGGGTTTTATTAGGAACTCCTAGAAAAAACCTATCTGTAGAATGATAACAACTAAGTACATTTAGATGTAGACGTATGATGTAATATTCCGAGAATTTTAAACCCATTGCTGGCAACATTGCTATAACACAAGATATCTTCGTACAGTCAAAGGTACGGGACAAAGAACACTGATGAATCTGAGGGAAGGCAAAGTCACAAGGACATGGATGGCCGATGTTCCGTGACCGTCCGGGCCAACCCAACAGGCGTTTTTCAAGGAGCCGCGACAAGGCGACTGCCACTCGCGAAGACAGCGTTCCCTGTCTGATTCCTAAACGGCTTCCTTCGAAAAGCGTCAATTAACAGCCGAGTTCACGCTTAATTTGACTGAGTAAAGAAGCAGTCAGCACATGCATTTTCCTCGAGAAACGTTAGTTTAATGACAGAGGCTAGGAAGAAAAAACCTCTATCTCTGTAGGAACGACGAAGTTCGTGCCAGTATGTGGGTTCTGTTCTGAATACAGGGGCGCCGCACCGCCTACAGAGTGCCCATAATTTGATTCTACTGTACTGCGCATAAATAAAGAAAGTCTTGAATATATGCTAAAAGCTAAGTCCTCAAAGTTCCAGCCATGCAGCACGATCGTATGAGCGAGTTCGTAAAATATTGCATTGCTATGTTGCATTGGTTTGAAATTCGAGCAATTCGAGTGCAAAGAAATTGTTAAATAATAATTTTAAGGAAAACAAACTCATTCTAAATTAATTATATTCTGCAAATCAAATCAGACTTTGGATTTTTACCTTTTTTGACATTTTCATCGATTTTTCAGAAAATAATAATGAAATTCAAATACAAATTATACCATAATTCTGTGCTTGAAATTTTTAATGGTCAGATTCATCGCCGATAATGAAACGATTTTTGGATTTTCAATGAGGAAAATTTTCGAAAATTTTGATTTTAAAATTTTTGGAGCCATTAAAATAGTTTAATTTTCTACGAAAATTCACTAATAAGTAGCTTCCATAAAACAGGGTCAGTGAATAATCAAAGTTAAATGTTTCATCTGAAGAGAGAGGGAGAAAATACGAGTATATATGTATAGATATTTCGGTATCTGGTGTTAAATTTAAACGGTTGCTGCTGGAGTTTTTCTGTTGAGAAGCTATGAAGAAGGTATCAATATAGAGGAACGTGTCAATCAGATAATTCCCCCACCTCCTCGCCTTGTCTATCTTCTCAAGAGAGTATTTTTGAGTACCTACAGATTCTAGCAGGATTTTCGAGTTCAACTCTTCCCAAAAATCGCAGCTTTAGGCCACTTTCCGTGAGTGTACTATGTACTAGTGTATACACTCCAGAGAATATTGGTGGAGATGTTAGAAATCTGTATTATCGTCAACACAGAGAAAAAAACTGGCGTGGACAAATGGAAGGCTGAAGGTAGGGCTAATCTGCCTGTGGAGCAACACGAAAGAACCAGAGGATCTTCTGCATAATATTGTTACATGTCTGGTTATAAGGGCGATCTGATCCGGTAACTGGGATGCGCGCAGAAATGACAGCTAAATTCAGTTGGGATAGACAATTGACTTGTAATGGCCTTGCCTAGTTCAAGTTGTTCAATTATTGGATTATTCTAAATCTTGGGACTCGTATATGCCCCTATTCACAGAAATTACTAATGGACTATTGCGACAAAATCGGATTATCGCTTTGTGTGTTGAGTTAAACTAGAGATTAGTAGAACTTTTATTTTTTTTTTAAAGCAAGTCGAGCCCGGAAGGCATATAGGTTTCGACATGTAAACCATCGTGATAATCAAGGGAGACTCCACAATACTCGACAGACTTTTCGAAAACAAACCATAAACTTAATTTCCAGGTTACTACTCAGGTTGATAGCATCTTCAGCCATCCGCAATCACTTGCAGTCCATAATTCAACAACTCCTGATTTTAGCAAACTCTATTGATACCCCGACAACTGTGAAATAAAGAGGATACCTGAAAATTTCACTTAAATCAAGTTGTAAGTTAGTAACGTTCATTCCAAGACGAAGATTTTACCTCTAACCGATACTTGAGAAGTAGACACGGAACCAACGTTTGTGATGAAATGCCAACTAAATTCAGCCATGTTAACATACTTCTTTACATCGAGTTTTGATAAAATAGCGCTTACTAAAAGCAGTGGGAGAAAATTGCCTGGAAACATCATTAACTTCCACTTGCTGTTCCTTGTTCACAGACAAATTTCATTCTCAAATTTCTCATTTAAAATGCATATACGCTTCGGAACCAAACTGTATAATACGTACACATACGAGTATAAAAATGTGCTTTACTTCTTTCAGTATTGGAGGATATTCAAGAGAAATTCCAATTATAAAATTGAATATTCAGATTTCGACGTTCTAATTAATTACCTTTGAAGCTGGCGAAATGGCAATTTGCAGCGTTTAAATAATGTAAAACAGCATTTTCCCTTCAAATCCTACTATCGATCCTCGAAGCGCCCTCTTTCCTTCGGAGTTAATTTAAACCGTTCCCATTTCCCACGGCGGCTCGCGGAAATAAGGGGAACCGTGTGTGAGGTAAATATTGACTACAGACAAACAAGCTGGAAAAGTGAAGCTGAGAGACGGCGAAGGAGGGAATAACCTTCAACTCTGGAAGCTACGAGGTCGCGATAGCTAACAGCTGGCGTAGCAATTAGAGCCAATCAGCCAGATGGGCTGAGCGAACGGTTGGATGCACTACGGTTAATTTTGATGAGAAAAAGTTCTGCCAGCTTAGTTTCCTCGAACCATCATTTCACCAAATCACCTCAAATCAGTTTCAATGTTCTGAAGATTTTAGTTTTGCTGTTTTATTTGTCTTCCTTCCGATCAATCAAGCAAGTCTTTTACTGCTAAATTAGTCATTTGTAAACTTTCCATCAGTTTTATTGTCAGTCTGTCCGATTCGGGGCTCTGTATTTCTTCCTGCTTTCATCAGCACACTCATTCATCTGCTTTCAACTTGTTTTATTTTAACATATGCCAGGTTTTTTACGTCTTATGCCAACCACAGCTTTCTCTTTCTTTCTTTCTTTTTTCAATATTTTAGTAACAAACGGCATACAGTTGCATTACATGTACCTAGTCATACCTATTAACTGATTTTGGGTTTCGAAAGCAAAAAATACAAGAACAAACTAACGCATGTCTCTAGAGCTTGTCTAGTTATTGTAGAACTGCGATCTAAAGGGTAGAAAATAAAAACACGCCGTATATTTAGTTAACTGAGCGCTGAGGGCTGCTAAGGAGCGATGAATGTTATCGATAACCGTTAGGTACCCTCGCTTGGACCTTCCCAAGTTGTCACTGGTGAGGCCTAATGATTACGCACGAATTCCAACCTTTTGATCCTCGCCGAAAATCCTCCCATTGGTCCGCCTCTTTCTGGAGCGAGACCCCGCGTCCAGCAATATCCTTTGGGAACTCCCTCATCTTTTGTGTTAACAGCATTCGGTTTGAAGAGAATAGTCACGACAGTTAACACCATTTTTCCTTTACTTTTCCAGCCGATAATCACCTATATTTCGATTTTGACACCAACGAGCCTCTTTTATACTCCCTACTTCGGTCTTAGTTTCTGTTTCCATTCATTTCAATTTTGGTTCCTTCCTTTTGTCAATTAATCACCTTCTTCACAAAGATGATCTCTGTAATCCGAAATTCTATCTTCAGTTAGTTGTATTGACTGCAGTAGTTACATAAATAAGAATTATAGTTTTGACTCATAGTTTTCAAGCCTACAATCTACGATCTCGACTTTTACAGGGGTGGGGATTTTAGCATGAATATGCTTTAGCCGTGACCTAACTACCGAAAAATGTCCCACGAGAGTGCAACGAAAGTAGCGCCAATAATTGTGATGATTTCCGCTTACAACCGAGTCGTTGCTAGGGATATGATACTTCGTCGTTTTTCATCCCACAAAATTCGTTGACCATTCGTTCGAAAGCTCTCGATTTATCCAACCATACTATATTAACTACTGCGAAGTGCGTGGCCAACAAGCTGAGTTATGGGCATGGTTATATGAATAATTGTTTACACACAGGTGATCATTCTCAATTATTGATATTGTGAACATGATTGCAACCGCTTGTTAATTTCTGATGATTTCATTGAGCTGGTGTTTCGATTATGTGATTCATAGCAGGTGATCCGAATATTGCGAGAACGGTTAGATTTGTGAAGCGGTGGTTAAATTATTTTAATAGGTAATTTCTATACTTTACACTATAGGAAGCTGTAATTCCGTATGTAGCCTCTTTAGCCTCTTTCTATAATAAAGTGAATGTTTACTCGCGAGTTTCTATTAGGAGATCATCATCTCACAAGAGCTCAATCGTCGTGATCATTTCTATAATAAAGTGAATGTTTACTCGCGAGTTTCTATTAGGAGATCATCATCTCACAAGAGCTCAATGGTCGTTATCATTTCTATAATAAAGTGAGAGCGAGGAGCTAAAACATGATTCCATGTTTTAGGATTGATGGCAGAATGATAAACCGAGTTCAGAGGCCGATGGGGGGTCGAGTTCAGAGAATCGACGAGGAGTGAGTTGTGTACGGCTAAAGCATATTCATGTTTTTTAATTTTAGCCGTCAGGCTCAAAGGAACTGTGGCTTTTTTTTCTCGTTCTAACTTCAATATTTTTAATTTATTCTAGTTTTTACTGCTAAATTAGTCATTTGTAAACTTTCCATCAGTTTTATTGTCAGTCTGTCCGATTCGCGGCTCTGATTTTCTTCCTGCTTTCATCAGCACACTCATTCATCTGCTTTCAACTTGTTTTATTTTAACATATGCCAGGTTTTTTACTTCTTGCGTCAACCACAGCTTTTTGTGTTCTTGTTTTTTCAATAGATTAGTAACAAACGGTATACAGTTGCATTACATGTACCTAGTCATACCTATTAACTAATTTTGGGTTTCGAAAGCAAAAAATACATGCACAAACAAAGCACACACGCATGTCTCTTGAGCTTGTCTCATTATTGTAAAACTGCGATCTAAAGGGTAGAAAATAAAATCCACGCCGAAAATCTAGTTAGCTGAGCGCAGAGGCCTGCTAACGAGTGATGAATGTTATCGATAACCGTTAGGTACCCTCCCTTGTACCTGCCCAAGTTGTCACAAGTGAGGCCTAATGATTACGCACGATTTCCAACCTTTTGATCCGCTCCGAAAATCCTCCCTCGGTCCGCCTCTTTCTGGAGCGAGACCCCGCGTCCAGGAATATCCTTCGGGAACTCCCTCATTCATCTTCTCCACAAGTGGAGCACAATAATGACAGGGCCGGGTGGGCCGCCGATCAAGTAAACAAGCCCCTCCGCCCCTCCAACCCTCTTACCGGGTTAACAGATCAAAAGAACCCTCTCTTAGTGACGTCAGTGGATTCATCACGGAGTCAAAGCCAATTCAACGGCTGAGGCAGAGTTTTTCTTCGTTCTCTCGACATTTCAATTTCAACCAAAACGAAACAATTCTTTGCTTTTTTTCAGTCCCACCAACTTGAGCATTTTAGCAAATATTTTCTTATTAGAATAGATTTACCAACAATGAAAACTTCCTGAGATTCAATCTTGTGAAAATTGTCCGTATATTACTAATGGTGCTCAACATAGAGATGTTCGATTGTGTATTTGGGAGTATTTCATTCCATTACTTATCATCCAAAGGTGCGGTCACAAATGGGGTACTCAGCGAGCAACGATTATCTCCGAGCATGCTCGACATACTCGCCGAATGCCAAATGTTTGTCCCCTGCGACGCACGGTGGGAGGAAACGTGAATCTAGCGATTCCAAAATGAAAAGAAGAAAAATCTAGAATAATGGTCTGTTTTGGCGAGCCGGAAGCTGTTCACCTGTTAGTTGTGGCCTCAGAGAGAGCAAAACAAGACATAACAACTAGGGAAGTTTCCTTTGTAGCGTCCGAATAAACAAAGATGATTTGGCAACTAGAGCAGATATGAGAATCACAAATACATTCCTACTTGTAGATAATAAATTCCTACAAGGGATACATTTAATTGTTTGTATCTCGTTGAAGTTAAATTCCGAAACCGAGCAAAAACATTTCATCTGTACGTCTCTTTGAAACAAATAGTATTTTATACTGTGAGTGGTTCAGAGAGTTTTCAACATATCTTCATTTCGACATTTTAGATTAGCGTTAAGAACTCTCAAAATGCTGATACGTTCTTAGGAGAGATTTCGGGAGAATATAATATATTGTAAAATGTTTAGAAAGGTCTCTAGAATGAAGGTTAAAATCATTTCTAGGTTCTGTTAGGTTCTTTCGAATCAGTGATGTATAAAAGTGGAAGACATATGAACGGTAAAATTGAAAAAAATCGTAACACCATTTTCAATTTCTTGTGATCAATGGACACATAAATGAACCCTAAGACACTTTGATAATGGAAGAAAATCACTTAAATATCACCGTTGACCTGTAAAATTCAAGAACCTGCATTTTCAGGCCACGTAAAACATTAAAAAGTGAAATATTCCAAATTCTCCATCAAATTTAAGATTTCTTGTGACCATTCGACACAAAATTCTATTCTCTAAAACTTTTTTGACGGATACAATTTTTTTTGTACGGTTCTTGTTTGTTTGGATGGTTTGGACGGAAATTTGTTTGAACGGATGGTTGGACGGTTGAGAGAAATTTTCACAAATATGTCAAAAAACGATTTTTCAAGGTTTTGCATGAAAAAGTGTGTTAAAACGCTACTTTAGATACAGGAACATGGGGTATATTCGGGATCAGCGGGAACTTTCGTATAAGAATAGCCAATAAAATAATTTTTTTCGCCTAGAATCGCATTTTTTCCCTCTGTGCGGGCGTTCGCAAAGCAACCAGAGCACTATACCGGGCAATGGCGAGCAATGTTTTATTAAGTCCATTTTCTTGGAAGAAGATAATATAGTTTGGGAGCTATTAGCTCAGAAAAATCAATATTGCGAGGAAGAAATGCAAAATAAGAAGAAGGTGGAACTTCTAGTCCCTCAACCTTAGCAGAGCACGGTTGCAGTTTTTTCTCCAGTTTATACATGCAATGAAATTTGAGAACAGTTTCAGTATAATGTTGCACAAAATTCAATTGTTGTTCTATTCCATTGTTAAATAAATTCTTGTGACAAAAACGTAAATTCAACAATTTTATCCGTTTTTAGCCATTTTTAGTGATTTTTTGAACAATTTTTTTGAAATTAATGAGCACTATAAGTGCTGGCTAACGAAATCACCCTTTCATTTGGAAAGCTTGATTCTTTGGAGCAAGAACGGAATTTCGGTCTCACACCTCAGGAGAGTTATCGTATGGAATCAAATGTACGAGTATATATTTATTATGGTGATAGAGATGACTAGTCCAATATAAAAACTTTGGTTGATGGGTTTGGTGAATGACCAAAACTAGTCTGGGAGTGGATATTTTTTAATATTTGGTGCGACGTTTCGGTCAGGATCTGACCCTAATCATGCAGATATCTGCAACAACGAATGAAACTAACAACAAACAACAAATGAATGAAAATGTGTTATTGAAAATGCTTAAAAGTAGGTGACAGTAGTCAATCAAGATAGGGTAACTAAGTATTATTGTAAAAAACAAAAATAACATGAATTTTAAAAAAGATGTAAAAGGGTTATCAACTACCTATCATAAGTTGATAACACAAGAATAATTGTATTAATCACACCTCCCAATTATCATTCATGGCATTTATAGCAAATAATATCCACATCATAACAATAATACGTAATATCCTCATCACCCATTAATTAGGTAGTTCACATCAGGCAAATAAGTTCATTCATCCATACAGCACCTTCCATGTAACAGTACCAATAACCACCACCCATGTGTAATCCTTCCAATTGCAAACCTTACACATTTGTAACGGATTTCTTGTGATTGTGCTAAAGTGTTTGTTGTGATAACTACTTCTAGTACCTACCACTTATATAATTTAAATTTACCATCTCACGGTTCACTGTTTGTTTTCAAACTGAAGCAACAACTGTAAGTACTTAGTTACCCTATCTTGATTGACTACTGTCACCTACTTTTAAGCATTTTCAATAACACATTTTCATTCATTGTTGTCTTAGATATCTGCATGATTATATATATATATATATATATATATATATATATATATATATATATATATATATATATATATATATTCCCTAGGATTTGTTTCACAATGTCTCAGAACTAATTTCAATTAGGAAAACGATCGAAAATTTTGATTTTAAAATTTTCGGGACCATTGCAACAGCTTCATTTTCTACAAACAATCGCTAAAACTTTCACGATCACGTTCTGTCAAATAAACTGTTTCTCAATAATTATCAGCTATAAAATCTAACTAAACTACTCTTTGATATTCTAAGCGCTTTTGCACACTTTTAGGTGAAGAAAAGGATTTTACATCTCGATTCTGTAAAGAGAGTGCTATCGTTTAAGATGATACAGATGGCAAATATTAAAATTTGGGAATATTTTTTGAACTCTCCTCAACGGATTTCAATCTTAATGTTTCGTGTTTTGGAAAATTCAATATTTTATAAATTTTGAAACAATTGCAATAGCTCAATTTTCTACGAAAAATCGTTAAAAAGGAGTCGGAGGCCTTTCCGAGATTCCCGAGGGTTACAGCAGTTGAACTCTACGAACTCTGATACACTTCAGCAACTTTTCTTCAACGTGTAACTTGGACCGTAACTTCCCTTGATTCAGCTTTATCGTCACGACTAGTTTGATACAGGAAAACTTTAACAATGAGCAGTCTGTGCTTCTAACACACTCTATTGTTACGTACTACTAATGCGATGTCATTTATTTATTATTCATTTATTATTGTTAAATTGTTTTACTCGTATGATTCAATGATAGGTAGGTGAAATGTTTAACCAAAATGAAGCCTTGTTACCTAAAATGAATCTTTGTCCATGGAACAAAATGTTTAATCACTTAACTTAATTGGCAAAATAAATGTACATCATCCGTTTATCCCTATCGAATCAAATCAATGTCAACTTTGGGGTCGTTAACATTCCTCTGCATCGTCATTAGTGGACTGTTTCAACGATAATTATTAAACCTGAAGTCTGGTAGCAATACATCAGTGAATTTAGAATTATGTGATGGGATTCTAAAGTTTAATATTTCTATAAGTGACGAGGAATTCAGCGGAATTCGGCTTTGTTATTTTTTCATCGATCCAGTTTTGGCGTATCCGGTGTACGTGCGGATAGAGAGTCGGGGTACCCGACTTGTTTAGTTGAAAACATAATCGTGAGTGATATGATATCAAGTTGCATAGTTAATTAAATGAAAAGAAACGTCATTTATCGAAAGAGAATGTTACGAAGGTACTGAACAGGGAAGAAAATTATCCAGCGCGAAGGATCTACAACCCTGGAAAAATAATAAACTTCTGTTTAGTAAAGGCCAATTACACTGGAGAGACTGCAAATAAACTTCACTAATTTAAATTGATAGGTACTACACCGTTAATTTTGTTTGATTAATTGGAATCAGAACAGAGAGCTTAACAGAACTTTCTTATTCAAAACGACGTAATTTACTGAGTCGAAGAATGGCAAACGAGAGGTAAATAAATGTATAATAAATAAACCAAAACGGGTAATAACTAGCTCAGAATATTTAGTAGATGAATTGTACATAGCCCAAGGGCTGATTGTGGTTCAACTTATAAATAAGTTAAAGGTATTGCGAACCATTCATAATAGCAGAGCAAATTTTCGCGGTCGAATACTCATTAATTTTGAACAGTTTTAGAAACGGACGTCGCACAGTGCTTCGAGTATATGGTCGGGATGGACAAAATACCGTTTTCTCCGGATTCTTATAGGAAATTTGACGCTGATTACGAATATACCGTGTAATAGGGGTCCCTGAATGACCTTCATGGTCATTTACCAAAAAAACAAAAACTCTTCAAACACTTTTTTTTTTTTCCAAAACGCCATACGGAAAGCTTAAAATTAAGAACTAACTCGAAAGAAACCTTGAAGAAATTTATTTACAATACAAGAAATAAAAATCAAAGGAACAAATAAACTTTCATTATCGTAACATTAACTAAACTCATAAAAATCAATAATAAAATTCATCAAATCTACATAAAATTAATTTGAAATATAAACATCACAGCATTGTAAGCTGGAAATATAGAAACTCTTCTTAAGTAGATAGATATTTGATATTATAATTATTATGGATTAGTGCCTAGGAGCTCATGTATGTTCAAAAACTTAGTTTGATTCTGAGTAATCGGAATATGGCCAACCTGATTCCATTTCTAACTCCTCAAAAAACTTCCTCCATCGCCCGGGCCACCTAACACTGCTTTGTCAATAAATTTGATGAGGTAGTCGGGAAAAATAAGATATTTATCCAGATATGTCTGATTTTTTATTAGAAATGAGCTCCGATATCCTTTACAGGCCCCACAACTACCAGACTGAAGCCAAAACAAAATTGATCGCGCTTCTTCATGGTTATCAGCTCTAATGCGAGAACGGAATGAGATATTCCAATTCTGGCTTCACCATCATATTCAGCACTAAACAATCTTTGAAATGAGGCGTCACTCGGCAAAAAATTGAAAAATTGTTTTCCAACTATCCAATAACCTCCCTCCTCCTTCGGTAGACCAAAAAATTTTTGGATTCTTATTTGATTAAAACTTAGCATCAGGCATAAACGCTCTCCCAGTTTCACTTCGATATCTCAACAATTGTGGAGAAATATTAGGAGGGTAGAGGTTACTTCTTTTGAGGATAATGCACAGATTTTATTCTGTTTTAGCTCAAGTCGGAGCTTGACATCGCTGGTCTATCTCAGTGTTTGAGGGTGCATCTCATCTCCGTTAGGTACCTAATCATTAGATATAATGAGAACTTTGTTCGATTGATCTGGAGTCTTTGACGTCTACAAGGAAATATGATCCCTTAATTCTTTTGAGGTGTCAAGTTCCAAGGACAGTGGAAAGGGGGGAGGTATTTGACGTATTTTTTGCATAGATAAATTCAAATAGGTACAGAACTTGTAAGCACAAATACAGATACAAGATTTTGCATGAATATGGAATCAATGAAATAATGTTGAAGAATCACAAAACTACAACGAAATTAATTAATTAAATCAAAAAAAGTATATATCATTACAAACCATTCAACACTAATTGGAACTTTCGTCCATTCAGCATCATTGTACACTAGTACTATATAAATGTATAGATTGAGTAATCAAACCTCTAGTTAGAAACATGAAAATTAGCTATCATTATAAGCAAACGACACCATTCAAACAAGAAAGTTACCTACTCGCCTTAATAGGCAGGTATTGTAATGTTATGAAGCTATATACCCCCACAGGAAATTTGAATTGAGAAAACCGTTATTGAATGGTATCGAACACAGTACAATCAATTAGACAGGAAATAATACTGACTTGATGATTGAGTAAACATTGAGAAAGAAATTCCCAAATGCCATAAATGAGTAGGGTTTCTAGGATAGCTAGGAAGTAATAGAATGTTGCGAACTACCCATTAGCTGCTCTGTTCACCAGGAAATCGAGCAGATTTCTCTGATGTCTTCAACAGGTGGTGGGAGTGAAAATGTAATAACCCAAGCAATGTGCTATAGTCACTACACAATATAGTTTAACATTCTCTTTTCGAACGTTCAATTAACGGGAAATTCTAGATACTTCAAGTGCCGAGAAAATGCTCATAAATCTGAGAAGGAACGGGCTAATAAATTAACCTTCTTCCCGGTCTGGCGTCTCCTCTGACGACGTAAAACAATTAACCCCGGGGGCCCGTCTGATTTACTTACGGAAGGGAAGTAATTTCGTCCCTTGTTGTCCCGCCCACTTCAAAATTACCCGGTTAATAGAATTTGAAAGGAGGACGTTTCAGAAGATAGAAGACTCCTCTAGGGAGTCGTAGAGTGTCTTAACGGCATTTCATCAATGTCGTTGAAATTTAGTTCGAACGAGTAAATCAATATATTGGTGGTCAAAATATTATAAATACTGAAAAATCAGTCGATAAAACAGCACTTAGCAACGTACGAGGGATCGCTAAAAGATTTCAAGTAAGAAGGCGCACATGTGCAGTGGCTCGATTCTATGGAAATAATAATCCAAAGAAACAATGGAGGCCCAACTCGTCAAAACCCTGAAAATCAGTGAAATTAGGCGAACGTTGAGAAATTCCTACGCGTGTAGAAAAGATTTCAGGTTTGTATCTACGCGGAAACTAGTTCTGAGCCAAATGGGGAGGAATGAGTAATATTTTAATTCGCTCAATTAAAAGATCTGAACGAGAGATTCCCAAAAAGGTGCTATATGATAGGTATCTGACCAGAAATACGGCTCTTTGCATGATTATGTCAAGGCCCCCGCCCGCCTGGTTTTTTAAAGATCTGATCCCAGTTAAAGTTTCTGGTCTTTGTCTTGAGGAATTAAGAACAATTCGGTAAAGTTTTGAATGGCATTCAATAATGTTATTTTTCATACCCTAGGGTGGCTGATATGTTCAAATAATAGGTATGTTCGATTGTTTCTGCCTAAATTTAGAATCAACATTCCATTATTGCTTTTTTTACAGTTTTTACTCCGTGTACGTCGTCTTTGACTTGTTAGTGTTTAGGTTAATGAGTTTGATAGAATAAAAGATTAGTCGGCAGAAAAAACAATTTTCCATCGCAGAGTTTGTTCTTCGGTTTCTTAATAGATTCCGAATGGACACAGAGACAGATTTCCTAACCGTAAGTTTGCCTAATATTTCGGATGTTTTGACGTTATCCCTCAAACCCAAGGTTCATCGTATTTTAATGAAACTTTTCCTTTTGGTAATCCCGATAACGGAACGACAACCTTGGGCTCGTTAATTTAGCCGGCAACCGCACTGAGTCGCGTGGGAATAGGTCACAGATGGAGGAAGGCAAGCTGTGAGAAAAGGGGTTTCCATTCAGATAAACTATTGTTTATGAACCGCGACCTGATAAGACGTCAGGAAAGGCGATAACAATTTGCATAAAAGCAGACGAGCTGCGGGCTCTGAAGTGAGGGTTGTGGCGCCTTTTCCCGCGTTATCAAAGTAGAGTTGAAAACTTCGTGGTGGCGACGGGATCATCTCGGTTCCATTCGGACGTGATAAGGAAGGGGGTGGATGAAAACGGCCGGAGTCGAAATAGGATGTCTTTCCCCTTGTATCGGATGGTGAGCTCGGAACTGTATAGAAGAGAACGTGATACGGTGAACGGGTCCGTAAGATAAAACAGAGATTCAGTGAAAGTCCCAGTAGGACACACAGGTCCCCGTGGGACGTCGAGGTCGCGTATTGGATGTCACCGACACGGCACCCCTCCCTGGACCCATCCCCTTTCATCTTATTCTTTATTTGGGAGTGAAGCAATCTGGGACAAGGCCCAGTTTCTTTTGAACTCCGAAATATTGACATCGGCCACCTAGAATGATAGCAATAACAATAAAGTTGACCGTTGACCACAAAATTGTTCGACAATAATTATTGTTAAGACGCTCAACTGCAATCAAACACAAAACGTCTACAATGAGTAACACAAATTGAATCATCTCATAAACTCGCACTTCTCAGGGGAAAATTATAACTACGCAGGAATCAGAAATGACAGGTTGGAATAGACAGCACTAGAGTAAGAATGGCTCTTATCATTTGTTTTTTTATTATATATTTATAGATAAAATATTGTTGATTTTATATATTTATCAATATAATGTTGATTTATGTTTATTTCTATTCCGATATTTTTTTGTTGATTTAGTTCATGCTTGGCTGAGACAAATCGTTCACATTTTCATTTTGCTATAATATCACCCAAAAGATTAATTGAAGTAGGTCTAGCTATACTATTAATTATTAAAATAAATCAAAATGAACACGCATTAGGTATAATAGTCAATAAACCCTTATTTTTACATAATCTTCGAACCGTCGAAATTGCATTCATGAAAATGTGGACAGGATACCTATATAAGGAGGTATTGAGAACAGAATCAAGCAAAAAAGTCCGACCAATAGGTACTTAACTTAATTGAAATAATGAACGGCACTTAACTTTGTCTGTTACTTCATTACCTACTATTTACTATTTGAATCATGCATTCATTCTGAATATACGCAAAACAGTAACTGTATCTCATTCAAACACATCACTGTTGCTTTGTTGGCGTAATTTCTGAAATACAAAACATGCATAGCATCACACCTCCCAATTCATGGATATCAATAATAAATCACCACGCCTGGTCTATTCATAGTGTTCTTTCAGCCATTGCTAATCTCTAAAGACCACCAGAGGATTTTTCGATTTTTTTTTTTTTTTTTTTTCTGAAGGGAGTCACTTGCGAGTAGGTTGACATTGTACATATTCATTGGGAGATTGACAACATGAAGAGCGAACGAACCTTTTTATCCGCATCAATATTTGAATGAAGCGTTGATGCTGTGTTGATGCGACAATCATTAAAAACTTTTTTTTTGTGACGGGCAAATCTTTGAAATCCACATGCCATATCCAAAATTTTCATCTAAGGCAAAAGAAATTCCAGAACCTCTTTGCCAGGCGAGTAGCATCACCACATAAGCTAGTTTCTTTTTCATGTGCCAAGGAGTAGGTTTTAACTTACATGTTTTTACTTATTTGTTTTTAGTATGTACACACGATGGCCTTCACAAGACCCTGATGTAAAATTATTCCAAAAAAATATGGCCGCTATTGTAAAACGATGAATTTTAATAAGCAAAGTTTAGAGCAGCTATAAATATATTTTAAATGCAATGAAAGAAAGTAGTCAGGAACGATTCTCATTAGCAAACTAAGTACGTCAAAACTTCAAGGTAATATACATTGTGAACGGTAAATTAGTATAGATAAGGGATAGTGAAGGACACGGAACCCAAAGAAAAAAAATCGTTGAAACCGGCGCGGCGGTGGGATCATCGTGTAATATTAAGTTCTTACGATAAAATACAGTTTTATTCGTTGTTTTCTCAATTTTTATTCTTTTCATCAGCATTGTTCCGATCCTCCCGTATTTAGGGTTACGTTTGGAGGAAAAAAATGTAATTCATGTTTTTTTAAAATTTCAGGTAGTAAAACTTTTAGACTTGAAAGCAATAATTTTTAAGACCGCTTTTTGGGCTATTTTCAGTGGCTTTGTGATATATGGCGATGCCCCTCCCCATGCCAAGATGCCAAAACTCATTATGCTCTGGACCAAAGACTTATATAGAATGAGCGGAAACTTAGAGTGTACCACATTCCTCAACTTATAAAATATATAATTAAATTTCTCAACTCGTTTGGTTAGTGAGGCTATGTGTGTTCCACCTTAGATCTTCATTTGTAATTACACCCAAATTCCTAGCATTAGGACTTTAATCCATCAACCACTTTTTCATCCATCATCTTCTTGGCTGCTCGAATTTCTTCATTTGCCGATATCTTTTGTCTAATGATGTACAAAGCCGAATGAAAAGCCTTCGTCGTACAGACACCGTGACCACGCCTAAGGGCGATGGTTGAACACCGTTTGATCGAACTATTTTTCTCACATACAATTGAGTAAGCATGAGAAACAGCGATTTTCGAGTGTGAAATTTCATCAAGATTTGCAAACAGCTAGGTGGTCTTTACAATCGCTATCGTTCTGATAAAAATAATGTAAATAAGTTCTGATTTTCAAAACCTAACGGCCTAAAACGATTTCAGGCTCCTGCTTTTCTCATGACGTTTTAGCGAGTAATAATGTCAGAGCTAGCCCCATCTTCATATTGGCCGATGCTATCACAATGAATCACAAGCACTCTCCAACTTGCACTGAAGCGGTCGCATTATTCTGCCATCAGCCGTCGCTCTTGACGTTCAAAACCTCATCATTCCATCGGTGTTATTTAAAGGCCAACTATGGTAAAACCCAATTAAATCTATTAGTATCTGAAATAAGTAGGACAATTTCCATATGTCTACATTAATTTATGGAGTACCTGAGTTCGTGTGAAGAGTTATTCCGTAGAAGTCTTGGAATAAAATTGATCTATTTGGGATCGAGCAGCACTATTCCATTCTGTTAGCGTTTCAAATTATATTATTTTTGATTTCGGTTTTTAAATTTTAGAACTTCAGTAGTATAACATATAATTATGGAATTGTTGTGAACGGAGCTATTGTTACCTTCACTTCAAAGCCGATGGGTTCTTAGAGGATTACCAATAGGCATGTCTACAAAACTATCATTTTATTAGACTAGGATGAAATTTTCAAGAACAATGACAGATATTTTACGCTCGTGCTTGCACGGTTGCGCGGAATATAAACCTTCGTTGGATAACAGAAGCAAAACTTCTGACCGACAAAATCGGCTGAACATTAGGGAGGAATGAGAGAATTTCAAGTTAAAATAAGTTGCAAATCGACTAGTTTTGATTAGAATAGGGTAAAACTCGTAAGGGAAAATCCAGGACCTAACCCGCAGAATCCATGGAATTTTCTCCAAAATCAAACGAAAATTCAGATCAACAGATCAACAAGAGAACAAAGATCGGAAAATTCTAAAACACCAGTTACGAGTAGAAAATTAGTTTTGGAGACAACCATTTATCGACTTCAAAACCGGTTACATTGGAAAATTAGTAAGTATGTATAAATCAAAAACGAAAAAATTAATTTTGGAGACTAGTGAGCAAAAGTTATTTAGTTAATATCTTTCAATGCAGTAACTTTATTTTATTTTATCAAACAAAAATGTTGAAGGATGCGAGAATGCTAATATATATGTTATGGGTGATGTTTAAGGCAAGATAATCATATAGTGTACCATAATTTGCCGACCCCAGAGCAAGGTACCGTTAGAGGTTTCCTAACCAGCTTGGGATTTCATACCTTCTTTGCATTAATGTGCAACAGGTGCTGCAAATATGAGAGGTTTAGAGTGTTTTTGAAGACAATCCAAGATGACAAGGAAGAAAATAATTTTCATTGGCCTCCCAAATTAGCAATTTTAAGAAAACACTGTCGAGAGAGTGGCAGCCCCAAACCTCGTGACGGGTTTCATAGCCTGCATAAACAAACACGCAAAGCGAAAAGAAATTTTTCCGCGAAACGTGCGCAGCACATGGGGGAAGGCACTCGTTCGAATAAATAACGAGAGTCGTTAAGAAAGTCTGAACGGGGCGTCAGTCGTTAGTGTAAAAACGCCACGTGATGAAAAGGCAGAAAAAGACTTTTACTTGGGGGATTTTCAATATTCATAAATCGCCTAAGTGTGACAGAGGCGAAGCTTTCCACGCGTATTTTCGTCAACTAACGAGCGGAAATTTCAGCGCTACCTCCGCGAACGCGCAAGCCGTGAAGCCCGGCGAAGCGGTGGAGCGCATATTTTTGGCAGGAAAAGCCAGGAAACTCTTTATAATAATTGACTTTCCCTAGAGTCATGAATCGTGAAATATGATAACGTATTCAACAAAGTTATGTATGAGACTACCTATCGTCAAAACTCCTAAATAAACGATCCAACCATGTGAAAGGAAATACTGATATTTCATCCGGAGTTATGAATAATAAATAGTGAAATGTAGGTGTGTTATGTATGGGTATAATTTTAATTTCTCCTTTTCGGTAACAAAGATGATGAAAGCTTCCTGAATGAATTCGGTTCAGTTTAGTCTTGTCATTTTTAAATTCATGGAATGTGCATGTTAGTCTTGAACTCGTATTGGAATCTTGAAAGGTAGTTTGGCAAGGTCTTGGACTTTGATTTAAAAAATAATAATAAAAATTGATACGAAACTATTTATGATTTATTGATGATATACAAATAAAACAAGATTAGAAAGGCCTTTTATTTGTAAAGTTTCGATATACTTTAAACTGTCCGCATAAAGTACCTAAAATCGAAAAAAAAATAATAGCAAAATAAAAAAAAAAATGTATAAATAAATATATAACCGAGTAAAACATACTAGGTAATCAGTAAATATTTCGTACAATGCCATGAATTTTTGTTGAATTCATGATCATTACAGAACGATTTTGCCAACATTAGATTGGCCTTCCCTAAAAATTTTCCATGTTTTAAGATTTAAGAAATGAACAGTTCAAACAATTATTCATAAAAATATACGGAGGGGGAGGGGGGATGTAACCTTAGTTCGATGTGAAAACTCATTCACAGTGGAGAAACACTGTCATCTTTACCTTGGAGAACTTTTCCAGGTGGAATAATTCTCCAGGTGTTCTGGAAGGCAGTTAGATCTTTTCCATTCCAGTGAACTTTCTTACTACCTCCATAGCTGGTCAAAAGTTTACAGGACGAGGTTAAGTGTATATTTACTTTGAGATTTTGGTGTTTCCTCGTCCTATATCATTCTGATATTCAGAGATTTATATTCTTTTAATCATTCATGCATTGAATATAAATTTAATCGATGAGTATAGAGGTCCTAGAGAGAGAGTATAGAGATCCTAATGTTTAAGTGAAAAAATAATAGTTAACCTCAATAAGAGTTAACCCCTCGCGGTTCCGGCGGTAATGCCTGAAACTAAGAAGGTAATCTTGGTAAGTTTACTACTGTTGTTTTGCCTGTTGATGGAAAGTTATTCCAGTGGAAAACTAGTCCACTGTGGATTATACATCGAAAAGTTACAGACCCCCCCCCCAGGTTGGATTTTCCATCGTACACTATGTGATATTCGTCGAGATCCGTTATTATGCAACTAACTTGCACTGGTAAAACTTGCAGTTTTAATTTCTAAAATTAACACAAAACAACTGGTAGAACGACACGATTTATAACACAAAAGTTTATTATTTCCAAATTAAATATCCGATCGTGTTTGCGATCTTATTTTTTAAACAATTGTCTCTTGTGCAGCGTAGGATGTCCACGTACGATGTTCAAAGTACTTAGTCACATGTGAATCATTGAAGTGAATGATACCTATCAACATCAAACAAAATAAGTCGATACTTTTATTTTTTTGAATGTTTGTAAGTTGTTTGTTGGTGAAGATAACTTTTCTCTTATTCATTTGCGAAATGATTGTATCCTGATTTCAACCCTCAAACCCTTAGGGTTTGTTGAGAAATCTACAGTAACCATTCAACTCCCCACATGTTTGTTGACCAAATGATTTGCGTTTAATAATAAAAGTTTATAAATGTTTTGTTCGTTCGAGAAAAACAACACGAGTATTTTTTCTGTCGTAGAAAATAATTATAAATAAGTAAAAAGGCACCATCCAGTTTAAAATACTATATATCCCCAACAAATTTTTGGTACCCCTGGTGGGACACATAAGTACGCACAAAGTAAGAAACTGGAACTGGAATGGAAGGCCTAATGAGAAGAAGGGATATTCTTCGATCGATGGTGATGGACTCAATAAGGAACGTGGAAGAAGCCATAGAGCGAGGCGATGGACCAACCGTTCATCGAAATTTCGGAGTACTAAGAGGGCAGGCAGAAAGAATGACAGAACTTGACAATGATATCACAACGAGAATAACAGAAGGGACGACATCAATGACATCTGAAGAAATGGACAAAGAGCTGCGGGATATAGAGGTGGCATATAGTAGTGTGCTGGATGTGAGGGTACAGTACGATTTATACATACAAAGTACAGCACCACAAGTGAGTGATAATGTAATAAATGATACAAGGCAGAAGAGGAATTTGAAACTTCCGAAAATAGAATTGAAAAAGTTTGACGGCAATATTAAAAATTGGTTGGCATTTTGGTCTCAATTTTCAAAGTTAGATGAGGATGACAGCTTGTCAGCTGTTGACAAGTTTGCCTACTTGCGTGAGGCAATGGTTACAGATTCCCCTGCTGCTGATCTAGTGAATAGTTACGTACCCTCAGAGCAAAGTTATCCTAAAGTAGTACAACATTTAAAAGCTAGATTCGCTAGAGATGGGTTACTGATTGAAACATACATGCGTGAGCTATTATCACTTGTCCTTCAAAATCAGAACGGGCAAAGCTTAGCGATAAGACCACTTTTCGATAAACTTGAAACTCAATTGAGAGCATTAGAATCGCTAGGAATATCATCAAATAAGTTTGCAGCAATGCTGAAACCATTAGTTGAGTCGGCACTTCCGGAAGAGATTCTTAGGGCGTGGGAAAGATCGCGAGCAACCCTTAAAATAGAAGAGGATCATCCGAATCGGGAAGGGGAAGAATTAGATGCACTCCTGAGATTTCTGCGAGCTGAAGTAGAGGGCGAGCAACGAATATTGTTAGCAAAAACGGCTTTCGGTGAATCCAAAATGCGAGAGGTACCTTACACAGCTTCGGCTCTTCATTCTGGTCATGGGGCGAAAAGGGATAACAGACCGGGGGGCGGTAGCTCTTATATCAAACCAGGGAGTAGTTCTTATTCTGAACGTACAAGCTTTCAAACAGACAGAAAGAGAGTCGGTAAAGAAAATAGCTGTGTGTGGTGTGAGCGCAACACGCATCATTCGTCAGAATGTTGCAAGGCACGAAGCTGGCTCCTGAGTGAAAGGAGAGATTGGATAAAGAAAAAGGGAGCATGCTTCGTATGCCTCAAGACAGGCGGACACACAGCATTGAATTGCAAAGCACTTGTTCAGTGTATGTTGTGTTCAGGTCGTCATTACACAATCTTGTGCTCCAAATTTGTTATAGCGAGAAATCAAAAGACCTCTACTTCGACACCAGCAGCTACAGGGCTGTTACAGCTAGAAAAGGATAGTGGAAATGATAGTTCAGCAGTCTTGCTATCATATGAGACAGGTCCTACTTTATTACAGACACTAAAAGTCACCATAAAAACGAGAAGGAAAGATAAAGTAGTCAGGGTTTTGCTAGATTCAGGCTCACAAAGGAGCTACATGACAAAAGAGTTAGCAAAGGAACTAAATCTTGATCCTGTGGGAGAAGAAAATTTGAGCCATAGTCTGTTCGGAGGGACAGAAACTAAAGTTAGATTCCATAAGAAGTATAGAATTTCTCTACAAGGTCTTTATAATTCAACCCAGTTCATATGTACAGTACTAGATCAAGATAAAATATGTAATTACGTGCCCAGATTAGCGAATAAGAAACTAATTGACCGTTTAAGACGAGCGAATATAATTTTGTCTGATGTTGGCCCAGACCCTCCTTTTATTGATATACTTCTCGGAGCTGATGTTATAGGAAGCTTGATGACCGGCATAACAATGAATTTGGATAATAATCTATTAGCTACTGAAACGTCTTTAGGTTGGACAATAATGGGCCCAACATACAAAAATGCAGCTGTAAATCAAACCTTGATAGGTTTGGCTAATCTCACATTTGAGTTACAGGATCTATGGCGTTTAGAAACACTTGGAATAAATGATATAAACGAAATAGATAAAGAGACTATGAGGAAAGAAGAGGCGGCTTGTCTACTCAAAATACACATAAATGAAGAGGGTCGATATGAAGTTGCATTGCCTTGGAAGGATCATAACCCAGGTCTAGTATGTAACAGATTAGCAGCGGAAAAGAGATTGTTGTCAACAACCAGGAATTTATTACAAGGAAGTAAGTTCCTAGAATATGATAAAGTTTTTAAGGAGTGGATCAATTTGGACATCATAGAAAGAGTACCAGACGTGGAGGATAAGCACGAAGGTTTTTATTTACCGCACAGAGCAGTAATTAAGGAGTCTAGTGAAACGACTAAAATTCGACCGGTTTTTGATGCATCAGCTAAAGACTATAATGGTGTTACGTTAAATTCACAACTTAATAAAGGGCCTAATTTAATTGAGGACATACTGAAACTTATATTTCAATTTCGTAGAGGAGCTATAGGCGTTACAGCTGACATTGCCAAAGCCTTCTTACAAATAAGTATCTTGCCGGAACACCGAAAATTTTTAAAATTCTTGTGGTGGGAGAATGAAAATAGGACTAGAATGATTGAGTATAGACATAAGAGGGTTGTTTTTGGAGTCACATCGAGTCCCTTCCTTCTGAACGCGACCATTGAGTATCATATCAAAAATTCTCCTAATGAATTCAAGGAAGTGGCTCAACAACTTCAAGGAACATTTTATATGGATAATGTTGTGACAAGTTTAAATAATAAGGAAGAACTCGTGAAATTCATAGACCAATCGAAAAGGCTCATGGAGCTGGGAAAATTCGAGTTAAGACAATGGGCAAGCGGTCCAATATTGATCGGTTCTACAAATTGTGAACCTTTGTCGATTTTAGGTGTTCATTGGGATCGAGTGAATGATGAGTTATTCATTAACCGTAATCCAACCACTGATCTAGGAGGTACTACGCGAAGAACATTATTGTCGATGATACATTCGTATTTTGATCCACTGGGTTTAATCTGTCCCTATACCTTGTGGCCTAGAAGAATGTTACAGGAAGCTTGGTCGACAAATGGTAACTGGGATGATAGTTTGGTACCAGCTTTAGAAAAGAAAGTAACCTCTTGGGTTCAAGGGGCAGAATTGATTCCACAGTGTAGGATAAGAAGGAGACTTACTACTGAAAACTGGAAACTAGCAAGGGTGAGTCTACATGTTTTTTGTGATGCGAGTCAGTTTGCATTTGCAGCTTGCATTTTCGTGAGAGAGGTGGTTAAGGATTCCGTACAAATACAGTTTCTACAGGCTAAGGCTAGAATTGCACCTAAGAAGCAAGCTTTATCTATCCCTAGGTTGGAGCTTATGGCAGCACTAATAGGAGTCAGAATGTGTCGCAATGCTCAACAAGCGTTAGGGTTTTCACATGTTACTACCTTTTTTTGGAGCGATTCGAGGGTAGTATTGCATTGGATAAAAGGAGCTGGGGATTGGTCGGTGTTTGTTAGAAATCGATGTGCGGAGATCAATAGATTGACAAATCCAAACCAATGGTTTCACGTTCCTGGGGCAATGAATCCAGCGGATTTGCCCTCCAGAGGTTGCACAGCAAGAGTTTTGTTGGAGTCGAGATGGTGGGAAGGTCCAAAATGGCTAATGAGGGAAGAGGAGTGGCCGAAGGAGAAGGTAGAGCTTGGCGAGGAAGAACAAAATGAGGTCATTAAGGAAGCCTGTAAGGGAAAAGCTAATGTTTTGGTAGAAGTGTGTCAAAGAAGAGAGTATGGATTACCGGTTTTTTCAAAATTCGTCAGAATCGTCACGACAGTTGTAAGAATGATAAGGTGGAAAACTCATAGGAAAGGAACAAGAACCGAGCTGTTCACAAGTGAGGAGTTGAGGAAGGCAGAAAAACGAATTTTCCGAGTAGTTCAGAATGTTAGTGTGGGAGGAGGAAAGAAATTTACAAAAGAATTGGAAACGTTTTGGGACGCAGACGGATTACTCAGGCTGAAAACAAGGCTATCGTTCAGTGAAGAGCCAGAAGATTTTAAAAATCCTGTTTTACTACCTGGGGGAAGTAGCGTAATTCAGGCATTTGTTCGAGAGCAGCATTTTGCGCTCAACCATGCGGGAGTTCGGACAATGATGTCAATATTACGGGAAAGATTTTGGATCACTGATATACGCAGAGTGCTCAAGCGAGTTATCCGGAGCTGCAAGGAATGTAAAAGGCAAAGTGCTAAACCAATAGAGACCCCCTTTGCACCATTACCTAGAGACAGAGTACGACAGTCAGCAGTTTTTGAGATATCAGGGATTGACTATGCAGGACCTCTGTATTTGAAAGGAGGTGGAAAAGCTTGGATAGTGCTTTTTACGTGTGCTGTGTATCGGGCGGTGCACTTGGAAGCAGTGACTAGTCTATCTACTGAAGGTTTTTTCGAAGCATTGAGGCGATTTATTGCACGCCGAGGACGACCGTCCGTGATATACACTGATAACGGGACGCAGTTTTCAGGCGCAAGTAATGCACTGAATAAAATCGAATGGGAAACGGTGATAACTAGGGCAGCTGTGAGAGCCATTAAATGGAATTTTATTCCTCCAGCCGCACCATGGTGGGGTGGTTTTTGGGAGAGGATGGTCAGGATGGTGAAACAACTGCTGAGACGCAACTTAGGAAGAGCTAACGTGACCTACGAAGAGGCTGTAACAATTCTGTGTGACGTGGAAGCTACAGTTAATGCTAGGCCACTAACTTACGTAGTAGGAGATGAGACAAGGCCGCTCACCCCAACTTTATTCATACAGGGAGTTCAGGCTGCAGGTGTTCAAGATTTGGACCAACTTTTGAAACACAGTTTGAATAGTCGCCTGAAATATCTTCTGAAACTGAGAGAGGGACTGAGGGAAAGATTCAGAAATGAATATCTGGCCTTGCTAATAAATCGTGGGAATCGCCGGCCTATAGAAATAAAATCAGGAGATGTAGTGTTAGTAGGAGCTGAGGGCAAGAAGCGTCAAGATTGGCCTTTGGGACTGGTGCTTGAAGTAAAACCTGGTGCGGATGGGCATGGTCGGGTCGCGAAACTGCGGGTGATGGGGGGACGAGAAATTGTTCGTCCCATTCATGGTCTGATTCCTATGGAGGTGGATGCAGAAGGAGAGACATGGCCAGGGAATGATGGAACAGGAGACATCAAGGAGACCCAGAAGTCCACCGAAGCTCAAGTCCAGACAACTAGGATAGGAAGAAGGGTTCAGAAGCCAGTACGATTCCAGTCGTGAATTTTTGGGGGGGGACTGTTGAGAAATCTACAGTAACCATTCAACTCCCCACATGTTTGTTGACCAAATGATTTGCGTTTAATAATAAAAGTTTATAAATGTTTTGTTCGTTCGAGAAAAACAACACGAGTATTTTTTCTGTCGTAGAAAATAATTATAAATAAGTAAAAAGGCACCATCCAGTTTAAAATACTATATATCCCCAACAGGGTTGATTGATTTCAGAGACTCTCAAATTTCAGAGACATCTTCGGTCGATGGGTGATTTTTTTTCTTTTTCCCTACTTTTGTAAAATTTAGTCTAGTAGTTCGCGAGAAGAGCAATGACCGGCGTACTGCGGTCGTTTCTCCCATACACTGAATAACTCGAAACGTATGAGGCCGGTTAAAAAGATTCATTTTATAAAATAATGAACCGAAAACGAAAAGACTGCAGATCAAGCTAATTCGTAGTTCACCTTTGCTTTTCAATACGTTGTGAAAATACCTGGTTTGCTATAAAAGGCAGAAGCTCCTTTTTGCGTATTTTAAATCATGACCGCCTTCATCCAGAGCGCACTGATAATATAGGCATAACATTAAAGAAGAACAACTCCATTATAGATTCAAGTTGACATGAGCTTCGAATAGTCGGTTTTTCAATTCACGATCCATAACAATGGGGGGTGGAATAGAGGTTGTTCCACGAACTTGAACAAGTCACCTACACCGGAATAGGTTCACGAGGCGAAGCATTTCGAATAACATTAAAATCGACCCTCCGTTCATTGATATGGATTCCTCATAGCGGACACGTTCTCTAATACGGTTTCCTGGTTCTTTTACAAGGGTGTTGAACGTAGGTCCGGCGCTGGTTTTTTGCGGGGTGAGAGGGCGAGGGCGCGTGTAGTTGGAATACGTAATACCAGGACCTTTTGCTCCCTTCGCTTTCCGCCCTTTTCGTTTCCAATGGAACTTTTGGATTATCGGATATTACGCATTTTTATTGGCCGGGAGGGGTTTAGAACAGAAACTCGATTAATACACAAGTTACCTAATGAGGATATTTGAATTGCTGACATACGAGGATAGAAGATGTCTAGACATGACTTTCCTATAAAAAAGTTGAAGATAGCGGAGTTTGTTTCTCCATCACTGGAGTATTTAATTGGAAGAATAAGCAATAAGTTCTCCAGTTTTTATAACAAATGTTAACATGTAACAGTTTTTGCCATCATAATCTGAGGTATGACGTGGTTGTCTGAATAATTGTTTACGTACAGGTGATCCTTCTCAGTTAATTTTGTAAACATGATTGCAACCACTATTAGACTGGAAAGAAACTTGGAAGTTGAAATTTGATAGGAAGACTCTCATGGACATGAAGAGACAAATTAAATGATGGGCTCTTGCCTAATCAGCTGAGTGACCTAAATTCTCTCCTGTTCTCCCAAGAATAAATTTGTACTTTCTTCCATCATCCTAGTATTTTTTTATTAATTGTATTTCTGCAGATTAAATACCTACTATTGTTGATGATGCTACAGGTTTAACATGAAAAAGCATTTTTTGGGGAGAGAGGGAGTTGTGCCTTAGAATTTTGACGTTCTTTTTATGATCAAGTTATCATGCAGGTTTGTCTGTGTAGGCCCAAGTCATGCCCATGTTCCAAATTCCAAAGTTCCGGAGTCCAAAATGCTTGTGCTTAACATAATGGATGAAATCTATACTAAGTTGAAGCAAATTTTCGTTGAAAATTAAGCTATTGCAATGGTTTAAAACATTTTTGAGCACAATAAATCGGTCCAATTGTAAAAAATGTGCTTGAAAAACATCACTAAAAAAAAGCGAGAAACGGCTGAGAATAATTAAATTTATAATTTTAGCATAATATTACTTAAACGAACATTTAAAAATGTAAGCAAAAGAGTATGCTGAAAAATGTGCTTAATATCCATTTATATGTGCTTAAAAAATCGATAAAAACTGCAAAAATCTGGGAATTCAAAATCTTTGTTGAATAACGGATCATTATTGAGAACAAGTTTTTTGTTTGCCATAACATGTATAGTTAAACATTTCTTTGCACTCAAAGTGCTCAAATTTCAAAACAGTTTAACATAAAAATAAAAGATAATTTTAGAAAATTCGCTTATAAGATCATGTCGCATGATTAGAACTTTTCAAGTATAGAATAAGAACAGACAATGAATAGGTTGTAGTTTTTTAAGTTACCAAAAACGAGCACCAGAAGAAGTGATTCTTTACAAAATTTGTATTTTAGCATGTAGTGTAAAAACTATAACTTAAGACAAATATTCTAGGCATAAAACATAGGAACCAATGTTGTTCATCAACTTAAAAACTGGAATGGTCTATTCCTACGATGTTAAGCATAAAATTAAAACATACAATATTGGGACGTCTAGCGTTTACAATGCGTATCAAGCCATACATTTTAACTTACCGAAACATGAACCAGAAGAAGAAGTTTTTGGTAAGTAACGTACGCAGATGTAAGTTTTTATGATGTAAAAAAGCTATTACTTTCAAGACAAATATTTTGTACATTAGGCATAGGTACAAATGTTGTCCAACAACAACTATAAAACATAGTAGGTTCCATTAGAACCGTACATCTAGGACTCATGTTGTTATAGGCATGACTAGGGCCTACAGCAAGATGTCGAAACACCGCCAATAAAAAACTCTATCAAGATTGGAAAACGTGGTACTTATCATCCTCTATAAAGTTTAGCAAAGAGCTGCCGATGCGTCTGATTTTCTTCGATAGATAGGGACTTTCGAATTCCCTCCAGATCTATACATTCAAATCATGAGGACCGCGAACCTTTGCGGACAATGTCGCTGAATTTATTCGCAGAGATCGCTCATTGGGGGATCCTTAGTTCATTTCAACTCAGGAAATAACTTCTGATAAGATGAACTTTCAGGATCAATTTATAAGTCGAAATCAAAATGTTGTATTTCAAATCAAACTATTTTCATTTCAAATTAAATCTTCCAAGAGTTCAGCTAAAATTACTATTTCAATACTGAATTGTGAACCCTGTTACTTAGCTGTTTGATCAACAGAAGCGTGTGAACAAGCGGAAATGTCTGGTTCCCACAGCCTAATTACTCAAATTCGCTCTAAATTAGAGGGTTGTTGATAGATGGGCACACTGGTATTAAACAATATGGCTTTCATTGAGATTGGATCATCATTGCACATGCGCGAACTGTACAATTACTTCTTCAGAGGGAAAACGCCAAAACTATTCGTCGTAATTTAATGATATTTTCTATAATTGTTTGGGCTATAGTTTTTAGAAAGTTAGAAGGTTCAATAAGTGTGCCTCCTGATATTGTTTTCTATAAATTACAATATAGTATATTCAACACACATTTCGTATAAGTCACTTTATTACAGTCAGATGTGAGAGATGGAGGGGGGGCAGCTTGGCCGCAAAAAAATACACGGAAATCTTGTTTTCACGTTCTCTGACACTGACAAGATTCTTGAATGTCTGACATCAGGATGTTTGGTTAAGACATTATTATTTAGCGATGAAATGAATTATAATAGTAGACAAGTAAAGTAGTAAAGTAAACAACCATTGCAGGTTGGGGCTTTTCGTCCGACTGCTTGGGGCGTCGCGAACGTCATCGACTGTCCTCCAAATGGGGGATCAGAATTCTAATAGTAGAAACATTACGCTAATAACGTCTGATTATTGGGAACAGCTGACTTTTTTTCTCCCCTTAAGGAAGACGATGTTTTCAGGTAATCCGAATGCCGTGCAACATGCAGTATAATATTTATAATGCATTCACAATCCTCGTTTAGGGCAGATCTGAAAAAGTAGAAAAAACCACGATGTATCTTCAACAATCCGGCCTTCATTCTTTCATTTAAAAGCTGGAGACTACCTACATAACTCTTACACATATTGTCCACCTTTGATACAGCCTTTGATCTCATGCAGAAATTTTCCCCAATATTCTGCCCAAAATAATTTTGAGACTTGCACCCCTCCCCCTCCAGCTAATTTTCTTATTTCAAGGGTCTGAGCTCAAATCTAAAACGCAGCTTTACGAACGAAGGACCAAATGTTGTATATCTGTTTCTAAGTTGATTGGAATGGTGAAGAGCAACCGACTCCCATTTAAAAACGTCTGTAAGCTGTGTGGGCTCCCTTCACTCATCCCTCGCTAAATAATAATCAAACTTATTTGGATTATAAGACATTGCAGTTATTTGGAGGTATCCAGTCTTATCCAAACAGTTTTCTTTCTTCTTCTTCTTTACGCAAACGTAAGTTGAAATTAATGTTGACCAACGTTATATGACGTCTAGAAGAACTCACGCGCTTATACCTCTTATAAGGAATATTTCTCTTGGTTACCTACACATATTTGATCCTTTACTGCCAACGTTCTTGACAAAATTTTAGTTAGAACCCTTCTTTTGCTATGTGCGTTTGGTATTCAAACAAGATTTAAGAAGAGGCAACTACGTATGAAATCGTGAAGCAAAACAATACATTTCACTCCGAGAAAGTTGACACAGCAAACTCCATGAAGGAGATTCCGATTAAGTTACGTCGTGAAGGGCTTTGAAAATGGTAACCGTGTAGCGCGACGGAGACCGAACACTAGAAAGTTGGTTAGCATAAAAGCATTATACCTACTGAGGGGACCCCCACGCCGTTGTATGGCATACGGGGGTTGAAAAGGTGGAAGGCCGCAACTCTTGAAGGAATGTATTCACGGGCGTTCCTTTATAATGGATATTTCGTAAGCCGATTCCGTGTTTTCTGGGGATGACGGGGAAGAGAATCTCATTTGAAAACTTGAAACTAACGTGAAACGTTGATGGAATAATAAATTACCCGGCGGATCCTGCTCAACATGCATTCATCGTACGGTATTTATGTGAGGTGAACTAGAATGAGGCATAATTTGACATCTCTCTCAATTGTTTTTTAAAGACTTGATCACACTAAATGTGAAGTAAGGCATCTTGAAAATGCTACAAATGGATATGCGAAGATTTATCATTTTTCTAGGAGAATAATCAACCACAGAGATCAGTATTCTTTAATAGTCTTTTTAACCTATACATTTCACAATCTGGTTTCATTCTACTGAAGTAGCAGTTACGTACACCGACTATCTATCAGCTATCAGCTAAATTCTGAAAATAGTTTTGCTGTTTATTCACATTTCCGACCCATAAGCTACTGAGGGTGCGACCTATAGGCAGTATTAAGAGGTGTGTAACTCAGTTAGTCTCATCCAAAATTCGGTTGACGGAAAACCATCCTCGCAACCGACGCAAAACGGTTCTAATTTAACTTGCAAGCCACATTGATACTACAAAAGATGCCGAGATATCCGGGCCATTGTAGGATATATCAATTTTTAGTCCATAAGGTTTCTATCCAGTAGTTAAGAAGAAAATCAATGCCCCCGTTTTCTTAGACAAATTGGTAAAATTCAAAAAGCAAAAAAAGCCACAGTTCCTTTGAGCCTGACGGCTAAAATTAAAAAACATGAATATGCTTTAGCCGTACACGACTCACTCCTCGTCGATTCTCTGAACCCGACCCCCCATCGGCCTCTGAACTCTGTTTATCATTCAAAACAAAAAAATGTTTTAGCTCCTCGCTCTCACTTTATTATAGAAATGATCACGACCATTGAGCTCTTGTGAGATGATGATCTCCTAATAGAAACTCGCGAGTAAACATTCACTTTATTATAGAAATGATCACGACGATTGAGCTCTTGTGAGATGATGATCTCCTAATAGAAACTCGCGAGTAAACATTCACTTTATTATAGAAAGAGGCTAAAGAGGCTACATACGGAATTACAGCTTCCTATAGTGTAAAGTATAGAAATTACCTATTAAAATAATTTAACCACCGCTTCACAAATCTAACCGTTCTCGCAATATTCGGATCACCTGCTATGAATCACATAATCGAAACACCAGCTCAATGAAATCATCAGAAATTAACAAGCGGTTGCAATCATGTTCACAATATCAATAATTGAGAATGATCACCTGTGTGTAAACAATTATACCCATATATTTATGATAACCATATAATTATGGTTATATTTATAACCATGCTCATAACTCAGCTTGTTGGCCACGCACTTCGCAGTAGTTGATATAGTATGGTTGGATAAATCGAGAGCTTTCGAACGAATGGTCAACGAATTTTGTGGGATGAAAAACGACGAAGTATCATATCCCTAGCAACGACTCGGTTGTAAGCGGAAATCATCACAATTATTGGCGCTACTTTCGTTGCACTCTCGTGGGACATTTTTCGGTAGTTAGGTCACGGCTACAGCATATTCATGCTAAAAGAACTTCAAAATTAGTTCCCATCAGCACAAAGATTGCAAAAGAACCCCTTCGATACAACGTCCCCACGACAATCAATTCATTAGGCGTCAAGATGACAACGAAAAGCCTGACTCTCACAAAGGTAGATCTGGCGAATGCTGACCAGGAGGACAGTTGGATTTGGAATAATTTCATTCCAGCTTGCATGGGAGGGGTTCTAAGATCATTTAGGTGTACACTTTGTATAAAACAACAAGCCGGTTACACGGCGAGAACAGCAAAGGCTATTATGTTAAATCCGGATGTTCATAATTATTATGAGTAGGCACCTACTACCTATCACATAGCTATCACACGTCAGTTCAATTAATTCAGTATCACAACATCGCCACAAAGTACAGAGGAACTTGCGATATCGCTGTATATTGTTTAAGCGTGATTGATGGGAAACATGATATTCCCACCAAACCAAACAAAGGCGTCATTAAGGGCCGTTTCGTTCATGGTGAAGAAGGCCGTCCAGAAGATCTGTAACGAATTTTCTGGTCAGATATGCACTCGTCTTGCATGAATACCAGTAAAAAACTGCAGACAAAATGTCAATATACTAATCTATCTACTATAATATACCAAAATCTACTATGATCCCAATGTCAGAAAGAGTTTTTTGTTTTCGAAATAAGTACATCGAGAACCAGAAAATCGAATGTTTTGCAAAAGTAATAAATGCAGAATGTTCAAATTAACTCAGTCCGGATCTGTAACTTTGACGGGCACCCAGGTGACAGAACCAGTCATCGTTAGTTGTTCAGACGTGAAAATATGAAGCTGTACCGTTACCAGGGATATTAATATTCAGAAAGCGGAGATACCAGCTACGTGCAGCGCGCGACCAGAACACTGTCTCCAATACCTCATCTAATGGTCTTCACAGAATTGAATAGCCAGGGAGAAAAGCAGCACGACGAGTATAAACCCAAAGGGTTCCTCCAATCAAAATGCAATTCTACGAGCAAAAAGCCGAGTAGCTGTATAGGCTACAGTAGCTACAGTACTGTATTGTGTGCATTTTATATTTTGCTTCATACTAACTATCTACTTTGAAACGGAATACTAAATTCTTCTTGGAACTTGGGATTGGCTATATTGAACAAGCAACTTATTGATTTGGAAGTCGGAGAATTTGAGATAGTGATTTTGATGAAGAATTTAAGGGATGGTGATACTAGACGAGGAAATTCTAGCCATGGAAGATGTAGTGGTAATTCAAGCTCGAGATGACACGGAATGAACGATTTATGTGGTTCTGAAACGAATTTGTTGTAAATGAACTGCTACTATCGTGACATGATTTTGTACCGTTTTCAAGAAACTCATCACTCAATTTTCTCCACAATCTTACCAAATGTGCTTTACCCATGGGTGCGAAAAAGATCCTTAATTTATTTTTAAATGGAAAAAGATTCTATCTTAAAAGTTTGACATCAACTGCACACGAAACGCGATGACTGCGCACAGAAATTGATTCTAGGCGGACAAAATAATTTTATGAGCTAATCTTACAGGAAATTTCGCGCTGATTCCGAATATATCCCACGTTCTAATACCTAAAATAGCTTCTTCGACCCAAAAAATAGATTTTTGAGCATTTTTGAACTTTGGATCTGAGCTAAATTTTTCTTGCACGGAAGAAAAATAGTAGAGGAAGAAATGTTGCGTTAAATAAGACCACCCCAAGCTAAGCTCTCTTACTCTCTTCATCGATTTATGGCGATTTTTCGGAGTTCTCGTGACCTACCACTCATCACCACCTACCCATGCCCATGAAAATCTTCAACAAGTGATCGTGGTAAATCGAAGAAGCGAGTTAGAGAGTTCGCGGTGGTCTCATTCGATACGGGTGGTCTCATTTTTTTTATTTTTATTCTTTTATTTCATTTTTTTTTTTTTTTACAAAATTAGGTCAGTTCTAAAGATCAAAAACATGAAAAAATTGTCAAAAATCGATTTCTTGGGTAGAAGAAGCTATTTTAGATAATAGGGACATGGGGTTAATTCGGAATCGATGCAAAATTTCCTATATAACAGCTCATGAAATAATTTTGTTCACCTAGAATCGGTTTCTGGTTTCTGGCCCACTGTGCGGCGTGACGTCACGAGTTCAGGAACTTAAAAAAAACCATAGATGAAAACCAGGTACTCATTGAAGGAATGTGGATATGTCAAATTTCTTAGGATGGAATCTGTTTTAATTTGAAAATATAAAATGAATACGAGGTTAACACCCATTCAATATACCAACGTAAAGGCAACGCGATCACCTAAGTGATAAATACGGACGTAATGTACCGTGAAAAGCCACGTCCCGCAGGACATCGATACCCCATCCTAATATTTTTTCAACAAATTACCTCAATGATTTAATGAAGCGCACATCCCGATATGGAATTCTCTCGAATATAAAACTGCTTCCAGTTTATAAACGTTCCCGATCACCCCCGGTTGATTCAGGAACTTTTCCACGTTCAAAACTAAAACTTGATATTTTTCCCCGCCTCTCACAGCTCGGCTCCCTCAGGGCTGGCTAATCTCCCTGATTAATGGGCTTAATTTAGCCAGAGGCAGGAGGTATCTCCTAATTTCGTTAAGGGTCAATGCGGTACTAATGGCCGCTCTGCTAATTCGAACAAAACGAGATCCCATCGGGTTTCCGGTTTCGGCGGAATTTGTTTTTCAACAAGTGAACAGGTATTTTTGCTAAAAACTCCTCCGGGGAAATGTATGTTCTCTCTTCCGGTGAAAATTCAATCTAGTCGTGGCATTTCAAAGGTATGCGGCCGCTTTGAATTCCGGTTATTGCTAATGAACAACGTTTCGATTTCGTTAATTCGTTGTTCAACCGAAAATCCTGGAGTAGGAAAATCTTTCTCGATTGGAAAATTACTACCCTTTGAATTTTGAACATTCTGTTTATCCTCGAATATATATTCAAACCAAAAACCCAAAATCTTAGGTACAACAGAAAACAATCACTTTCAATAATCAGCTATAAAGTCACGAAAGTTCAGATTCTACATCTCGTTCCAACTCCTAAAAACTCGTTCTAAATCCTTAATAATATTCTTTTCATCAATTTTTTCATTTCTTCTTCTTCAGAAACCAAAATACGTTTTAAAAATATCTTCAGAAATAATCTAGAATATGTCTACGGTTCACGGTAAATGGGCGAATTAATTTATTTTACTTTTTAGTCACAACATATCTATTTAGTAGAAAGAACGAATAAACTGGTATATATATATATATATATATATATATATATATATATATATATATATATATATATATATATATATATATATATATATATATATATATATCGGAACAACGCTTCGGATATTCAATACCACCTTCTTTCAAATTCTGAGCGTTTTAGGAGCATATTTTCGAGTTATCAGACTTCAAATAAAACCCGATTGAAATCCAATGAGAAGTTTAATTTATCCAACATAGGAATACTAGATGATAAAGATGGATCACGACTTGAATAATATTGAATTGACAAACGTATTACTTTAGATTTATAGCTGCTAAGGGAATGACAGAATGATTAAGACCAGGTATCTCAAATGGTCCAGTAAAAAATCTTTAGTTGTCAACAGGGATATACTCATCAAATCCTATTATTCTAGGACCGGGTATCATATTAATATTAGCACAATGCGCGCTCCATTGACTTCTCCTCCTTCCAATTTTATTTTAAAAAATGGTATTCCAGGGGACACCCACATGAATTGAGGATGAAAAAACATGACAAACATGTCCAAAAATTTAATTCGGAATGAATCCAGATTATGAGTAAAACATACTTACAGAAATATACAATTTTTCAAGGTATCTAGATCAACCGACCAAGTACCTACCAACCTATTCAAGTCTACAAGGATTCTGGCGGGGGGGGTTTGATAATGTAAAGCGTGTTAAGAACGGGTCTTCCTGGACTATTTTCTTCTGGGAGTCGACGAGAGGTGCTATAATTAACTTGAACGTTAGGTCATATAAGGAGAGACGTGAAACATCTTTTCTGTCAATGTCGATACCGTGATGACAGTCACTATTAATAGTCAACAGAGATAAGAAACATTCCGTAACGAAGATATTATTGAAGATTTAGTTGTGGCTGTTGAGTTCTTCTAAAAGAGAGCTCATTTATCATACATGTCCGCAAATTCTTCTCACCGATCACAGAAAGGAGTCAAAGCTGATTTTTTACACGTAAAAAAAGAAAAATTATCGCTATGGTAAGTACATTGTTCAATTAGGAACAAAAATAAATTATTCCATTCATCATTCATTTAATTTATAGCTTTAACTTATAAAAAAATGAATTCGTCGAAAAAAGTGTTAGTTTGCAATTATTTATTGCTTATGATACTTATTTGAAATGCCGTTGGTAGGTATGATAGTGTGCGATATATTATTGAATGTTTGTAGAAAATAAAGCTATTGCGTGAATCCAAAATTTTTAAAATACATATTTTCTACAAATTTCTTCATGGAACATCAATTTTGTGAGTACCTGGTGCATTTTTCACGCGTTACACACAACTTACCTCCAGGATAAATCGCTAACTGAGGGGTATCTTGCAGGTAAATGTGAGTTGCTAACCAGCCAATGAGAAGTTATCCGAGGCCGCTAGTTGCCTAGAGTTTGCCTGGGCGTTATCTGTGATTGATAAACGGCCCCTTAGAGAAGGAAAAAGAGTGAAGGACCCAGAATGTCCCGGTCATGGAAGGCTAGTATTTTATAAAACCTCGTGAATTTCGCCATTTCTTTCTTGCCTAGCGGAAGCATCGCTGGGCTGAACAGCCCTTGTCGTCTCTGCTGGGTTCGCCTGCCCACTTATCATTACGGTGTTGCGTTCGTGTCTTGCATGACGAATCCCGGGGTAACCCCTTCGCGTTGGCCCGCGTTTCAGGGGGCCGCGATGGCCCCGTCACTAATAGAACGTGACTAAGGTGGACTCGCCCACGTGTCTGAATTCTGAACCCTACCGAGAAACCCGGCTAATTATGTATGTGTGAATCGGCTCAACTTCGCTTCGTTTGCCTCGAGAGAGGGAGAAAAAAAACACAACACACACACACACAAACGAGGGATGTTTAAACCGGGGGATCTCACAACTTTTGGCCCATCCTTGAACAAAAATTTAATAAAATATACCCAAATTTTCTGTAAAATTCTATAACCTTGCGGATTGCCCTTCATGTAACCTTTCTGAGTCTGTTACTATCTTTCATTTTCTTTGTGTAAGTCCAGTCCTTCGTAGCGAGCGTCTTTCTTGTTTCTAACAAATGAATTCTTCTACTATGAACTCTCTTCTTTGTTGCTTCTTCAAGATGTGGCCACGTGTAAAAAAGTGGTTTGCTTTGTTAGTAATTGTATACGAATAAGAGTTTTCTTTTTGAACGAAGGTTTCTGACACGAGTCAAATCCTATGACCAATGCCAACTAGCGCGAATTCATTTTCATAAGTAGAAATCACAGCAGCAAACAAAAGCCACTCAGCCATGTTAATGTCTCGACAAACAGAGATTAGTGAGGTTGATTTACCGGATTTCAGGAGTTAGAACTCGCGTAGCGCTTTAGTAAAGATAATGAGCAGTAATCTCCGTTGATTTCCTCGATTTTGAACTCGTTTCAATGTTTGGTGAAAGTAGGTATAAGATGGACTCTGTCCCAAGTTTAAATGAAATCGGACTAACAGATAATAAGAAATCGACGTTATGAGAAATTCATGTTTGCGCATGCACACAGGCTACTGTTGATTCGACGGCATTGAAAATTATAGGGGACCGTCTAGGAGCTAACCCGCACAATCCCTAAAAATGTCATCAGAATCGGACAGAAACTTGGTAGTTTTGGGCGTGACAAGGATTTACCACAGACACACGTACATGGAACCAAAATTTATCAGCAAGCTCAGAAACGAAAAAAGCAAGTGGTAATTTTGATTTTGCAGAACAAGATTTTTTTCGACTTCAATCACGAACACAAAGCTACCTTCGGTAGTGAGGAAGCATAATCACTAGTAAAACAAACCGCCACAGTTAGCCTTCAAACACTGAAGCATTGTGCTTACTATCGTAATTTGATGCAATACTGGGTGTATCTTCAAAGAGAGCAGAAGTGGTTTTGGCTATTTTAATGGAAATCCTGATGATTTACTGGGCTGGAGAAGTTCAGATCCTATAAAGATTTGGGGCTCTGGACTTTCCCCTCGGCCTTACCACTACGGCATACTTCATTGTCACAATATGTGATTTGGCATAAATACAATAAGTATTATTTGAGGGCGAACTCATTTACAAATGGAATTCTTTGTTTTTTCCAGACGGTTTATTCATGTTTTAGTAGACGCAACCATCCAGAAAATCAGAGGTAAAAGACGGAGAAAAAAGGTCGGATGTCCTGAGGATCGGAGGATGTGGTCGCGTTGTCCCTGGTTCAGTTCTCTCACGCAAATGCAATAAGGAAGATGGCCGTTCGTGTTGTCTGGTTGCAAGAACCGAACAACAATTTGTTGAGAACAATTATCAATTGTTCTGAGTTCGTACGGCCACATCGGATGATCAGTCCAAGAACTCGGAACACTCAATATCATTAACTTAGGAGCAAATGCAGATTGCACCATTAGACGTTCAAATACAGATTTTATATAATAAATTAACGTTCGAATACAGAGGCCAAGTTCATTTAATCTCTGCGGCGAGCGCTGGTCAGCCCTATCTCGTATCATCAGCAAATCCTCATTATTTTTTCTTTAATAAATAAGTCGAGCTTTTTTTGGTTTGTTTAGTCACTAAGGAAAGATGATTAGAGACGTTTAGAGATGGTCAGGGATAGGTATAGGCCTATGGCCTTTGACAATAGATACATCTCCATAGTATATTACACATCTATGCCTACTACCCGAATCGCCCCACCCATCCATAACCATTTCTAGATTTCCCTAATAATTGTTTCCCCATGTCTAACAAATCCAAATAGACATTGACCACCCCCGAACCAACGGGCCTGACCTACTTCGGAAAACGTGCGACTGTATGGATGTGCATCAACTCCCAAAAATAAAAATTTGATACATTTTGGATTTGAACCTAGTGCCTCACCTTCCATAACATTCTTTCCTCGTTATGAACTGAGGGGAACCAGCGCACTCAGCAGAGATTTCATCATTGAACGTCTTGTGGTAGCACCGCACCTTTAGGAATGAACTAAACAGATCTTGAAACTTTCATGAATTGCAGGAACTGAACACGTTAATCTTTGGGAACACGCATTAAAATAGCGTAGAGAGCCGAAGTGTGACCGTAAAATTTGCCTTGAGGACTATTATTTTTTCTAACGCAACAACCGAACGAGGACAGTCGGGCGGACGGATGCGAGATAGCCGCGCATACATATCAGTGGGCTCAGCAGTCAGCGGCAAAACTACGGGGCCACGGTGACTTGATAAAGATACAATGTTTTAAGAGGTCTATACGATAATATACACACACCACCGTCATGAAGCCTATATTTGAATAACCAATTCAGGGAAATATCTTGATCTATTAAGCGATTGAACAGACGACTAGAGAACTCAATTTTTAAACATGAATGTAATAATATAGAAATGCTCTAGTTAGTTACGATACGATTAGGTAATAATTTATATCGACACGTTTTATTGAAAATGCTGTCTAATTGACGAACGAAGTGAGTGAGTGACTTTGACTCAGCTAGCATATAATATTATGTCAGCGTGTGTGCGTGCGTGTTCCGCGCTATAGGCCGTAATTTTGGAGCTATCAACTTGAAATTGGTAGGTAGACTCTTTGGACTCCCGGAATTAACGATATAGTTTTTGGTGACGATCCAAAGAATTCTTCAAATCAATCAAAAATCTTGTTTTTTCAATTAATTTTTGATAGATTTCGCTACACAGAATCTACTGAAACCACTATGAAAGCTTTAAAAGTTGTCCTAGACAACAAAACGACGTCATCGCCGTTGTCACTGACGTCATTCATTGTCTAATCACCAAAAATCGAGTTTGGTTACGTGTTCAATAGTTTCCGTCACATAGAATCGATTGAAACCTTTTTAGATGATCTAAAATGTCATCTACGCCGAACACTGACGATATATAATCAAGAAGCAGGACAGTACATCTAATAACCGTAATAAATTCGTGGTCGTTTCAGTTATTTGTAAGACTCTGAGTCGAACTGGATTACTTTCATAGCGATATTTATCATCCTTGCCTAAACACCACCGTTGGTAGCGAAAATTTGTACACTACCTACCTCAAACTTCGTGAGGCACCTGGTCGGCGGACTCACAAGTCGCATATAGGTATATAAGTAAACTATATTTTTATGATATTACGATTTAATATTTCTTCCTCAAACCGTATTTCCTAACTATAATTAGATATACTCGTATTTTAGTAGTCCACCTACACCAAATATATTCGAACCGTTGAACATTATTGCAATAAGGAAACTTTTGTAAATACATGCAAAACAAGAGAGGACCAAGATCTCCAAAATGCACATATTATAACGTCCTCCCTTTCAACTACCCATTCAAAAAATATATACTATTACAATAATCAAAAGGAAGATAGGAACGCCACAATTGTAACGATTAGTTAGTTACACAATCTAGGAGTAATTCCAAAGAAAAGCCCAGAACCGATGTTTTATGGTTTTATGACGACCCCCCCCCCCCCCCCACCATATAGTACAGGAATCTATTCATTTTGCGTGTTTTAAAAGGATAACAGTTTCCTAGAGCACTATGAGTGTTCAGTTAGTATATATTAGTAAATAATTTTAGGTGATCAGAAACTTGCCAGCAAATATTCCAAACCATTTTTAATGTTAACCTAATCAGGTATTATGAATATAATATTTAAATTAACAACATTGTAAACTAACCAAACATTATTGTTGATTATGGTAGCATGGAGCAGAATTACCTCAATTGTATTATTTTAATAATACATTCATTAAATTACTGAATAATGCAGGAGTTTAAGGAAATATTAGGAAACAGTGTCAAACGGTCGGTACCATACCTGGATCATTCTTATGAGTATCGAAGACGGAAAACAGCTTACCTGTGAACAGTAGAATGGAATTCGTGAGACCTAATTTAAAGTTTCAATTGTAATAAGATAATAAATAAACTACAAAATAATTATCATTCTTTCATTTTGTCTTCCATACATGTAATTTGATTATCAACCATAGAACTTTCATCAATCAATAAAAATTAAATATCTAAATTTGATTCATCATTTTTGATGAGATTCATACTCGGTTACACCAATTACTGGGTAGTTTCACAAATTGTTTTCAGATCGATTACATAACTTTTCGTTGATTCTTCTGATTGTTTGGAAAGTAGAAAATACATCAGCATACAAAATATGTTCAAATTTCCATTTATAATAACTTCTGAACTCCCATATAAGTGCTGAAATGTTCAATTAACTTCTTACACCTTCGCTATCCTGTTCTATTCTTTTCAATATTGTACCTAAATTATGTAGGTTTACCGTTTTTTTTTTTTTTTTTAAAATTTTTTTTAAACAAAATTCAACATTCTACATTTTCGGCGAAAGAGGATCCCGATATATCTCAGCGTCACTTTATTAACACGAAGGATTGCAATTTTCAAAATTCAGTAGGAATCAGAAAAACTTTCTATAGAAAGGTTCCTAAATTTGATACATTTAATTTAGATGATTAGAAGGAGAGCACACAGCTACTAAAGAATAAATAAGAAAATCAAAAGAAGTAAACAACAAATTTAGTTTATTAGTGAAATGTCTAACGAAAAGTATTGGTTAGTTATAAAGGTATTATAAGAACAAGAGAGAACGCTTATCTATGACGAAGTTTCATCTCACCAGGAAACCTTTGTGTAATAAGAGTAAATGAAATTTTTGTAAATGTATTCATTTCATCCAAAATTGTAATAAATTTATGAGTAACGAGGATTTCAAATCCCAAAGCAGCTATCAACACAACATCAAGATGAAAAGCGTTATTAAAAACGAGTTTCGTATAAAAAGTGAAAAATGATCACTAAAACATTCATAAGAAAACAAGATAGTACGCTAAGAGTGAATAGGAAGAGATATAATGAATAAATGGAAAATTCGGAGTCCATATCGGGAAAACGTCAGGGGATAAACAAACACAACGATTCCGCTGAAACCATAAACTTCCTAAAGTGACAGAGCTTGACGAATAGGTCCAATATTCAAAACCCCATTAATCCAGGTCTGTTTTCGGGGAAAGTTGTTTTCCCCTTCGAATGTAAAAACTACCCGTTTCCCCGCGAAACGACGTGGATGATGAATCGCTCGTGGTTAGTAAACTCCCTGTCGGTGGGAATTCAAACACAATGAGCACGCAAGCCGGTGACAACACGAACTCACCAGCTTGAGGTATTAAAAAAATGGAGTAGGCGATGACCGAATATTCCTATCAATGGGAATATGAGTGGCTTGGAGTCATTAGTTAAAATCGGTTCTTGCATTCATCGTGGGCAACAGTTTCCAATGTTCACATTTTAATCCATGAACTGAATGATCTCGAAACTTATTTCCAAATGTGAGCAATATGATGATTACCGGATGGTAGGAAGTTAGCGAAAACTTTTAAGTGAAAAAGAAAGTTAAATGATGTCATGGGTGATGGACAAGTTGGGACCTCAGCGCCGTCCACCTTGGCGTAACCAAACTTTGGAGGGGCTGTCCCAACTACGGACCTTTCCCGTTATCGTCCCGCCAGGCCCCCGCCGCCCGCTGATTCCGAAAATATGGTCAAAAGTTAAAAATAAATGAAGTAAAGTGGAGAAATTTGAGTTTAAAAGGAAAAAAACGCGGTTTTCCTGAAAAACCCTTTAAAAAATCATATCTCGACTACGGATTGAGATAAAAATATGCAGTTGGCGGCATTTTACTCCATTTTTGATGTAGTTTCACCCAATTTTTTTTTCCATCTGCGAGGGAATCACCCTGTATAATATACAGGGTGATTCCCTCGCAGATGCAAAAAAAAAATTTGGGTGAAACTACATCAAAAATGGAGTAAAATGCCGCAAACTGCATATTTTTATCTCAATCCGTTCTCGAGATATGATTTTTTTAAGGTTTTTTCAGGAATACCGTGTTTTTTTCCTTTTAAACTCAAATTTCTTCACTTTACTTCATTCAATTTTAACTTTTGACCACATTTTCGGCATTAAAGCATTAAAGTTACTATAAGAATCGTGTACTTGGGTTCTCAGGAAATACCATCCGAATCTCAAACATTGACGATTTTGAAAAAATAATGTTTCTGAAAATCTTTAAAACTTTACTACTCTTCCGAAACGAATCCTGGAAACTGGAAAATCTCATGAAAACTGCTTCGTCTAACACTCTTTCCAACGGTATAATCAAGTTTACTTTTATTTTGTTATTTAGTGGAGAAAATTATGTTTTAATGTTAAAAAATGTGGGTTTTTCAATGAAATTGTTGGTTTTCGCAAAAGATGACCCTCCATGAACCTACGAGTATGGGGTCGGTTTCTATGTATTTTTTCACGCTGTATCGAATGGTAACATTTGTAGATCAGTCCAACTCCGTTATAACCGAGTTTTACACTTAAAATCGCAAATGTTTAGTTTTTTTGTTACGATTAAATGTATGTGTGTTATGGGATAAAACTAGTTAATTAAAGTGTAAAACTCGATTATAACGTCGTTGAGAGATCTGCAAGAGTTTCCATTCGATCCAGCGAGAAAAAATACATAGAAACCGACCCCATACTCGTAGGTTCATGGAGGGTCATCCTTCGAGAAAAACAACAATTTCATTGAAAAACCCACATTTTTTAACATTAAAACATAATTTTCTCCCCTAAATAACAGAATAAAAGTAAAATTGATAATATCATTGGAAAGAATATTAGACGAAGCAGTTTTCATGAGATTTGCCAGTTTCCAGGATTCTTTTTGAAAGAGTAGTAAAGTTTTAAAGATTTTCAGAAATACTATTTTTTCAAAATCGTCAATGTTTGAGCTGATGTGAGGGTCTTCGGATGGTACTTCCTGAGAACCGAAGTACACGATTCTTTTTGATGTAGTTTCACCCACAATTATTTTGCATCTGCGAGGGAATCACCCTGTATATATATTTGAAGATTTTAACAGAGCAAAATAGTTTACAATAGAGCAAAATCCGATTCTCAGAAATGAAGAATAAAAATTTCTAACTAAAGCTGATTAGATTTATAAATAAGGGGAGATCAATAATATCCTAATAGGTGAAAAATTAGTTTTCTAGCGAGTTTTCTCAAGTTTCATCCAAAACCCGAATACAAATTCGTTTTGATGTAATATATTCGACGATAATCTACTCCATTCGTGTAACATGATTGTATAGATTACTGAAATTCGTGAATATGGATGATTTCATTAAATATGTGGTATTATTATACAGGTGTACATCTCGAAGAAAATGTTGAATAATCTGCTGGGAATCGTCTTCATTCACCCCGATTCATCCAACGGCCGATTTTGAATAAAGGTTTGACCATTAAAACGTGAAAAATGTGTTTTTTCTCACGAAATGCACGAAAGCCAATTTTCCAGATAGTGTTGAAATCCATAGGAATAAACATTCCTGCGTCTGTAATACAGTTTCATAATATACTCGTTTAGTTTCGCTGGAGACAGGGAAATTGTCTTATACTTTAGCAACATTCACGGTATGGAAAAGAGAAGAGAATAAAAATACATGAACAACTTGTGAAAGCAAGTGAACATTTTGATTTAGGGGGACAAAGAATTTCCAACCTTCTGTATGATTACAAGCAATACATTTTGTTAGACTCGCATGCGAAATTTACATTCTCATGGACAAACAGTCGCTGTGATGGATAAACATCTATGTTGCCACACGGAAAAATGAAAACAAAGCCGCATGCTAAAAATGTAGACTACATCAAAGATGTAGTAACAAGAAAGTGCAGAACAACTGTAACCAAAACGGATCATTTGCATGAAGATTTCAGCTGAGGAAAACCAGACGATAAGACGATATAGGTTAGTGGACTCCATTCCCGCTTGAAGGCTGACTTGATATGGCGACATTCAAACGTGTTATCACTGTAGATCACCTTTTAGGGTAGATATACCTCCTGAGTAAAATTCGACAATTCTACTGTACGTGACTTGATAGAAAATTTTAAATCTTCGTTAAATGCTCGGGACCCATCAAAACAGTTGAGCTGAAGTGACCAATAATAAATTTTCAAAAGTAGGAACCTCCCTACTAAAGGCTAGAATTTCTTTTTTCAATCAACCGAGTTCACCAGATTCCTTCTGGTGATGTAAATACGACAAAAATAATAGTGGAGATATATTTTTCAGTCCGTTTGCCAACGTTTTTCCCAACATCAATAAACAACATCAGCGATAGAACAATACGAAAAATGTTTTCTTTGCCCACATTCAACAATTTCAAATCGTGAAGATGGGTTCAAATTAGAAGAAGCGAACGTACTGGTTATTTTTCGATAATGAACCATTGTAAAAGACCAAGAACAACATTTTTAATGCACTCTAAAATTTGTTAGTTCACGATTCAAGAAGCGTAAAACCCAAAAATCGAATAAACAACACGGCCGTCCGCAATCCAGAGCTATATTCCGAGAAAATTGGACCATAATTTATGAAACTTAGATCACAAATCAAATATGGCGTCTAGTTGGTCCTTCGGCATCGATTTAGATGAACCCTAAGGGTAGAATTAAACGGCTGAAATATTAAAAATCGATATCTCGAAAACTTTCGATATCATTACCATTTTTTGGCTGTCATTTATAGATACCATCCCACAGAATCAAATGCAATTACCCGGATCACTGTATGTTCATCCGTTAGTTCATCCTAAGGGCTAGAACTTCAATAGGAAAAATTATCATCTAAGTAACGTTTTTGGAAGTGATTAGGATGAAAAATACGAATTCAGTAAACTTCCTAAGAGAAAATGAGAATTTTAGTAAAATTTACGCTTATCTGATTAAGGGATTCTGTTTTCATTACTGTCAGCAACTAGTTGCAGTTGCAGCATGTCAAGAATGGTAAATTGAATACTGATAATTAGGAAATGTATTCATTTTCTATCGTGGTTTATGGTTAAAAAAGGGTTAATTCGACTTCCTGTCTAAGCCCCAGCTCCTGGGGAATAATGTTGGAAATTGACGAAATAAATTCAACATTTATAAGACAGAAATGCCCAGGTTTTTGTATCCACTGATAAAGGTACAAACAATATTATGGTAATCTAACCTAATCCTGTAATACGTAAAGTATAATTGCTATCCAAGGCCTTACGCTGAGTATATTATATGTCCGCGATTCATTGTAATCCGACAAATGAAAAACAAAGCTTGTGAAAGAAGAGAAAGAAATTTAATTTTTCTCGTCTAAGGATTAATTTTTATCCAATCGCAGATATTGTTATGAGGAAGAGCAAATTAAACCCCAGTTCGAACAAAGGAATTCAATTATCGCACCACTCATTTTTAATTAAGCCCGGAGTAGAAAGAAAAAAGATCGGACAACAGAGAACAATGTTGAACACCGCATGATCCTCCGGTTCTAACGCGCTACCAATTAATTGCCCACAAAATATCACACGGCGAATATCAAAGCATTGGCTGACCAGGTATGTAATTGGTCCAGAAATTATTACCAGAATCCCGTGGGTTTTGAGTTAGCATACGAGCATTTACAGCAAAGGTCATGTCAAATGGCAAGGATGCGTAATCCTTTGTAATCGATCAAGAACTTATCCGAACTTATTTGTTATTTATTTAGATTTTAGGACATCCCTCTGAAGCTGCTTCTTCAATAGAGGGAAGACCTAATGGAATTGATCCACGGGGTATGGGACAACCCAAGCACGAGAAAAAATAACCTCAAACAAATCCGTTTCAGACCATTATGCTAAGAACGAATCGGCCGGGGATGTGCCTGTAACATCGGCATCGTGTTTGATCAACACTAAAGGGTAGAACCCAAGGGCTGAAATATTCAAAAATTGAGATCTTGAAATCTCTCTAGTGGATGTTTGATGAAGGTAGATGAGCTGTTCTGTATGTGTGTGCTTTCGACCAAGAACATAAAAAATTTAAATAACTTCTTCTGGTTAAGACAGGAAGGTAACCCAGTTTTTTAATCGGTGGCGCATTACATGCGTGCCACGCTATTATTGTTGATGGAATTCAATACACTACCCCCCTCTCAGGTGGCGCATTACATGCGTGCCACGAGATAATTGTTGATGGACATCAATACACCATCCCCCTCTCATAGTACATCTCCACCGGCACGTGTTGGAAAAGATTTTGAATGCCATTAGTTTAAGTTAGACTAATTCAAAAATATTCATCTACTCAGGTTTGACTTCCGAAGATTTCCGTAGATGTGATGAACGAAAAAACATACAGGCAGTCCATTTAGAACTTAAAAGTGCTCACATTAATAAAATTAATTTATTATTATAGTTCGGAAAAATGAAGAAAATTCGCTGTTATGTTCATGATGCACGACTCGATCTACGAGTATTCTCTAAATTTAGATAACGACAAGTATCAGCTTGAACAGCCCTGATACAAACCAATGCAGTCCAGATGTCTTCCCCGCAGTCGGCGAGTATGATAATACGCGCCATTAATCTCGGGAAGGGCATAGCCGAGGTTATACCCGGAATGCTGGAAATGCGGACGACCGGAGCAAGCGAACGAGCTATGAGCGTCATTACCGCCCTGGGACTGGGTGCAAAGGCGTTGTCGCAACCCCTCCCCGACCTAACGGAGGACCATCAACAGTCCTTTTGTTTATATCTCCGCCGTGGAATGTTTTTTCTTCCCTTACGACCCTGAGGATAATGTGGGAGGAAACCGGCTTGAAAGTTTCATCGTTTATTTGCAACCCTCCAAACTTGCCGAAAGGGTTCGACGGATCTAGTTTGTGTTAAGGACTACCCACGTCTCTGATTTACACTTTTAGAATAATCCTTGGAAGTTACATCAACTTAAAACTCGATGACGTCATAACACGTTGAAACTTTTAAAATCGAAACAATAAAACTATTTCAATCCTTAGTTAATGAACCGCCTTCTCCAAGATCATGGTGTAAACAATTTTTGATAGACACCAACCTCCTACAATTGCAAAATCGTTGCATATTACAGGTCAGAGTTCCCGAAAACTTATGAAATTAAAGATGGAAACGTTCAGAATAAGAGATTTTTTACCAAAGTTTGGATGGAAGGAATGGAGCCTACCTCGGATCCAGGAAGGCGGAAAGCGACTACGTCGGCACTTATGTGAGGTAAACGATTTCCTTGACTAAATATTTTCATTTGAAACTGGACAATTTTGAATAGTTCAGAGGGCAGAAAAGAGGTGTCGCAACATTTTCTTAATGATTTGCAGTTTGTAAACATCGGATGAGAGGCGTCTACAAATCTTTACTAAGGCAAAAGTCTGCTGTGAAACTTTTACGTAGAATGCCTTCATCGCAAATCCCTTCTTTTCAGTGAGAAATACCTAACGGTTTTCAGCGGTTGAGGGTGAAAGAGATTTTTGAAGTGAAGAGATTTTATTTTAAGTCAATTTACTACTAGTTTCGCCTATATTTTGGCCATTCTGGCCAGCTGATTACACGAAAACCATGCTATATTTTACGTTTCATTTCTATTTAAAATCCGTCATTTACTTTTATTTTAAACATAAAATACATTTAACATTTAGGGAAAGTGTACCCTACCGTCTACATTTTATCAACTAACAAACTGCGTGTTGGCAACGAAAATGAAATTTCGGGAGCCGAACAAATCGGTTTTCCGTCCCTCTCTTCGCACGAAATATCAAATCCCTGTCCATCACCTATCAATAATGCAACAGATGCTTCACTCGGCACTCGAAACACCGGTACAGCAACCTGTCAAGGCTTCTCCACTTGCCACGAATTTTTCGCCCGCTAAAAAAACAAACTGCCTGTTAGCAACCATAATGAACAAAGGTTCGGGAACAACAAATCGGTTGCGAAGGGTAGCGCTGTTTATGATGTAGAAGGATGTTTTGGAGGTTCAGACCAAGCCTATGTTGCGCGTCGGAACTTTGTGATAATTTTATGTCCACTCCCGTCAGAATAGGTCCAGCCGTTTAGCCGTCTATTGGGAACATACATAGATAGATAGAAACAAACTTTAAGTTTTATATATAAGGATATTGGTCACCAACTACCTACTTAGAAATGTATAAGTGACTGATTACCCTGCTTCAACTCAAGTTCGAAACTAGTAGGAAATTGACTTAAAATAAACTTGAAAAAGCCATGCACCTCAAAAATTCCTTCACCCTCAACCACCAAATACTTGAATGGCAACCCAAACTAATACTTGAGAGTTGTATGATGGTACGAATGAAATGGACCGTTAGGGATGTCACGAGGTTCCTGGTCTAAGTGCAAACAAAATTATAGCTCTGAGAGTTGCGCTTCTTCAAACTTCGAATCCTCCTTCCTTCAGTAGCTATTCGGTTTTTTGTAGTCAAGGAATCCGATTACCCAGCCTGGGTTAGGTAGATTCGTAACAGATGTTGCCAATGTTAGTCTAGAATGGAAGTCGCGAGTGGGATAATAAACTGTAAGAATAGCGGGGACTGGGGATTTCCGATATGGCTCTCTCGGGAAAGGTGGAGAGGATGCTAGCAAAACCGTCACGTCGAACCGTGTCAGGGTCCTATATCTTGCAGGTAAGACTCGCACTTAGGAGTTGAACCAGGTTGGAAATAAATGGGGCTGCTAGTACGTTTATTGATATGGGTTCAGCCAAAAGAATTCGTTATATAGTTTTTCCAAATTGAATTCAAATTTCATAATTTGTAGGGAGGATTTAACTTCTATGAAAAGGACTGTGTTCAACAATCTTCCATGAATCGTTTGTTTCCGATACTCCAGCACGATAGTAAGAAAAAACATTATAAGACATTGTAGACATACAGTTTCTTGGGTGATGCACACCTTCCACTTTCTGATAATGATGGGGTTACAATTATGCGTAAAATTATTTTGGGTTTTTCCTTGGAATGTTATTTAATGCAGAATTCAATTGGAGAAATGTTTGATTATTTTTAGGAAATAATCAAGTTGGTTTGGTATCTAAGCGTCCATATATTGCTTAATGGTAGCAAAAATGATACATGCAATACAGTGAATTAAGGATTTAGATCATTAGATAGCTACTTTCTAAACACCCGAAAATACCAAAAATTTAATCGTCTTCACTTTTTATGATATCCCTCAAACTTGATTCAAAACTTTACTTACCGATCTTAGAAACGTGTTCTCATTGCACGTGGTCACGTGTTTACTGAACAAATTATAAAAAAAGGTAGCGACATCTTTATATGATAAGAACATTATTATCGGGGTTACGTTGTACTTTCCTTTCTCTCCCCCACTTGAATGTCCATCAAATTATAATGTCAAGATCCATCCATACAAGCGGGGGGGGGGGGGGGGGGGGACAAAATGAATCCAAATTGGCGATAAACTTATTATTACGTGTGGTTGTGACGTAAATTAATATTGTACCCGATATTGCTCTTCGTCCTCCTGCCATTTATCTTGCTGTTTTTCAATGTTGCGATCCACTACACCGAGGAGTTCAGCTTGTTAATTTACTCCTGGAATCCCTCCGTAATTTATCAGGAACGTGTTTCGGACACGATTGAAACAAATTATGGATTGATGCTGAATCTCATTCAGTCCAGTTCTCAAGTACCTATAATATTTTACCTATAAAGTACCAAGTTAAATTCTTAAATACAATCCATCCATAGAACGGCCCTCTAGTGCATGTGTTGCTCACATGTTTTCTTGTACTTCTATTATATGTAAATCTTCTTGTACGATTTTTTATACATTCTATATTTTATGGTACCGAGTGGGGAAAATTCTTTATGCACGAAGAGGAGTGACTGTGCTCCTCGTTGGACTCTCCCTTTTGGACATATACCTAACTAAAAACCACCATTCCCTCTTCTTATATAAACTATCCCGGAACCACTAATTTAGCATTTCTTCGGGGTATTTTCCTGTTTTTGGCCACTCTGGCTCCTCAACTCTATATGTATTCTTCATTCCCAGGATCTATCCTGCTCCTTGGCTTTTAGGACCGCAAAAATGTGTCGCCACCGCGTCCCTATTATTCTTTTCGGCTACCATTTTGTTGACGATGGTCTCCGGTGCAATTTCTCCTACTCTCTCCTCAAGGACTCAGCGAGCACCTCCTTTGAGCACACAAAAAATGTGTGATGGGCATCTTCATTCCCCTGTCGGCAGTAGCTGCATCCTTGATCCTCCGTCTTTCCTATCTTTGCGAGGAATTTTATAGTACCTACAATTGTTATACCAATATATGCTTATAATTACAAACGTTATACCAATATGTTTGGTTCACCAACAGAAATCCCATTTAATTAAATTGGAGAAATATACAGCGTCTCTTTCCCTTAATCATCCTGAACATGCGTTGGACATTATTTATAAGATTTCCACGCATACAAGCTATACCTAAAATGTTCAAGGTACTTATTGTGAGCGCTATTTCACACATACATTCAACATTACCTACTTAACCCAGTTTCTGGTAATTGAACACCGAACTCTGGCTAAAAAAGATTGACGTTGTTAGTGATACCTCCCGCAGTTGTTGCGCAACTCACTCTAATTGCTACAGTTATTGAAGTCTGACGCAATTTTCCCGAGGTCACGATTTCGGGGACCCTCCTGTTGTTACGGGTTCGAACGTTTTGTTTGGGAAACTTTTTTTTAATTCCGTATCGTAGTCATTTCGTCATGATCTAGTTTTTCAGTCTCAAGCGAAACAAGAGACTCCCATTAACACCTTAGCTACCTTGCCTGTTACTTAAACAAAAATACCGTGACCCTCACAGCACCAGCCGTCATTATCAGCGGCAGAACTAATGAAGAATGATTGATCTGTCTCGCATTGGCAGGAGAATATGGGTAGGTTGCGGTTTCGGAATGGCCTGAATGATTCGATAATGTACGTTCCAAATATTCAGACTCAAAAGGCACGGTTTTTATCAGATTTCAACGAAGGAAAGTACAAATGAATTCAAGATTTTCTCTTTCAGAAAAAACGTAGGATCATCACGTCTTCGTCTTTTGGTAGAAACATGAAATGTTAATGATAATCAACAGATTTAAACGTTCGTATATGTATTTGGAAGCCATTCTTTCCATTAATCTCGCGAAATTATATCGTCTTCATCAAAATTCATCTCTTACAGTATTATAATACAGGAACGGTTGGTGTTAATTATTCAAGCTGCCTCACCAGCAACCAACAAACGTTGCATTTTTCGTCAGGTTACCTACACTGGGTTACTAACCCAAGCCACAAGACATATCAATCCCAAAATGCTGCAAATTATTATACAATAGTATAAATATTGCTGAGAAGAAACCTTTCTGTTTGCAGTTACTGTTCTTCCCAGTTCAACTTTTTATTTTATACTTTTACAATGGGAAAGCAGCTAAACCAAGATGAACCAAGGTTAAATCAGCGTGGCCGACGCAACCAAAATACGACGATGGCGTCATTCGATCAGAAATACCGGATTGTAATTAAATTACAGGATACATCAAATTATGCTATTGAAACTTTTCAAAATGGGGAATTAGACAACCCTATTTTTTTATATTTGAAATAGACTAATTGCAACCACAATTTTGGGAGATGTACTGGACCCAAAGGATATTCCATTATATGAAATTTAAAATTTGGTAAAATTGACATGTTTCATGTTTTCAAGATGGCCCGTGATTTGAATTTTTGCAGGACCGCAGGATTGCATTTTTTACAGAAGCACGAGATGAGCAAACGTAATCATGGTAGTAACAAATTTGCTTCTGCGAGCGAATATCCGTTTTTAGGCTTCCCTCTGAAGCTAGCTCATAGTCGAGGCTTCGTCTGTCAGAAAGACGGACACCCTATTAGAATGGATTCGGAGGAGTGTGGGACAACCCAAGCATGAGGGGAAAAATATCTTTCTTCTCTTCCTTTTTCGTCGATCCCAAATTTAAATTTGGTTTTGAAACAGTCTTAGGAAATTCGGATTAGCATGACAAAAATGGGGAATTTTAATGCTGATTTTGACATGTTTTACGTCTGCACTGTGACCCGCTCCGATTATTCAGAACTTCGATCAATCGAGATGGCTAACTGAACTCGGAGTTTCCAAGTTCTGTCGAACGGGGACACAGACAATGTCGCAATAGACGCAAGGAATAAAACGCAGAAAAGAGCCCGTTCGAATAACATCGCTCGACTAGTTTCTAAACACACGAGACAACAGACGGACAAGTTTCCGAGAAATGATATAAACTTAACTCAAGGAAACCGAAGGCGGAATATCGGAGAACGATGAATAATCCTAGTATCGGTTTAGGAATCGAACTGGGATAAGCTTCGACTTCCTCAATGAATTTCAAGGATTGTGCGGACTTGTTACAAGATAGTCCCCTGTTGATTTTACGATGGTCCAACTAATCGACGCGTATACGCATGGGCAACCGATAATTTCTTAAAACATCTATTTTCCAAAATATAAAGTTGTTAATGCGCTAAAATATAAGGATCAACTCAGGGTGATTTTATTCATTAGAACCAACTATATCTAGATATTGCTCACAAAATATTCGTTGACGGCGACAAAATTAAATTAAATTTTTATTTACGATACATTTCAGATAATATAGAATAATTTAAAAATATCCATTACAAAAAAGTTAAGTTATCATGCTTATAATAAATATTCGATGATAACTAATAAAGGGCTAAATCCGTGTCCGATCCGTTTCGATGCATCGACGAAATCCGTCAAAAATTCTCAAATATATGCTTACTGCAGTTTTTAATGTTTTTGGGATTTTGAATCGATTGGATGCTTGGGTGTACTTGAGATATTAGATGATAGCAGCACAATCAGATGTAAAAATGAGATTCTACTTTTCTATACTTCGTGAGGAACCCAGTAGCTTTCCTCACTAACCACGTTCGAATAAGTTTCTTGAAACTTATACAATGATAATGAGATGCTTTTCTAATTCGCTCTCGATACTCTAGTGCTTTATGAATATTATTGATGATGTATAAACTGGATTATAAGTTGTTAATTTAATCTTGGTCTAGGATGGATTACATCTCATGTCACAGTGCATCGAGTTTGATGAGCTGTACGATGTAGATGTAAATTAATTAGTTGTGGGTGCTTGTGATAGTGGAGTAGTGTAGATTTTTATGTACAGCAGTTACAGTAAAAACTTTGTCTCCATCAAATAACCGATTGCAATCGCAGTGTTTTTAACATTGTCATGTCTTAGCCCTGGCACATGAACTGAAAATTGCTCACAAAAAATCGAGTCTGTCTACTATATAATAAGTGACGTGTTGTGCTCCCCCCATACTGAGTTTTAGTAGAGACCGTATTGTACTACTGTTTGGAACATGCTATATCTTCAGAGAGTAAGTTGGTTAGAGAGTTAGATATAGATTATAGTTCAAAGAGTTCCTTTGATTATAGAAGATTAATGTGAGGCTTCCAAAACAAGCTCTTCAACCAAAATCTGACCAAGGTACATCTGATGTGTGACCCAATCATTTGCTCCAACCACAATTTATTCTTAGAATCCAGTATGCAAAGTTAGCTTCAAACTTTTTTCATGTAGGTACTTCAATTTTGATACTATTCCAAAAAGCCGAAAATGTTCAGCCAAATCTGATGAAATTTTCCGGGATTATTGTAGGATAGGATCTTGTAGATGGTTCCCTACAAGTTTCGTTGTCGCTCAACTAGTTTCCTCTCAGAATATTGTAGTCAACTAGTTTCTCCGCCAGTGAGACAGAGATGGACAAGTTTGCCAGACATTATATAAACTATCTCAGGGAAACAATCGATGGCGGAATACCGGAGGACGATGAATAATCCAATCGGTTGAGGAATCAAACTTTCATTCTTGAAGGCGCGCCTTCTATACGCTTTGCCTTCCTCAATATAACCCTGCTGAAATTCAAAGATCCGACCCCTGAAAGGCAATTCGGGTAATAGAACCCCGAGTGACTTGGAAGGGGAAAAGGCAACTTTCCTTTCAACCCTATCAACGTTCTATGGCTGCTCTTCAGAGTTTCAGGGATACGGCGATATTATGCGATGGAGTAATACAGAAAATATCACTGGACCCTTTCGATCAGAATAAATTGGTAACTGTATGTAACAAAAACATCAAAGGTTTCGGTTCTTGTATGGGAAGGAAATACACATCCTGATAGCAGCTATAAGCATTCAATAACTTCACCAAAACGAACATGATGAACGAGCATCATCGTTGGTAGTTTGAGAGATATATAAAACGAAGTTGACTCTTATAAACTAAAAGGTAGGGGAAATGAATAGCACGGAACTCCAATTTCCAATCCAATTTCTAATTTCGCTTATTTACCACCGGAGGTAGTAATCATTCGCGTGGAGGATTGAAAGTTTCTCTGAGCTGTTTCTTAAGGGGAGTGTGTCAGAAACAGAAAGTTTTTTTTCCATACTTCATTTTTTCTTTCTTTTTTTCATGTCTGTAGATGAAAAGAAAAGTATAATATCTTTATTCTTTCAGGTGTTATGATTATTGCTACTCCGCCAGGAGTAAAGGCAGGCTAATACTCGTATTTGGCTTGTTCAAACTTCTCCTCCAAACAGTGTTGCACTGTTGTTTTGCTATTAAACTTCTTATTTATCTATTCATTAACATAGAAATAGAGAAGAGTGGAGTCCGTTGAAATCAGGCGCCTGATGATCAACGCAATATGGCCGTCGCCTGCGGCAGGAAGTTGACAGCCCTACCGCGCTTCAGAAAAAGCGCTCTCATTTAAAGTTGCTTTTAGCGAATTTTTGTAGGAAATGAAGCTATTGCATTGGCTAGCAACATTTTAAAATCAAAATTTTTAAATCTTTCTTCAATGAAATCCGTTTTAAGGCATTCTGAAATGAATCCTAGAGCCTTTAGGTACAATAAATTATTATATATTATTATTTGATTAACACAAAATTATTGTAGTCCTTCATTTTTTGAAAAAGGCTAATTAAGCCGAAATATAAAAAATAGTTTGTGGTGTAACTTTTTGTTTTTTCTAAAATTTGTGTTAATTATAAATAAATAAATATATATATATATATATATATATATATATATATATATATATATATATGTATGTATATAGGGGTATGTGTTTGTGTGCTTTTTCATATATATATATATATATATATATATATATATATATAATTCAATTCAATGAAGTGGCTCTACAAGAGCATGTATAATTAACACAAATTTTAGAAAAAACAAAAAGTTACACCACAAACTATTTTTTATATTTCGGCTTAATTAGCCTTTTTCAAAAAATGAAGAACTACAATAAATTATTATAGTATTATTATTTGATTAACACAAAATTATTGTAGTTCTTCATTTTTGAAAAAGGCTAATTAAGCCGAAATATAAAAAATAGTTTGTGGTGTAACTTTTTGTTTTTTCTAAAATTTGTGTTAATTATATATATATATATATATATATATATATATATATATAGATGTGTGTGTGTGTGTGTATATATAGGGGTATGTGTTTGTGTGTGTGTGTGTGTCCTTCCAGATGATAACTCACCTCAGGATTAAAATAAAAATACAGTTCTTGCGCCAAAAAATCAAGAAAAGGACGAGTTCGTTGGACAGCATTTTTTGAACACATTAAATTGGTCAAATTTCAAAAAAGTGGCTGAAAAAATCACTAAAAATAGCAATAAACGGCTAAAAATTGTTACATTTATATTTTTTAGCAGAACATTGCTAAAATAAAGTTTATTAACCATAAAATAGTACATTTAAAAATTGATGTATAAATTTATACGGAAAAATGTACTTTTTTAAATTTCATTAAAATGTGCCAAAAAATCGATAAAAACTGAGAAAAAAAAGATTAAAATCCAAAATCCCTTTTTAATAGCAGATTAATATTTAGAATGAGTTTTTACCATAAAATTGGTAATTAACAATTTCTTCTTAATAGAAGTCCTCAATTTTCAAAACAATGTTTCATAAAAATATAGTACGCTAATTTACGAAATTCGCTCATACGATCATGCTGCATGACTGGAACTTTTTTTCCCTCCGTTTTCTATTCTTCCGGTACACTTTCACCAAAAACCACTGGACCGATTTCGATTATTCTATTTTGTTCTGTTCGCCTGGATTGGATTATACAATTTCTTGATGAAATAATGATAATTTCTGGTGACAATTTTTAAAAAGTGTAACCTTTCGAACACGTTTTAAACTTTCTGACTGAGAAATTGAAAAATCTAGTTCAGCAATAAGGTGTTACAATCCCCCCAAGCTGTTCCCCTGTCCCCTCAAAATTTCTCTCACTGACCAGCTGAATGGGTCAGACCAGAGAAGTAGGTAAAGGGAGCTGCATGTAGCGAGGAAATTCCACCATTTCCTCTAAGCACCAACGGCGAAATAGTCGAATGAACGAGTCGGGATTGATGGTTTTTTGTTATAAGTTTCAGACATACAGCATGATCGTGTGAGCGAATTTTCCTAAATTATGATATTAAATTACATTGTTTTGAAATTTAAGCACTTTGAGTTCAAATAGATTGCTAACTATCGAATTATTGACAAAAACTCGTTCTAAAAATATTCTGCAATTCTAACATCTTGGAATTTTACCTTTTTTGTAGTTTATAACAAGTTTTGGCAAATATTCACGAAATTGAAGCAGTTTTCATCAAAATTTTGTGCTTACATTTTTAATGGTCTAGTTCATCGTTGATTAACTTCTTTTGACTGAGATTTGGCTAAAAAATATGAATTTAACCATTTTTAGCTGTTTTTAGCTATTTTTAGTGATTTTTTTAGCACATTTTTCAAATGGGAGCAATTTAATGTGCTCAAAAATGATGAACAACGAACTCATCATTTCGTTTGGAAAGCTTGATTTTTTGGCGCACGAACGGAACTTTTATCTCAATCCTAAGGGGAGTTATTGTCTAATGAAACTCTAGGATTTGTTTCAGAATGTCTCAAACGGATTTCAATGGAGAAAATATTCTAAAATTTTGATTTTAACGATTTTGGAACCAATGCAATATAGCTTCAATTTCTACGAAAATTCGCTAAAATGATGCACAGTCACAAGCTGAATTATTCATTACTACGCAATATTATATCTTAGGTTCATTTGGAAAATGTGTACTTCACGAAATGTTACCGTCTAACTAGATTTCCGCTTACAAATGAGCTGTTCCTGAAGGAAATGTAAATCCGTCAATTTTTTTGCATGTACCTACTCAGGTGTGACTGCTGTGGAAAACAAGATGTGTCAACGCTTTCAATATAAATCAATTTCCTTTCGTTTTTGAATAAACTTTCCCTTGTTTCTTGAAAAATTCAATCAGTTTTTCGAAGAGCTCATTGGGATTCCGAGGTCATGGTAGTTACGTGTAAAAACTGTATTTCCCACTATACCCGCTGGCCTTCAAGACTTTATTTTTTCTGAAGAATCTCTGACCAATAACTTCATCACCTCGTTTTATGAGTATACCGACGCAGTGAACGAATGAACTTTCTGATAAGTACTTAAATATAGTACGATATGCCCATAAATTTATGGAAGCCTTGACTTTTTCCTAGCATTTGATATTGAATCGATAATTTCAATTACCTTTGTATGAGAACTTGCACTCCCCTAAGTAGGTACACAGTACACACCTTATGTAAATACAAACGAGTATCTTTTGTAATGTCAACGTCTTAATTGTTCAATGTCAAAGTCCTTGTTTGTTAGCGGAAGAAATTTATACAATAATCGTGTGACAAGTCAAAAGAGTTACCCTAACTTAATAACCTTTACCTTAATAGTAACAAAAAACCGACAGACAGCCCGAACGTAGGGTAGAACGTCGACGACAAACGCTTCTCCTCTCAATTTTTAATGGCTACACATTCAGTTCGACGGACAGAGCGTTTTAATATTTTCTGACAGCGAGGTGGTCTGCATATTCTAGATGGCATGGATGGCTACTATGGCCAACCTTTTCAGAGAATTCTCTTTGCCCTTTTTTTCCGATACTCATTGACGGTGAAGACAAAAAGTGTATTCATCGAAAAAGTAGAATTCATTTTCAATCAGCCTCTTCTCGATCCCAAAACAAGAATATTGATTTCAATTCCACCGTATGCAAAGGAAGAAAAGTTTCAGGAATGAATTTTTTTTTCGTTCCTAAAGGTCGAAATGCTCAGCATTCCCATAGAGTTTCGTTAGAGAAATTTATTTAGCTAATTGGTGACCATATGAACACATTCCTAGAAATGTATTGAGTGGTGTGTTTATTTCTGTTGCTCCCTAAGACCTTTGTGTGAAATAATCTATGAACATAAAATCGCCTTTAATCAACGTAAAAACTAAGACTGGAAGATTAATTCGATTATCACCGCTTTGTTCGTAGGATTAACATAAAAGTAAAAATTATTAAAAATATAATTTAAAATATCCAACATTTACTGGAGGAAATATAACCTTCATCCCACAACACTTCTTAGTATTAAGGGGCATGTCCCGAAGTTCATGCTTCGTAGAACTGTCTGTTTTCGAAACTCAAGGTTGAAACATTGATTGATTATTATTTTAAAAGCTTTCGAAAGTTTTTCGTTTGATTTTGAAATATTACACTTTCAATTAATCAAACGAGATCACCCGCACGACCAACCTTTTATATTTTTCCTTATATCGTCTACATAACTGTGAAACGCAAAGCAAATTTCAGAAGCAGTTGTTGGCAGGGCTAACTGAACGGGAGACTAACTGAAAGAATATTTAAGTTCAAATATTATAAAGAACATTGATTGAAGTGCTAGGTATCTATTTCTGGTCCAATCTACATTATTACTTTCTCGACAAATCGAATGGATACGAGAAAGTAATGTAACCAGTCAGAAACATAGTTTTTGGAACCACAATGCATAGGTATGATTGAATCGAACTAAAAAAACATTATTCATCCACCTTACATCGTAACCCTTTTCTACTACTACACAACTCAAAACCTATGTCAACAACGTTCGGATAGCAATCATAAGTATTCTTAAAGAGAAACTTGAGAAGGGTGACATCAATACCAAGTTCTATTTTTTTTCGTTCAAATAGAAACTTATTTCAAGTGTCTTTCATTTCCAGCAGCATCTACAACAAAGAAACAACTACACAAAATGCTAATGTAACCCATAAAGACGTCATGAGAGGAAAAGGCAAGAGAACAGTGGGATTCATTGCGTTACGTAAGACCGTAAAACTAATAGGGAGAAACCACAGTAAAATTTCCGTCCCTCCAGCAATTGGAATGAAGGGCATAAAATCTGGGAAGGAGCGTTATAAAGGAAGGACCATCGAGATTCAAGAGGGCAGACGTGGGTGTACGGGTTGAGAGCTTTGAGAAGATATACCACTTCTTTCGGATGGTGGTTTTTTGTTTTTGGTGGGTTGGGTCGCCTTAGGACGGTTTCAAACCTTCCTTATGTGCTTCCCACGCTGAGAACACCCTTGTTTCTTTAGGACGCTAATCGAATGATTAGAAGAATTCGTGGTTTGAAGGTAGGTAGCTAAGAACTAAGTGATTCTTTTTGAGAAAAATTGAACGGAAAACAACTTTTGATAGAAATAGCTTATAGAAATCTTTATTTTTCTGAAAACGGTTGTACAGAAAAGTTATTGAATGTACACATGGCCGAGATCCCGCGGTTATTGACGAAAATAGGTTTGTGATTTCCGAGCCAAATTTCGGCAATTTCGATCAAGCAGGTTGAGGAGTGAAAGTGTGTAATGAATTCATCTGGATATAGCGTAAAATAACAAATGAGAAGATTGACAAGACATTCAAAAAAATATAATTTAATGATTCATTATTGCAAATAACGAACAAAAAATAACAACTGTAGATTATGCAAGGGGGGTGCGATGTGCTGGTGTCTATCAATGGGGGCATCAAAACTTACTTGACACAAGACTGTTTCTTGGAAATTAAGTTCCCTCCGCAATTTTTCGGAGTAAATAATCAGATTCAAAGTATCTCTTGTTTCAACGGATGAACAGTCCAAATAACAAGAAGAGACTTGAATTGAGTTGTAACACTCAGCGATATCTACACTACGTCCCGATTGAGAGAACCACCGGTTTCCATATGCGGGTGGAATCGAAACACTAAACCGCAATACGGTAGATCACCATTTCGTCGAATAATGGTCCTATAAATGATTCAGCAGCCCGTATATATCGGGAGACAAGACAACCCTGTCATCTAATCACCGACATCACATCCATAGGACTTCATTATCTTCAATTCGTATTCCCCGAATTTCTCTTCAGAAGCCCTCTCACCGATTCACAGACTAGGCTATCCGCTTCTAAACCCCGTTCCTAAGATAAATTCGATACTTCCCTCATTAGTTGTGCCTTCCGTGGAGGTATCACTTTCGTCTGTTGTGTTCAAGAAAGTAAAACTCAAACCCCTAGAGCCGACCCCGGGCTTGGGCTTCAACCGGTTTGTTCCTTCCTTCACCTCTTGCCCAGACCGCATATGGGCGTTGCAGGTGGTCTCTCCAGTTTAAACAAATTGTACTGGTTCCTTTTGCATGACGTCAAATAAACCTCATATGAATTATCTTCTACTACTAATTTCATGGTAGGTACTTAAACCCAAATTATGAAGATGTCTACAAATACCGCAACCGTGCATACCGCTGCAAGAGCACACAAGTACCAGCACAACCACAAATCAATTGTGAATTCAGTAAAGCAAGGACAACAAATTCTACATAAATCCCAACTGGTTCCCAATGTGATAGTGCTTTTTGTTTAAATTCAAAGTTAATTATCAAATAATAATCAAGTGAAATAATAGTTTCAGGAAAATCACGTTCCTGCGTTTTATAAGCCCACTCAACAAATGGTTCTAGATGACAATGAAATTCATACAGCAAACTTTTAAAAGCCAACCTGAATTATCCCTGTTAATTACAAGAATCTATTTTCAACAAATATTTCATCGAGTCTTCAATGTCTTCGTCTTTTCATTCAGCAATAATCCACTGTTCATTTCTTATGGTCCGTTGTACCATAGAGAACAAGGAGGTCTTCAGTTAACTAACTGCTGGTTTTGAAGAATACTCTGGGTTGACACTCCTTTAGGTTAGGTCTCTACGGTGCAACTAATTACAGGCCCTTATTACAGTAACGCACTACTCGATGTATTGCAAGAATGAAAATACAATTTCTATTACATAGGTTTCAAATGGAATTATCAAATTAAATAGCAAATATTTCCTTTTTCAGGTATTCCTGATCTCTTGAGGTATTTATCTACTCTAGCTTTCTTTCACATATCCTTCCCTTCAAGCTTCACTTTCGAATTATGATCAATCTTTCACAACTACTCCACGGATTCGGAGTGAGATTTTTTGCTCTTAAATAATCATTAATACCTTTAAAAAATTATTATTGCTTATAGATTCGACATTTTGCCTTCTAGAACAAATTTTACGTATGTCTGAGTACAGGACACAGCCATTTAAATGGTGATGGAACTCATAAGCAATTACTTGTTTTCAAAAACATTAACCAACCTCCAATTTTGAGCTAATCGGGGCCTTTGGCATAGGTGTTGAAACACTTTTGCGCAGGTACTCATTACCCTTATCGGTTTGACAGCGATAAAACTTATTCGGAACTATCAACGGGTTGACCCGCACTTTAATTCAGTTTTGTATGGAAAAAGGACTTTACCGCGAAGAAACATAGACATATATATAAAAAAGCTGTGAAGCACAAAACGCAAATGAAAATTTTGGTTTTGTGGGACAAAAACCACCAGACTGACTCGCAAAACAGCAGACTTATTTATTTAATATAAGTTTACATAATTAGTTTATTATTGCCTGGAGCAAAAATTTACCATAAAGACAAGACCCGAACCGGAACTGTTCCAAAATTAAATTGGGATTTCTGTTGATAAGAGACATATGACATTGGATATGAAACATGTGATATTAAGACAATGGATATGACAACATCCTAATATAAAGCTTCCATATATTCGATAAAGAGGAGGCAATAGGAGGAAACAATCGTGCGCTTATCTAAAGGTCGTATTTTCACAGCCCTCAACAAGCTTGAAATTCAACTTATCCCCCTCATATATCCGTTTTCTCGAGGATTCATCCCATCCACATTCAAAAACCAATTGATATATTCAATTATTCAAGTGATGAATTGGAATACCAAACCATCTACAAACCTATATAAGGATATATCCAGATCGGAGAAATCGTCTGATCCTGTTTAGTGACACCGAGGTCGGAGAAGAGTGATATGAATGAGAAGCGGGTATGCGGGTTTCGGCTCTCCGTATTTCTCCAGGCCGTTGAAAGGAAGCTGAGAAGTAGATATTTGTTGCTTAGCATGAACATTATTCACCAACAATCAAGACCTTTACAGAGTTGAATCTTAATTACCGCTCTCGCTTTCACCCCGTTAAAACCTCAAATGAAACCGGAATAGAGATTTCGAACGAGGAACACGGCCGGTATATCACTATATATACTAGAAAACTACTTAAAGGCGTAGAAACATCAAGATAATTTATATTGTGATACATAAAATTTCCATATTAGAGTAGCTTACTATTGAAAGAGGTACGGGAATACAGGGTTTCTCTTCAATTTGCCAGCCACTAGAAATTTCTCATCAAATTAAGAAATGATTTCAATTTTAATGGATTCAAATATACGCAAGAAATATTACTCATTTGGATTTCTCATACATGTATTTTTGTGGAACGGAGTCATGAATATGGAATTTGGATTTTAAAAAAACTTGCCGTTACGTCATCCGCAAATGGACCCCCCAGCGAAGTTAGCGAGTATCGATTAAATTATCGGGAATATCCTATCATCCGTAGGACTGGCAGGCTGAACATTGCATTTTTTAGTGCATTTTCGAAGAAATTTTGTAGATAATTGATCTTGAATATTTTGAAGTACTATTTCGGAGTTGGTAGCTACAGGAACATATATTACATGTTATATAACTAACACATCTTCATACGTACATACAGCTACTAAACACTTGCCTTCCAAAGGCAAATATTCATAGAAATTAGCATGGCATGTGCTTTTCAGCTGGAGGGTTTATAGTTTTTGTCAAGTTGTTGAGTTAGGTCGGTTACTGTTGTAACGTACTCAGTGGAGCAGAGATACTTGAAGTTCACTCGGCCATCCAAAATATGGCTTTTAAATTACTGTTTGAAACCCGAACGATGATCGAGAGGTCTCAAATCTAACTCAATCATGCTTCCATATCACTTCCATCTTGGTGTTGATATGAATTAATACCTGCTTTGTGATTGAATTATGGACGAGCACCTCCAATATGTAGGCTGCACTATTATGCAATTATGGTACGGTTCCGCACTAGAGGCCGGACCCAGCCATTAACCCTTTGATTGGCCGTAATGCTCCTACGTGCTTTACGACCCCCTGGTAACAGGATGGAAGGAGCTTCCAGAGCAAACAAGAAGGAATATCGATTACCCGCCGTTCTAATTAGTGACAAGAGGGCGCTCGAGAGATTCATTTCTCTCCACTTAATCCAGTCGTGGGTCGGAATGAACACAGTAAATCCCTTCGTAGAAAAGACCCGCCTGAAAGGAAGCCGATTATTGATAATTGGCCCCCCATAGCCGTGCTGAATATTACGATCGCATGAGAATGGAGATTAGATGAAGCTTGAAAATTTAATTATCTTGAACCTAAAGGCAAATGTTTTAGTAATACCATGTTGTGTGAGGAGAGAAATGTTTTAGGCACTCATAAAATAATTATCCATCATTCACCCAGTTTCGTTAACAGCCAATCAGGGACAGCGATCAGCAGCTTGTGGATTCTATGTAAACTATGGTTTCCATAATCCAATATCACCTTTCAGTGACCAGAGCTTGCGAAGAATCATCCATAATTTTCCATTAAATTTGTTCTTTCTAGTTAGCACAATGATTTTCTGCCACCGCCTTATTTGTTGTTCGTGAAGCAAAAATGACGCTATCTGTCGAAGCTTCGATTGCTCGAGCAATTTTGAAAACCAGGCCTCACCACGAGCACGTCGGCATCTTGCATATTATTCTGGGATCATCTCATCACAGATGGTTCTATACTATCTTCCACATCTTTCATTTTTCTATTGGGTATTCATTTCCATATTTGGATGCAGTAGATTTCGCTTGTATTGTATATTGGTCGGCAGGTCTTACTGCATATCTTGAATTTTAGGTAAACTGTGTTGGAAGAGAGGATTGAGGGGGGGGGGGGGTTGTATTTCAATTTAGTAAACACCGAAACATTTTTGAGGTTCTATAGTTGGATATATTTATTTTTGGGGAAGGAGGCAGCAGTTCTATCCTTTCTGTGTTTTTGCGACCAGTTGTCTCACATCAATATCTCACAACAGAAATAATATGTACTCTCTGAAGTCCAACAGATGGTAGAGGAATCTCATCATCGACATAATTGTGAAAAATCATTTTTCCACTGGACCCAACGAATGTATCTGTGACTGTATTACCTTCGTACACACAATCTAGGATACTTTCTGATGATTTCCCTTACAAGTTACAACCCAGTACATGAGTACACAGTAGGGTTAGACTGGCCTGGGGTTTGACTTAATAGCCATAATGAAGAACAATCTGGGCGTATCCTTCCTTGACCGGGAACCTTCCTCATGCAGTAAAAGTTGATAGGCATAATAAGCACTGACATACACCATGCATGAATCGCGTATCTCAGCAAAATCAGATAAAAATGAGAAATTCACCAGCTACGCGGCGAATACGGTCGGTTAGGCACGACTGACGTGACTTTTACTCTCACGTCGATCGACTGCGGCAACAAAAGGAAAGCTGGTCGTTCTCCGCCCTCCGATCCAGGAAATATCGGATATCTCTCGGGTAAATGAAACCGAAGGCTGCCAATTATACGGTTTTCTTAATGACCGGAAAATCCATCTGGTTGACGGAAACAAAGAACGTCAACAGGCGGTTGTTAGAACAAATATCTGTACCGATCAATACGCGGAGCAGGTCATCCATCAATGAATCATTGAATCCACCCTATCGTGCAATACTATTATTTACAAGTTTACCCATATGTCAGCAAACATATATCACTTCAAGTCAAACATACTTCGAGCAATTAATTATCTGTTGGCATATAGATAGATAAACGAAGTATTATTACATATACTATATGTAATACTACTGTACTATATATACAGCGTGTCTACAGAAATTATGGGACAAACTCAAGGAATCCATTTTAGAGCTCATTTCTGATCGAAAGTTGCTCATAGAGATTTCTTTTTAAATGCTTTGTTTTCTAGTGATTAAATTTTCAAGATTTTTTTCGAGTTTTGTACTTTATGACATTAAAACAGCCATAACTCCCCCTAGAATCGTAGTAAACTCAAAACCAAGAACTCCCTTGGGAAGACCGTTAAATTTCCTACAACCCTGATATAAAGTAAAGTTGTTTTAGTTAGTTTTAATTGGTTAAAAAAAGGCCAAAGTACAAAATGAGAAAAAACATTTAAAGCCGACGTTTATCTCCTGCTTTTTTGCAACAGGTTTGGGGATTTTTCGGCGTGAACTCTTCGGGAAAAACTTCCTCAAATTGTCTGATTTTGAACTCTCGAATTTTTGGTTCATTTTCCAAGCTCAATTTCATATGTTTTCAAGGGTAAAACTAGTTAGTTAAAGTGAAAGACTCGGTTAGAACGGATTTTGGGCGATTTGCAAGTGTTACCATTTGGTTCAGCGTGAAAAAATACGTTGAAACTGTCCCCTAACTCGCATTTTCACAGAGGGTTATTTTACACTAAAACCCTCGATTTCGTAGGAAAAAACCAAGTTTTCCGACATACGAACATACTTTTCTCCCCCAATTAGCAAAGTTAAAGTAAAATTGACTATACCTTAAAAATCTAACAGTTTTTAAGTTTTTTCCGAAGAGTGCACGCCGAAAAATCCCTAAACCTGTAGGAGAAAAACGTCAGGAAAAACATCGATGTTGAATATATTTTCTCATTTTGTTTCAGCATTCAATATTTTTACTTTCTGAGTAGTAGGTAACGTATAAAAAATTTGCAGAAATGTTAGTTTTTAAATTCGGCCACGTTTGAGCTGCTTATGTGGTCTTGAGATGAGACTTTTCAAGAATCAAAGTGCACCATACTTATAGAAAATGTAATGCTGATTCCAGAAATGTGGTCAAAAGTTGAATTTAAATAAAATAAACTATTGAAGTTTGTTTTTAAAAGGAAAACAGCGCGGTTTTTTCGGGGGGGGGGGGGGGGGAAAAAATTGCAGTAGGCTTTTTTTTAGTTTTGCGCAACCTTTTTTCCCAATTTTATGCATTCCTTGTATAGAAAAGTTTACCTAGGTTTTATCAAAATGACCTTCTCCAATGTAGTCAATACGGATTATGTAAACATCGTTACAGTTATGTACATAATGTTGGTAGTTTGATCCTGAAAATTCTGCATAGATAGAAATGATGATTTGAAATATATAAGATAATGTTAATTCCCAATCAATTGAACTTCATAATTAATTAATTGTTAATCATGTTAATTCAACTCGTGTTATTATTTGTGCTATTAACCCAGCATCCAAGGTTATTAGTGGAATAGTGGTTAGCTTTGATTATAAGGGTGTGGGGTTGTTAAGTAGTTGATTAATGTTGTTGATTAGTTAGAGCCGTACCCCGTTTATAGGTTAGGTAAGTCCGAACCGACCATTGAATCTTACCTTTGACTCTTTTTTGCCGTCGGGTGGACGGCTGCTTTTGGACGCAGCCCACTTTGAGGGCGTCCATATCCCGAGCCTCACGTCATACCTGGCACATCACAACAACACTATTTACGTGAGGAAATTAATAGCTGTAAAGCCAAACTAAAGGCAACAATCAACACATATTACTGATAAGTAAAGTACGAATCATATCGTATACATACATAAATAAATTCGAAAGTAGACGAAAGTTGGTGGACACATCAAATGAATGTTACTGTACAGCTAGCAAATCACACTTTCAATGTATGTATTTATTACCAGAACCGGATCGTATTGACGTATCACAAACAAACAAGGAAATTCGTTTCTTCTATTTTCAGTAAATAGATTTTTCCGTGAATTCAGGAGGAACTGTAAATGTGACTTATGGGTTTGTTGTGCAGTATTGTACTGATTAAAGCTTTTATAAATCCATATTTGCAACAAAAGCCAACTAAAGTCTGTGGAAACAAGCGGAACTAGATGTGCTATGCATGGCTAAATGAGTCCGAATCGGGCATCACTATTATCGAAAAATCTAGCCTTTAGAAGCCCAGATCAATTCTAATATGACACCTTACACAGAATCGGTAAAATACATAGGTATGATCATTGATTCAAAACTAAATTGGAAAAATCATATCGAAATGCTGAGAGCGGATATTCAAAAAAATATGAACTGAATGATGGAGAAAAATTCACATTAAACATTCACAATAAACTGCTTATATAGACGCAGATTATTCGCTGTATCAGGAGCTATAAAATGTAGCTCTGTGACTGTGATGTGAATCGAATATTAAAAAAATATTAATGTTCCAGAACACATCTCTGATATCTTGAGTCGACGGCCCTTAATACGGGGGAAATGATGATACCAACATAGTTGAATGTATGAAACTACTGTTAAATAAGGCTATGGTTAAATGACGCAAGAACCTGGAGATTCTCAAAGTTCCGAATAAAGATGGAGAACGTCGGCTTCTCAAACGCAATACACCACTAGACTTTATCGTGTTGTGTAGATAGTCGTGCAAATGAAAGCGAGGGTTACTGAACCCGCTATATAGAAAGGACTTGATGTTGCAGACACCCTATACCTTACAGTCACTCAAGAAATAAAATATTGCCGAATGAAATGTACGTCTTTCAGTTGAAATAGAACAAATCGAGCCAAGAGAATCAAATTATGCACGTTTAGTTTGATAATTAATCATCGCTGTGCCGCTAAATCGTTTTTCTGTAACGCTGATCTTGTATCGGAACCCACCTTCTCTCCGATGTACAAACCAGTCAATCGTAAACCAACTGGTTTAGTTTATCGATCATTTCTACTTCCCTACCATCCTTCCGAAAGCCACGTACGGTCGCAGGTTTTATGAAAATGAACCGTGATTTGTGACTCCCAAAAGGGCTGATAGACGGTTTCACATATCAATCTACTTGATTAGCATTCAATATCGCTAGTCTGGGACTAGATCGAGAAGTCCTTTTTCAGCTTCTTCCTCCTTCGGGTTCTGTCATCGTATTAATATAATGAGGAGGCACGAAGACCCGTTTCCGAAAGGACCGTAGGGCGTCGCATAATTAATTTATGGAGCGAACTTTGTCATCGATTGCCTAATAACCTACTTCGATTCCACCTGACCCGACTCTTGATACCCCTGTAATTGGTAAAGCGGCTTTTTTTGGAAAAGGGGGGACACCCCTATGAATTATTACGCGGTTTAATGGCACCATTAGACAGACAACTCGGCCGACGCCTGGCCTACATTTGAAAACCAAACTGAATAAGAGCATCGCGTCCCTTCATCACAATTAGGATATCGAGCGGCACCTCACAGAGTTATATACATCAAATTATTACACAAAGGTTCATTTCTCAGTGTAGATAACCCTTACACATAGATCTTCCCAATTTCCCAATATTTTCCCAATTCTCAATAGATCCTCGAAACAAACCAATGCTTTTTTGGTAGCTTGAGGTCATTAACAAGTAGCTACAATCACGTTTCACTACTACCTATGAATCTAACGTAGTTGTGTACACCAGCAGGCAAAGTGTAAAACAGGATACAAAATAGAATAGACTCGAATTTACCAACACCTAAATGAACAATGGAAACATTCAAACAGATATACGAGAAACACTCTTGGAGTTTTGTATGTGTCAGATTGGCTCATGAGCGATAGCTATTACTTAACCAATCGCGATATAATTCATAGGAAGGCCATTTTCCAGGAACATAATATCCAACTACCCCCCGAATTTGAACGAAAACGGATGAACAGGAGACATGAATTAATGTCAGAATAAATTCACCATTGCGCACGTTCACACGCTGCAATTTATCCTAAGGTGATGAAATTTATAGGTAGCCATCTTGGAGCTAAACTGCGCAATCCTTGAAAAAATTGTGAAAAAAATCAGTTCACTAGTCTTGGAGGCTTGCCTTAAATCAATTTCAGCTTTGCGCATGAGCAATAGGTATAACGTAATAGGTGTAATTCATAGAGCATTTTCCTAGAACATAACCCAACTACCCCCGCGTTTGAACGAAATTGAACGAATAGAAAATTAAAAATCAACATTAGGCGAAATTCACGGTTGCGAATGCAAACGCGTCTATATTGATCCGATGGCGATGGAAGTTATAAGGGGCCACCTTGGAACTAACCCGCAATATCCCTGAAAACTAAACTTAAAAAAATTCCTCTAGTTTGGGGTTTTGTCTGTTTCAATTAATTTTAGTTTTACTGAACCAATCGCAATATAATTCATAGGGCATTTTCCGAGAACATATACCCAACTAACCCCAAGTTTGAACGAAATTAGATGAATAGGAGATGAGAAATCAAAAATATAGTAGCACGTTAGAAGCACAGGCTACTATTGATCCGACGGCAACGAAAGTTGTAGGGGACCATCTAAGAGCAAACCCGCACATCCGTGAGAATGTCATCAAAATCGGACAAAAATTAGTTATAGTTTTGGGGGTGACAAGGATTTACCTCAGGCACACAGACATGGAACCAAAATTTATCAACAAGCTCTCTGAAGCAGTAAAAGCAATCTAAACTTTTGATTTCGGAAGACACAAATTTGGTGACTTTTTGGTAGAACACAAAGCTTCCCAACCTTCGATAGTTAGATAAAAAAGGCAAGGACGAATACCCAAAACTTGCGAAAAATAAGTCAATGAGTTGGAGTGGTAGTTTGGAAACCGCACCCAAATTGAAAAAGAGTTGAGCATGATGAGAATGGTAGCTACAAACCGCAGCACCTACCGCCGTAACCCATTTTCGTAGTTGTTAGTGCGAATTCAGCTCAACTACTTCTGAACATAGTTGTTAAAACCCGTGCGAGCCCTTGTTTTCGGGAGGTCATATAGGAAATGGAAGCTCGCGGGCGCCGGTTTTCTCGAGAGCGTGATATTTCTCACGGGATCCAGGTTATAATTGTAAATTCCATTACAGGGCCATCCCACTCGTCTTCCCATGCGTGGAGAAAGAACGAGTCCTGCCGGCTTCCTTTGCTAGAAACAGCGCATGTAGAATTCATTCTTTCCTTTCAGAGAACACGTTCCTGACATCCAGATCCACTTTTGTTTATTAGTAGGTGGGTCGAGTCGGGAATATCAATGGTCAGCTATTCCTAACTTATACGTAAACATATTTACGTTGATGAACATGAACTCAAGATTAACAAACATTTCTTGTTTTTTAATTATGACGATTGGCCCCTTGAAAATCAATTCACCTATTAGCATATTTAACACGTTTGGTAGAATAGTGGTCTCTGGAGTGTACTCGTATATTGATAACAGAGTGTGTAAAATAGAAGAGCCAGATGGCTTATGCGGATTTATGATGAAGGAAGGGTTGGTATGGCTCAAGTAATCGCATATACAATATGACAATGATTACGCTCATTGGATGGACAATCATGAGTAAGCACCAAAAGGTTAAATACCATCCAAATTTGAATGAAATTTGTTGGTGATAATGTTATATTCCGGGTAGTAGGTTTCACACTTTCAATCGAATATTTGGCTTTAGCTATCTTGAAAATTCTCAGATAAATACCCATCAGCGAATTTTAATAGAAAATGAAGCTATTGCAAAGGGTCAAACAATTTTTAAATTAAAATTTTTATTGTTATTGTCTTCAAGGAAATCCGTTTGGAGGCATTCGGAAACTATTCCTGAAGTTTGCGTTTTTCCATGTGGTAGGATATTTTATATATCTATGCGTCATTCTAGACGATAACTCTCCTTAGCACCAAAAAGTCAAGGTGTCCAAATAGAAGGATGAGTTCGTTGGCTACCATTTTTCGAGCACATAAAATTGCTAAAATTTCGAAAAACGTGCTCCAAAAATCACTAAAAATAGCTTTAAAAAACGGCTAAAAATTGTTCAAATATTTTTTGCAGAATTTTACTCAAAACAAGCTCATCAACGATGAACAAGAACAATAGAAAATGTATACAAAAATCATTGGGCAACGCATACAAGAAGATTGGACAACGCTTGGCTTCACGGTACCGGATTACAGCGCTAATTTTGAAAGACCCGGGCATTTTAATGTGGCTATTTTAGATCCAAAAGTGTTGAAATTCATACTAAACCATCAAGGATGCCCCAAACATTTCATCGAAACCAGATGGAGATAGATGTTTATAACGCAAGCGCAGAAAGCGTATCATCGATCATTACATGACATGACATTCCTGAGCAATTTCAAAATCGCGTGGAGATAAGGACGTCGCAAGTATTGGCAAATGCAAAGAAACTACATCAAATGGGTTGGGAATATTTTAGCAATGTAAAATGAGGGAAATCATTGTATTTTGAACTAAAACTTTCATTCCTTTTCTTCAAATGAGATTACAAAAAGCCTTTGCAAGCGAAAAATTACCGAAAGAGCCTTGAGGTGAATGTATGTCAAGTGTGTTCAGCTATATTTTGCACAAATAAACTTTCGACATAAATCACACTTGAATGTGAGAAAATAACTCAACTCGTCGATATCGGATAACGTATTTACTCTTTGCCATCACGGTACAGATAAACGGAGAATCTTTGTGTTGACGAGTTGAGGAGAATTGCGGACGGAGGGAAATCTTTTAAACTCATAGGTTTTGAAGCCAGAATTGACCGATTTGGGAATAGTTGAAACGTATACTTCATTAAAAGTGTGTCATTTGATTCATTAGACGTATTTTTCATGAACGAGCATATGCTTTTCTAGCAAAATTTCCTGCTTTTCCAGATAAAAACTGGTTTCTAAAATAAACTTGTATGCACTCTATGGCATTTAAAATATTTATTCAAGACATGGACATTTTAGTATAAATGAGGACAAAACTATCAAACGAATTTCGGGTGACGCGATTTTAATTTAAAAATTACATGATATAGAGAAAAACATTCGCACCGACAATAATTATCGTTATTGTTAAGACTGCATGTTTCAGAAAACTCATGCATATAATAATTTAAGATGACAGTAAAAATACTAAACTAAGAAACCGGTCCAATCTAGTTAAAACAGCGAACAAAACTTACTCAGGGGATGTTACAGTTTCAATATTACACCACTCTGCGACCAACCGAAATCATCGAAAGCTTGGCGAAAGAGAAGAAATCATTTGTTTGGCCCCATCCCTGATAGGAATGGTAGGATAGTTTCTGATTGGATTAACCTAATTAAATTTCATTCTATGATAACGATTTAGGAAAGGTTCTTATAACTCTTACAGCCTGAATATTTATCACCTTAGTGAACTGGAGACGATACGAAATAAAGGGAAATGGGAAACTGCATCGGGGTCCAGAGAACTGAATAAAGTAGGCAATGGAACATCGGTGGTCAGGTCATGACTGACAAAGGTCCCCTGCTTGCCAATCATATAGGTCAATCACTTATTTCGTATTAGCTGCCTATCGATTACCAATGATGAGAGGGGGCTAACGCGCATCTGGATTCTGCGAGCGGGCTCATGCAAGCTAACTCGATAGCTTTCCAATCTACTCTGAAGGGGTCGCAACTCCTACAGACTTATTTTAGATCGCTCTGCAGAGATTCGAACCAATTTCGGTGGGGATCTTTTCCCTCCAGATGCGACCTGGGGGACGCTCTGCGGTTAACTGGATTTACCAGAATCACCCTTGAGAGGGTTTTCCTATGCAAAAGCACACATATTACGAAAAGAACCCCAAGTCCGTTATCATTATGACTGAAATATAATATAGACGTGAATAATATGATCAATAACGTATAATATAGTTGCTAAGTCAATTTACTTGTATTAGAAAAGTCGTTTCTATACTCAGGAAGCATAGTAAAACACTACATCAGTGGTTTAAAATAAAAATTCTTTTAGACCAAGGCGTCAAAACGGAGAAATTAGGTACAGTACACAACTAAGACATTTCATCTGAACAACTTCAGGAAAAAAACTCGGTAAATTTTAGCACAATGGAGAGAATATAAATAATTTCATAACCAAAAATCTGGAACATTGTGGAACGGGACACTTCTCGAATTACCTAGGCAGATAGCGAAATTGAAAAATAAATTATGTGTGTTGTGTGGTGGTCTGGATACTCGGAAGCTCGCATCCCAAAAATCAAAAGTACCTGTCCTAAATCAATCCTTTTAGTATAGTACAGATTAGTTGGAAAAATAGATCCGGATGACGTGTTTAGTTTATCGATGAGAAAATGCAAGAACTTCGCTATCTGCCTAGACACTTCGTGAAGTGCCACGTTCCGCTTTGTACCTTCGATATATATGCCGTAAAACACTTATTGACCCTTCCAATGTTGAGATCACGATCTCAAGCATCAGTTTGACCTTGTTAACAGATTCAAGCACTATAAGTATAGTAGTGATTTCGTACGATATTATCTCAACCTTAAACTTTTTACTACACGTACAACAGTGTCTGGTTTTTAGAAATGATAAAGACATAAAAGAGTCTCATGTCATGCCTAATTTGACTAGTTCTTCAATGACAGTTTACAGGAATAATACACGTCATCCAGTTTCAACAAATGAAATTATAAACAAGCAAAAAAATTCAAATGAATGCACAAATTGAGTGCAGCGGCTGTCAACGATCTTGCTTTTCCGGCGAATGCGAAATGAAACGTCCTCATTTTCCTGTTACTGAGCATTTCGTCGAGTAGGATCAATTAAACCAATTGGCTCAATTCCGCAGCACGCTGTGTAATTATCATGGGAAAGTAAACAACGGAGACGAGTCCAGCTAAGATGTGGGCAACATTTAGTAAAACTGCCGAAAACTGTGGTACGTTGCTTCCTTTTGCATTTGGTACGATCGTATGGATCTGTAAGTACGGTGATTATTATCAGGATCAACTTGATTCTTTAAAACATTGCAAATTACAACACAAAGGTTTAATATTAATTCTGTACTAGGCAGCCCTCATGGATATAATTATTAGAGATGCCTGTGGTACATCATTATCTAAGTACGTAAATAAAACTTATGACCAGTATGGTACGTAGTGGCAGGGCTCACAAGATAAATTCCGCCATCAATACCGGCAGAGGAGTGTGATAGTTCTGTTCAAACCTTAATAGTACATAATACAGTGCAATCAGGAATTCCGATTCTCGATTATTAAAGATTAGGTTAACCCCATTTACTGCATCAAAGTATCGAAAAATAAGTGTTACCCATGGGTGCGAAAAAGGTATTTCAACTATTTTTAAATGGAACAAGATTCCATTCTAAGAAGTTTGGCATCAACCGCACTCTCCTACAATAAGTAGTTTTATTTTTATGATTTTCCAAAGTTTTGAGCACTGGTGACGTCAAAAGCACCCCACCCGACTGAGCGGGTCCCTCCCCTGTCATCAAGTGTGACGTCACCAGTGCGCAAAACTTTGGAAGATCATAAAAAGAAAACTAATCAAAGCAAGAGAGTGCAGATGGCCTCAAATTTCTTAGAATAGAATCTACAATCATTAAAAAAACGCTGCAAGTTATTACATGATGGTTTATTATTTCTGTGTTAGATAGCCCTTCTACGCAGATCATCGGCCTATCATCTATTATTAAACCCCATATGTAATATATGATCAGAACACTCTCTGACTCTGTGACTCCGAGAAGAGTTAACATGTTTTTTAAACCATTGTCCCCCCCAACTATGCACCAAAGTTGAGCGGGATTGGACGACTAGGGCGTAAAAATATAATGGTTGAAGAAATTTACATTTGCAAAATGAAGTAATGATATGAGTAGTATGGAATTAATATTGGACCATTTACAGCCTTAAACAGCACATTCCCTAAAATTTCATGAAAATCGGATGAAAACTGTTTGAATTAGGTTCGTTTAAAAAAAGGATACACATTCGCACATGTGCAGTAGCTACTAATGATAGGATTATGTTGAAATCGCTAGGAAATGCTCAAATTAACCTCTGCGACCTATTCTCCAAATTTGAGCGAGATTGGACCACGGGGGCGTGAGAAAATAATGCTTGATGGATTTTACGTTTGCGCATGCGCTGAGTGAAGTATGGAATGCATTATGAAGTACTAATAAATTGGCAGGTGATGTAGTCTCCAATGCATGAAAGATCAAACATCCATAAATTGTTAACAAAGGTTAGTAGGTAGGTAACAACTTGCAAAAGAATGGTTAAAGGTATGAGGTATGTTATATGGTATGGTGATTTTCTTCCTTCAAAATTTCTTTATTCTTCATCCCAAGACTGCAGAGCTGTTCCGACCTCAAGACCCAAACACCTTAAGTCTCGCCTCGTTCCTCGTATCCTCATGGTCACTGCTCGGATGATGGCGAATCGAACGACGATTTGTTCAACACTCGGAATATCAATTATTTATACTGTTCCTTTTGATAAGGTATAGTGTCTCTGTTATCGGCAAAGTATGAAATTCAGGCATTGTGTATAATGACTAGTCGTTGAATACAATGCCTTTTACTATTTAGGCGAAGTATGAAATTCCTTCATTTTTAACTCTCTTTACACACACTGCCTAGGCAGTGTACACAATGCCTAGGCGGTGTATTATAATGTCTATCATTGACTTAGGCAAAGTATAAATACTCATCATTCAGACCTACCTATATGTCCAACTAATCTGAATTTTTACTAATTTTTATTAATATGTCCAGCAAAGATGCCCAGATCAGGTAAGGATTGATCAGAAGGACACTTTGCCGAGTGCACAACGCCTTATTTTAAATTCTGCCGGTAACATCCAACAAATTCTAATGAAGTTTAGCAATTAAACGGCACCTGGGCCTAGCTGTATTCGGAATTATTGAACAAACCTCGAAACCCATTATACACAGGGTTGCAATTTCTGCTAACTAATTGGATTCTGATGTAAATGCATATTGGTCAAGGTGGGACCCAATGGTGATTGTCAGAGTTAGTTGCTCTGCTGGGCCTCGTTACCGCGTCAAATAAATTGCCTATTGCACTTAAAGACTTGACGGAGGGAAGACCTCTCAGAACGAAAATAGCTTGAGTATCAATTAAGCGGAATCGTTTCCTGCTTTGCGCCGGCCTTGAAAACCGATGGGAATCTTCGAGGGAACCCCCTGAGCGTCTATAAACAGAAATAACCCCTCTTATGTCGACTAGCTCTCTGTTGCTTTTCAAAGGACAGGATGGAGGCCTTCGCAGAAGAACAATACAGAAAGAAAACAATATTAATGATATTATTATTGATGGTTGGAAATGCTCGTAATATTGAATAGTCAGTTCGAAACAGAGTTAAACTAAGAAACAGAAAAATAATTGTTTGGTTATTCAATTTTGTTAGTGTAAATATGAATATCAATTACGATTAAGTTTCAATTGCAAAACTACTTTGACCTAACCCACACATATAGTAGGTAGTAGTGTAGTTGGAATCATGGAAGCAATTATTTCTAGAGCAATTCTTGTCACAAAAGATAAATTAACTCACTCCTTCGAGAAACACTTCTATCTCAACGAGATTCCCGAGAACACAACATTGGTAAAGTAGTTACCTAAATGTTCAAGTTGGAAAAATTTCACACCAAATTTTCGCCAAGAATGGCTTGCTTTGGAAAAATCAACGACATCTAAGGTTAGGTTAAGGTTAGGCCAAACAGGCTTCACCGAAACGGATCGTAATGAATTTGTAGAAGAAACTTCTCAACATCAGCAAAACTCTAAACAAATTCTGAGCAACATGCGTTCCTGATTTTGTGAAAAGTTGCTATGAGAAAACATTCGGATTAGCTCGAGTTTTAGAGATCATTATTACTTTGACTTTGTGTTTATTTACACATATTGCCAGGTTTACAATATTTTGTAGAGAGATTGATAATGATACCGGATATTGTAGGTATCTATGTAGTATATTTTGTAGCAAACGTGTATGTTCCTCATTCTCATACAGTAACCTACTCTCCAAGGAATCTGGACCGATCGAACACAGAACAATAATTTCCACTCTTCCTTAATCTTTTGACACAGGGAAGGTAGTAAAAAGCCTAAGCTATGCGGGTAGAACAGCAGTACTACTTCTCTCTACGTAAAAGTATCAAAATAAGAATGATACACCGCTTTGGGGGCTGGACGATGGTCATCACTGTACCCCTCGTTTTTCTCCCTCCGATTTGCCAGTGGAGTCCATGATGGCATTCCGTTTAGTAACGGATGACAACATGGCTCCCCTTAGAATTGTGCCACTTACAGAGTCCCTTTAGACACCTTGTTCAATACCTCTAATGACCCCACTAAAAATAATAATTATTATTATACAACGTCTTCTAATCTTCAACACTTCGATATTGCTCGTGTATCGCTACAATGTACCGTCACTAGTGGTTCTTCCTCCACGCCACACAGTTTCGATCCTGGGGGTTTCGGTGGACGAAAGTCCAAAACCACGAAAATCGATAGTAATGCGTTATTGCCGTTTTTCACCTTATCTAATAGCGGAAACTAATTAAAATACGATAAATAGAGAAAAAAATCATTTAGAGGCTGTGTAAATGAATGAATAATTGTCGTACTATAAAATTAGTACAAGAAATACTTGATATTAGTATTTAAAAGCTCAGATGAATAAGGTAGAATAATAGGTAGACAGAATTAAGCCACTTATTACATGGTTTATTCAAGGACCTTTTATTCATTGCTCCAAGAAGAATCCTACGAGGCTTCTATTAGATTGAAGGTGTGATACAAAATGGTTGAGTTATCAAAGAAGGTAAAATATTTCCTGCATTTGAATAAATGGTGCGGTCCGTAACAGCTCAGACAAGTGACGTATGACGTCTGAGTTGTTACAAGGCTCGTTTCATTTATTAAGTTGGCTAAAAAGGATAATAAGGTGATTGTCGTCTAATGGGTGGGTGGAAATTTTGCATTAATTTTTTTTTTAATTCAAAGAATATTAAATTTCAAGTTATATTTAGAAACTAGGAAGGTATAAACGACCGTATTTCACACGGCTTTTATGTTTCACGGCCATTTTAAAATAAAAAGTCACTGTTTCAAACTATGCAAATTGCTTCCGAAAATCGAAGAAAATCAATATTTGCAGATGTTTACGGTATGAAAGAGTGAAAAATTCAAATTCAGCATTAAATTCTGTAAAGAATGATTCTAGTTTTGAGACTTGAAAACTCGGTAGTCATAATTTTTTTAACTGACAACTTTAAACCATTGGTTTTCAATATCCATTTTCTGATAAGAAGAGATGGAAGTTAAACAACACTCAACATTCAAAAATTGAGAATATTATTCGTTAAAACCTTCGGGTGAAACATCCCAGTTCAAGCCAAGATTATTAGGAGAAGGGGAAAAATTAAATATTAGATAACAGAGGAATAATTTCCTTCAAGGGTTCCGCACAGTAGTTTTCTATTTGGTGCGTTCAAGTATGAGCACAGAGAGGGTTTTTTCAAGTAAATATAATCGATTTGATACCTTTACCTACCACCCTGGGTGCAGAAGCTTTTTTTTTTTTTTTCTTTCCCTTTTGACTTTTTTTCATCTGAAACACATCAGTCGAAACGCTGTGCGCTGAGATAACATGCAGTACGTACACAAAAGGTCCTCCTCATCTTAAGGTCCGAAATAAAATTTCCGCGGAAACCTAGACATGGATACCCAATTCTTGATGTGTTTATACATGCTCGGTCTGCCTTGGCGTTGGAAAATGCCTCCGACAGTAAGGGTTGTGAGCTGATGCGTCTTTCTATAATCTTTGTCAACAAAGTGGTGTTGAAACAAGAATATGATGAACGTGGCGCCCGCCCTGAGACCGATTAGGAGAGGAAGAAACACGATTTTTTATTCATGTTTGATATACTGTTTTTCGAATTAAAATGTTATAAAACAGGAACGGGACATTGAGAGTAATTTACCCTAGCCGAAATAAGGAAAAGAACTATGGCTTAAGGGTAAAATCATGGTTTTTAGATGTTTCGGGATTTGGTATGTGATTTAAAACATCCAAGGTCCTTATACATAGCTGCTCCATTCCTCGAACCCTCTTGTGCATTATTAATGGCCTCTGTTCCCAATGGGTCCCCATTGTTTTCCCCCAACATCAGAAACAAAAGTGCAGATGCGGATGAAAAGGAGACCTTGGAACGGAACGATGACCGAAGTTGGTGCCAAGGGGTCTGATCAATAAAAGGCGAGGGGGTGACGGGCCTGGGGGGTTGAGAGGACTGGAAAACCGGAGGCTGGAGGGGCGGAGAGATCTTCGGATGCTGCCTCCATGCCGGTGTACCGGCAAAAACCCGGAAGCCGAGAGTAATCGCATTTATTTCGTTCGACGAAACTTTACTCCCTCTAGTCCTGTTTCAAACAGGTCTAGACTAATCCATGGAGCACACGGGTGGGTCAAGTAAGCCAGAATAAGTTATTTCACCGCTAATGGATTTATTTATATATTTATTTATTTTTTATTTATTTATTTATTTTTTTTTTTTTTTTGCAGTCGAGGTCAATAAGTTCCTAATTCATTCCATTAATCGTACAACCAAGAGCATATGCTCATGTGGAAATATGAATGTCCACAATCACAAGGCACGTACATATTGTAATGTAAAGACTGAAATTAGATTGATTGCTAATTAATTTCAACACTAGCAATGGCTAATTCACATTCACAAACTCTAAATTCTACCAAGTGCTGGAACAAATCAACCAATTTTGATGAAATTATAGAGAATTGAGCGAGTTAGCATTCTACAGTCCCACGATAGGTTTCATCGCCGTCATAACTACCGTAAATCCAGGGAAACTAATTAATTTACTAACGTACATTGTAGAATATTTGCATTCTCTCCAACTAACTCGAGTTTTTCAATCATATTCTCACCAACTACTTCTACATAGTTAAGTACAAATCAAAATAAGTGAAGAAGTCTCCCCTATGTCCCTCTCTGTCCCCCCTACTTGGCAGACTTTTTTTTTCCTCTGTCATCTTTTCAGAAAAGGACGGGTTCTGATCATGATGTTTTTATATTTTTCATCAAGGCACCGTACCTCCACTGACTATAAGATACATACGGGTTTTTAACAATTAAAAATTATTCATTTAAAAATTGATTAATTGAATGGAACTTGTGCTTGAGACATCGGTATTGGGCTTAAATCTTTTTCACCTACTGCATAACTTTAGAGACACTCAATGCTCGTTTCCCTGAACCCGAATGGTGCAGTATACAGCAATGGGTCAGCACTTGGAACCACAAGAAATGGAGGAGCACGGCTGGAATCAGAGCAGCTCCGATTGGAAGGCTGGCAAATAGTTTTGATGGCGAGATCAGAGCTATAACATGATTTGTACTCTGCCATATCGTAAGGTTGCAATCTTAATCGATTCTCAAGCAGACAATGTCGCCTTGCCCTCAAAGTACAACAACCCAGCAGGCTTCCGTACCCTGCAAGTTTTTACCTGCATCTACATCTAGCCTTGTACTCTAATGGCTATACAGGATCCCATAACGTTCTGAAGGGCAACAAAGCCATTGAACACAAGCTGGCATCTATGCAGTCCTGCAATGGATCCACTCTCATTGTGGAATCTGAGGAGATGAGCGTGCAGATGCACAAGCCAAAGAAGGCTTGTCATCTGATGATGATGAAGAAGGCATGATCATCTGATCATGATGTTTTTATATTTTTCATCAAGGCACCGTACCTCCACTGACTATAAGATACATACGGGTTTTTAACAATTAAAAATTATTCATTTAAAAATTGATTAATTGAATGGAACTTGTGCTTGAGACATCGGTATTGGGCTTAAATCTTTTTCACCTACTGCATAACTTTAGAGACACTCAATGCTCATTTCCCTGAACCCGAATGGTGCAGTATACAGCAATGGGTCAGCACTTGGAACCACAAGAAATGGAGGAGCACGGCTGGAATCAGAGCAGCTCCGATTGGAAGGCTGGCAAATAGTTTTGATGGCGAGATCAGAGCTATAACATGATTTGTACTCTGCCATATCGTAAGGTTGCAATCTTAATCGATTCTCAAGCAGACAATGTCGCCTTGCCCTCAAAGTACAACAACCCAGCAGGCTTCCGTACCCTGCAAGTTTTTACCTGCATCTACATCTAGCCTTGTACTCTAATGGCTATACAGGATCCCATAACGTTCTGAAGGGCAACAAAGCCATTGAACACAAGCTGGCATCTATGCAGTCCTGCAATGGATCCACTCTCATTGTGGAATCTGAGGAGATGAGCGTGCAGATGCACAAGCCAAAGAAGGCTCTCGAAAACCGAAGCCTGAGGGTAAGAGAAGTTTCGCAGCAGCCAACAAGTATCAGGGATTCTGTGCTTGAAAAACTTCGAAAGTATCTGGCTGATGGAAAGAGATAGTCAAGCCTTTTGGAGAGAAAATATCACATACCAGCTAATCTAGCATGAAGCATATCAGTGACGTGTTTCAGAGCAATCACTGGTAATGACCATTTTAATGCGCAGCTTCATCGGATCCGAGTGAAGGAAAGCCATGGCTGCTCCTCGTGCCACTCAACCTCGCCTACATCAGACCATCTTTTTAAATGTGCTCGACTTGTACATACGAATAACTTCAACACCAAAAACGGGGAAAAACCCACGGGTCAAAAATTTTCCAGCTTCATTCATTAGGCTGCACGAGGTCATCTGATGGCAGAAACGCCTGAAATTGGAGTAGGGTAAAAAAAACCTACTTCATTTGAACTAGTTCAGTTTTACTTCAACCTGGAACAATGTTTAGTACCAGTAAGCCGACCGCTGAATGTCCCGGATATGGCGGACGGCCAGACGTGCAAGTCTTATAGGTATGTATTTGAAATATGTTTATCACCCATTCGTAACATTCATCTTTTAAAATAAGCGTACGTAGGGATTAAAATATTTCCGTAAGAATTCCTCAAGAGTTGTGTGTTTTAAGGGTCTTTCTCGTTTTACAAGAAATGATGTTGTTTAGGACATGGGAAAAAGGATGACAAATATGGCGAAGGGTGGAGGAAATGTTTTTACAATAAGCTCTTTACTACATAAGTCGGTTCATATCCCGTTGCTTGTACGTAAAATGTACGTGCATTTTCTCCGGCATAATATATATCCACGGTCGGCCTCGCGTATACAATCTCTCACGAACTGACAGCCTAATATTTTCCTATCCACTTTTCCGCCGACTCCCTCATCTCTTTTTCGGAAAATCCAGTGGAGTTCTTCCGAAGGACGTAATTATACGAATCTACCACCCGCTTTTTAGATTCTTGATAACAAAGTTTCGCACGGAGGAATAAAGCGTTTTCAAACTTTTAAATTAAAATCCCTTCGATGCGTTGTCGCAGTTGAATTCAAATAAAAAGTAGAAATCTAAGGAGGCGCAATGAATAATTCTACAACTCACAAGAGCCCATGGGGGAACCTTAAAATTTCAGTTTCTTGTTATAGACTGATTATACGTCCCAAGCCAACTTCCAAAGAGGCTATCAAAAAGCCTGTAAGGTTACAATTGAAAAAAAAAAAAAGTTATGGATCGACAATTGGGAATGAAGAAGGCCAAAAATAGTCCAACACATAATGAAAGGTACAAGGTACTGCGGGAGTTTTGAAGCTCAAGATCAAACTTTTAAAAACCTTAATAAAAAGGCCTGGTTGTCCTCATTTCGGTATGTTTTTTTTTCTCCAACATTTCTCCCCAGCAACTCTAGTGGGAGAAATATTTCAGTCCGTTCGGCGTCGTTTTTCGAAACACAAAATCAGATCTACAACACGATGTTACAAGAAACGCGCCGGTAGCCCACTAGCAGAACTGCTGGACATGGCATGGACTTTCAAAACTTCAAAATTGTGGGATTCAAATTTGAAGAAAAGAACATTTTTAGGATAGAAGAACAAAGGTTAGGATACAAAATTCAAATTCTATCAACTTCCAAAAAGACACTCCAAATCTAAGCAAAATGTATTCCTATTTGATTGGGGGAATCTAAATTTAAAATTACTGTCACCAGAGAACTAGGTAGAACATATTATGTACAGATAAACATTGTTACCAAAATAAAGATAAACAACCAACTTTAAATTTTATTTTTACAAAAAGACAATTTTAAATTTGGTTTTCATCAACAACATAGGTCAAGAAAATATTGCTAAGAGATTTTATTTTAAATTTGATATTTTAAATCTAATCGGTAGCATTTCCCTGAAGAAGAAGGCCCAGTTCATGGGGAGAAACGTTTGAGAAAAATAAAAACCCGATTCAAGGACAGACAGGCCTTTTAGTTTTCAAACAGTTTGCATTGTTCAAATAAAGAAACGTTGCCAAGATCAAATTCGATTATAGCGAATTTTCAAGAGAAAAATCGCTCCGAAAATCAAAATTTTTTTTAGCATGTTTAGCAACAGCTCCACACATTTTTCCTTCTAAATCCGAAGTGAGGCATTCTGGAACGATTACTGAAGTATACCTTAGACTTAGACAATACCTTTCCTTATAAATTAGATTTAAAAAAAGAAAAACCAAATCTTTTAATTCTTGTCAAACAAATTAGAAGCATTTCACAAACTTTGGGGATAAGACGTCTTGAGACGATAAAGCACCACCATTTCAAAAATTGTTCTTTAAAAAACTAAACTAAAATGTTCTTGTTCAAAAATCCGTTGGTTTATTTATTTATTTTTTAGGCAGGATATTACTAGAAAAATGTTTCTTTTTTCTATGTTTTTAAGCAGAATATTAGTAACTTGAAAAAGGTTTATCATAAATTTATTATTTAAATGAGCACATACTTCAATTTCATAAAAATATGTTTTAAATAACTCACATAACACCCACTCACATGTTTTATTAAATGCAGAAAAATTTTTAAAATCCTAAAACTGGGTTGAATTATTGAATACTATTTTATAAGCAGTTTTTTTGCCATAGTTAATTAGATAGTTAACAACTATCTAATTAACTATACTAGAGGCATACTGGAACGATTACTGACAATACCTTTCCTTATAAATTAGATTTTAAAAAAACCAAATCTTCTAATTCTTGTCAAAAAAATTAGAAGCATTTCACAAACTTTGGGGATAAGACGTCTTGAGACGATAAAGCATCATCATTTCAAAAATTGTTCTTTAAAAAACTAAACTAAAATGTTCTTGTTCAAAAATCCGTTGGTTTATTTATTTATTTTTTAGGCAGAATATTACTAGAAAAATGTTTCTTTTCTCTATGTTTTTAAGCAGAATATTAGTTACTTGAAAACGGTTTATCATAAATTTATTATTTAAATGAGCACATACTTCAATTTCATAAAAATATGTTTTAAATAACTCACATAACACCCACTCACATGTGTTTTATTAAATGCAGAAAATTTTTTAAAATCCTAAAACTGGTTTGAAATATTGAATACTATTTTATAAGCAGTTTCTTGCCATAGTTAATTAGATAGTTAACAATTTTTGAATGTATATACAAGGTGCTCACATTTAAAAAACCTTAATATAGTGAGTAAAATTATGAAAATTAGTTCATTTGGGCAAGGTCATACTGCAAAACTAGAAGTTCTTTTCGTTTTATTCGCTTTGATTTTCGAGACTCTTCAAACAGTACCTTGAATGATAGTGTCAAACATCGAAAAGGATCGGGTGATCCAAGATCCACTCCGTGAGTTTAAAATAAGAGTAGCGACCCGATTCTGTTTCACCTCAAAAATATATAGGGCCGAAGGAAAAGCCTTTCTGCTGAAGGATACATATTTATGAGAATGGCTTGCGTAGCAGAGAAAATCTGTAACATCTCGATTCGGTTTCGCGGGCAAGGAGTTTCGTTAACACCGCAGAACCGGGGCACGGGCCGGACTAATTGCTATACATCCTACTTCGTGAACGGGAGATACTCATAGTAAGGAATGAATGGTGCCCACTGTGGCGCTACAGAAAAGGGGTTAAGATTGTGATTTTCATGAGTACACCATATACAGGGTGTTCACACTCAAGATTGTTAACCTCCTAGGGATCGATTCTATAACTAATTTCCAACAAAAAGTTCCTCTTTGCAATTTGCAACTCACGAATTTTTAGTTCATTTGTTATGCTCAATTTTAAGTGTTTTTAAGGGTCAAACTAGTTAGTTAAAGTGCAAAACTCTGTTATAACGGAGTTAGGGAGATCTGCAAGAGTTACCATTCGATTCAGCGTGGAAAAATACGTAGAAACCGGCCCCGAACTCGAATTTTTGTATAGGGTCATTTTTCACAAAAACCCTCGATTTCACAGCAAAAATAATTTTTTTCAACATCCAAACATGATTTTTTTTCTCTATTTAGCAAAGTAAAATTGATTATACCGTTGAAAAGCAGAGATTTTTGGCAAGTTTTTCCAGCAAGGAGTATTTTACCATTTTCTTTCAGCACAACGTAGCTTGAAAAATTTTTAAAAAGTGAGAAATTCTTGTGTTTAGTCCACTTTTTCCTATGTGACCTACTGTAAACAGAATTTAAATACCTTAGAGAGATGGGAAATTTAATGCTCTTTCCAAAGATATATCTATTATTAAGTTTACATTAAATTAGAGGAGATATGGCCATTTTAGTGATGTAATGTCGAAAACACGGGGGGAAAAAACGTGAAAGTAAAATAATCTACAAAAATCAAGGGTTTGAAAAATTCAATGAGGAACTTTTTGTTGGAAATTAATAGTAGAATCGTTCCCTAGGAGGTTAACAATCTCAAGTGTGAACACCATGTATAGGGAACACACGATGTAACTGGGTAAAGAGAACAACCGAAACAGTCATCCAATGGAAAACTTTCACCTATCGGAATTTTTCATTTCTGACCAAAACAAAGAATCGGATTTTGCGTCCTTTAAAACCTCCGACGGGAATTTTCAGCTCGAAACTCCAAATGGTTGGGGCGAAAAACAGAAAAAAATGAAATTTTCTGGTTTCCCTCCAGGCTGAAGCTCACTGTGTTTAGATTAATTTGTTTCAGATGGGGAAAAGTAAGAATAAAAGTTTTCGGAAAATACATCTTCAGCATCCAGGGTGGTAGATAAAAGGCTGAAATAATTAATATTCAGGTGGGTTAACCCTCTCTGGTTTGCTCTCTGTCCAAACATGAACGCAACAAACAGAAAAATACTGTGCGGAATTCCCAGGATATCAGTCCTCTAACATCTATTATTTCATTGTTTCTTCCTCTTCTGATCATCTTGTCATCGACTGGGATGTTTTTCCAGAAGGGTTTAACAAGTAAGATGGTACATACATTCTTAAGGAAATAATGAATAATAATTTATAACTAATTTATCTCTTGTCACGTGAAAATAGGTATTGAAAAGTACCTAGTGGTTGTTCAAAGACCACAGTTGAAATGGTTTTCTTTTTTCTATTACCTAATCTAATTTCCATTAAGTTGCCACAATTGGATAGGAAAACTGCGATTCGTATTACCATTGATTGTAGAGGTTCTGACTTTTTACCACCAAAAACTTAGAATCGAAACACTGAGCGCTGTAGCGAGGTCCTTCCCCGTTTGACAGTAATTAACTTTGGTGTCACTGATGTTCCAATCATCCGATACCCATCATCTTGCACCTCTTGGAAAGCTTCCGTTGTGACCTCCCCAGTGGATTAGAGTTAAACAAGTAAAATTCCCAATCGATATAATAGCTTTTAAGACATCCTTCTGAAGCTAAGTCATTTAGGCTGAGCTAAGCATTTAAGATGGATGATCGTAATGGGAGCCTTGTGTCCTAGCTTAACGGATTGCGATGATGGACTCCGCGGGGACATTGGAAGGAGAAAACAATAACAACGTTCCGCGGAGAAATGCCTCGCCGGACACAGCCACAAGGGATATACAGTGATGACCACTGATTAAACCCTACACAGCGAAAAAAAATAAAAATAAAAACCCAAAAATAAAAATTACAACTAAGAAAAAAACTAAAAGTAGATGAAGTATAAACGTAAAACTAAATATATATTATTATTCATTATATACAATCTGCTAAGTGAGATAAAACTATATCCAGGTCCTCTGAACCAACAAAATTCAGCATTTTCAGCTAACTTCATGGTGTATATAACAAAATTACCTCAAATAAATAATTAACTTACAGATTTTACAATTACAGGAGCGGACATTTTTGTTTGTAACTACGTTCCCGGAAATATCAATAAAAATTGATTAATACTTACCTACCATAAAATTGAGAATTGTTTTCATTAAAAGTTTCTCAAGGATTAGCACTTCAGTAATAGCGAGACAAACTGAAGGTGAATTAGGTGTTAATTCTCTCTTAATCAATTACCGGAATCCCAAGATCCAATCTTGCAGAGTGAATAGCGAACAGCAACTTGTTGATTCTGCCCCTTGATTACATAGCTTCGTAAATCGACCGCCGTTCAATGTAGTTCGCTGTTCAGAGCATCAAGAGGGTCACCAACTTCTATCACGCTACAACGCCGTATTATTTTCAGATAAACAACTCAAAAACGCAAGCGAAGCTCTGCAGTGAAACTTCAAGCGGTTTTCAGGAAAGAGATCGGTAAAATAGCGTCACGATTTTTTCAGCAACGTAAACCGCACGTCTGGGGAAGAAAGAGAAGTGAAAGGGTTCTATGGCTAATATTACCTCAAGATGACTGATTGGGCCGAAACACAGTTATGGCTTCAGCAAGCGTGCCTTCCGCCACATAGCTCCCGCTTCGTAGACCCGATCTGTAAGAAATAGAAAAAAATTGCAAGTTGAAAACATGTAAATTCCTTTCGTTATTTGTTATGATAAAATTATTTCGGATGGACAGATAATCAAACGACGTCCGAACGACGGAGCGACCGACGTCCGAACATCGTTCGCTGGGGGAGTCGATTGAGGACTTTAAAATCGATTCAGAGTTGAATATTACTCTTCGATAGAGTGTGAAGGTAGGGGTACCTCTCGTTGTACCCTCAGATTGATTACGAATGAAGTTAATATTTCGATATATCATTAGGGCTCTCAAAATTCCTTTTAGGCCCATGAGAAGTTTGGTTTTACGAGACACAGTCAACGTTCAAGTGTCCCACCCACATCTGCTTAACTGTATCAATAGAAATTACAAGTAAATGCAGTAAGGATTGCACTCGTAGTAATTATGTTGTTATGCACGCAAGACTACAATTGGAGTCCGGAAGAAAAATTAGATAAGAAATGAATAAGATAAGAATGGAGAAATGGAATATAATGGTGGTAGGTTGGTTTTGAGGATGAGATATGATAGGCTTCTCATTGTTTGTGAGTACTTTCGCCTGGTAAGGCCTCATCAGAGCTTGAATTTGTACAAATATATTGCTCTGTTGATATTTAGTAAGGAGGACCTCCTTCTCATCATGTAGGCAACCAGTTGTTTTTGGTTATGTTGATGGAGTCAATTTTAATTTTAAATTGAGAAATAAGGAATCTTTTTTTGTGGATTATCGAGGGAAAAAAATCCACAAAATCTAAACCAAAAAAATTCCTTATTTCTCAATTTAAAATTAAAACTGACACCAGCAACATAACCAAAAACTACTGGTTACCTACATGATGGAGAAAGTGGTCCTCCTTAATAAAAACCAACAAAGCAATCTATTTGTACAAATTCAAGCACTGATGAGGCCTTAACAGGCGAAAGTACCCAGCTAATAAACACTTAGAAACAATGAGAAGCCTACAATATCTCATCCTCAAAACCAACCTACCTACACAAGGAAGATGACAACCCACCGCATAACTAAGGATATAATGAAGCATACGCAGGATACATCAATGAATCAAATGTGTTGGAACGTCAAGACTTTATTTGATCCCTCAACATAATTCTTCGTGAGAACTTTGTGATCTTTCTTTATAGCTATAATAATTATTCGAAGATTGATTTGCGAATGGCACTTGATGTAGAGAAAAGAAAAGTCACAAGTTGAAGAATAACTGTGTTTTAGAAAGCACTCTTCTCTCGAAATGATAATGACTTGACAAGGTACTTGAAGGCAGTTCCAGAATGAAAGCTGCAACTGCAAGTCACTGGCTTCAGAGCTAGGCGTCGATGGGAAATTCAGTGATTGATGGTCGAGATTATAACAGAACATATTTTTTATAAAGGAAAGTACTAAAATTTGACATCTTTATCGGAAATCGTGAACTTCACTCGAACTGCAGGATTCCCCTACCTTTAGCACGTCCCTCGGAATCGCTGAACATATTGTTTACGTTTTAGTACAGGGATCAATACTCAACCCGTTGAACCCATCCCAGAATACCTTCACAACATAGCAACATCCAGGATGTAAATTTGTGGAACAGAATAGATGAATCTAGGTATGCTGTATGTATAACATGGGTGTGAATGATGCTAAATAAATATGAAGATCGTCTTTCCTTAAGTCCTTAAAAATATAGCGCTTATTACGAAAATGCGGTCAAACGTTGAGAAAAGTTGATTTAGGGGGGAGAAATGTGTGTTATGTAAAAAAGGTGGTTTCCTCCAGAGAAAAAAGGAAAAAATTTAAAAAATCATATCTCGGCAACGGATTGAGAGAGTGCGGTCGGCGGCATTCTATCCATTTTCAGTCTAGTTTCACCCAACTTTTCATTTTCAACTCTTTGACCCTACTATAAGATTGATATTTTTAGAGAAAAAAAAAACTGTGCTTTTCCACGGTTCATTAGGTTCACTCTGAGACCGGAATAAGATATCGCAATTTCGGCTTCTTCATGGAGTTCAGAGCTTAACAATCACTGGAAATGAGGTATCACTTTGCGAAAAATGGGAAAGCTTTGGGTAGTTCAAAAACTTTTGGGATTTTTTCTGTTCACAGCTAAGTATCATCACCTCAAAAACACTCTACGAGTATTACTTAGATATCTCAAAAATTTTGGGAAAAAAGTCTAAAGGGCGTTTCTTGTAAGGATCTCAAAAATGGTAAAATTGTGCACAAGCGCAATTGACATCAATCTTCGTTATTTTAAATGGGAACCCCCATTATTTATTGCAGATTCGAATCCTGAGTGAAATTCTATGAAGAAATGACCCAACACAACCTGTATAAATGCAATTAGAAGGGCTTTCTAATTCAGAAATAATATGCTTGTCATTTTTCCTAATAATCAACGTCATTTTCTATTCAAAATCAAATTAATGAAGGTAGGTTAACAGTAGAGATGTTATCTTTCAGACCTGAACTTATCTAGATGTAACCGCTATGTATAATATTGCTGAATGGTAGAGTAACGTCTTTGTTGGTTAGAGACAACCGCAGATTTCACACGACAACGACTCGTCACATGCGGACACGTTCTCGCAAAACTCACGTGCCGCGGATGCCGTACGAGTTTCCGTCCAGACCACAAGGGCTGCTGCGGAATTTCCGACTATGGAAATTCCCTGATGACGTCAAACAGCCTATTTAGCCTGAGAGCTTGTCTTCATGCAGTATTCAGCTCGGGATCTTGTTCGTGTAACAAAGCGAAATGAACACTGTATCGACAGCAGACAATCAATAGCTGTTGGAGAGGTTGAAGCACGTTCACCGTGTCACCCTAAGAGGATAGGAGCGGAGCCGAAAGTGAAGCATTCAAGACGTAAGTAATTCATACATTACAACAGGAACACCGTTCTGCAGAATCAGTGACTTTAACTGGATAAGTTGTGATTAATTGATCGCAGCACAAAACAAGAACTGAATTGGAATAACCCACCACTCCGTAAAAAAACCACGAAAATCCGTTGAGAATAGTATGAAAATTATAAGTTCATTCCCCCATCAATCACTCCACTCCTTCTTAGCATCAATCCATCATCAAAATGAAATCATTGATTATCCACACGACTCTATTATAAAAAAAAGTTGCAGTCATGCAATCTGCAATATTGTCTGTAAGATTGTATAATCTGCCAGTATTACAATATGTTACATTGACTTGAAATTTGAGCAATTTCAGGGGGGAGAAATCGTTGAAAACCAATTTTATGGCAAAAAATACGAACTCAATTAAATTTGGTGACTCAAAAAAATTTTGAATTTGTTGTTTTTATTGGTTTTTATTTATTTGTAAGCAAATATTATTGAAATTTCAGTACGTTTTCCAGCAAAATTTGGCGCAAAAATTTTTTCAAGACCTAGTTAGTCGTTGATAATTCTGTTTTGACTGAAACTATGTTAAAAATTACAAATTTAACAGTTTTGGCCGTTTTTAGCCATTTTTAGCGATTTTTTACTATATTTTTTTAAATTTAACCAATTGAATGTGCTCCAAAATTGTTGGCCAACGAATCCTTTCGTTTGGAAATCTTAATTTTTTTGGCGCAAGAATGGAATTTTTATCTCATTCCTAAGTAGAGAATGAAAAAGCGCTAACTTCAGGAATCGTTTCAGAATGCCTCAAAACGGATTCCAATGAAGAAATTTTTCAAAAATTTTGATTTTTAATTTTCCGAGCCATTGCAATAGCTTCATTTTTTACGAAAATTCGCTAAAAGAGGAAAATATCAAATATTGATTTTTCGGAACCGACCGCCACATTCACACCCACCGATCATACCCAACTACCCTTGTATGCCCACACGCCCCTGTCGACCTCACGGCATTGACAACTTGAGGCGACTATCCAGGAACTAACCCACACAATCCCTGAAAATTTCAAAAACATCGGTCCATTAGTCTCGGAGTTTCACGTAAGCCAACCAACTTTACTGCGCATGCGTATGGTAGTTATTACTCAAGAAAGAGCTACAAACATCATAAGACATTTTTCTTAAACTTATACCCAACAAACCCCGAGTTTGAACGAAGACGGCTTTATTATAAGAAATTCATAAAATTTATAGTTAACAGTTTCTTTGCACTCAATGTCCTCAAATTTCAAAACAATTTAACAAATATAACATGGAAATTCTTCAATAGATTCTTTTACTTCAATTATTTGCCACAAACAAAACTTTTAAATGCGAGAACTTGTTCATAAGGGATACTAAGAGTTACCTTTAGAGAACAAAGTTCCAGAATCACTTTCACTCAGTAGTGATACCAGGAAAATATTCTCGCTTTTCAGAATGATTCATAGCAAAAGGTGATGGTTATCACATCTCTTGACTTCATTTTCTACATTCATGCCATGAAATGGACTCCAAGTTTAAAGTAGAGCGTAGCTTGTCATATTAAATTTCTCTGAAAGAAATATCTCGGGTATAAAAGAGCGGAGCGCGCACAGAAAAAAACCTTTTTTTCCGAGCATCTCCCCATCTTCCTACCGTTTTATCACATTCACAGTTTCTTTTGCCTGCGCCGCGTCCAAAGACATAATGTCACAAGATAATGTCTCTTCCACACTATTACCAAGATTCTTCTTCCAGTCCCTCGAGAGCTAATAAGGGGACAATGAAGAAGTGATCGAGAACAGTTGGCCTAACGGGTTTCTCCCACGCGCATTCATATGCGGCCCTGGGTCCCTTCTTGAGGGTTCGTATACTGCAATTATGGGGAACCTCCTTCGGCCTCCGACTTACAAACGATTTCGACACCGTCGTGCGAACTTCGTATCATTTTCGCGGCGATTTCCCGTCGTAAAAAGTAATGATGAAAAAGAAATACCGCAGGTTCGCGCTCTCCCACATTAACGGCGCGCTAAAAAACCCAAAAAATACTCAAAACAAAGAAGATACTTGCAGTCTCAGTTGTTTACTACGAACATGAGAGTGAGAGTAACTACAGCGACAACGGTAACCTCAATTATCTCAGGATTTATTGCTGATCCTCCCTAATCAAAACCTAATGTAACCCAAAGCCTACAGTTTGTTTCTTGCGAATTTTCGTAGAAATGAAGCTATAGCAACAACTCCAAAAAATGTAAAACACAAATCCGTTTTCAGGCGTTCTGAGACGATTCCTGGAGTTCGCTTTTCCACATATACAGAGTCCCTCACGCTATATCCGGCAAACTTCAGCCACGTAATGTGCAACTGATTTCAGATAAAGCGTTCCTCCTAGGGGTTTTAAAAAAATTTTTTATCGCTTTGTTTTTGAGTTATTCAATTTCCAAGAAGTTTTTCGTGTTTTTGACCTTAACTCACTAAAACGGCCATAACTTCCTTAATGACCTGAGAAAATTCAAATTTGATAATACCGTTGGAAAGAGTGTTGAATTTCTCAACTCCCTAATGTACGATAAAAGTTTTTGAAGATGGTTCAATTGGTGAAAAATTAATCTGAAAATTGAATTTTGTCTTGACCACTTCTTTCATACTCTGTAGATCCAACAAAATTCAACATGTCCTAAAATTTGCGTCAGAATCCCAGCTTTCCAACGGTGTAGTCAATTTTACTTTTACTTTGTTATTTGGAGGGAAAAAATATTTATGTTCGTATGTTGAAAAACATGGTATATATATATATATATAAACTTATTTCAATAAAGAAAATTTTCGAAAATTTCGATTTTAAAATTGTTGGAGCCATTGCAATAGCTTCATTTTCTACGAAAATTCGCTAAAAACGATGAAATCATATATGAAAAATTATGAAATGTGGAAATTCAGGAATCGATTCAGAACTCGAACTTTAGGTTTTTGCATCAATGTTGTTACGAAAATTCGCTAATGGAAATTCAGCATGCCTATTTTGAAATTGAAGTGCGAAAAACAAACCACTACTAAGAATTACAATAAATAAAACTTTCATTGATTGATTGAACGCTTGATTTTTTGCATAAAAGGTGCCTAGTAATGTCGTTTAAAATATTTATTACTAGGTCATGCTGCACGAAGCTCCACTCCACGAAATCTCAAAGAACACATCACCTGACAAAGTGACAACCATGGAACACAGAAAGTCTCATTCATGGGAGACTAATGGTTACCGACCAGCGATTTTTACCCAGAACTGGCGCAGAGAAATTCTAGAAACGGAGAATCAGTTTCCTCTCAAAGATGTCGATTGCATGCAGCACGCGAAGTTCACTGACATTATTTGTAACAATCAAAGGGGATTTGAATAAAACCCCTGCAGAGTACACCATTAGTACATGAGCTAACAAGCTCTCCAAGTCCAAGTTGAATTTAAACTTATCTCAAGTGAGATTGTTAGGTCCGGGTCCCATGTTTCATAGGGTGGCAGCAGTGAAGATTGCAAGGTGTCGACGGGATCCAGTTAGTTCTAGTTGGAAACTTACAGTCAAACCACCAATTAGTCTAAAACCGCCAATTAGGTTGAACTTGTCAGGCCCAGAGCGTGAGATGTTGACACAATGATATAATCCTTTCATCAAGATGTAATCCATCTATTCTACTTTGATATAAAGCCAACGTTTTTGAAAATATAGTTGAATTTAATAAAACAAGAAAAGAAATGTACAACATTAACAAACAATAGTAAACCACAAAACAACGGAAATCCCATACCACCGATTATTTATTAATTTAAGGGTCCGATCCACAAAGTACCAAGGGATAACAATCAATGAGGACTTAAAATGGGACTGTCACGTGTCATCGTTGACACAAAAACCAAAAAAAAAAAATTACTCACCTGTTTTACAAGCTACGAGGATGCCTTAGTAAAGATACATTAATATTATGGTATATAAGGCGTAGGTCCAGAGCATTATTAGTTTAGGGATTACTGTATTGGGGGAGCTGTCTTCGTCAGAGCAGAACCCATTAAATATTATACAATAATCCATTCCAAAAATCATTACGAAAAAACCTCGGAGATTTCCCACTGTGGATCTCTATGACTATGCACGAGTATTTTCCTTTCATCAGTTGAACATTAAAGTATCGAAGAGTATTTCATATCCATTCCGTCTCGCTTTCAGTATCCGCCCCAAAAACTCGGCCTACGGAGCACTTCTAGGCACATATTTTACAACATGCCACATTTAATTCGTTCATTGCCTGAGGAGATGAGGTCACCATCAAATAATGTTACTCGATCCGTTTACAAAAAGAGGATATTTTCAAGGCTAATTTTTCACGGAGTGGAGAATAGTCTGAATGTCATCTTCAGCATTTATGCAAAATAAATTATTACCAATTGTTCATGCGAGATTATCAATTGTCCCCTATGTTTGTGAATTTGTATCTTTTAGATTTTCTCTAAATTTAATTAACCTTGTACAATATGTTGTACTAAGCCTGATATTACTGAGTTTGTTGACAGATTGTTCATTTCTTTTGTTTAATTTCGACTACACTTATCTAGCTATATATAACTACTGTTTAATATTTATTATTAACAACTCCCCCCAACCGCACTTTCAGTGTACATAATTAATTTGTCTTGCTTCTTTGCTCAACATAATTCAGTTGAACGAGAAAAACGACCGTTTCAAGACACACTCAAGGACTTGGAAAAAAAGCTGATCTGCTGAACTAATCCGAACACATGCTGCCTTTTTGTCTTCTTCTTCTCTTTCTTTGGCGTTTAAGCTCCAGTTTCTTAAACCAAAGTGATAAGGGTTTGTATAAACGCCAAACGCGATCAGAAGTTTAAACCAAGTTTCAAAAACGACGTTTGGCTATGTTTCAGCTCAAACCTTGACTTGTACCCTTGGGCCTGAATAAGAACCAACAAATCTACCCTCCCAATGAACTATTCAGTTCCACAAACTGCTACCAGAGTGAGTGGGCGTCATCATTACTTATTCCCATGCCAGAGCTCTTGCTCTCAAAGCAAACTACTTTTTCTCAATCCAGCCTCAGTCTATCCTCTCCTTCAGTTCTGCTACCGAGTCTACCATAAAGGTAGCGGAAGAATTTCACTTTCGGGAGAGAAAAAAATTTTAGGTTTCCAAAATCAAAATTTCTACTCGCATTTTACAGTTTCTGAACCACCATTTTACCATTCTGAACAACTTTGGTACCGTGTCTATCTCTGTGTGTGTGAGTCTGTCGTGTGTCCGTAAATCCTTGTAACACAAGCTTATTTCCAGTTTTCATCCCCCATTAGGATGAAACTTTCAGGGGATGTACAGGCTAGAGGGTAGACAGTCACCTATCAGTTTCATCGTTCTTGACTCGATAACGTAAATTCTACCAAGCGTCATTTTCTCACGCCCTAGTCGTCTGATCTCGCTCAAATTTGGATGATAGTTGGGGGATGACGATTTGATCATCCCATATCAATTTCAACATGATTGTATCATCAATAGCTACTGCGTTTGCGCCAATGTGAAATACTTGTAATGTCCTTAATTTCCACAGTTTTCATCCGATTTTGATGAAATTGTCAACGAATGCGCGGTTTAGGTTGTAGATGGTTTCATTGTTTTCCTTTGTTCCTATTTCATCGTTTTCAACTCATCAGTTCATTCTGCGCTTGTACAAACGTAAATTACATTGAGTATCTTTTGTTATTTCGTTTCTTAATTGACCAATTATGCACGCTACTTCTTGATATAGATACTCTTTTCCGCTATGGGATTTTTCAAGGTCATTTAAAACTTTTCAATGATCCATACATTCATGATAGGTAAACGAGGAAGCTATGTGCCACACCAACTTGGCAGACGTTTTTTATTCCTTTCAGGCTATGATATCATTGATCTGGCCATTTCTAATAGTTCAGTATTCAGTATTTATTTTCCGTTTGTATCAGTTTATATTATTCCAGCTACGGTATTAGATCCATGAATTAGATTATTAGAGCTACGGTCTTAAAGGCTGGCTATAAGATTAATAGATTAGGCTAGATTATTACAGAGCAGACAAATCTCGCGATTTTATCTCGCAGTGTTTAAGAGTCAAGGGGGGATTTATTAGTTCAGAGGTTCCATGAGCATTCAAAGCAGCACAATTTTATTTTTAATCAGCACACAACCACGACAGACCTTGTGTGCTATTCCCCTGCCACAATTCATGGGAAGAAACCCATAAACAATGCACAGCTGGGAAGTGGGGTTAGATACTAAGAAATCATCTCATCTTCATGAAAATGGACATGGTATTGACACCTATCAGAAGACTAAGAGCGTAGGTATGCATTATGGAAGGCCTATTTTACTGGAATCAACTAATCTCATTAATTGTAAGGTTGAAACTGTAGAAAATATAATTTTTACTTCAACACACTCAGATGCTTACCGTCTACTCAAGTAGAAGCTAGTGGCACAGAGAATCGCCAACCTCCCATTCAACTTGAATTCACTTTTGGCTGGAATTGAGGTGAAAATATATAAATAATACACAGGTATTCCGTATATATATTCAACTTACAAGAAAACTTTGAATTTGAATTGCTAATGATTTCAAATATTGAAACAAATATTGTTCAATTAGATAAAATCACCTACTGAACCCGGTACTAGTTTTGTCTTGTTCGGATTTCAGGGACTTGACCAATTCGTATCTTCCCTCAAGATGATGGTCGAACCTTGAGTTATGAACGTCAACAGTTTCACCAGATAAACCACAAGGTTTCAGGACCTCAGAATCCGCCACGGCTAATTTGCGGGATTTCACCCGGGGAGTCCGTGAAATGCCAAGAGTCGGCAAAAGACCATATTACGATCCCGCTGAATCATCCCTGATGATTAGGCCGTCTATTCTTTATATTCCATTCGAGTCTCACTTGTCCATGTAAAACAGGACACTTGCGCATAAAAGATTATTTAGTCGGGTTTAATCCATAAATGAAGAATAATGATCGAATAATCCTTTTTGTTGAGATCTTCACTGCGTCCAGTCTCAAAAATGCACACATCTGGGGGACATTTCATGGGTAAGAAAATTCTCATTTGAAACCTAAAAACCTATCGAAAAAGTATATAAATAAACGGATAGTTTTTTATTTTCAATTCACTTCAATGAACCGAATGAGAACAACTGGTGTACTCAACGAACAAAAAAATACTCTTCTTCTCAAATATTCGATTCCGTTCGGATCGAGTTCAATGTGAACCGATTAATCAGGTTCATATCAGAACCGAACAGAAACCGTATGCTTCACAGAACGCCCCGTTGACACGTATAGGATCTATGAGGTTTCAAAACGCGTGAATCACGTTCATATCTACGAGGTTCAATTCTCATTTTCTCCTCATAGTGACCGAGTTGGTTTTCTATCAATATTTTGCTTACTATCAAATAATGAGAGAAACTGGTTTCAAGGAAAAGATTTACCAATCTATATATCTTAAAATGTCATCATTTTCTCTCAATTGTTGGAAAAGAGTATTACAAAACACCTCAAACTCCAATCCCTGGAGACAAAGGGGCACCCCTGAACCCTAGCATACTTTATTTACTTATCTACATGATAACTACACCAAACGGCGCCGACCCGAATATAAACTACATACGAGAGAGCTCTATGGAGGTTTCCTATGCGAGAAAGTGTGAAGCTACTCTAACAAGGGCTTGTGTTCAACTGAAGAAAAAGGAAAAACGTCTGCCAAGTTAAGAGGGCAGTATAATTCCCTCACATATTGTAACATGGACGTATAGAAGTAGTTGAAGAACTAAGCGCGAGTCGAAATGTTTAAATGCGAAACATAACAGTAATATATGTGTAGATATGCTAATATACTAAATAGGGTTATATTTAATTTCTGCGCACGCTCAAACTATGCCATCAATCCAAAGGCATTCACCTTCAATGACAATGAATTGGTAGGATGTAGTCTAGAGAAGTGTTTCTTAAAGTGTGGTAGACTAGATGAGGCGGCGCTTCGTTCTTCAAGTGAATTTAACAGATCCAAACACGAACATGATCGCTCCGAAGTTCTCTTTTTGCGCTCCGCTCAAATTTATAAATTTATTGAATATTAATACAAACAAAAAATCACATATATTGTTCAACATAAAATACAATACTTTTCAATTGCGTAAATTATGCGTCAACTTATTTCAAGGAAAAATGCCCGTGGTACCTAGCAAGAGTACCCCCTGGCTATTTTAATTAGTAGGAAAAACATAAATAGGTACATCTGTTTGGTTCAGAAAAAAAAGATGGATGATAAATAAGTTTCACAAATCATGATCATAATATGTACATACTGCTAATTGCATGCTCACATTCCATCCAACACATTTCAACCAACCATTCCAGCACCAGCTTTTTATATGCTTGCCGGGAGTACTTTTTAGGATCTTTTAATGTTTAGTCCATAGCACGGTGCAAAATGTAAAGTATATAATTAGGACTCCTCATGCTTAAGGTCACAGTTGGCGAGGCGTCAATACTTTAAATTCTTCATACAGTTGTTTGTTCGAGTAAAGACGTGGCTTATTCAAAATAACCTTTATTATTGATCGCTGTAAGACATTGTTTCCAAATGAGTGCCGTATGCGGTATGCACCTCCCCATATTGATATACGATATTGTACAACTGACTGGACAAGGGATATGATATGTATAACATTTTGAGTTTATCAGATCTAAAACCACGTCTCGCATTGTAAAAAACATACATTACCCGCCTAAGCTTCGAATTCAAGGACTTTATATGGCACCTCCATGTTAGTCCCTCGTCGATAAGCACAGCTAACAGGGTGGCCCTCAAATGGAAATTTGAAATTTCCCTGACCGAACTTCAGATTGCCCTGACAAAAAATATCAAAATCAAATACTTTTTTTTGTCTTTTTTACGAATTTTCAATGAAAAATTGAGCTATTTAGATGGCTTCAAAATTTAAAAAGTGAGAGGAAGGGGGCGGGGACCCCCGACACATCCATTTCGTGCATCAAAGAATACAATCCTAGATTTTAACGTCGTATATATATATATATATATATATATATATATATATATATATATATGTATATATATATATATATATATATATATATATATATATATATATATATAGTGTATTCCCAGAAACTCTGTTAAAATACGACTTGAAAAATTCGTTCCTTCTTGGCAAGAGTTGAGTTCGTTGGCCAGCCCGATCGCCAAATTCAAATTTGCAATTTACAGTGTCTCAAAAAATTCTAAAAAATCAGTTTTTTGACAATAGAGCATGCCGAAGTATTCGAAGTATTTTTCAGCGCTGATTCGATTACGACCACTCCCAGATCTCTAAAGGCCCGATCACACAGGACGCGTTATAACGCGACGTTATAGGAACGCGCATTCCCCCCGGCGTTCGGCCATATAGCAACGTCACATACACCGCGTTATTATTGGGCTTTATCAGGGGGCGAGACCCAGTCTTGTCTGCGCTACTCAAGGGGTTCGCGATTCCCAGCGTCTATAATTTATCTAATTTGTCTATAATCTATAATGATTTCTGACAATGACTCTGATGAGGAAGAAGCTCTACTTCTTCTAGCGCTAGTAGATCGCAGGAATAGACGGTATTGGGTGCACCCAATCAATGAAAGGAGGGAAGAGCTTGGGGAATACCACCGTCTATGTCGGGAGTTGCGCTCACATGAAGATCGTTTAAATGAACTATTTCCGCATGTCGAGACAAAATTTCGAGGACCTACATGAACTACTAGCGGTGAATATCCAGAAGATAACCAGAAGGACCGAGGAGAACGCCCTCAGCGCGCGATATTTTGTAATTTTGTACAACCCGCTTGGCTGACGTCGCGTTACTGAAAGTATCGCTGAGAGGTACCGCCGTGTGTGTGACGGGGGTGATGCAATGTACCGTATCTCGGTAACGCAACGTTACTGGAACGCCTAACGTCGCGTTATAACGCGTCCTGTGTGATCGGGCCTTAAGATTCACAAAGTCCTAGGTTATGTGTACAAACTAGTTGTTGGACTCTCAATGGATCAATCAACTACTCTGCTTGGTATGCTCCCTAGTTCAATACTCAGATGATTTTTCCGACACATGGTTTACTACTAAGTGTTGTAGTAACCGAGAGCCAAAGACATATCGAAGTCACAATGTATCTGCGTGCTACTCTATCTACAGTTTAACCACCACTCTTGATAATTATTTTTGACATTCGGATAACCCACCTATGAAATAATATGTAGTATGATGCAGTAAACAGTTGAAGTTCGATTGTTTAGGAGTTAGAATATACCTAAGAACGCTGTGAATTATCACACAAAGTTTTCATTAAAAAAAAGCCCTGACATTTGGTGGTTTTTGCGAAATTTCCTTACATTTCCCTGACTTTTTCCGAGAAATATAGCATTTCCAAGCCAAATGAATCCTTTTCCAAGTCAAATGAAACCTTTTCCAAACCAAATGAAACCTTTTCCAAACCAAATGAAACCTTTTCCAAACCAAATGAAACCTTTTCCAAACCAAATGAAACTTTTCCCAAATCAAATTAAACTTTTTCCAAACCAAATTAAACCTATTGAGAAAATGAGTGATCTGAGGTACCTAGATAGGTAGGTACCCACTCACATTCAACAGTAAGATATTTCTCAAACTTACTTGTTTCTTATTCTGCTAAGGTGAGATCCACTTCGGTAATCCTATGCCTGAAATTAATTTAATTTTCATTTTGTCAACGTCTTTCTATGATGGGTACAATTGCATCTACCTGCAACCTACCTACCTAGGTACCTCAGTTCACTCATTTTCTCAATAGGTTTCATTTGGTTTGGAAAAAGTTTCATTTGATTTGGAAAAAGTTTCATTTGGTTTGGAAAAGGTTTCATTTGGTTTGGAAAAGGTTTCATTTGGCTTGGAAATGCTATATAAAGTCTGATTATACGAGCAATATTTTCAATTATTGGATAGATAAAACAAAAACGAACAAGATATTAGTGACTTGAAGAAAGCAATGCAAAACATCGTTTGATAGCGGAGCGGCGGCAAAATGACCAAACCCTAGCCTCGCGCTCGTCCGCGCCGCTATCAAACGATGTTTTGCATTGCTTTCTTTAAGTCACTAATATCTTGTTCGTTTTTGTTTTATCTATCCAATAATTGGAAATATTGCGCGTATAATCAGACTTTATATTTTAGGCATGTATATCTTCACTCTGCACACTATTTCAATTCAACCAAAACTCAGCCGGCAAACCTGAAACGAAATTACTCGAAACATACCAACCTGAAATGGGTGTTTTGCACCACCCCTCCCCCTTTGATAAACGTTTTGTTTATCAAAAAGCTTACAATTACGACTTTGCAAGTATAGCTTGACAAATATTTTCCGGAACCCCCCCCGTATCCATAGTTAAAAAAGGCCTCCCAATAGTATTTTGCTCCAGGCCTCGCATTTTCTAAGGACGGCACAGACAGTCACAGTTAAATCGATCAACACAACTGTGCACATAAATTAATTTATAATTTATTCCACAAGTATTGTTTATTTTACCTATCATAACATATTGAGTTCAAATATATTCAAATTTCAAAACGAAGAGAGGGGCGGATTTGCTCGGTTCGAGCGCGGAGCGCCAGCGTGTACCCGCAGGAACGTTCCGAGTCGGAGATGTTCGTGACCCGAGGCGTGGGTACTATGGATGAGAATGGAGACTGGGGCGCCGACGGAGTTCGAAAGAGGTGAGACGGGGTCCTCGGAGGAATGCCGGCGAAGAATTACACAACCTCGGAGGGGGGGGCCCCCTCCGCCGAGTCAACCCGGGGGCCCTTGGCCCGTTCCACGACTCTTTTGTGAACCGCTAGCCTCCGCGACGCGCAACCCCTCCGCCGCCACCTCCACGCTAGTCGCCGCTCTTCCACGAGCGAACGCTCCGCCTCGAAGCTCCCTCATCTCAACTCAGACCCTGGGAACCGCGAACCTTAGCTCCTGCACATGCTGTTTACAAACGCAACTAATACTTGCGTTGAAGTTGACAAGCCCAACAGTTCAATAACAAAATGCTCAAAATTATTCTATTTATTACCTATGCTGTTCGTTATTTTGACGGTCAGACAAGTTACAGCTACAAAAGTCACGTGTTTTAGGGCCGGTTCATCAGTCACCTAAGTTATCCCAGTGATAACTACCCCAGGGTTAAAGGAAGTTGTCCCTGGGATAAGGCTAATTCGGGGCTAATCCAACTGGTGCGTTCATCAGTATGTTTTTGATTCAGGGCCAACTATCCCAGGGCTAACCCTGAAAATCGATTATTAGGATCGTGAATCCAGAGGGCTGTGGGAAACAAACCATAACCTTCCCGTTTTTCAGTTCGTATTATTGTTATTGTTATCAAGCAAGCGAGCTTTCGTCTATTTGTTGAGTTCCGTTCTTTTTCGTACCTACTTTTGTTATAATTTTCGTTTTTGTAGTGAAAATCGTAGGTACTTTTGTGGTGAATTTCAACTTACAACTTTGATGGCTGCTGGTAAGTTGACTGATGTACAAGTTCTGTGCTGTACAAGTGAGAACGAATAAAACCGTGGCTTTTCTCATTCGAAACCTCATAAAAAAATCGACATCATCCAACTCATGAAAGTGATCTACCCGTTCTCTAATCGTATAGGGTCGTCTTTCCCATTCCAAAAATCTTGCAAACTCTTCATCGTCCCCTGAAGAATCATCAGAGTAAACTATATTCATCTTGGATGACAAAAGATGACACAAATAAACACCAACACTTTTTGAAATAGATAACAAATACTAATGAAGTAATGCCATACAAACAACATAGCTCTGGGTCAAACCCCTTAACCCACCTAGCCGAGGTGGGTTAACTTTAACACAGGGATAAGGGTTGACCCAGGGGTAAGTAGACACTGATGAACGCACTATCCCATCATCGCGAGTTAACTCTCACATAGCCCTGGGCTAACTGTGACTGATGAACCGGCCCTTAGACTTTGATCTCAATTCTGGTTGTTTATTGCCAATTGCTAACCCGATTCTTCGAGTTGATGAATTATGGGGAATAGTTTTGTTAATCTTCACTTCCTGACAAGCTATAATAAATGGCGAAGGTCTATTATTGGCGTGCCAAATTACCTATATGTAGTAGGTAGTATTAAACGGTTAAATAAATTCTAAGTGGTTGGAAAGTATCTTTGAATGCCACAACCAGAGAACTACGCAGAGCGGCTATCTGATACTGAAATAGTAAACCTTTGTGTTTGAACAGCGTCTAGATTTTCTGTGAGGATCATATTCTGGAATTTGGAAGAAGAAACACAGACTGCTTTCAGTTTTTTGCTAGTGCTTTGGGGAGATACGATGCCCCCTTCCTCAGGTTCAGTAATTTATTTCACAACAGTATGAGATTAACTACCTATAATAGAACATGACTTCTGAAAACTTTTTACATCAGAATCAAACTTTATTCTTCAAATAATCAACATTAGTAGGTAAATAATTAATCTGTCCATCAATAAAAATCTTACAAATCTTTTTCTCATGTTCTCAGTTAATTTTATTGTTGTTTCAATATTTGGTAGTTTCTTGGCAACAGTAAATTGAAACAAAATCACATTGTTTCAAAATCACATTGATTTTGAATTGACTTGAAACTTAAATTAAATTGACAAGGAAAATCATTTAATATTTTATTGACCCTGGATTCTTTGTCACTAGCCGCTCCGGCTCGCTACGCTCGCCTCCACGTCCAGCCGGGGGGCAAGCCCCCCGGACCCCCCATTAAGTTGCTCGCTTCGCTCGCAACGTGTGGCATGTAGGGAATATTGCTCGCTTCGCTCGCAAAGTCTGGCATGTAGGATATGTTGCTCGCTTCGCTCGCAAAGTCTGGCATGTAGAAAATGTTGCTCGCTTCGCTCGCAAAGTCTGGCATGTAGGATATGTTGCTCGCTTCGCTCGCAAAGTATGGCATTTAGGGGATGTTGCTCGCTTCGCTCGCAACGTGTGGCATGTAGGGAATATTGCTCGCTTCGCTCGCAAAGTCTGGCATGTAGGATATGTTGCTCGCTTCGCTCGCAAAGTATGGCATTTAGGGGATGTTGCTCGGTTCGCTCGCAAACGGTAGATCTCTAAGGGTAGGTTTAACTTCTGTAGGGGATGCTGCTCGCTTCGCTCGCAAATGGTAGATCTCTAAGGGTAGGTTTAACTTCTGTAGGGGATGCTGCTCGCTTCGCTCGCTTGAGGAAGTTATACTGCCCACCCAACTTGGCAGACGTTTTTTTCAGTTGGGAATTATTACAAACAAATTAAATCTTATAAAACTACGTGGAACCACGAAAAGTTTATTGGGGGATGTTGCTCGCTTCGCTCGCAAGGTATACCTGTATATGTGTAGGACAAAGTCCGTATTTATTATTTGAAATGGCTCTCGCTTCGCTCGCAAGGTAGGTACCTATGTAGGCATACCTGCTCGCCTCGCAACGTTGTGACATCGAACCCTTCACGTCAATTCTTGAGCCTTCTCTCGTCCACGGCAGAATCATTTTAATCGCTTTGCTCGCTTCTGCTCGCAATTTGACCCAGTTCTCGTCACTTTTTTCGATATCCGATTTCGGATTCAGATTCGGCGGACCCAAAGCTGTATTTCGCCCGCGAAAACCGTTCCGAAAAACGTACCTTTATGGGGTATATTTTAATCGGAAAAAACCAAGTTTTTCGGCGGACTTTTCGAGAAAACGGGTCCGTACTCTCGCATTTTTTTGACGCATTTCCCGATACTTTTTTCGCGATCCGATCGCGCCGTCGTCTTCCTCGTAGGAAAACCTACGAAACCCGTATTTTTCCGGAATTGTCAACGGCCGTTTAGAGGGGTAGGGGAAGCGGGGAAGTCCAAAAAGCGCACATTAATTCTTACTTCGACCCCCCTCCCGCCCTACGGCCCATGGTTCGGGTGGGATTAGAAAATTTTAAATTCGCTCGCTCCCCCTTTCGGAAAATCCCAAGAAGATCCCCCCACTCGTAGACTCCCCCCACTCAGCCGTTTGGCCGTGCATAGACACGACAAACAAACAAACAAACAGACGGAGTTTCATTCTTATTAATAATAGAGATAGAGATAGAGATAGAGATAGAGATTTTATGCAGACGTTCAATAGTATCCTTCTCCTCCCTCCTCCTCCTCATCCTCCGTCACTCCTCCTCCCTCCTCCTCCTCCTCCTCCTCCCTCCTCCTCCTCCTCCCTCACTCCTCCTCCCTACAATACACAACACGTGTAAGGTGTCCCATATTAAATTTCAAATTTTCGAAAATGTATAGTATAACTAACTTTTTCTTCGCGAAAATTTGATAGATTAAAATGTACGCCAGCATGAACTCGTGTGCAAAATTTCAGATCGATTGGATATCGGGAAGTGGGTTAAAAATCGATCTAAACTTTTGTCTCAAGCAAGCAAGCAAGAAGAGAATCGAAGTTAAAAGAAATAGTTAAAAAAAGCAACCCATAAAAACAAGTTTTTAATGTAACTCTTTCTTTTTCTCATGTTCTCGGTTAATTTTATTGTTGTTTCAATATTTGGTAGTTTCTTGGCAACAGTAAATTGAAACAAAATCACATTGTTTCAAAATCACATTGATAATAACTTAAATTAAATTGACAAGGAAAATCATTTAATATTTTATTGACCCTGGATTCGTTGTCATTTTATGCAGACGTTCAATAGTATCCTTCTCCTCCCTCCTCCTCCTCCCTCACTCCTCCTCCTCCTCCTCCTCCCTCCTCCTCCTCCTCCTCCCTCACTCCTCCTCCTCCTCCTCCCTCACTCCTCCTCCTCCTCATCCTCCTCCTCCCTCACTCCTCCTCCCTACAATACACAACACTTGTAAGGTGTCCCATATTAAATTTCAAATTTTCGAAAATTTATAGTATAACTAACTTTTTCTTCGCGAAAATTTGATAGATTAAAATGTACGCCAGCATGAACTCGTGTGCAAAATTTCAGATCGATTGGATATCGGGAAGTGGGTTAAAAATCGATCTGAAATTTTGTCTCAAGAAAGAAAGAAAGCAAGCAAGCAAGCAAGCAAGCAAGCAAGAAGAGAATCGAAGTTAATAGAAAGAGTTAAAAAATATAATAATGGGCCCTATAATCAAATAATAACAAAAAGAGGTAACAGCTTACAACAATCAACAAGATTTTCAAGATTTTTATTGATGGGCAGATTATTTACCTACCTACTAATGTTGATAGTTTGGAGAATAAAGTTACTGAAGGGTGGGGGGGGGGGGTTGTTTGTGATTAAAAAATTTTTAATTTTTAATCTTAATTTTTTTTAAGCGTAATTTTAATCGAAAAAAATCATCAACGGTAAAACAGAACATCAAAAATTGTATGCACAACAAAACTGTGATGAAAAAGTACTTAATTTTCTTAGGTAGTTGCTGAAAAATCTAAAAATCCAAAATCTTGTTTGAATCGTTGGATACTATTTAGACCACTTTTTTGCTATAAAATTGATAATTAACAATTTTTTTGCACTTAAAGTGCCCAAATTCAAAACAACATTATTATAATAAGTACCATAATTTACGAAAATTTGCTCATACGATCATGATGCATGACGAAATTTTTTCGTGAAATTTCAATATCTTCCTTAAGTTTGTTTTGTTTTTCATTGAATCCAATTTAGTTGATAATTTAATTAAATAGGGCCGTAAAACTGTAATAAATAAATAAAATCCCAAGCTATTTGATCACTCCACCCATCAAGGAACAGGAGAATGGTAATTACAAAGTCTAGTTGCCCTTCCACACATTTCGAGAATATCCTTGAAGTAAGTGCAATTTCAGTTATGCTCGAACTTTCCCAACGGTGGCTCGATGCTCTTTTTGACCCAATTCAAACGAAGCGCTGTTGGAGAGCGTTTAAAAACGGTCCCGTTGTCTAGGAGGGAGACGATATGAAGGGGAGATCGGAAAAGCAGTCATCCTCCGGGGGTCCCCCAGGGAGAAAAACATTGTCCGCCAGACATTATCTGTCCACCGTTAGGATATCCCGTCCTCATCTTCCCAAGAAAATATGACGCTCGGCTCCAACAAAAGGGCATTCGAAAATACCGTGGAGGGAACATCAAAAGCATTTCGACATGGCAGACTTCCAGTTCAAGATCGAAGGGATGTAATTAACAAACGCTAGAGAGGTGGGAGAAGATTGTTTTCACTTTTGTGAAGTCATTAGGGAGTTTTTGCAGTATTCCATCTAAGTCGTTCAGCTGAGTCGTTATACAAAAGAAGTTTTTCTAGCACAAGCAAGCCAAAAGCTAACCACTGAGTCTTACTGTACGAATAGGGAATCGTTGTACGATTGAATGAAACGATTCAAAAGTCACACTAACGTGACTACACTACTCCAAATCTTCATAATTAAGCCCGAGTCATAGATTACCTAACGTGTAACGAATTCTTTCATAATGGAAGAAGCATTAAATTAGCAACAAATTTATCTGTAGTTTCTCATTTTTTCATTAAAAATAGATGTAGTAGAAGAAGGAAGGGAACTTGGAAGGGTAGATAGTTAGTTGATAAGGCAATATATCGAAATTCACCTTGGGTTAGGAGAATCTCATTCGGGAACTTCAACATGATCGTTTACCAAGATGTACATACCTATATTATAAACAAGTACGTACCTACCTATACCCATTACCTACGATATTTTACACTTTTTACCCTTGGCCAATTACGTTTCATTATTGAAGATGTGGATACCTGCTAATACACAACAAAGGGCAAAGACAGCCGTTTCTGTCTATTGCTTCCGAGACTGCAAGGCAGCGGAAGCTTTGTTTTCACTTTCGAAATGAAAAAAAATTGTTTGCTCCAAAATCAAAATTTCCACTCTCATTTTGCGTTTCAGAGCCTCCTGAACAAATTTGGTTCCGTGTCTGTCTGTTTGTCCGTCCACATTTCCTTGTAACAGCCATAACTTCCACAATTTTGATCCGATTTTAACCAAATTTTCAGGGATCGTGCGGGTTAAGCTCTAGATGGTCCCCTATCAACTTCACATGATCGAATCAACGGTAGCTTCTGCGCAGGCGCTAACGTGAATTCCTTGTGACGGTCATAACTCGGTCAATGTTAAACGGATTTCGGTCAGATTTTCAGGGATGATGTGGGTAAAGGTCCCTTGAGGTCCCATAAGACAATCATCATAATTGCATTAGCGGTACGCTCTGCGCATGCGTGAACGAAATATTCTTGTTACGGTCCTTGCAACAGCCGTAATTTCAGGGAACAGGTGGACTACATCCTGGATGGTCCCACATTAAAATCAAAATTTTCCTTATTAATTTCATTTATTATATGTACCATTCAGCTTCCAATTTCCCACCTTATTAATTCCCTGATGCCAGAACCGGTCGTTTCTAGTTTTCTAGAATTTAATGGTGACGTACTGTGAAGGTCACGAGGAAGCTCATGTGCCATTTCCTTGGCAGTGTATTTTCTCTGTGATGTGGCACAATCCCTACCCATTTCATCAAAATCGATCTATCAGTATCGGAGCTTCGTCTATAACAACCAATTTCAGGTTTGGCAGGTTACCTATTTCAATAAAATTAGTAGGATGACATCCTGAGACTTGTACCCGAATACCCTCGAACGAAATCGGACTGATGGTAGATCGTGAAGTTTTAGAATCCATTATAAGGTATCAGCATAATTTAAGTTAGGATGAATCCTACAAACCAACCACCTTTTTTGAAAATCACGAATATTACAATGCGCATGTCATGCCACCTTGAAATAGTAACTAAAAAAATTGATTATAGCATTATAGGTTATCTTTATGGAAGGTTATATGCGTATTGGGAGCTGGATTCGGTTTTCCTTGAGCTCCGAATATGATTTTTCTATTCGTACAACGAATGGACCACTAACCGTTAGCATATTTCGCGCATGAGCAATGCTTCATTTCTATTCGTAGTTCCTTCCACTCGACTACGACTCAGCGTTGCGATAATCCCTATTTTCAAAAGTCAAAGTACGATGATAAATGCCGAAAATCTTGCATACAAGTCTGCAAGACATTGAGACATTTAATGTCTTCACTTCCCAATCTAATAGGGGAAATCATGTTTACAAAACTGACTGAGAAGGATCACCTGTATGTAAACAATTATTCAGACAACCACGCGCATACCTCAGATTGTTGGCCACGCACCGCGCAGTGGTTAACATAATACGGCTAGGCAAATCGAGAGTTTTCCACGTGTCTGTCTGTATGTCTTCAAATCATTGTAACAAGCTTAATTTTCACAGTTCTCATCCGATTTGATGACATTTTTAGGGGATGCAGAGGTTAGGCTGTAGATGGTTCCCTATCAGTTTCATAGATCACAAACCAAAAGTTTGTGCGCACGAGCAAACTTAAAATGCATCAAGCATAATTGTGTCATGCCCTAGTTGACCGATCTCGCTGAAATTTGAAGGATAATAGGGGGAAAAATCGTATTAATTTCATTACGATCATATAATTATTACAGGATTTAAAAAAAAGGCCTTTCTGTACTTAAATTGTTTTTTATTAATCTCCACCGCCCCCCCCCCCCCCTCCCCATAGGAACTGGGGCTTCTGCAGGGAGACAAAAATTAAATTCAAAATCGTAAAGTATCTAATTTCTTTTATTGTTTTCTTTTTGTGATAAAAATTGAATTCAAAGTTATCATCAGTTTATGAAAATCAAATTTAAAATTGTTATGTAGGTAACAATGTTTTTCCGTATGATTCAAACTAGTTCGCTGGTGAACGGTAATTTAAATTAAAGTAGATTCCATTGTAGGAAATTTGACACCACTCGCACTCTCCAGCGATGAGTATATTAGTTCATTTTCTATGATTTTTCAAAGTTTCGTACACTAGTGACGAAAGATCAACCCTCCTCCCACCGTAGAGGGACCCCCCTGTCCAGTGTGACGTCACCAGTTCACGAAAATTTGAAATTTTATAGAAAGAAAATTACTCATAGCAGGAAACTTCAAACTCCTTAGGATGAAATCCTCTTCCTTTAAAAAATAGGGGGGAAACGGGTAACGCTCATTGCGCTGGGTAAAAATTAAGGCTCTCTCTCTCAAGCCTTGATCCAGTTTTTTGTGACAATAGAACAAGATAAGCACCGCTAATAACAAGCTGGACGGGTTATTTATTGAGACTTATCGTTTTGAGGGAAAAAACCGGTTTGAGAAACCGGTAGGAGTGCCGCTAACTGTCAAGTATAGCTCAGGATAGCACAAACCTGGCGGTCATATCTCTGATTAGGAGTTTAGTTGGCGAAGAACCTCTTACAAGGTGAAGGTGCATGCGGGCCACACCTCGGCGCTTGGCACGCCTTTGTTGTTCTTGTTTGAATCACTCCCCACCTTCGGGAAGGCGAGATCCAGAGTAAACGAGGCAACGGTAACCAATATGGAATCGCATCTCATATTTCTCCGACGCGTTAGTACAAATTACCGCTATCTACCATGATCCGTACGGCAGAGGTTCCAACTCAACTTCCTCTGAGGGAGGACACTAGTTGAGATTAGGTATAGGTTGGTAGTTTACACAATTTATTCAAAAAGAATAACAATCACCATACAAATGTCAAAAAATTCTACAGTATACAACATTACACACTCATTAAATTAAAAGGTGCTGTTACGGTGTTACTACGGAAGAAATCATGGCTAGTTTTATATCTCTACTGAGATGCCTGGTTTAGTGCAGACTGATTCTCTTTTCCAATATATGAGTTCATGAAATCATTCGTGACTGGCAGATCCTTAGCTCAGGAAACCAAACAGTTTGGTGGAGAAAGTAGAAATCGCTTATGAGGCGGACGTATTCAGTCCATACCAATGGCGGATTTAATTTATTTTAGTAATCTTTATTAACTAATTACTATATTTTCCGCCATTTCTTTTTTCTTCTGAAGGGCATGGCGACCCACCAATGGGTCATACCCCACTAGTTGGGGACCACAGTTGGGGATTACCCCACCAATCGACACACATAGATGTCCCAACCATAGAGCAACCCAAATGAGTTTCCCTGATTCTTGAGATGTTCTAGAGTTCAGAGAACCTGAATCCAAGAGGGACTATCATCATCATAATTATGATAAACTAACCAATGCTAATGACAACTTGAATAAATAATTGAGCAACCACACAAATTGGGATAATTCAAATATCAAGTGAAGAATTATATCTTCGGATTGAGAATTATATCAATCGGAGTTGAGTGAAGTGGCAGGCCAACCGCCAAGTTCGCCAATAAATGGAATAGGTGTGTGACAGCTCTAATACTTTAATGGGTAAGTATAATATAAATACTTCCTATATTGTAATTTCTCTTTTAAGCGAATTTTCGTAGAAAATGAAGCTACTGCAATGGGTCTACAAATTTTAAAATCAAAATTTTCGAAACATTTCTTGATTGAAATCCGTTTTGAGATATTCTGAAACGAATCCTTGAGTTTAATAACGCTTTTCCATATACATATATATAAATCGGCCATTTTTTACAGCTGTAAAACAGTGACTTGTACAAAATGATGGGAAAACACTTGTAACTTGTCCAAATTCGCCTGTACACTTGTTAATTTTCACTGTGCATTACAAGTCTACACTTGTACATTTATGAAACGCTTGCAAACTTATTTTTTACAACTTGTTCATAAAATCGGCTAGTAACTTGTCATTTGTTTATATGTGTCGGTTCGAAATTATCCCGTTTTCATTTTGTAGGCACAGCGCTCTGTGTAAATGGGTTGGAATCAATGATGTCAAAGAACTGCTTTTATCCATACAAGAAGTACTGGATAACACTGATTGTGTTCCTCAGCACTTTAAGGCATAGTGCGATGAGATTTGATTTTTGAAACCCATGATTTGAAAAAGTTCACCAACAACTTTGATGCTGTCCCTCTAGCTACGAACCACAATCCTATATATGTAGGTCTTCGATATGTTAAGATTATTAAGATCTATTTAAACGAATTAGGGCTAGTAGTTGGCTAGGTACATTGGGGTTCTAAAGAACGCCAACATTAAAATACAACTCATTAGAACCTGATAGCAGCAAAAATTTGACAAATTTGTACGAATCCATATGGAAAAGAAGTTGAAAATTATGGAGTTTGTTACTTCAAAATAAAAGAAGTGTAGGAAAGATTCCACGATATCGGCAGAAGTAGAGCTGTTCAAAAAATACCATTTGATTGAAATGGTCATTTAGTCGTTCTCTTTTCCGAAGAGATGTACAAGATTTCCGTTTGGAATCTTTCAACACAAAAATGATCCGTCCGTGACATCGAGGAACAATGGCATCGCAGATTTGATGCACTTTCCACTCAGCCAAAAGTGCTCCTCTTCCCACTCCAGCAGCGATCTCCAACCAGTCACAGCAGGGTGTTCGTTTCTTCCTTTCGTAAATCATCGGTGAAAAGGAAATCCGACAATACAAGGGAGTTTCTACTAGTTGTACTATGCACAATCGTAAAACGGTACAATCGATTCTTCGTTAGTAGAAAGTCGTTGAAATCGGGAACGGCCGGAACACGACAATGTCACACAAGAAATATATGTTTCGCGGAATTTCAATGAAAATACCATTTTCACTTTCTAGGCAAACCAATGCTTACAAAATACGAAAATGTTTACTATGACTAGATTTGATTGTGAAAAAATTATGGGAAATTGGCATTACCTGAAGGTAAATACGTCATCGAAATCGAAACTACATAAATCAGTCAAAAAGCAAAATCACCACGTAAGTAGATACTTAAACTACCGACTATCTCACTGATGTATATATAATAGGACACAAACACTATCGTATAATATTTGAATGAAGTTGGATTTCGGTCTACACAGGATCATGGGGAAAAAAATGCAGATTTAGCGAAAATATATACTTTTGTTTAAGATCACTTCTTGTTTTTGTTATTAAACATTTGGGAAGATTCTATAGCACCAGAGAGAGGCTAAGTATAGCAATAAAAACCACTCTGAACTTGCACAAAAGGTTGTGTATGAGTGAATTCTGTATGATGTAGATAGTTTAGAACCGATGAGAAAGAAACCTTGTAAAAGTCAAATAAATATTTGGGAATAGAAAAGAACATATTGTAGTTTAATTTACACATGTTATTTATTTATTATTTTTTGAACAGTAGAATCTCGCTTCTACTTTGAATGATGATTGTATATATAATGATGATTGTATATATAATAATATGGAATACATTTGATAAAACACCACAAAATAGGAATACATTATAATATGGATTCTACTGTATTATTTTTTTCTCCAAAACTTATCAAAGAATTTTGCTGGAGACACCAGGAATTAAGCCTTTTTACATGAAAAAGCACATGTTATGCAGCATGACAATATAAACTAATTTTCGTAATTTTTTCATCACGTTTATGTCAAAACTTTTCTGAAAGTTGAGCATGGATGAGTTCGTAGCCTTTCTTTAGCAATGCTTGTTTTTTTTTTTTTTTTTTTTTTTTATTCGAGAAAGAAAGTATTTTTCATCTCAATTCTAAAGGGACATATCCCTAGAATGACACACTCAACTACATGCATACGATTTTAATCTCCGGGAATCATTTCAGAATGCCTTAAACGGATTTCCATGAAGATAATTTTGGAATATTTTTATTGATTTAATTTTTGATTGTTGATTGCAATAGTTTCAATTTCCATAAAATCCGATTAAAATTAAAAAATAAACTAGGGGACCACCCCCTGCAAGCTTTGCCTTCCAACCCCCGCCATTTAGGCCTGACAGACCCACCATTGCCTCTGACGCCAATCAGTATCCAGTAATACTGTTTAATAATAATCCAATTTATAATGCCCACCCCGTTGGCGAGATGAATACTGCCCGCCTCCTTGGCGAGATTTACAATGCCCACTTCCTTGAAGAGATTTATACTGCCCACCTCCTTGGCGAAATTTATTCTGACAGAGCGCCCATTGCGGCCTGACGGGCCGGAGGTGGCGGCGGGAGCACAGCCAATAACAGGAACACCCCACACCTTGGAAGTAGGAGGCGGACGGAGAAGGTCGTGAAAATCCCTCTCTTCAAACGAAGGGTTCCGCCACCCCTTGGTTTTTTGATCTAACTACATTTTTTGACACACTTTCACAATTTAAAGAAATAAGTTTGCCGCGCATAAATCTTTTCAAACTAAACCAATTAAGTGGAAACTGAACCAACTGAAAGGGTTTGATTCACTGAGTGTTTTTAGACCAAAACGAACAATCTATCTCAATTAGAACCTGAGGTATCAGAGGACAACGCTATAAAAATTTGAGTTATCTGATTTTCAATGCTTGATGACAAATCTATGCATAAATATCTTTCATTGAAAAAAAAATGAAAGAAATCGGCCAGATAGAACGGCCGTACTAACTGCCAAAAGATTTCGTTACAGATATTATTAATAATAAGTATAATTAGGCCAAAGAACGATTGCAAATTCCTTTTTTCTCTGTCTCTCAATTTCTCCAAGGCAGAAGTGAATTTTTTTAAACCTGATATTCATCTCAATAATCTAGCTCTCTCATCATTTGTTCTATAATATTCGCTTCGCTACGGATTTTCATACTTTCCTGAAAATTTCTCACTTGAATCTTTCCGTTGCAACTTGCCGAAGCCGATTACTCGTTTAACTTCACCTGTCCCCTGCCAGGAGATAAGACAAGTAGCGTTATTTTTAGAACTGCATGAATATGTTAGCCGAGAATATTAGCATGTAAGTGCGTCTATTCTTTAAAGGTGGCCTCTCTCTTTAAGATGCTTGGCGACGCGCTCCAGCGATTGCAGGTGCAGCCTCCGCTAAGTCTATCAAGTTTCACATCCGTCGCAGTACAAGACAAGTGCAGAATAGCTTGCTGGTGGTTTCGTCAACATATTGCCTTATTGCACTTGTTATTTTCATAAGGATTGTAACTAGTATTTTCAAATCAAGGTAAACTTGATTAATAAAGCAGATATTACTAATCTTCTCGAAAATAGAATTGATTTCTCCACAATTAACATCAATCTTTGCAACTATGTATTGTCGTTCTGTAAATAAAATTCAAATGTTTTTAAATCAAGTTAAACTTACAGCGGATTTAATCTTTCCGCAAATCCCACTACTGTCAGTTCCACTACGATTGCACCGTTATTTGGTATCTTTTTGAACGGGTACTTAAATAGGTTGTCCACCGGTTGAGCGCGCTTTTCCTACTAAAGGAATTCACTAATTGGTTGCCAGTTTAATATGAATGCAGTAGGCATTGATTTTCGAATTTCAGTTTCCCTATAATTTTATTTTCTGATTCCAACCACAGATTCTGATTTATTTGTCAAATCGATCTACATTTTTCCAAATAGATCGATTATGAGATTGTTTCTTATTTTGAGATGCGAGCTTGAGAGCACTCAGATCACCAGGCAATACACATCATTCGGATCTATTTGTTCTTCTAATCTATATTTTACGAAAAGAATCGATTAATAGAAATGCGAACTTGCGACACATCAAAAGTCACTCATATAGCACACATCCAATTAAACACTTGATATTACAAATTTCATACGTCAACAAATTGTTAGCACTCAGCTGGTAAGATTATCTGCGCCCAAAGGGCCGAGCTTTGCGTTACATTCAGGTCCGACTAAAAAATCGACACGAAGTTTCGAGTTTCACGTACAAACTAGTTTTACCAACAAAATATAATTAAAAACACATGTTTTTATATGGTTAGTTTCAGTAGGGTGTGCGCCTGTTCGCCAGAGTCAGAAATGTGATAATCATTACTTCACGCCTAGACGGGACCCCCCTCCCAGCCCATATATACATAAATATCAGGTGAGGAGATTAAGCAGAACGGTTCAAAGGGAACTTACGTACGTCAGACGTTTCATTATTATGCTTTATCGATGATATACATATATAATGTATGTGCGCAAATCCCCACTACCAGTTTGGTTAGTTTCAATCATCCTAGGCGACAACATGGATTCCGATGTTGGCGTCAAGAGAGAGAACCCATGATCCTCCCACGGTTGCAGACTCGTCTGCGAGATTTTTATCAAGGATTTACCTATAAATCAGTTATAACAGGGCCAGGGAGATCAGCAAGTTCCAAATTAGGTCTTTGAACTACTTGGCAAACAAAAACATATGTAACTTCTTCATTCAATTTTTCTTAATTTTTATCAAGGTTTTAATTTATTCTGATTTTCATTCAAAATAGTTGATAATTTAATTGATAAACCGTTGTTTGCCTGGATCACGTTGGAACATGGGGCGTAAGCGATCTGACATTGCGGTAATTGTCGTTCCTCCTCAGTGAACTAAGGCGTCTTACAATCGATCTAACTAATTCAGTTTAATGGTTTGGAAATGGTTTACTATGCAGGGCTTTTAAACCAAGAGCTTTTCCAAGTTCCACTGTTTGTCAAGGGCTTATCCCGATCTCGCACGAATTACTTCATCAGGTGGACTCATTACAACTATGTCCACTCTAACAAACACAATTACAACTCAACTCAAGAAACACAGAAGATAAAGGCAGGGTGGATTGAGTTAGACTAATTTGGGGCCAAATAATATCAACGGGGCCTCGCATTTAAGAAGCTCGTAACAAAGCGCAGCACCAAGCTTCCAGCTAAAACATAAATATATATCATCAAAGACTTTGATAAATATGAATGAACTAGAAAGAAATATACGTAGGAGAAAGAAATTGTAAGAAAATGTGTATAAACCATCACATCTGGCATCACAAAGTTTTTGGAATTGATGCGTTGTCAAATTGCATCCTAGGTTTGTAACTAAACAGTACTACTGCGAACTAAAATATGAATTGTTATCAATATGGGATTACGCAATCAATGAAAAACGATCACTTTTCGTCGGGTTGTTACCTAGATTTTAAAGAAAAATGTTCAAAATCAGCATGGTAGGTTGAAAGCTCAAATCTCACACATGAGGTAGCACTAACACTAAAGCTGGAATTCCATTGCCATGTCAATTGAAGACAAATATCCACGTTTTTCCAAGGATATAATGACTTACGTCTTTGCCTGGTAAGGCCCATTAAAATCATTATTACCTATATATATTTTTTTTAAATCTCGACTAGACTCAGAAAATCCCAACGCTATTATGACGGGCGAAACTTAATAAAATTTGGAAAACCACATTTTTAATCTTTTTGAGAAACTCTCTTTCGAAGTTGACCAAAAAATTCAATTTATAACTTTTTTAGATTACTATGCTGAAAACGCTTTGATATTAGTGGGAGCGTAAATAACCGCAGTAACTCAACTTTGTTCTAAATCCTTCGTGGGAAGTGTCAACCTCACACAAAAAGGATCATCACCGATGTTGAGTCTCATGGGCACGTTTTAACGTAGAATACGTATTTACGAAGACCTTCTTGCCGAAAGTTGTCATCCAACAACGAAACATAACGTCACGAAAAAATGACAACAACGACACAAAACAGGTAGGTACGTAACAACGACATACACACACAACTTGGCTAGTATTTCTGTTACCTTATGATCTCTGTAGCTAATTTCTTTGCTTCAACCTATGAAGCTAAAATATGAAATGGTGGTGAATAACGTATTCTACGCTCATTAGATGTTTTTTTCTCAGTTGTTAACAAATTTTAAGGAAACATTAATGAAATTTAAATTCAGTTTTATGTTTACCTTTGCTTTTCAGTTGAGCGCATATGGCTCGTTTAGAATACAAACCTTTACAAAAATAGATTTTTAGACATTTTTCCAAACTCAAACCACGATGCACTGAAAAAATTTGAATATCGCTAAGAAACAATTCCGATCGGAAACGGGCCCAAGAAGCAAGAAGCCAAGTAATTTTAACGTAGAATACGTTTTTATGGAAGCCTTCTTGCCGAAAATTGTCTTCTAACTACGACACAAAACAAGGCATGTAAACACGACACAAACCAGTGATACGTAACATCGAAATAGACAAGAAAGCTAGTGTTACTGTTTCCTCGTGATCTCCGGAGCTAATTTCTATGCTATTCAACTTATGAAGCTAAAATTTGAAACGGAGTTTAAAAAAGTAATTTCCGGACAACGTTTTATTCAACATCCTGTATTAGCTATCGCCCCACGAAACCATCTTCTTACAGACAGCATGGTTGATTGTTTCACTCCAAAATGTTCGTCGTTACTTGAGCAAATGATAGATCAGAGTTAGTTGGATGTTCAGGTAACATTTTTCATGAAAAATCGGTCATAGATTTTTTTAATTTTTTTACCACACTCAAAGCACTGTCCGTCGCACTGTAAAATTCGAGTAACTTTAGGAGGCAATTTCGATCGGAAATAGGCCCAAGAACCAAGAAGCCATGGGATTTTAAACGTGGAATACGTTTTTATGGAAGCCCTCTTGCCGACAATGGTCATCTAACAACGACATACACAACTTGGCTGGTATTGCCATTGCCTTGATCACCGGAGTTAATTTCTATGCTATTCAACCTATGAAGCGAATATTTGAAATGGTGATGAAAAACGTATTTTTGGAGAACGTTCTATTCAACATCCTGTATCGCCCCGTCTTTTCACCGACAGCATGGCTGATAGTAACTTTGAAAAGTTCTTCGATTCGGAGTAAATGACAAATCAGAGTCAGTTGAATGGTTTAGACAGCCCTTTTAAAACCAACACCCAGCGCTCTGTATCTCACAACTGTCCTTCAGTAGTCAGACTGAATCGATAACCTTTGTGTACTCTACGAACAAAAGGACCTGAATTGAGTTTTAAAAAACACGACTCGAACTGAACACAGGAAAAAAGAAAAAACCAGCCCTATACCTAGCATTATGCCCTTCGCGTGGAAGCCTTTGGAAGTAGAGTTGCGGTAACGGGGTCAGGTTGAAACTTGGGCTATTTTAACACGGCGGAAGCTGGAGGGGTATCGCCCCCTAGCGTTTTCAAACTGAAACAAAAACAAAAAAAAACTCCCGAGGTTGCTAATAAACTTGGTTTATTTTAACTCCAACGTCCCATTCAGGAAGGAGTCATAAAACTTGGTGATGGGTTATCGTTTCAGTGAAGGAAGATTAATTTATGGTCATATAACGAAGAATGAAACATAATAGGTATAATATTAATTTAAGGAGCACAACAATTTGTATCTAATAAGTGTAAGAGTACATACATGTGCTACCCAGTGTTACCCAGGATTCCATTTTATATTGTTAAGCGTAAGTAAATGAAATTCTAACAGTACCACCGATAATGAAACGGTTATGTAATAATTTGGACAGTTTTTGCAGTGTTTTGAAGGATTTCAACAGGAATAATTCTGTATTAATATTGATATGTTGTATTTTGTGTAGGTATGTGGTAAACGCAACCACGGAGATTCGGCTGCGATTTGAATGAGAATTTTCGTAAAATTATCAGCAAAATTTTGAGATGGTTTTCAAATGAATTAAAATCTTCTAAACCTCCAGTAATTCACTCCTTTTCTCCCGAGGAATTTTAAATTTGATAGGGGGACTCTGGGAAATTAAGGGACGATTGAAATTATGGGTTCTTTCCTGTTCAGCTGAATGTGCTAAATTGTCTCCTTTTCACCCAAGGAATTTGAAATTCGATAGGGAGCCTCTCTGGGGCATTAAGAAACGAATGACGAATGAAATAGCGGGCTCCTTCCTGATCAGCTGAGTGTACCAAATTCTACCCTTTTCGCCCTAGGAAGGTGAAATTTGGTAGGGAGCCTCTATGGAACAACAAGAAAAGAATTGAATACTGCTTCCCCCTTAGCAGCTGAGTGAGCTAAATTTTCTTCTAATCACTTGAACCCGGAACTCCCAAACTCTTCATTTCAGTATATACTTCCAACTCGACTTACGTTACTCCGTAATTTCATTATATATTTTCGAAGTCAATTATTTTCGATAATTAACCTTCGCAATCGACCAAGAAGAAAACGATGCTGGTTTACGATTCAAGATAGATTAGGTATATCCGAAGAATCAAGAATAATAGGGTACTTTTTCCGTTTGATTTAGATAGAATTCACTTCAATGAACCGAACGAAACCACCCACAGCTCGGTGCAACCACCCAGACGTCAGTGTGACCAACCGCTCACCATTCATTGCGTCATCACATCCTCTTACGAGTGAAATAAATAACAAATTACGACAATACGACTGTGAGTCTCAAAACGACTTTTTCTTAATTAACCTAATGAATTTTTCATTTAATATATCTAACGAAAATACTATAATGATACATACTTCAATTATGAGATAGTAGTAATAATACAGAATAAACCAACAAAAACAAAACTGCTAGGTAATTAGAAAAATGAAACAGGACTTGCAAGATAGATAAATTAATTTGCCATTACAGGTATCAATGAATATATGAACAATCGAAACTTATATGTACGATAGGTAAGTGGCAAGTTAAGAGAGAGAGAGAAATTTTAAAGATATTGTGATCGCACTGGAGAGATAGCGCACTGAAGCTCAGAACGGTGCCGATTCAACTTTGATAACTTCATTATTTGCTGTTAAAATGTGTTGGATAGTTCTCATCTCGATGAAACTTTACTGGAATGTCCTACATCAAAAATGGGTCGACACGTACAAAAAAAGGTTGAAAAATTGCTGAAATTAGCTTTTAAGAAACCCTCTTGAACGGATAAGGGTTTTAAAATATTAGCTCCAGGAAGCCCAGAATAAAATTCACAAAACAGAGATTACGCGATTACTGCTTAAGGCACCCACAAGCAGATCTAAATAACCGACAAGATAACTCTCAACAAAACTACACAACTACCCTCTTGGTTCAATTTTTCCAGGGTGTTATAAAGAATTCTATATTTAAAAGCAAATTTACAGGAAGATTGACTTTATTTACCTATTTTATACAAGGGTAGATAATTAGGTGATTTTCCTAATAAACCGTATTTAGTTAAATGCCCTAGATAGCATTCCATACATTTTTCAATACAATTAACTAGAAGTGTCGTAGTTATTAAAAATTGAAGTAAACGTGATAGGATACAACGTTAAAGTAACGCAACTACCTAACAATAAGGTACCTATTAATTTAGGGAGCAACGGAATTGAATCAACTGGTGGTAGCAATCAAGAGGCTACATGAAGGACAAGTGAACTTAACGAGACCAGCTGGCAGAGGGTGCCTAAAGAAATAAAACGGGTGAAGAAGGGTTGACTCATGGGACGGGACCTCAACAATTATGAGACCCTCCGCGCTTCCCTGGGCCCATTGTTACGACTTAGACTCCTCAGCTCACAAGTCTTTGGAATTATTAATGGAAAACGTCTCAAACTGGACGAACGTGGGAGGTGAACCTCGAGCGGTTACACGCACCCGTTTTGTCGGCATCTTGAGAACACAACTGGAGAACTCGGCCAAAACCTCGATGGTGCGCTTGAAAATGCCGACAAAGGAGACAATTACAGAGCTATATGAAGGTCAATTTGATCAAAAAGATGAGAGAAAAAACAGCTTACAGACTTGTCTGCAGGAGATCATTTCGCCTTTGCCGCTGTGCGTGATACATCAACCTAGTCTGCAGTTATGTAACATTCGAGAAATAGTCTACTTTGGACAAATCAACGAGATTGTAGAATAGGCAAAATGACAAACTGAGAAGATTGATCAAATTAACAAGGACTAATTTATGCAGTTTGAGGTAATTTACTCCTCTCCACTCAAGAAATCAGCAAACCATCGAAACAAATTCTGATCCTGCCCTTGGAGGACAGCTGCTGACATCAGCGAAATTAGTGGCGATCGTACGAAAGCATCTAAATAGACTTATCTGCAGGAGACCATTTCCATGACTTTGCCGCTGCATGTGATACATCAACCTAGTCTGCAGTTATGTAACATTCGAGAAATAGTCTACTTTGGACAAATCAACGAGTTTGTTGAATAGGCAAAATGACCAACTGAAAAGATTGATAAAATTGACAAGACTAATTTATGCAGTTTGAGGCAATTTACTTCTCCACTCAAGAAATCAACGAATCATCAAAACGAATTCTGTTCCTCTATTTGGGGGATACCTGCTGACGTCAGTGACATTAGTGGCGAATGGATGAAAGCGTCAACCTGTAATTTTATGTCGGCATCAATAAATACAAATTTCTTCATTCTTTACTGCAAAAATTAGGACCACTACACTCAGCGACTGAATTTATAGGAATGTGATACTTGATTAATAAAAAAATATAGATCAATGAATTACAGAATGATATAGGATGAGAAAACAAAAGTGGTCTACAGAACAACTCGACATACAGATAAGGGCAATGGTGGCCTTTATCGAGTTGGAGGCTTGCAGAACACCACAAATTAACAACAGTGAAAATGGGGGCGTTTACTAACAAAGTAAATTTTAAAAGCATTGATAAAGTTACAGAACCCCCTTCCCCCGTCACACTAGATTGTTCTTCCTCCAACCAAAATCTGCCGGCATATTATTCCTATGGGAACATTGACACGTTTTTTTCAAATTTCGATGACTATCCGTTTCGTTTACAGACCATTTACTAATGACGACGAATACATAAATCAGATTCCTCCGAGAAAAAAAATTGAATTTCTTATAACGTCGATTTCTCATCATCTGTTGGTGCAATTTCGTTCAAGGATATATAATTGGGTATATATATTCTAGGAAAATGTCTGACAAATTATATCGAGATTGATAGAGTGTTGATCATTGAGCATGCGCGAAACTAATATTGATTGACACAGCTATTTTATTGAGATTCTCAGGGATTGTGCAGAATAGCTTCTAGACGGTCCTCTACAACATTCATTGCCGTCACATAAGTAGTAATCTGTGCGTATGCGCTTAACGTTATTTTATTATAACATCGATTTCGTATCATCCTATTGATCCGATTTCGTTCAAAATCTTGGAGTAGATGGGTATATGTTCCAGAAAAATCCCCTATGAATTATACCGCAATTGTTGGACTAATAACCATAGCGCATGAGCAAAATTAAAATTCATCGACACAGACAAAACTCCGAGACTAATGGACCAACTTTTATGAAATTTTCAAGGATTGTGCGGTTTAGCTCCTAGACGTTATCCTATAAATTTCATTGCCGTTGGATTAGGTATTCCGTGAGCATGCGCAAACGTAAATTTCTTAAAACGCCGACTTATCAATGATTTCGACTCGTACTTTGTTCTTCAACTTATTCTATACGTCCATGTTACAATATTTATGTGAGGAAGCTATACTCCCGCCCAACTTTGGTAGAATTTTTAATATACCATATTTTCTAATCAAGAGAAAATGTCATCATTTGTGTAATGCAATCAACAAGAAGTTAATAAATAGTTATTTGATTTAAGGAAGTTTTCTTACGATTTACTGGCAATAGTTTTGTTCATTTTTTCCCCTAATCCCAGATAATATCATCAAAATCATGAAAACATAGTGAAAGATGAGCGTGTTGGATGAATTTTGACGTTTGCGCATGCGCAGTATGTACATAGTGTGCTGATGATCCGATGATTGTTAAAGTCGTACGTCCAATTCAATGAACGTCTCCAATTTTATTTGTATTCTCTTGTAAGGAGAAAGTAGTATGTACTCACAATACAGAAATTTCTAAAACCGAGAACAAACTGGAAGTGTTTTCTGGCGTACGATAAAACGATCCACGACATTCCGGACCTACATAGTGGCCTCTTTCCTAGGAAGGCCGCTATGGGTGTTCCGCTGTGCATCAGACACCGTTTCCCCGGCAACTCCTCAAAGCAGGCGTACGGTACTGACAGGTGGCAGTCCAGGAAAGAAAGGAACGCACAACAAACGGACTGCCCCGAATGACGAAGAAAATGACCGGAGAGCGATTCGGCACAGTAATCGAATGTGATGTAGGTACGTACCAGCTGATAAGGTGCCTTAATCTTGAAACACACCTTAATCTTAGAAACTTACGACACATCAACTATTTTCTACATGGTGTTTCTCTAGTTATACCTAAGGTAATAAATACTGCAACATGTGAAGAAAATCCTTCTGCCTGTAAGCTTAATAATTTCGAGAAGAAAGTTAACATACTTATTGAGTATACACAAATCCGACATCATACAAAAGGTGATTATGCATAAAAACTTAGGCTTTTAGAAAATAATGTACCTATTATATTATTATACTCGAAATATGGCAGATGTTGTGATTGTGAAGGATGGTAAACATAGCACTCTGCTACACTTTCCTCATGATTTTAAATGATTATGTAAGCACCGTTATGAAGATAGAAATATATGTGCTTTAGTAGGTATGAATAAAGAAACTCGTAGTGCTGTCTAGTTATCTGTCCACTACAATGGACGTACGGTTGCAATATCACATTGATCTTGGCTGTCGGAGGGGTATCACAGAAGAAATTGGTGTTATAAATATCATATCAGAACTTGGTGGAATAGTTGAGCTGCAGTATCACGGCTGTGGTTGGTAGTTAAAACCACAATGAGCGTTACCCACGTTTTCATTTCATATTTTTAAAATGAAAATAGATTCAATTCTAAAAAATTTGACACCTTACGCACTCCCCTACGATGAGTATTTTCCTTTCTATGATTTTTCTAAGATTGCTGCACTGGTGACGTCACCAGTGTACAAACCTCTGAAAAGTCATGGAAAGAAAACTATATGCACTCATAGTAGGTGAGAGAGATTGACGCGAAAATGTTTTTCCATTCAAAAATAGTCGAAGTACCTTTTTCACGACCATGGGTATTGCGCAAACAAAATTTATTTGTAATGTATGCAAGAAGAATAAATATATTTGCATGCCCTGCGATGCATTGAATAGGTACTCAAATACATTTATTAAGTAAGCTCATTAGTCATCGGTAAATAGATAGTTCCTCAATACTGTCTGGAACATATATAAAGGCCTTAATTAATAAGTAACCCACCGATCTTCACTATGCCTTGTCATTGAGCGGAAATTTCTATCATCATATTCTGCAATCACTCCTAAAAAGCAACTCAATCGTCAAATAGTATTGTATCGTATTGGATAGTTTGGGTGTTCCATGAGCTTGGGTACAAAATAATTTCAAGATCACGAGATTTTTACTTACATTTTCTGGTTTTTGCATAGTTTACTACAAACTATAATACCTATTAAATGCCATGACTTCTGCCAAATAATATATTATGTATACTTGATACGTAAAAAGAAAGAAAAACTAGCTTAGAAACAAATTATAGGACGTAGAGCATCTGAGAGGACGGCAAACCCGTGAAATAAAACTTTGGAGCTATAATTATTATCAACATGGTTTAGTTTCTTGACCGCTACGTGATAATTAGCACAGTTTTGGGATCTTGAGAGTCGGTCAGGCAATAATAAAAATCAAGTCTTCAAAACCAACGTTTCGATGTATTTATACATCATCATCAGGGCTCGAAGAATTTATGCAGGTTTTTACAAGTCATCTTGTAGTTTGCAACACATTCATGTCATGCACGTACATTGATATATAACTATTATCCACATTATGTTACAGAATGATTCATTTTCCCCAGGAGATTGATTTTGAAATACCTACTTACTAAACGAAAGGATTTTACGAAGTATAAAACCGGTCGAACGTGAACAAACATCAGGAGACTATCGAGCTTTACAGACCTCAAGATGGAGTTGTAATAGTTGAAAAATATTTTGAGATCGTAAGATAGCCTGCTCCTACGTTAACTCCTTCAGTTCTTTCAATTCAAAGAGAGAGAATAAAGCCTGCCGTTTCCAGATGGTTTGATGGGGTTGGGTCTGACTCTATCTAGTCCCCTGATCAGTCGAAGCTTGGAAACTGGGGCCTTGAATTGTTTATCAGCTTCAGGTCATGCCCTTCTAAATGCGGGTTTGCCCTAGGGCCGAGGGTCTTTTATGGATAACAATTTTTACTTTGATAGAGAGCGTTGGTAAAATACCCAGAAGAGACATCATCTACATACTCGTACATCAAACTCCTGATGATGAACGAATGGAGCTGTGATTTTGAATATCTGCAGTAAAATAAATAAGTAAGAAAACTATAGTTATCGGGGAAGTTACGATATTTATGATGTACCCACCAAATCCTAGTCTGCAAAAAGAGTACATACAATGGGAACCATAGTGCAGTTGGGCAGAGAATGAAATTGAGACTGTCAATCAGCAATCTTAAAACCTGCTCATTGCGTTGCTAGTCTTGATGACCTCCAACTTTCGAAGTGTGAAACCTGACGAATTCACGATTAGTGAGTGTACATGGGCTGTGAAAGGGATTTATGAGAAGGTTCAAGGATTGTCGTTTATCAACCTAGTTTTTTTTTAGCTGAACTTAATATCAAGTTCTCTTTTGACAAGTGAATCTGATTTAGCAACTTGCTTCACTTGATTGTACATAATTTTTTAAACTTCTGAACTTGAAACGATGACACCTCAGTCATATACCGAGAAGATATCGTTGTCCAAGAACTGGCACAATAACGACAATGCGCACCGTCTATGCATATTCCCGGCGATTCAACGTAGAGTAGAATGTTTACAATCTACAATGCATAATGATGGCAACATGCGTAGAACACCAACGCTTGCATAGAAATACTTAAGTAGTGAGAAGCCGGCTGCCATGGAACACTAGGTATAAAGATTAGATCCTATGTACTCAATACGATCCCACGAGAAACCCTAATTTATACTAAATACAAAAATAAATTGGATCGACAATTGATAACATTAGGTAGGTAAAATGTAAGTCTGTGATTGAGCAGACATAACTAGGTTCAACTTACAGAGGTAAAGAAGTTGTCTTCCGATTTATTCAACAAGCAAGAACATATTTTTTCGATGAAGGATAAATTGTCTTCCAATCAACCTTTAGAATTCTGAAGAACTATAAATATTGACCAATACAGCGAAAACTGCATTACGCTTATTGAAAGAAGGAGCTATTGATTAGAAGTACAAAAGCCGTCAAAATAAGAAGGGTGGTATTAATCAATAACAACATTCTGGGAAGGAAGTTTTCGTTTGATTTTTCTGGTTTTTTCCAGGTTTATTCAGCTTCCGTAATTTGTCAAATATTTTTAATGTATTTCACATGTCTGTCATTATAATTAAGGAGAAAAACGAAGAGTAGATTATAAAAAAAGACGCCGACATCAAGAGGAATATCCAATGGAACCGCTACAACACAAGAACGTATACACACAAAAAAGGGGCAACAACAATAATAAACTTACCTACCAAATTAATTTGTAGAAGTAACCGGTGGATATTCCCAAGAAGCACAACTTTGCACCAACACACAAACACCGAATGGCTAAAAAAAAAACAAGATTGTATACGAATGAATAACTCCAAGATTCAAGATCCTAAGCCAAGAGTATAACACGAGCTTCCATTACGAAACAACGACTACCAACCACAAAGCACACAACGAAGCCCACTCCTCAGGAGTCCACCATCTTCGAAACGTCCCCTTGCGCATGCGCGTCGTTCTCCTCCAGCTTGAAATTGCGGTTTGATTTACGTCCGCTAGTTTCGTTAAAATCGCATACAGGAAAACATTCTTCATTCAACGACTTGCATTCTTGTTGCTATCATACTTATCCATAAATTTAAGTACTATAATAAATTATAGTGACAAAAGCAAATCTTGGGCTTAATGAATTTAGATTAAAGAATTCGGTTGGAGCCACATTCCTTCTTCATGTATGTATAAAAAGAAACAGCTACGAAGGTTATAATCTATCAGCCCGCTGTTTTTTATTTTGATTTTCCGAACTGGGTATCATAATCATAATCGTTTGTTGTATTCTAGGTTTTGGGTTGGACCTAAGTTACCATCTCTTTTATTTACTACCTACTGTATTACATTGATAAATTTGTTCCTTGAGCCGAAAATGAAGTTCAGAGCTAAGATGGGAGAGGCCCTTAGTATGAAAAACTTGGCTTGTAAGTAAATCGACTGATAACAATTTTTCACTCATATAAGTGACAAAGAAAACTGTTGATCATATTATTTATGATATGGTTAACATACTTCATAAGTTACTCTGAAAAAATAGATAGACCATTGATTAAGTAAATGATTGTAATTACGAAAGCTCTTACATGACTTGTTGATTTTCAGTAATAGCATCAGTCATAAGCAAGCTCAGCAAACAGTGTACGCTTCGTCTAAATGCTCAACACTTCACTCTGATGGTCTGCGACGAACATTCAAGTCCGAAACAAGTTGTTGTGTGGTGTATCATCGAAGCTCAGAAATTTTTCAACGAATATAATTTAGAAGGAATTACCGAAGCTAATGAAATATTTCTGTTGGTGCCACCAGGTAAGCAAAACAATTATGTACCACCTTTATGAGGGTCCGAGTATTTCTTTTTAGCTTATCTTCTGAATAGAATTTGATGTTCCTTACTTTTAGTCCACCCATCCTGAGCTTTCCAATAATTGTACGTTGTTAGCAAGGGTCTTGAGAAATCCATGTTGACTTACCTTTCCTAATTAAAACAATAGATACGGCTGGTAAACATGGATGGTCATACTCTGGTATGACATTTTACAAGTACTAGTGATGGGACATCCGAATGAAGAATCGAATGCGGCATTCGATTATTGAAATCATTCGGATATTCGGATGCGAGATATGAAGTATTCGAATACTTTTTCATTCGTATAGTAGCGAGACTAGCGGCATAACCACGAAGCGCCGTATTGAAATCACTCGGATATTCGGATGCGAGATATGAAGTATTCGAATACTTTTTCATTCGTATAGTAGCGAAACTAGCGGCATAACCACGAAGTATTGAAATCATTCGGATGCGAGTATTCGAATACTTTTTCATTCGTATAGTAGCGAAACTAGCGGCATAACCACGAAGTATTGAAATCATTCGGATGCAAGTATTCGAATACTTTTTCATTCGTATAGTAGCGAAACTAGCGGCATAACCACGAAGTATTGAAATCATTCGGATGCGAGTATTCGAATACTTTTTCATTCGTATAGTAGCGAAACTAGCGGCATAACCACGAAGTATTGAAATCATTCGGATGCGAGTATTCGAATACTTTTTCATTCGTATAGTAGCGGAACTGGCGGCTCCTTCCCGAAGCTCAAACATCGAAATAAAACAATGAAAGACGGAGCTGTGACATGCGAATAGTGAAGTAACCGCTACTTGGAGCTGAAGTCTTCCAAAATCTCGTGCAGTTTGTTTTTTGTATTCTGTTGTTGTACCTATTATTGCATTCCGTTTTTAAATGATTCGTGCAACGAATATCAAATCGTATTTTTTACTTACCAACTCAATCTATTCATGTATATATATATATATTTTTTTTTCTACTTCCCGTGTTTGCTCGGGTTTTGGTTTATTATTTCTTCAAATAATGAGCCTTTGTGATCTAGTCGAAAAACGACACTGCAAACCATCCTTTGTAATTTCTTGTTTCAAGGTAGGTACCTACCTACCTAGATAGAATCCAAGTTATTTGCACTCTTTCTGACTCCCTGGCTAGTGGGGTTATCGAATCGTCCGGTGAGCCGGACGAATTTATTTATCTCATTCCACTCTTTCCAGGGTAGGTGCGACAAATCAAACACCAAAAAAGTAAACAACGTGATAGTGATATTCAGTAGGTACCTATATTAGTGATACGAGATAAGAAGTAGCTGTTACAAATCAAGAAGTTTCAGCTCCGCTCCGGTTCCTACTTGCTATTTCATTCGAATACTACGTTCATTCGGATTCCAATACTGATATCCTATTGGTTGTTTCGCATTCGAATACTCATTCGGATGCCAATACAGATATCCTATTGGTTGTTTCGCATTCGGTTCAAAATGGCAGTTTTTCCTCCCCATTCGAATGAATCATTCGAATGATCATTCGATTATCGAAATCTTTCGAATACTCGGTATTCGATTATTGAAATCATTCGTTTCGCCCATCACTAACAAGTACCTACTCATTCATTTGAAGATGGGAAAGGGAGTCGTACCTAGCTACCCTGACAATTTCGCGTTTGCCCAACAGAGCTCTCTCACATCCTGTGCACATCACCTATAGTATCCATCATGATGTCTATAATGAGCGTTACCCTCTTATTTTATATTTTTAAATAAAAATAGATGCCATTCAAAGAAATTTTACACCATCCGCAGTCTCCTACAATCAATAGTTTTCTTTCTACGATTTTTCAAGGTTTCCTGCACTGGTGACATCTCATTAGGCAGGAGGGTCCTGCTCAGGACTAGACATTAGGTACATAATATGTACCGCTGTGCGCGCCCCTGCCGACCTGAATTCGAACTAGTGTCAACTGGCAATGGAAAAAAGCTCCTATATGGGTATTTCAGTGATTATTCATTATTTGCTCGAATTCTCCGTGGTGTAGTGGGTAGCGTATCAGAATTCTAAAGTGAGGGACCCCGAGACCGATCTCAAGCTCGGGACAATATTTTTTTGTATGAATTCAACCTCCGAAACGTATTTTTAAACATCATTATTAAATATGTTTAAAATCATAGGTACTTTGAAACGTCATTTTGATCTATCCGTCTAAAACTAGTAATTTTACTAAAGGATTGACTACTTGATGTTATGTACTTCCCAGATGCGAGCATCCAGGCCATGAAACTATAAAAATCATTCTGATCTATTTGTCGAACTAATCTGGATTTTTACTAAGGGATTGACTACTTAGTGTTATGTATTTTTGAGATGTGAGCTTGCGAGCATCCATACCACCTAACTATACAAATCATTCTGATCTATTTGTCCAACTAATCCATATTTTACTGAGGGATTGACTACTGGATGTTATGTACTTTAGAAATGCGAGCTTGGGAGCATCCAGGCCACCAAACTACACAAATCATTTTGATCTATTTGCAGCGGACATGGATTAACAAAAATTGAGGCGCCTATTCAACAGATTCAACGGAACCCATTCGTGCAAAAAGACTAGGGGCTGTAGTTACAATTCAGCTCGGTAGGGGTGCGCACAGCAGGACATGTTCCAACGTCAAGTCTGCTCAGGCGGGTAGGGTGCTTTGACATTACCAGCCCGCGAAACAATGAAAGATCATAGAAATAAAACTACTCATTGTAGGAGAGTGCGGTTGATGAAAAACTCTTAAGACCGAATCATCTTCCATTTAAAATGGTTATATTATCGTTTTTGCACCCATGAGTAACGCTCATCCATTTATAACTAAAAGTAGACAGTAATTCTCATTCTTACCTATCCAAGTAATCTGCTCATCGGTGTTGCTAAACTTCGATGGCCTTCTATGGCCTTTAAACTTCATGGTAGTTGACCTGGAATGTATCAACTTCCACAGGTAATAATGTATGCACCAGTAATTTCCCTGTGAGTAGTTTCACCGTCCCTTTAGTTTTTAATTTCATATTTCTCAATTTTCATTTTATTCATCTAAATATAAATGGCATTGTTCTATTTACGATTTCCAAATAGGAGGAAACATTTACATTTATTTATTTTGTTAAGTTGGCAGTGCGACTGAGGAAAGTTGTAAATATTGCTAACGTGTAGTACCTACCTAGCTCTTAAGTTACCTGCCCCCAGTGACTGGCTCACAATGGCACAGTTCAGTAGGTACCTACCTAGCGTTCATACGGACCTCCTTCAATATTACATACCTATCAATACTCTGAATAACAGATTAAGGAAGCACATAACAGTTTTTTTGAATGTAGAGAAACTTGATTGACTTTAAACAACTGAGAACAGTATTCATGGCCTTAGTTCATCCTTTTTTTACACTCCAAGAAAATAACTCTCACAGTCGAAGGGGTTTGACCACCTCACAGCTCAGATCGTTGGAGTGTTGCAACTAAGGGGAAATTTCCCGTTGTTGTAAGTACACAAGTTCGAACTCCTGTCGAGGTATCAATTATTTTTGGGCCGTTACAGTGGGGCAGTCGAAAAAGGACCCGAAATCGTACGAAACAATTATTAAATCCCTCTCGAGCCAAAAGACCACTGTAAACATCACATTTCCTGTTGTTAGCACCTTTCACTTTCTCACTCATTTGAGTCCAAACACACCATGACAATGACCTCACTCGACTGCTGACTTGTTCCAACAAGCATCTGCTGAGCCGGTAGCCTGTAATTTCATTTTGTCATTCGTCTACCCCAAACTAGCCGAGACGGCTGGTATTTGACTCCGGGGAGATGTTAAGCTCCAGGAAAATAACTCTCACGGTCGAAGAGGTTGCAGCTCAGATAGTTGGAGTGTTGAAACTAAGGGGAAATTTCCCGTAGTTGCAAGGACACGAGTTCGAACTCCTGTCGAGGTATCAAATATTTTTGGGCGGTTACACTTTGCTGTTGTTTGGAATCGTAACCTGGTGCGGTGCAAGTATTAAAGAGATAAAGCCTTTACTTAAAACAAAAAACCTTAGTTAGAGTAGTTACAAAATTTCCAAACGAGGCATCCAATGAATATTTTTCTAAACTGTATATAGATAAGTTTAATTGTTTAGCAGTAAAGTCAATCCTTATTTTTCTTATTCACACAATCATGCATTTGTTCAAATCGAACATGTATAATTTACGAGGGATGTATACACTGGTGCCAATAGAACTCCTAAAATGAATACGTGTACTTCTTTTGGACAGAGAAATTGGATTTATTTAATTTGGGTATTATTTTGTAATTCTACTTGAACGTATAAAAAATAATTTAAAAAATAATAATAATAATAATAAATAATAATCTGAGGAAGAAAGAGGTGTTTGTATATTGTAGAAGTTAGCCAAATCTAACAGAAAGATGCTCTACAACACCTGTGCAACCTCCTGTATTGGTGTTATGTGTTAAGCTTGTACAAATGTGTTTTCTACTTCCAATTTTGTTTCAGACATGTTATCGACGTCTCTCAGCACTCTTAAAGCATCTAATAATAATGCAAGATCTGTCAAATTGAAATTGACTGACAAAATTACCCCATGTCTTACAGTGGAAATCGAATTGGTATGTTGCTAGTAGGTATGCCAATTTAAACTTGATTCGCATGACCTACCTTATGAGAACTTATAATCTGTGTGACAGTCATTTAGTGTTTACTTAGGAATCGAGGTGAAAGTACTGTGTGTCAATCTAGACCTTTGGTATTTTCATTGGCTTGAATACTGGGCTCATGGTGTTGAATCGAAATTAATAAATAGTTTGTTGTTGGCTTGTGACTCGGTCGATGTTCAGTTTTATTTGGGTTGAATGACCACACCAGTCTTCGAAGTTTTGTTTTTTTATTTTTTCATTCGCGATATTTCGGCGCCATGATGGCCGCCCTCATCAGGTATAGTATAAAACAATAATACTTTTTCGTGCTATATCACCCAGGGCCGTCTTTATGGAAAACTGGTTTATACATCTATACTGGTGGGAGGAGGGAACGTCTGTACTAGTTTGTTTTGGTGGGATGAAGTGTCTTGGAAATTTTTTGGGAGCAAAAGCACTTAAAACTTGTCAACTGTGATGCACTTGAAAGTACACTTACACTTATACACGTGACTTATACACAAGTACACTAACACGTGACAAGTTTTCAAGTGCATCACAGTTGACAAGTTTTATGTGCTTTTGTTCCCAAAAAATTTCCATGACACTTCATCCCACCAAAACAAACTAGTACAGACGTTCCCTCCTCCCACCAGTATAGATGTATAAACCAGTTTTCCATAAAGACGGCCTTGGGTGATGATAGCACGAAAAATTATTATTGTTTTATACTTTGCCTGATGAGGGCGGCCATCACGGCGCCGAAATATCGCAAATGAAAAAATGAAAAACAAAACTTCCAAGACTGGTGTGGTCATTCAACCCAAATAAAATTAATAAATAGATAGTTTTCTCATTAAAAAATTGTACAGTGAATTATATAATTTCAAGGAAAACTAAATTCTACATCTTCTTTGGAATAGCAGCATTATAGAGGAACAGTATCCCTCATGGGTCTGCCATTGGATGATTTTTGCCTTGAATTCCTCTCATTGTTGGTTAGTGATAGGAAAACCCGTTTGGGCTAACTAATGCTTCCCTTGAAAGTATAGCATCCATGGATAACGTCCATTGTTCATGCTTTATCTCCCTACTGCTCTTACCCAGGGTTGCCTAGTTTCTGGTTTTGGCTTTGACAGTCCAGTTTTTCACCAAGCTATCCAGTCGAAAATTTAAAGTCAATGTGAACGTCATATGTCCAGTTTTCTTAGAAATTGTGGCAAATGTCCGGATTTTATAGTTCCTGTCAGGTTGCTATCCTACGAAATCAGCTGTGACTTCAGAAGGACCTACCTAAGTATTTTATCCCTGTTGCCATATAGGTACACGTATCAAGTGTTATTAATGATGCATAATAACTTATTAAGTGTTATTGTGTGAAAAAATTACTTTCTGAATCGATGTGTACCTTTGAGAATCAGCCACGTGTACTTGTTTAAGGTTAAAAAATGTTTTTACATAGCTTAGTGGAGATTCCTCTTAGTAATTCTAGTATAGCTAGTTGGAGTCCTTTTAAGTGGAGATTCTGGTATAAGAAATTTCAGACTGTGGCTGATAAGCTAATCACACCTTGCCTCAGTAATTGCCTTCTTGTTTTCTTAGTGAGTAATCTTACAGGTAAAATAATTTCAAGTGTCAAATCATATCATCATCTATACTTTCACTGATATTTATATAATACCATCAATTTTCAGAGCACCGAATATGGGATGACGAGAAGTTGTATTCACGACATACCTGTGAAAATAATATCAAGGCAAGCGTGGGCTGATTATTCGGACCCTCCTCAAGAAAACTGTGATGTTAGTTGAGTATTAACTAACGTATACATATATACCTACTTACACTTGGGATATTATTTCTTAGAAATCGTAGGCAATGAGGATGGTTTTGATCCAATTTCACACAACTAATTCATAGTTCCGCAAGTCTCTGCTGAATAATGAATTCAGTAGATACCGCCTTCACTATTTCTTTCATTTTCAGATAACTTTGGAGATGAAGACTTTGAAAAAGTTTAGAACTGTCCAGGAGAAATGCAAGAAACTATCACCTTGGGTTTCCTTGTCAGTGACTTCAGAAGGCAACCTCTCTACCTCTGTGGCATCGAGCACTGCTACAGTGACCACACTTTTCAAAAATACCACAGCTTCCTTCTCGGCAGGTGAAGTTTTAAAAGTATTTTTTCATTTTTTCCCAAAAATGCAATTGACTTTATTCTACGATTCAGAATCATCAAGTTGAACATATTAGAATAGTAGAGTTCCTAAAGCGATAGGGAGATAGAGATGAGGCGCCTTATCGTGAATGGAAAACACTACTGCATGTGTGAAACTGAACACACGGGTTACGCGGGAAAATCCCCGCAGAACAACTGGAACACCTTTGGAGTGATCATTACAATATTTGATACGGAAAAATTTATTTATTTAGTTGAAAAACTGCCACCTCTGTACGATGTAAAGTCGAGTGATTACAGCAACAGGCAACTGAAGGCACAGTGCTGGAACGAGGTTGGGGAAAAAAATTTATCTTCATACTTCCTGTGTTCCTGGAACATCAGATGAAACTGTCCTGTCGACAAACGAGAAGAAAGCACAGGATGGGTTCCCCATCGTCTTGGATTCTTCCGATAATACTCTTCATATGTATCTAAAATGTGCAAAAAGCTGATACAACCTAAAAAAATTTGGTATTGATAGGTTGAATAGCAAAGAAATTAGCTTCGGAGCTCACTCAGCTGCTCCAACGGGCATCAGACTTTATAGTTCGTTTCTAGATCCGTTCCAAATTTTAGCTTCAAGGGGCTTCAGACTATGATTCGTTTCTGGATATCCCAAGGAGCCTCCATTTCAAATATTAACTTCATAAGTAGAATAGCAAAGAAATTACTTCTGGAGCTCATTTAGATGATCTCGGGGGCTTCAGAATTCATAATTAATTTCTAGATGTTCCAAGAGGCTTCTATATCAAATTTCAGTTTCAGAGGTTGAATAGCAAAAGAATTATCCCCAGACCGCACTCAAGCATGAAGTAATTCGTTATTTTGTATACTTACGTGTCGTTTTTTTGCTTCCAAATCTACCTATAGGTAGTGTAGTGGATTTATATACGTTTTACTTGGTGTAGGTAGACCAAGTAGGGTGTTATGAAAAGTACCCAGATGCCTTGATTATGAGGGTTAAACCCTAGGTGGTTTCCGGACGGGAAATAAGCAGCATTGTCAAGGCCAACGGGGTTGATCTTAGAATTATAAGGCTCGTTCATTGTCGGGCCGTGAGGAGCGCTAGGCTCGGCTCGAACCTCTTGGGGTTGTCGAGCTGGGTATTGTTTTCCCGTGTAATATCGGGTTTTAGGCAGATATTTTTCTGCGGAGCCGAGTTGGCTTGATCAGAGTACTGAAAAGTACCGTTTCGATCGTGTGATTTATGCATGACGGGAGTGTACAATGCACTCGTGTCGGCGGAGTAACCGTGCGTTGAATATCGAGGATATTCATGCTTGAAGGTAGAATTACTTTCCGAAAGGGTCTGGAAAGTATCCTCGACCTGTTGTACAGGTGAATGTGTAATCACCAAGTCTGTCGCAGAGTTGGTAGGCAACGCGTCGATCCCATCACTGAAATTAGCTGTGGATCGTCGTTGGAATGCGGGTGGATCGCTTGTCTCGGAGCATTTGCCGCCCGCTCCGAGATCCTCCGCCCCGGCTCCTCCGAGGAAAGAGGGGCCTCTCTCCATCGTACGAACGAAATATAAAATTTGTTCGGAAATACCTTTTTGGCTCTGAAAAAGGGTTTTTGAAGAGGAGGGACTCGCTTAACAGATCTCTCTCCCAGATCGATGTTAGGGTCCTCTCCGAGTCCTTAGAAGGACTTCCTTGGACAGTTAATCGGATCGTATGAGAAGTGCGATTAACCGGCGTGTCCCTGCGGGCGACCAAGAGCTTAGGGCTGCGACGTCCGGGTGGCACGGCTAAGTCACCCCAGTGGGCGTGCAAGGAAGATAGAAATCTTAGCTTGCACCGGGCGATGACCTGATTGAAGAGAGCTTCGTTGGGTAGTGAGTGGAGGAGTCCGCACTCGAAGCTACCAAGAAGTCGATGAGAATGGGAAGGTAGAAAATCTTGCTCGATGCGTGTAGTCACTTCGTCTGGAAGGAGAGATGACATCAGCTGAGAGGTTGAGATTCGAAGGAGCACGCTGGGCTCCGTGCGTGGTATTTATAGGGGGGTGGCCGCCTCCGATCGGGTGGCCACTTTATGGTTAGTATGCAAATTAGTTTCTCAAATTCTCGGCTCATCCGGGCTGTCTCCTGGTTGGTCCGCTTAATTTCTTTAGCTCAACAGGTGTTTCTTCATTGGCTCGCATAGTTTCTCTCACAATCTGTGCATAAGATTGTCGAGTTGGTTTGTTAGCCTCGCCCTTGAGCTCCGTAGAGGTCAATTGATCGTTTCCTTGGGCTGTTGTTCTCAAGGCAACTTTTTTGTGTTGTCTTGTCGAGCCTCTCTCCCGCAGTGGGTGTTTGGCTTGTTGATTTCGTGCGGATATTTCGTCCGTGAGAGAGTTTTTTGTGAAAACTCTCGGGCGAAATACTTTGTTTCGCGTGGGCTTAACCCGACGTCTTAAGTGTGTAATTCTACCTTGAGAATTTAAATGTGGTAGCCCTGAAAAGGGCTGATGAAAGTGGGTGGTTAATTCACCACAAGTAGCTGAAGCATTGTTTTCACTTTCGGGAACAAGCTTATTTTCCATAGTTTTATCCGATTCGGATGAAATTTTTAGGGAATTTGCGGGTTAGGGTGTAGACGGATCAATTTCATTGTTGCCTAGTCAATACTTCACTCTGCGCATGCGCTCACGTAAATTCTAGCATGATCTATTTTTTTCACACCCTGGTCATTCGATTTCGCTTAATTTTGTTCATAGTTGGGAGAAGACGATTCGATTACCCAATATCAATTTCAACATGATTTGTATTATTAATAGCTACTGCACATGTGCCATTGTGAAAATCCTTGTAACGACCATAATTTCCACAGTTTTCATCCGATTTTGATGAAATTGTCAGTGAATGCGCGGGTTGGGTTGTTGATAGTCCCGTACCTATTTCATTGTTCTCTACTCATCAGTTCATTCTGCGCATTACATTAAGTATCTTTTTTTAGTTTCTTAATTGACCAATTATGACGTTTCACTCTCCTTGATTTACTCTTTTCCGCTATCGAATTTTTCAAGATCATTTAAAACTTTCAATGGTCTATACATTTATGATACGTAAACGAGGAAGCTATGTGCCACACCCGACTTGGCAGACGTTTTCATTTTTTGTAAATGCAAAAAAAATGATCTGGGGGCCCTAAACTTCATGATTCGTTTCTAGACGTACCAAGGTTTTTCCATTTCAAATTTTAGCTTCACAGGTTGAAAAGCAAAAACATTAGCTTCAGAGCCCATCAGCTGATCCAGGGGCTTCAGACTTTATACGTCCCAAGGGTTCTCCATCCCAAACTTTAGCTTCATAGGCTGTTCAGCGAAGAAATTAGCTCTGGAGCACACTCAGATGATCTGCGGGCTCTAGATATGATTCGTTTCCAAACTCAAAAACGTGCCCATTGTGTTCGTTTCGTGTCAATTTCAAATTTTAGCTCCAAAGGTTGAAAAGCAAAGAAATTAGCTTTGGAGATCACAAGGCAACGATAACACAACCCCTCTTGTATATATGTCATTGTTCCATGTCATTTACCGTTGCTTACACGACCTTTTGTGGCTTCTGGCCCAGTCGAATCAGAGGAATCCATAGTCGTGGGTATTATGGATACAGCGGCACAAACCTGCCCAGCGGCCCTGTGGCGTTACCCACACTGTGCTGTGGTTCCACATCCGCCAGAGATTTGGAAACTGGACATATTTTTCCGCGGAATTCTTGTTCAACATCACGGACCGGATGTAGAACAAACTCGAGAAAAACTGCACAAATGAAAAAATATAAAAAACTCATACATTCTAGAGAGCTGAAAGCACGCACACCACTGTGGGAACACGAAGTGCTGAGCCCCCCCCCCCTTTGGGTACTATAAGTGCTCTTACTGGTTGCAGATCAGTTTACATATTTTTCATTTTGTGGAGAATCAACTCGTGTTAACTTTTGAATGTGTTGAATTCTTAATTTGAATTCACTCCAAACTATGATTAAGTTTGTATCTGTTGCGATTGTTTTGTTTAAGAAAACTCAGTTATCTGTATTTTTGTTTTCAGATGGAAACGAAGAACGTGACAATACTGTTCGGACAGACGTCAAAAGATTATGCACCCTGCTTTCAACAGAAGCCCTTGCACCGAAAAGGACGTTAATTTATTTCAGTGAAAACAGAAAAATTTCGTTTTATTTGGCCTGCGACAGTTTCGCTTTTCATTTCTTCCTCATGGGTATTGAAGAATAAACGAAATCCTGGAATTACGTGGGTTTAACAGAAAGTCATTTTTCATCGAGTGGTCACTTGTAGGTTTTTTTTCGGAATCGTTTCCCAATGGAGGCCACAAAATTAAAATCACTGCTGCCAAATGCATTTGGTGTTTAAAAGGCTTGCCAGAAAAATTGATTGAGGATTCGCTACACCGAACCCAGCTCTGGCCCCAGCCCCAGAAGAGGCCCACGGCAACGCGAAGGCTTTTTTTATTTTATTTTCCACAGAGAGTGCTTGCCTGCCATTCATTCAATGCGATTACCTTACTTCAGCGATTGCCTTGACTTACCTTACTTCAGTTGCTAAATGATAAATAAATTCACTGTAGTTCCGTCGAGTTATTAGTAAAAGGAAAACAAGAAGGAGAAAATTAGGCTTGATGGAATTTACGTTTGCTGATTTATGTGAAGTATTAATTTGTAAGCAATGAAACTGATAGGAGACCATCTGCAGCCTAACCCCCATTTTCCCTGAAAATTGCATTAAGATTTGATGAAAACTGTAGAAGTTATATGTGTTGACAAGGATTTGCGGGCATACGGACAGAGACGAAACAAAAGTCGTTCGTTCATAATGGTTTAAAACGTGAAATGCGAATGGAAAATATTATTTTGTACATAGTTAAGAAAAGTCATCTCCCAAAAGTGAAAACAATGCTTGCTACCCATAGCTAGACTCAGAATCAAAAGGAGATTCGCTAATAGCGTCATGAGTTTTCATGGCACAAACTGTAGCATGGCTATTTCGTTAGCACTCGATTATATAAATGAAACGGAGAATAAAAGTGCTGTGAGTTTTACAGATAGTGAATGTGGGTGTGAATCGATCATACCTCAACCCAATTGGCGCTGACAGCTCACCTAATCGCGATGCATGTCATGAAGTTGAAAGTTTGGAGCATGTCCTAATGATTTCTGTCTATTTGTAAATATTAGGTTGAAAATAAAAGTTCAAGTCAATTATTTAATATGTACCTTATGAAATAAATGTGTGTACGATTGATTCAATAATATAAGTGATTGAAATAAAACCGAATTCGGTAAATTATTTGCACAATTGAACTTTTGTAATCGACCTGGCTGAACTTCAGCTGATCTGGCTCGACCCTATTTGGTTTTCTCGTTTAAAATGCCTTTACAGGTGATGCATGATTACTTTTGTATACAGACACATTTGAACGAGCGTGAAACTAATTTTTGAGTGGAACTAGATCAAAAATTCCCTTCCTTCAACCATGTTTTTCAACCCCCAGCTTAAATTTCTCTACCAAATCGGGACGAAATCACAAATCACGCTCATTACTTGAAAAAGTTTTTGTGAGATTTGACACTCCAGGATTATTTTGAAGGAAGGAGTTAAGTTTCTACAGTTTTCAGAATTTTCATTTTTTCAAAATCTGTTGAGTTGAAGAAGAGAAACTTATCTACGATAAAACTATTGCAAATAAGATACATCTTCTTCCGCCTCCTTCCATCAATCGAGACCTCGATTTCTTTTGTTTTTGTCAGCTTTGATTTTACTATCTAATTGAAACAAACTCGCCAAGTTGACCTTACAATTCGAAAGCTTATTACCTGAGGAAGTTTTTGTGAGATTTGAAATGCCCCAGGATTTTTCCAAAGATCCCAGTAAAGTTCTAACATTTTTAAGAAATTGTTGTTTCTACATAGTTTATGCTTATGGTCTTTAGATGATATTTTTTGAGAATCGAAGGCACTTCTTTCAGGAAATTTAACGCTAATTTCGTAAATATGGTCTCAAAAGTGAAATTAATTGATTTAAAGTAAATAAATATGCATTTTGGAGGCAAAAAACATTGTTTTATTGGAGGAAAAAAAAACTAAAAAATCATATATTGACGGATTGAGATAGAAAAAAGTGCTTGACAGTGTTTAATTCAATTTTTCCGTTTTACTCGAAAATTTGATTCACATCCCTCCGAATTTGTCCTGTATACATAAACAGGCCTTTGATCTGCACAAAAGGACTACCTCGATATAAAAATAATGATCCTTTGAGTAGTGCAGCGCTTTAGCGCTATATTTTCTATTAGAAAAACTAAAATCACAATATTGTGACTTATTAATTATTATTTTCAGTTCAACTAGGTACTTTTATCACAACATAATAATATGTGTTGTGTTGTTGTACCTGTATTAGCAACATTAAAATATTCAAATTTAAAACCAGATTAAGACAAGTCTGGTAGAGTTCGAGAATAATTCATTTTGCCGCTATACAATACTTTTCATTGACCCTCCCAGTCGAGTATGCAAAGCAGAAAATATATGGTTTATTTTCCTCTGATAAGCTACTCAGGGGAGGTTTCAGAATATCAACTTTACTTATTTCAAAGGAATTTAGCGAATTTCGTAAAAAAATGAAGCTATTGCAATGGCTCCAAAAATTTTTGAAAATTTCCTTTATTGAAATCCGTTTTGAGTCATTCTGAATCGAATCCTAGAGTTTAACATTTTTCATACGTATATATATTTGTGTGTGTGTGGGTGTCCTCCAGACGATAACTTTCCTTAGGATTGAGATAAAGATGCTGTTCTTGCGCCAAAAAATCAACCTTTCCAAACGAAAGGACGAGTTTGTCGGCCAGCATTTTTTAAGCACATTAAATTGGTTACATTTCAAAACATGCTCGAAAAATCACTAAAAATGGCTACAAATTGTTAATAATTGTTGAAATTATATTTTTCCCCAGAATATTGCTCAAACAAAGTTTAATAACTATAAAATAGAACATTCGAAAATTTTGTGTACAAAATAATGCTGAAAAATGTACTTATATTTCATTAAAGTTTGCTAAAAATTCGATACAAACTGCAAAAAAGTTAAAAATTGAAAACATTTTTTTGAATAGCAGAGCATTTTTTGAGCACATTAAATTGGGCAAATTACCAAAAAAAAGTGCTGGAAAAATCACTAAAAATAGCAAAAAACGGCTAAAAAGCGTTAAATTTGTATATATATTTTTTTTTTAGAAGAATATTGTTCTATAAAATAGAACATGAAAAAAACTTATGTGCATAATTATGCTAAAAAATGCACATAAATTTCATTAAAATATGCTAAAAAATTGATAAAAAATGCAAAAAGTTCAAAATCTCCTTTTGAATCGCAGAATATTATTTAGAACAAGTTTTTTGCCATGAAATTGGTAGTTATCAATTTCTTTTCCATCAAAGTCCTTAATTTTCAAAACAATGTAACATAACATAGTACGATAATTTACGAAAATTCGCTCATACGATCATGTAACGGAATTTCAATATTACTATGGTTTTATCAGGTAAATTTGTTCATTAATTTGTTGGTAATTTTTGCCTTAGGCTACGATAAGGCATTACGTCACAGGAGAAAAAAATAGGAGTAGTGGTTTGTATTGTTAAATGCTATATTATACAAAACTACACATGTGTCTAACGTCCTAAAGAATCAGTTTTTGTAGGCAACGGAACAAGAGGTAGTTTTGCCAAAATGGGAGCATCCTCTTCGAAAATCGGCTCTGTCGGTATAGACCTTGGGTATCTGACGTAAGGCACCCTGTTGCTTGGGTTTGAGCTCCAGTGATGCAGTCGACATCGAACATGCGCTTTTTCAAGCCCATTTATCTTGAAACAAATACGAAACATAAAATATATTTGATTGGAAATCATTTCACACCAAGAACGTATTGATAAATAAGTTACCTAAATGACATATTTTATACTACACCTCTACCTATAAATAGGTATAGGTAGTATCCAAAATCAGATCCCCTAACTTACACGAAACTACCTGTTTGGATCCCACAACTGTATTCCCCTCTACCATCTTCTAGGTTTTTATAGACTTTTACTACTTTAATCTTAAAGGTGATAGAAATATTTGTGCCATTTTCTGAATAAGTTGATCTCATCAACCCTACTTTTCGTATGCCAAATCTTCACCAGTGCCAATTCCCAAAACTTGCCTATCTTTAAACATTTGCTCGAGATCCATAGCTACTACGAAAACTACCGTATTTACACTGTAGGCAGCATATTTAACTTCAAAAACACTTTTAAAATGAAAACGCAATGAAAGAGAGCAGGTTTTTGGGCCTACTTTTTCTGGGCCACTACACCACGTTAACATACTGCCACACAGGCTACCGTATTTTACAGTGCTGTTTCGACGGCCTGATGATGATGTCCTTATATCGAAAGCACTCGCCCCGATAGGTACCTACTCAACTTGCTACTGACGACAGACTCCTCCAAAAGGTATGTAAATCATAATTTTACTATAACTACTAGCGAAAAAACGCAATTATTTGATTTAATGATCTATTTATATAAAATTGGAGGAAACTACTTACAGTCACTGTGACCAGAAAATCTCTGTTCTCTAAGGTGAGATCGGGTCCGGAAATCGGCTTGTCAGGAAGTTTTATGGCGTGCTCGGGAACGTGGACGCCAGCTTTGCGAAAAGAAACACGAATATGCCAAGGTTTGATTGTCCATGGGTGGTCCTTGTTCATAACAACGCTGAGAACGAGATTTTCAAGATATTTCGCAACCTATAAATTAAAAGTTAGAAATTACTTTACCAATCTAGTCAATTACCTACCTACTTGGGATGAAGGTCGGTATCGACTTATTAAAATTAATTAAAATAGGGTACCTCAATTTGTAACTACTAAACCATAATCTGAAATCGGCTCAAAGCTCCCTCCAAATTCAAAACACGACCAAAAGATTTATTAAACTTTTCTCAGCCTATAATAATTGATCAATTTCAATGATTCTTGCTGCATTCTGTCTATTTGTGAAACCTCTAGGTCCCATAAACCTCGAAATTTGAATGTAACATTGTTGAATGGTATCTAAATTTGAAAATTTCAGAGGAACGACCCTATGGGCAATTTCAAAAGCAGTTAGATTGCCGCAAGAATCATCAAAATCGGACCACTATTGGCTGAGATAAGTCGAAAAAACCGCATATGTATCATCCAGCACCCCCTAAACAGCTTATAGACCCAGGGTAAATTTCGTTACCCGTTCCTCGAGTACGTACATGTATTTCTGCGTCATTGACTATTGTAAGATGACATAATTATTGTAGGTATTTTTTATTCAACATCTCCCATCACTTCTCGCAGTAGCTAATTTTCGTAAAAAATGAAGTGATTGTAATGGCTCCAAAAATTATTTTCGTGGAAATCCGTTATGAAACATCCTGTAACGATTCCTGGATTTTGACGCTTTTCTATTTTATATATACCTATGTCTCATTTTAGGAGATAACTTTCCTTGGGTCATTCTCATATTATTTGACCATTTGTTGTCCGCTGTCTTTACAATCGCTTTTCCCCATGAGGTTTCAGCTCCAAAAAATAATAATAATAGAGTTTTGGTATCAATTCGTAGGTTTTTTTTTTTTTTTTTTTTTTTTTTTGGGGAGGAACAGCTAGCAGGAGAACCTAGCACATCTTCAAGAAAAAATATTTCAATGTAAAGTTTGAAAACATCACAAGCGTTACTGTCCCAAGGGGGTGGGTGCGAAGTGTATCACTATCTGAAATGAAGCACGCACAATAGAAGAAATTCGAACTACGAGGGATTCCACTATATATATGATGCTGTTTCGAATTATGTAGGTTTTTTTTCAGTTGGCTCTATTACTTAGAATGTAACGTAGAAAAATAGAAATGTCCCCCCACTATTTGGTTAAAAAAAAGGCGCTCCGCGCTGGAGACCCCCCCCCCCCCCCCCCGGGTTGCCTCTATTTACATAATTCGAATGAAATAATTGAAACACAGAATGTGTTTTAGCTCATGCGTTTCACATAAACCATATTTGAAACCTCCTCATCATAAGCTTTCATTTGAGCCCTCACACGAAAAATGCACATTTACCCCCCCCCCCCCCCCCCCCCCCCCCCCCCCTGCGCGTCATAAGCTTCAATTTATTCATATAACATGAATTATCAGAAATTAACAAGCGGTTGCGATCATATTCACAATATCAATTATTATGAATGATCACCGGAATGTAAAAAATTATTCATATAACTATGCTCATAACTCAGCTTATTTATTGGCCACGTACTTCGCAGAAGGTAACATTACATGGTTGGATAAATCGAGAGCTTTCGAACGAATGGTCAACGAATTTTGTGGGATTAAAAATGACGAAGTACCATATCACTAGCAATGACTCGGTTATAAGTGGAAATCATCAGTAAATTGTTGCAACACATGTTCGTTACACAAAAACGCAACACATTTTCGTCAACACAAAACGTTTCGTTTTCGGTTGGAGATGCCAAGGCTAAAACACATTCTGTGTTAAAAGCAGAAAATGAATTTTACTTGAGCACTACAAATTTAGCACATGTTCTACATGTAGTTCATGTTCTACATGATTACTACATGGAACATGTTCCTTGGAAGAACAGGAGAGAATTTAGGTCACTTAGCTGATTAGGAAAGAGACGGTCATTTCAAACGCCTCTTAATGTCCCAGAGAGTCTCCCTATCAAATTTCAACTTCCAAGTTTCTTTCCAGTCTAATAGTGGTTGCAATCATGTTCACAAAATTAACTAAGAAGGATCACTTGTATGTAAACAATTACCTAGGTATTCAGTCAACCACGCTCATACCTCAAATTTTTGGCCACGCACTGCGCAGTGGTTAACACAATACGGTTACGTAAATCGAGAGCTTTCCAACGACTGGCGAACGATTTTTGTAGGATGATAAATGCCTAAGATACAGTTCCGTAGCAAAGATTTGGTTGTAAGCGATAATCGTCAGGAAATAGGAGCGTAACGCACTAAATGTCACGTAACGGTAATTTTGTCTCATTTATGCCTGGGTTGTGATGGCAAAAACATGTCCCACGTTGAAAAAATAAAAATAAAATAGTTCCAGCTGTTTTGAGCAACAACATTTGATTGAAAATAACGGGAGTTTTGTTTGTGATACCAGCTATCCATGAGCAGCCTTGCCCAGGAAGAAATTGATAGGACATTTCAGAATTTTTGTCAAAAAACATGGTAAACTATGTCACAAAAATTATTCATCACAAGTGTGTTTGACTTAGTTCAAAAATTAACCATTCATGCCAATGCCAACTGCAAAATATGTAATTCAAGGATGTTTATTTGGAGGTGACCCCTCATTTCTATCCAGCACTTGGTTAGGTCAAGATGAATCATTTTGAATGTCACTGTTTAGTAACATTCGTGATGTGCTGTTGATAATTTATTAAGAAAAGTTATGATGAAAACTAGTTTGCTCTTATTTGACCCTGAGATAACAGTCCCCGGGACAAAAAAATACACCTGGTGGCTACAAGAACAGCTACTCAACCTCAATTTCATTCTTCTACAACATTTTCTGTCACAAGCGTTACAGTCAAGAGTTCCCTATACGAGTTTCTGGGTATAATAAATCGATAAAAATCAATTCGCAACAGCTTGGTGCATTACTCCAAATTTAGTTTAGAAATACATAGTTAACTGAATGGTTTCAAACCTCAGAAACACATACCATGCAGCATTTTGCTCTCATGACAAAACTTATTTTTGAGTTAAAAATTTCGAAATTGATTTAAAAAAAGAAAGAAAATTAATAACTAAAATACTGACAATTGAAACTCATGTTTGTTATCCTGAACATTCATAGTAACATTCCAGATCCAATTTTATTCAAAAAGTCGATTTATTTTTTTACCGGGGTTCAGAAAAGCCAAATGCTTAAATTATGAGAATGACCCCCTCAGCATTGAGATGAAAAATTCGTTCTTTTGCAAAAAAAAAAAAAAAAAAAAATTTAGCATTCCAAAAGAAAGGAAGAGTTATTGATATTGAAATATGATTAACTAATATCTAACCCCCTATGAAATAGCTATAACCTAGTTATTTAGGGTACACATGACGTTTTATCATTTTCAAAATGAAGTATTGTACTTCTAATGCATTGCCCATATCTATTGAGAAATAGAGTTTAAAGATAATTAAATAATAATAATAATAAATAAAATGATGTTTGGTGTATCCCCACCAAGTGTCTAAAGAAACTTCTCAACAAGCTTCCTGATAAGTTCTCGACAAGATTCTTCCAGATTAAAGTGACGTAATTAAAAGCATGTTGTCTTGCTCGGAAAATTTGGAGAAACCTAGTGTCGATCATTAGTGAAGATTAACAATAATAATCTTAATCAAAGGTGGAAGAAATTTGAGACATCATAATACAAATGTTGGATTAGAGGGATTTATGAAACCAACAACTTTTTTTTCTTAAAATTATATTTGATTAAGTAATGAAGATTGATGTAAAGTCAGAAAAATACTTAGTTGTACTATACTTGTACTGAGTTGGAATTACAAACACTCATTTAAAAATAACGGAACTTTTCTACATTGAAAACAATTAAAATAGAAGAGTACGTGGAACATTAAAACATTTTTAATAAACGAGAAAAAATTGTGACAAGATAATGATAAAAATTACTACGATTTTGTGGGTGGGGACGTTGGTTTATCAATTTGAGTCCGATGCTGCATGGCTTCTTGATACGCTTTCCGAACAGCTTTCCTATCAGCAGGTTTCCTTGATAGGACGAGCTTCATCTCATCTAGTTCTTCATTGACCCCTAGAGGTTCGAGTTTATTTCTAGGAAGCCACTGCCACGTTCTTTTAGTGTCGAAGAACAGCACGAGATACACAGGCTCGGTGTAGTTGTTGGCCAAAGCGATGACATCAGCAGGTGGAGACGGTATGGGGACACCATTGTGGACATAACCTCTAGGCATCTTCGGGTTTATGATGAGAGCCGGATACCAAGGGTAGCCCCTGCACTTGGCCCAAACCAGCTGAAGCTGCTCTAGTTTCTCTTTAGTAGTAGAGTCAGCAGCAGTACTTCCCTGATCGGAGTCACTCCATTCTGCTGAGCTATCACAAGTTGACCCAGATCGACTCCCAGAAGAACACTCAGAACAACTAGAACCATCCTCTGAACCATCTTCTTCATCAGACTTCAAGTTCATCTCAGTGCTTCTGTACTTACGGAAACTATCAGAATTCTTAATGGCATTTTCAGGTTCTCCGCTACTTTTAGCCTGCCGCCCTTTTCTTTTTCCTATAACAGTCGAGGCACCCTCCTTTCCAGCAAAAAGGGTAGATGCACTTCGACGTCCTGTGACAGTCTCATGTGAAGAAGTATTAGCAGGTTTTGCCTCTTCGTTTATCTTTTTGCGAGATTTCCTTCCAGGAGTCTTTTCTTCTTCTGAACCATCATCTTCAATTGTCTTCCCCTTATTCTTAGTCCTCGTTCTCTTGATTCTAGCTATCAAACCTTTGATGAGTTTCACTCGTCTACTCCTTGCTTGACCATGACGTATACCTTTAGTCATTTCCATCAAGTGATTCAATTTTTCCATAGTCTCATTATCATCTGCTGTATTCTGATCGTTAGTTAAATTTACCAACTGGACATCGAAATCATTTATATCCATATCAGCTTTGTCAAAACTGTCATTACATTCACCTGCCAGTGTCTCAGCCTCACCTTCTGAAGTCAACCCCATTTCATCCAAATCTTTTTCAGCTTGTTTGAATAGCGGATTACAATGATCTCGCATCTTGATGGCGGCTCTATAAAATGCTGTTTCCTTAGAATTATAAGCAAGGCAGTTGTTTATCATCAATACAAAATCCGCTTTGAACTCTTGTAAGGTGCAGTATTCAAATTGATCAATTTTAGACCGCATAGTGGATAAATCCATAGGGTTTTTGACGATTTCACTGTAATCTGGAACCTCAGTTTGATCAACAGGTTCAATAAATATTTCTCCAGTATCTTTAGCCCTTATAAGATCTAAAAGGCGATGAAGGTAGAAATTGAAAGGGCACAATTCCATTTCAAGACAAGAAGCTTTGACTTTTGTGAGTTCCCTCTTCAGCTTTTCTCGTTTCCGTACAAGTTCACACAGAAGTCGAGCCCTCTCTAAATCTTGTCTTAGATGTTGCCAGTATTTTAACTGTTTGCCAAGCTCTGTTATGTCATCATTGCGGTTGGTAGCACTTTGTGCTTCTCCTTTCTTGTTCATGTGAGTAGTTTGAAGCCTCCTCAGCAGGGGGACCCCATTTCTCAGTTGACGTTTGAGAGTCCAATAAGCTATCAGCCGTTGGATAAACTGACTCTTCTTTGCAACGGAAACCAATGATCCAATTTCCTGGATTTTTTCCGGAGGAATGGTTGGTATTGATATAACTGGTGCTGTGCTGGATTTTTGTTGCTGTTTTTGCATGTTATCATTGACGTTAAGTTTAGGGCGATCTTCAGCATCCGGAGGAGCGTGATTTTCACAGAAAGCTATTTTCTCAACAATTTCACGACCTCTATTTTCTGGGTTGGTATCTTTAACTGCATCAATTTTCATGTATAGACCAGCAGCTTGGGCACAAGTAACATGAAATGCAGAGTAGCAATTAGTCTTGTGGCATTGGATGCAAGCTCCTACTCCTCTCTGCTTACAAAGGTAACACGTAAGTTTCCATCTAGCTGGTGGAATAGTCTCAATACTGTCAATAGGTTCCAGAAAAACTGTGTTGGCAAACCGCACCTCTGGGATCCATAAAGCGCAGACAACGTGAGCCCAGTGACCTCTGTCAGTTTGCTTGAATGCGCCACCATTGTTAGGGCACAAAACACAATCCACAGCCCTAGATGGTGACTGTAAGCACCTCCTACAGAGCCATTGTCCTTCAGGTATGTATGGAACTCCATAACAATCCTGATGTACTGCCAAATTGCACATGTCACAGAACAAAATCACGTTTGAATTCTGACACTCTCCATCCATGCAAATGCAGCATATAGCATCATCGTCTATCATTACAGCACCTTCACCAGTTTGGCTGTTAGTCTTCATTTGAAAATACGACTCTTTCTCAAGGCGATCCATGAGTAGTTCAAAAACATCAACAGTGACAGGTGATAGACTTTGCTCACGTCGCACATTGTTGATGAGATCCAACCAAGCCGAATCCTCTTCATCCATATCATACTCAACTTCACCATCAAGATCTTCTGCACTTTTCTCAATGAATCTTATGTATCCAGAAGGTTTATCAGGCATAACAGATAACGTGTAGTCCTCAATGACAGAAAACTGAGGTTCTGGGAGCTTCAAGAGATCTTTGGATTTGGTTAACTCCATTGTAAAATTGGTTAGCGCTCCATGTTTCACCTCAAAGTTATGTTTACTGATCAGCGGAATGCTATCATCAACTGAGAGTCGAATTATCTCATCGTCGATTTCAAACTCTACGACGTTCTGGCTGTCGGCGCAGGGGCGTCGTTCTTTGGGAGAAGCCGTTTCCACAGGTTTAGGTGTCTGTTGTTTAGCTTTAGTGAAACGACGTTTTTTCTTAGATTTCCTGGACCAAGTGTGCCCGGGAGCTGCCGGAGTAGTAGTGGTGGCAGGAGTCGATGGTGTGCCGCCGTTTTCGACGCATTTTTTCACAGTATTATGATCGAAAATTACTAAATGATACTGTAAACCGCACATACTTTTGTAAGTTTTCCCACATTCTACGATAGGGCAGGTGTACGGCGGCTGTTTGGAAGTCCGTAACTTCCTGCAGAACTCGAGGACATCGAAATCCAGATCGGAGTTTGCCATGGTAGTTATACACGTATCAAACGAAGTATTTGTTAACTCACTTCATTTTCTAACACACTATTATTATGCAAACATAAAGTTTACACAAGAAGCTTTCTATTATATTAAAGTTAAATAGAAGATCATTGAAAACGGAAAACTCAAAAACGATCGATTCAGAGAATACTTTTACGAAGAACAACAAAACAAACCTGTTAAGAAGGATTTGTAGCGTAAGGCACATAAACAGTAGATACTCAATTAATCTTCCATTATGCGCCCGCAGCGATCTTGCGGAGGAACCTCTGAACTACTACCCCGCCTTGTTTTAAAGCAGCCCGAAGTCGAAATTAATGTAGGTAACATTCTTTTCACACATTCAGTTAGACAGAGGGTGTAAACCCTTTGACTACATTATAAACACGTTGATTCAAACTAATAATTCCACAACCCAAATAAGCCTTTGGTAGGTAATTAACCAATAATACCAATACACCAACCAATATACCAATTTGGTAGGTAATAATTCACTCCGAGTGGGTGAAAAAAACAGTACCGTCCGCTTTTTCTCTCATCTACCGAAATGAAGTTTACGAAATTTGAATTCGAAATCATACCTCGGTTGACAATGGCACAGAAATTTTAAGTATAAATTGTGTAGGGAGAGGGCACGGACATTTCGAACACTTCCAATAAAAGCGTAGCTTTTCAGTTAAATTTTGAAAGACAATGAAACTAATGGGACTTTAAGGGTTATTTTTACACAAGCTTTTTCTAAATAATGTTTTGCAATCAAATATGAATTTATACCTACCCAATGTTTTAGCAGCACATATACGAATCCTAATCTCTAGAACAATGTTTTGTACATTTCAACGAACGTGCTTGATTCATGAATTTAAAATATCTTTCTAAATAGGTAGTACAAACCTACCTACCATGCGACAAAAACCAATTTTACAATTTTAAACATATTTTTGCAGTTTTCATCGAATTATTTCTTGCATTTTAATGAAAATTGTGCACATTTGTTATCCAAATGTTTTGCAAACATTTCTAATTTTTTTTATAGCTGATTAACTTTTTTCTTGAAATAGGTAGGTAGGTCCAATATTGGGATAAAAAAATAATAAATTTACGACGGAGTGTTTTTTTCTCTCTTTTTTTGTTTATAAAACAAGTTTATTGTATTCAAATTTTGTCTTAATTCCTATAAAAATGTTTAATATTTTGTAAATCAATAATTAGGGAAAAATCTCGATTCAGGAGAGTCATTGTTAGGAGAAAAAGAGGTCTATTTCCACGAAAAGTAAAGAGTTACAGTGTTCAATCGATTAATTTAGAATAAGGGAAAAAAAGATAGACATTTAACTAGCAAATTGGGCAAAAAACAATATCCTGCATGAGCAAAACCCCAAATAGTGCGATGAGTTGAGAGGAAGTTTGGTATAGGGTAGATGCACTGACTAATTTGTTGTTAATTTGTTTTGTTCTTGGACAGCAGTCAACAATACAAGTACACTCAGGGGCGTATGAGGGAGGGGAGGGGGGGGGGGTATAAATCTTGTCAAGGAGGTGGGCAGTATAAATCCCGCCAATGGGGTGGGTAGTATAAATCTCACCAAGGAGGTGAGCAGTATAAATGTCGCCAAGGAGGTGGATAGTATAAATCTCACCAAGGAGGAGAGCAGTATAAATTAATGTCGCCAAGGAGGTGGGTAGTATAAATCTCACCAAGTAGGTAGGCAGTATAAATCTACCAAGGAGGTGGGCAGTATAAATCTGCCAAGGAGGAGGGCAGTATAAATCTCGCCAATGGGATGGGCAATATAAATCTTGCCAAGGGGGGTAGGCAGTATAAATCTACCAAGGAGATGGGCATTATAAATCTCACCAAGGAGGTGGGCAGTATAAATCTCACTAATGGGGTGGGTAGTATAAATCTCACCAAGGAGGTGGGCAGTATAAATCTACCAAGGAGGTGGGCAGTATAAATCTGCCAAGGAGGAGGGCAGTATAAATCTCGCCAATAGGGTGGGCAGTATAAATTTGCCAAGGAGGAGGTGGACAGCATAAATCTCGTCAAGGAGGTGGGCAGTATAAATCTCGCCAATGGGATGGGCAATATAAATCTTGCCAAGGAGGTGGGCAGTATAAATCTACCAAGGAGCTGGGCATTATAAATCTCACCAAGGAGGTGGGCAGTACAAATCTCGCCAAGGAGTTGGGCATTATAAATCTCACCAAGGAGGTGGGCAGTACAAATCTCGCCAAGGAGTTGGGCAGTATAAATCTCGACAAGGAGATGGGCAGTATAAATCACGCCAATGGGCTGGGCAGTTTAAACCTTGCCAAGGAGGTGGGCAGTATAAATCTACCAAGGAGATGGGCAGTATAAATCTCACCAAGGAGGTGGGCAGTATAAATCTCGCAAAGGAGTTGGGCAGTATAAATCTCGACAAGGAGATGGGCAGTATAAATCACGCCAATGGGCTGGGCAGTTTAAACCTTGCCAAGGAGGTGGGCAGTATAAATCTACCAAGGAGATGGGCAGTATAAATCTCACCAAGGAGGTGGGCAGTATAAATCTCGCCAAGGAGGTGGGCAGTATAAATCTACCAAGGAGGTGGGCAGTATAAATCTCGCCAAGGAGGTGGGTAGTATAAATCTCGCCAAGGAGGTGGGCAGTTTACATCTCGCCAATGTGGCGGGCAGTGTAAATCTGCCAAGGAGGAGGGCAGTACAGTATAAATCTGCCAAGGAGGTGTGCAGTATAAATCTCGCCAAGGAGGTGGGAAGTATAAATGTCGCCAATGAGGTGGGCAGTATAAATTGGATTATTATTAAATAGTATTATTGGATACTGATTGGCATGAGAGCGCAATGGTCGTCCTGTCAGGCTGAAATGGGCCACTAGAATAGCTGGGATTGGCAGGCGAAGCTTGCAGAGGGTGGCCCCCTGCTATAAAATATAACTGAAGATAGACATACAAAGAAATGAGAGCTGAAGGGCTAAGAATACGGAATTACATCAGTCAAATAATACTACATCATTTTATTTACTTATTCGACAACATTATTAACAAAAAGACAATATTAATAAATAAATATTAATCAATATTTTAGTGTCTCAGAAAAAAAGTTGGTGTAGAATGGTGCATGGATGAAGGTTGCACCAGGTTCGAACATTGATCAGAATATTGAAAGAATGTGTATAATTTTTGTTTCATGAAAATTACTGACATGGTTAGATAACTTTTTCTTCGACTGTATGTTTGTTTACTAGAAGCATTAACAATTTTAATTATTTTTCAAATCTAAGTGGTTGATTAAGATAGGAATTAGTTAGATTTAAGTTTAGGTCTTTAATGGCTCGTTCAACCACGGAGAATCACGAATTCCAGAGATTAACTTCTGACTCTAAATTAACTTACTTTTAGCCCTCTATGGTAACGGGCTCCAAGTGATTTTCAAACTCAGATTAGAGGTTCTGTGGGAGATTTTGCCAAAGTGACCTATTAGCGTCTTAAGTAACCTACCTTCAGTGCTCACGTCTTACAAAGGTATAGTGACTATTTGGTAACATCCCTCCCTCTTAGAGTCACTCGCTTTTCCCGCTAAGAACCGGCATATAGTTCTTCAATAGTAGATCTAGTTTTTCTCAGTAATATTCCGCATAAAATGATGAATTTAATGATCTTAAGTCGTTTTTAGCAAGTCATCACGATCGTATCATTAGTAGCTGCTGCACGTGCACGAATGTGAAGTCCTTGTCATGAGCAAAAATTCTAGTTTTCATTCGATTAGGTACGATGAAATGATCTAAGAATGTGCGGGCTACGATGAGAATGGGTTCAATTTCATCACTCAAAAATTAAGAGATCTGCCCATGCGTAAACGTACAATCCATCAAGTATCATTCTAACAAGTCCTATTGGTCCGATCTAGTTCAAATTCGGTTACAGGCTGCCCTGAATTCCTGAGCTTTTACATTGTTCATACACATGTATATGAGTGAGTCCTTCCAGACACCTCCTGGTGAGTCCTTCTGGCAATATATTTGAACTAACAAATAGCTTGTTTTACCTAAATATCCACAATGACTACTTCAATTACAGCACGTTTCAAACGGTGTACATACCTAAATTTAAGAAAATCACTACTAATATTTAAAAAAAATTGGCTGAATATTAATATTATTAAAATAAAAATTGGTACATAGCTGCCTCGTGTTATAAGGATGAGAAATTCGATCATGTGCAGCAGCTAATAATGATAAAATCGTGATGAAATTGATATGAGATGATTGAATCGTATCTTCCTGACTACCTTCAGAATCTAAGTGAGATCGGACGACAAGGCCATTAGAAAATTATGCACGATGGATTTTACATTTTTTGTGCTTGCGCAGAGTGAAATATTTTATTTGTGACCAATAAACTACCAGACCAGAAAATTTAATCAAAATAGAAACTGTTGAAATTAAGCTTGTTACTAGAGGATATTTGCGAATACAGACAAACACGAAACCAAAATTTTTAGAAGTTTTTGCTACTCATCACGAGCGTATCATTAGTAGCTGCCGCGAGTGCACGAAATGTTAAAAGTAAGCCGAAATGTTAGTTTGGGCGAAATTTATTGTTTCAATACCCGAAAGTGAAAACAATGCATCCGTTACTCGCTGATTGCTATATAGACTCGGGAGCAATAGGTTGGTGGGTCCATTTCTGTTTTGATATTTTTGGATCTCTCAATCTTAGTGTTGGTCGGCTTGTGGTTTCCACCGTTTGGTTTTGGAGGGAGAGAAAAAAGCAGCCTTCTCTTGTTTGTATAGTTTTAATAGCTTAGCGCTTTCGCCCATAGGGCCTCGTCAGAGCTGTAAATATATAAGGACACTTCAAGTACAGGTTTGTAATATAAGGTACCTAATTTAGTGTAGTTAAGTAGATATCTCGTTGGAATACATTATTATTATAGTTGCTATGTAGTTGTGTCATTTGTTTATGTTAATATAAGGAGACAGTACTTTCTAAAGATATTTTTTCTTTCATTGCATTAATACAGTTAAACATAGTATTTATAATTACCTTTTATTGTAAGTCAACTTACAATAAAAGGTAATTATAAATACTATGTTTAACTGTATTAATGCAATGAAAGAAAAAATATCTTTAGAAAGTACTGTCTCCTTATATTAACATAAACAAATGACACAACTACATAGCAACTATAATAATAATGTATTCCAACGAGATATCTACTTAACTACACTAAATTAGGTACCTTATATTACAAACCTGTACTTGAAGTGTCCTTATATATTTACAGCTCTGACGAGGCCCTATGGGCGAAAGCGCTAAGCTATTAAAACTATACAAACAAGAGAAGGCTGCTTTTTTCTCTCCCTCCAAAACCAAACGGTGGATCTCTCAATCTGTGATCTGAACAGATTTGTTGAAGTTCAAATTAAAATTAGAATTTTGGATATTCGCCTAAGTTGAAAGAAAAGTTGATAAGAAAAAAAAAAAAAAAAATTCCCTGACATCTGTAACATTGAGAGGTGATGGAAGAGAGAGTTCCTCCTTGAAAGGTGAGACGCGATTAACCTGCTACTCCAAGAAGTCTTCCTATTGGTTATTTAAACTGTATGGCATATCCCCAGATAAGGCAAATGGTTCGTTTGTCCAGCTATACCCGGTATGGAGAAATAGAAATATTTCTCTGTGGACGAAGCTTCGGCTGTTCAACACAAACGTTAAGTCGGTACTCCTTTATGCTTGCGAGACCTGGAAAGTTAGCCGGCAATCTATCGAGGAAGCTACAGGTATTTGTCAATCGCTGCTTGAGCTCTGCTAACATGTAACTCCTAGAGGTCTTCCTGTTGGTTATTTAAGCCGTCAGGCATAACCCCAGATGCAGCGTATTCAAGAATTGAGAAGGAGGAACCACTCCTATCCACCACCCCCCACCACTCCTATCATCTGTGATGGATAAGAGTGGTCCCTCCTTCTCGATTCTTGAATATGCTGCATCTGGAGATATGCCTGACAGTTTAAATACCCAACAGGAAGACTTCTGGGGGTAGCAGGTTAATCGCCTCTCACCTTTGAAGGAGGAACTCTCTCTTTCCGTCACCTCTCGATGTTACACATCTGATGATTTGTGCCGAATTTTCTGACATTTCCAGTCGGGGGCCCCGCCCTGAAAAATGGTAGGTATTCGAACAGAAATAAGGGTACGCCCAAGGAGCACGTGGGTATTCAGATTCAGTGCTAACTGTCTGATTCCGATCTGGCAGGTAGGATGTGGCCATTATGGAAGCTGATCGTCAGGGTGGAAAGACCTTCCACCAAAACAGTAAAGCATGGAACTTGCAAGAGGCTGCAGAGTTAATGCTGCCAAGTGACATTGTTAGAACCAGTGATAAGTGAAATGCATCCAAAAAATCTGTAACCGGATTTTTTAAATACTGGAAAATTCTTATCTTTTACTCTCAATAATTTTCAATTCATGTTCCCTGTGTAATTTCCATTTCATTTTGTCAAAAAATGAACAGAGGCTTTATTACAAAGCTCATTAATTTGCCTACCCCACCCCATATCAGGGCATTGAATTTTACTTTTGATATAAGATCGTCGATATCTATGTATAAAAACACTGAAAACACGAGTACGAGCAGCAAGTTGTCTGAAACCAGAATGAACAAATCATACTGATAAAATCAAACTACCACTAAATCGAAAAGTCTGTGTGCAGATACATTTTTTTCGTTTATTGGTATGGTTTTTACGCATACATCCATGAAATTATTCAATATTTGTTAGAAAGTTATTAAATTTAAAATTGCAGGTTGTATCCTTCTTAGTATTGTTGAGACAAAACGCTTTGGCTTATAATATCTTTTAAACCACGGTATTCTGTCTAATTTCTAACTCAGATTTTTATAGAACTTATCTTTATCCCCTTGCTCATATTGTTTTTGCCAATAATATGCCAATATTTTTGCCTTCAGGACGGCTCGTGGCTGAAATACATAACTCCTCCTTAGGTCTCAAGTACTCTAACATGTATTACAACCAGTTTTGCCTGAAAACATACGATTTTAAAACTCAGGCTGTCTACCTCAGAAAACCAGTGTGCACCTTGGACAAACCCAGTACAAGCTTGTTGTGATAGTAACTACCACTGTCACGCTGGTTTGCAAATGTCTCGACTATCCACGATCAAGTATTCAATCCAGAATGGCCGTCTTACTATTATGTCTTCACAGTTAGCTTGGCAAGTTTCCTCTGTTCTGTTTTTCTCTTCTGATCAGACGATACAGGTAATAATACTTCAAAGTGGTGATACATGATATAATTTTTATTAAAAGAAGTTTTCTAATAAACTAATAGACGTGTAATGTGGGTTGAGATTTTCTAGTGCTAAGAACAACAATTTGGCTTCTGTAATGTCTCGATCCTAAATAAATTGGGTTGTGTTGTGTGTACCAATCAGTCACTCTGGTAGGAGGGGTTTGAGGGGAAGAAGAAGAATTACTGCAGTTCCTCATTGCGTGGCCTTTTGGCCTCGTCAGGCATGATTTATTAGGTGTTGGTTCCTTATGTTTTTAGCATGTAATTTTTATAGTTCTAGCATAGCACTGTTGGTTTTCTTACTTAGCCTCTAGAATATTATAGAAAAGAATATTATAGAGATGATTGGTGGTTTAATAAGGCGCCTACATACTTTCCTGGGCTGTAAGTGGGCAGCCATCAATTGTTGAGAGTGGCGCCTACTCTCAGCTGCTGGCATAAGATGATCTTTTTGTGACTATAACTACAGTAAGATTAAGAATTTATCTTCATGATACAGACATTTAAAATCAGTGCAATTAATAAGATTAAAAACCAATTAAATAACATTTCAACTAAAGGTTATTTGAAAAGACATGAGGCTTTCAATGAGTTGTATAAAGCCCCGCACGCCTTTTTAATCAACTGATATTATTAATTAAGCCAAGTATAAATGCCCATATCATGAACACGAATTTTCACTCATATTGTAATCAAAGTCACAAGAAGCTTATCCTATGCCATCAGCTGCAAGTAGGTGCCCCCCTCAAGAAGTGATGGCCTACCAACTTACAGCCCAGAAAAGTACAATAACAAACCACTGACGATCTCTATCATATCCTTGCAAACCCTATTCAAGAAATGGGAAAGTGATTGAGGAACTGCAGGAATTTTTCCACCCCCCTCTTCCCCCCATCCAATACCAAAATAAATAATACAATCTGCAAATGCAGGTCAGGTCAGAGATCTAGCACAATCTGACTGTTGGTAGGTAGCGATTTTCTGCGTTTTTGACATTTGATGTCTTTACTTAGGCACATAAACGAAAAAAGCATTAACAAAAAGCGTAGAAAAAGCGTTAAGGTTGGTTTTCTGATATTTCCGCTTACAAACGAGCCGTTGCTAGGGAAACGGTACTTCGTCGTTTTTCATCCCACAAAATTCTTTGACCATTCGTTCAAAAGCTCTCGATTTATCCAACCATACTATGTTAACTACTGCGAAGTGCGTGGCCAACAAGCTGAGTTATGAGCATGGTTATTTGAATAATTGTGTACACTCAGGTGATCATTCTCAATAATTGATATTGTGAATATGATTGCAATCGCTTGTTAATTTCTGATGATATTGTATGTAGCCACTTTAGGACATTTACTTGACCCAGGGTCCCAGGGTCCGGATCAGATAAGTAGCTCTTAAAGCTAATTTCTATACTTTACACTCTAGGAAGCTGTAATTTCCTATGTAGCCTCTTTAGTACATTTTTACTTGAAGATGCCCAGGGTCCGGATCAGATGAGTGGCTCTTAAAGCTAATTTCTATGCTTTACACTCTAGGAAGCTGTAATTTCGTATGTAGCCTCTTTAGGACATTTACTTGACGATGCCCAGGGTCCGGATCAGCTGAGTGACTCTTAGAGCTAGCAAACGAGTCTGCAACTGAAGACATAAAATGTCCCAATGTGTTGCAGACTCGTATGTAAGCGTTTTATTAGAAATTTTGATATTGCTAACATAGTATACTGAGTTCAAAGTTGTCCAGTTATAATAACGATGGCCAAAATAGTACTTTTCATTGGAAATGCTTTTTCGATTCGAAGGTGCCTACCATTACATCTAGCAATTGAGATGTTCGTTATGGGATTGGTTGCTACGGTTATTGTTGTTGAGTCTGCCCATTGTGAAGAAATTCTAGAACGTACCCAAACTTATGGATATTCTGATTGAAGACTAATTTCTTCTCCTCTAAACTACATCACAGTGTTACAACTCCCTTGGAATAAACGAAAGCAATAAAGTAAGTATTTCGAAGGATCCACATTACTATAAGTCAACTACAATTTCTCCTAACCTACAGGTGGTATTGTGGTTTCATTGAAAGCTGCATTATATTATTTTTTTATATGAAATGTTTACATTTACGATGCGAATCATGGACAGCAATGAAAAACCAGTGTGGTGAAATCCACCACCTCTTTTCAACAGCCCTTTTCAGGGCTACCAAAAAGAGGTAGGCACACCACAAAAATATTTTCAAGACGTCGAAGTACAACTCCGTCAAACAAAATATTTCACCGGAGAGAAAATACTAAATTCTCTCCCAAAAGTGAAATATTAAAGATTAACACGCAAGGCGACCTCCCCAAACATTTACTGGGCGAGAGAGATGCGACAAACATCTCGAGACAGGTCGCCTTGAACGAGATCACGCAAGGCGACCTCCCCAAACATTTACTGGGCGAGAGAGATGCGACAAACATCTCGAGACAGGTCGCCTTGAACGAAAACACGCAAGGCGACCTCCCCAAACATTTACTGGGCGAGATAGATGCGACGAAAAGTTCGAAACAAGTCGCCTTAGGAAAACTCAAGGTCGTTCAGCCACCCCCGGGGACCCCGTCAAAGCAACGGACGCAGGGAAACCACCTCGAAAAACCAACTCAGCTATCGTATGCCCAGATACTGGGAAAACACTGTGCGAACCAATGAGATTGCACAGTCGAATTTACGAAATTGAGCGAGCCAATCCGAAGCTAGTTTGATCGTACCAAATTAGTTGACGAAACTAATTTGCATACTAACCATAAAGTGGACACCACTTTTTGTTATAAATACCTCGTTCAGAGCCTGGCATTCCATTCCACTCTCCGCTCTCGACGACGACACCTCCGAAGTACGAAGAATTCTACACGCTCTACGCTGACGAACCTTCTGCATTGCGAGTTCATCTCAAGAACGGCTTCCCACTGCTTTCTACAAGCCAGACCTTCTCTCCTCACAGATTTCGCATTGGCATCTACGAGTCCAGTGATTATTCATCCTGCTCATTGCCCAACGTAGATCTCCTGGTAGGACGCCACCCGGTACTTCTATCGATATTCTCTTTAGACAGTACGCCCGAGGGACGTTTCCGAGCCGTGTCACCCGGACTACACAGCCTTCAGCTCGTAGTCGACCGCTGGGGCGCGCCGGTAAATTACTCAGCTCCTACGCTCTAATTTACCGTCTACGGAAGTCTTTTTCAAGACTGCGAGGTAGGACCCTGCCGTCTGAGCATTGGAAAGACGCTCCGGCAAGCGAGTCCACTTCCAAAACCCTCTATTTTTCACACGTAGAGGCATCGAAACGAGCCAAAAACTCGATCAATTTCGATGGAACGTCAGCCTTCTTACTTCCCCTTGCGGGGGAAGGAGGAAGGCGGAAAGACCGGGCCGAGTGACCAACGTAGTGCGCCCTACCGGCCACACGGTGAGTCCGCTGAACCAACCCTCAGCGCAAGGCGCGACCCGCACGTCCGGATCGCCTGCTCGCCCGACGTATTCGTTCGAGAAACTGTCGAACAAGACTCACCTACACAAAAGATCGAGCAAACCTTTCAGACTCGCTCTGAAGCCGATCTTTTCGATTCGACCAAGCTGTCCGATTACCCACGATATCCGACGCAGGCTTACACGGTCGATCCGAGTGTCAAATACACTCCAAATGCACAAAAAGCAGAGGATACTTTTCAGTACCTCAACCAAGCTCAGTATATTCCCCTTTCAGATGTAAATCTAAGGCCGGAATATTACAAAACGGCTCAGTACGAAACTGATCGAACCCAGCACTTGGTTCACGAGCCTAGCGCTCCGCGCGGCTGCGACACGGACTATCCACCCTTCCGGCCCGCGAAATCAGTTGACCTTGGCGGCTCCGCCCGCATTCCTCGCGGGGGTGGCCTAGAAACCGACCCGCATAACCGGGATATAAATGTCCGACTTGGTTTACCAACGTCAAGTCAAACCTATATAAATCCACTACAAATGGTGACCCCGCCTTTGAACAGGCTCAACACGGAGCATTTCGTTCCCTCTTATGAAGCTAGTGGATTTCAGGGAACCACTGCGGGCGTGCGACCCCCGCCGGGCCTCTACGCCCCACATCTCACGCAACATCCCTCTACAAACAGTGGCTTTCAAGCACTTTTAGAGGAGATGGGAGATTATCAAAAACCAGTCTTCCAAAAGAAGAATATTGATCGTACACTCGCCGAGTTCGATCAATACTGCGTGAGAAAACACATGAGAACGCAAAACGAATGCTTCTCAGCTATATACAAGTGGGTACCAGAAGAAATGAGGGAAGCTATCGACTCAGCTTACCTCACGGCGCCTCACGCACCCTACGACGAGGCCAAACAGCGCCTCCTACGAGAATATGGGTTGTCTTTACAGGACAGGCTCCTCGCACTCGAGAACCCCGCATCTCTCGCCAAAAAACCCAGCACCAAGTACCACGAGATGTACTCGAAAGCTGTTGGGTACTTTTCGGAAGCTCTAATCACTCAAAAGTGGATTGAGACTCTTCCCATCGAAGCACGAGGTATGGTCGCAGCTCAGCCTACCACGACCTCCCGGCTCGACCTAGCTGATACGCTACACGCGTACAGAGCAGAGAATACTTCTCTAAACATACGAGGAGTTGAATCTACTCCGAAACCCATAAATACTGGTTTCAAAAAGGCCCTCTCGAAACAAGCTGAGTTCAAACCCCAACCAGTGGAGAGTAAGCCTCACAAACCGATGGCCTACGTCTGTCGAAACCACGTACGTTTCGGTAACGAAACTCGCAAATGTGCAGACCCAGAACACTGCACTTGGAAGACAAACACTGCTTCCAAAACTAGCAAAAAGGCTGCGACTATAAGCCAGCCTAAAACCCGGGTTTCTACCGAAAATACTCAGCAGTCGGTACAAGAACGTACCATTCCAACCTCCGACACAGAGAGTTCGGAAAACGAATAACTGCCAGCGTATCTGAGCCTATACGCCGGCAGTCTACTGAGTATAAAAGGCTTTTTTTCAAGTGCAAACTAAATGGCACTGAATTTCTCATTGACACGGGAGCAGAAGTGAACATTCTGCCCCACAATGTCACAAAAAAATTGGGCTTGAAAATTCTCAAGTCCAACGTTAAGCTCACAGCAGCTAACGGAGCCCCTATAGATACACTAGGGCGAGCTGACACAACAATTAACATCGGCCTCGGGGACATGACCACCGAGTTTATGATCACGGAAGTTGATCTAGCAATCCTAGGTATCCCATTCCTCGAATCTTGGGATATCGGAATACGGGTCAAACACAAGTACATTTATAAAGATAAAATGAAGTGCTATGCCGATCAAAAAATAGCTGCAGTCATGAACAAAAAGTTCACTGACGAACAAATTGCAGCTACTATCCCTCACCGTGACAATACACCTCAACCAGAGGACGTGCAAATCACGGAGGACGAAAACATTCGCTCTATCATTAACAAATACAATGATAAAATGAGCAAAATTCATGGTAAATGGAAGAACAACGGGGTTTACCACCGTATAACCACGGAAGGAACCCCAGTACACTTCCGAGCGAGACCCATGGCAGGAGAAAAACGGACTCAAGTCAAAAAGACTTTTGACGAAATGCTTTCAGAAGGCATAATTGCACCATCGGATTCCGAATGGGCATCTCCGTTACACTGTGTGCCAAAAAAAGACGGGTCATGGAGAATCACCGGCGACTACCGTTTCCTGAACGCGAACACGAAGAAAGACGCCTACCCTCCTCCTCACATTCGCTCGTTCCAAGCGAATTTACATGATACGCAAATCTATTCAACAATAGATTTAAAATCAGCGTATTATCATATCCCGATGCACCCAGATGACGCTCATAAAACTGCGATTATTACGCCTTTCGGTCTTTATGAGTTTAAGAAAATGAGCATGGGTTTGGCCGGAGCGGCTCAAACATGGCAAAGATACATGGACAGCATCATGCGAAAATTTGATTTCGCATTTGTATACCTAGATGACATCCTGGTGGCTTCGAAGAATTATAACGAACACATGAACCACCTCAGACAAATTTTTGACAAACTAGGGGAACACGGACTTCGAGTAGGTTTTGATAAATGCATTTTTTCGAAACCTACCGTCGATTTCCTAGGTTTCACTATCTCGAAGGAAGGAATAATTCCTAAACGAGACAAAATAGAAGCCATAGAACAATTTCCTAGGCCAGTAGACGTACGAAGTCTACGCAGATTCCTGGGTATGTGTGGTTTCTACCGAGCATGCTCAAGCAAATTCGCTCACACGGCACAACCTCTGTATGACTCCATTCAGTCAAACAAAAAAAATGACAGAACACCTATCGAATGGACATCAGAAAGAGAAAAAGCTTTTAACAGCTTAAAGCAAGCAATGATCAAAGCAACATTGCATAACATTGCTCACCCACACCCTACAGCGGAGTGGAGATTAGTCTGTGACGCGTCCGACACACACATCGGAGCGGCGCTAGAACAAGAAATTACAGACAAACATGGCTCGAAATCGTACCAACCATTGGGATTTTTCAGCAAAGAGATTCCAGAACAATGGAAGAACAAAGCATCTTTCGACAAGGAAATGTTCGCCGTTTACCAAGCGTGCATTCACTGGCACAACGACTTGGACGGCAGATCCTTCCATATTTGTTCGGATCACAAGCCTCTGCTAGGCACGATGCTTAAAAAGAATGCTCATTTTTCTAAAATGAGATTAAGATGGCTACATTACATCTCTCAAATGACGAGTGACATTCGTCATATTTCAGGAGAGAGCAACGTCGTCGCCGACGCACTCTCCAGACCCTTCGATCCGGTTGAAATTCAAACGAAATCGATTTCAACACAGACGGACGAGGGTCCACCCATAGCCGAAATTTCGAAAATTACGGCTGCAATAGAATGCAATCTTCTACTGCACATTTCAAATTCACAAATTCGCTCTCCCCCTACCGCGGAGGACAAATTGAAACTCACACGAGTTGAATTCTCTCAAGGAGAAATTTGGTGTAACCTAGACCTAGGACACCCTAGACCTTATATTCCAAACGAAATAAGGGAAGAAATAATAAGCCAAATTCACAATTTGGGACACCCAGGTATACACTCTACAGTGTATAAAGTTAAACAACGATATTTTTGGCACGGACTACGTGCAGATGTCTCAAACTGGGTCCGAGCGTGCGAAACTTGCCAACGAGCAAAAATCACGCGCTCCGTGAAGCTCCCTTACTCCGAATTTGAAACGGCAAACAAATTTTCACACGTACACGTGGATATTACCGGACCTTTACCTTTAGCAAAAGGAGGGAAACGTTACATTTTGATGATGGTTGATAGAGCAACGGGTTGGCTAGAGGCAGTCCCTCTCAACAACATCGAAACAACCACAATCACAAATGCCTTTATCAATATTTGGGTAGCTTCAAAAGGCGTACCTAAATACATCACCAGTGATCAGGGCACCCAATTTGAATCAGATCTGTTCAATTCCATTATGGAGCGTCTCGGAGTAAAACATACTCACACGTTACCATACAAACCATCAACAAACGGTATGGTAGAACGCAGAAACAGATCTTTGAAAGAAGCTCTCAAAGCTCAAAACGAAAATTGGCTCGACGCACTTCCCAAAGTTCTACTCGCCATGCGTACGGCAGTAGACCCGGCGACCGAAACTACGCCTTTCCAAAAAGTTTACGGAATTGATGTGCCACTCCCAGGAGACATTTTCGTAACTTCTACGAACCTTTCGGAACCTCTTTTCTTCCGGCCTACGCATATTAAACATAATAATACGAAATATGCCGTAAACATGCCCAAAAATTTGGATACATGTACTCATGTCTATATCAGAGTGCCCACACAGCTCACCTCTCTGCAATGTCCTTACACGGGACCATTCAAAGTGGTTAAAAGAGATGAGTTTTCGGTTACAGTGCAAATTGGCGAACATACTAAAAAAGTTCCCAAACAGCAAATCAAACCAGCTTATACCCTACACTCGGAAGAAACTGTATCGCAAGGACAAGCTGTGTCACAAAATCAGACAGAAAGTAAGGGAAAAACTCCCCGAAAATCTGCCAGAAAGCACGTTCCCTCTACCAAATTCGACGAGAGGTGGGTAACGGCGCTCGAAACACCCCAGCCGGCGTCGTCGTTATTAACACGACGTCTTGGGAGGGCCCCTGTGGTGAAATCCACCACCTCTTTTCAACAGCCCTTTTCAGGGCTACCAAAAAGAGGTAGGCACACCACAAAAATATTTACAAGACGTCGAAGTACAACTCCGTCAAACAAAATATTCCACCGGAGAGAAAATACTAAATTCTCTCCCAAAAGTGAAATATTAAAGATTAACACGCAAGGCGACCTCCCCGAACATTTACTGGGCGAGAGAGATGCGACAAACATCTCGAGACAGGTCGCCTTGAACGAGATCACGCAAGGCGACCTCCCCAAACATTTACTGGGCGAGAGAGATGCGACAAACATCTCGAGACAGGTCGCCTTGAACGAAAACACGCAAGGCGACCTCCCCAAACATTTACTGGGCGAGATAGATGCGACGAAAAGTTCGAAACAAGTCGCCTTAGGAAAACTCAAGGTCGTTCAGCCACCCCCGGGGACCCCGTCAAAGCAACGGACGCAGGGAAACCACCTCGAAAAACCAACTCAGCTATCGTATGCCCAGATACTGGGAAAACACTGTGCGAACCAATGAGATTGCACAGTCGAATTTACGAAATTGAGCGAGCCAATCCGAAGCTAGTTTGATCGTACCAAATTAGTTGACGAAACTAATTTGCATACTAACCATAAAGTGGACACCACTTTTTGTTATAAATACCTCGTTCAGAGCCTGGCATTCCATTCCACTCTCCGCTCTCGACGACGACACCTCCGAAGTACGAAGAATTCTACACGCTCTACGCTGACGAACCTTCTGCATTGCGAGTTCATCTCAAGAACGGCTTCCCACTGCTTTCTACAAGCCAGACCTTCTCTCCTCACAGATTTCGCATTGGCATCTACGAGTCCAGTGATTATTCATCCTGCTCATTGCCCAACGTAGATCTCCTGGTAGGACGCCACCCGGTACTTCTATCGATATTCTCTTTAGACAGTACGCCCGAGGGACGTTTCCGAGCCGTGTCACCCGGACTACACAGCCTTCAGCTCGTAGTCGACCGCTGGGGCGCGCCGGTAAATTACTCAGCTCCTACGCTCTAATTTACCGTCTACGGAAGTCTTTTTCAAGACTGCGAGGTAGGACCCTGCCGTCTGAGCATTGGAAAGACGCTCCGGCAAGCGAGTCCACTTCCAAAACCCTCTATTTTTCACACGTAGAGGCATCGAAACGAGCCAAAAACTCGATCAATTTCGATGGAACGTCAGCCTTCTTACTTCCCCTTGCGGGGGAAGGAGGAAGGCGGAAAGACCGGGCCGAGTGACCAACGTAGTGCGCCCTACCGGCCACACGGTGAGTCCGCTGAACCAACCCTCAGCGCAAGGCGCGACCCGCACGTCCGGATCGCCTGCTCGCCCGACGTATTCGTTCGAGAAACTGTCGAACAAGACTCACCTACACAAAAGATCGAGCAAACCTTTCAGACTCGCTCTGAAGCCGATCTTTTCGATTCGACCAAGCTGTCCGATTACCCACGATATCCGACGCAGGCTTACACGGTCGATCCGAGTGTCAAATACACTCCAAATGCACAAAAAGCAGAGGATACTTTTCAGTACCTCAACCAAGCTCAGTATATTCCCCTTTCAGATGTAAATCTAAGGCCGGAATATTACAAAACGGCTCAGTACGAAACTGATCGAACCCAGCACTTGGTTCACGAGCCTAGCGCTCCGCGCGGCTGCGACACGGACTATCCACCCTTCCGGCCCGCGAAATCAGTTGACCTTGGCGGCTCCGCCCGCATTCCTCGCGGGGGTGGCCTAGAAACCGACCCGCATAACCGGGATATAAATGTCCGACTTGGTTTACCAACGTCAAGTCAAACCTATATAAATCCACTACAACCAGGATTACTGTTGAGTAATTAATGTTTTATGATACAGAAAAGTAGGTACATTCTTCAGAACAATCGGTAGGTACCTAACCTAAACATTTACCACTGCCATTCTAAATCAGTAAATGTTAGTAGATTTACAAGCTTCTCTTAACTTACTCATTAAGAACACTTTAATGATAAGTTAATAGTTTACATGCATATTATATCACGATTAAGGATACTTACTGCAGGAGCAAACGGAGAACTCGCAACAACATCCTCTTTAACTTCATTACGTTTGAGCTCTTCAGCTGCCCTTATAGCTTCTGGCGTAGCGTAATCAGCAAGTCCAGTTAGCAAAAACTCGTTGTATGCTTTATTCCTGGATAAACTGACGATTTCACCTTTCAGTCCCACCCCTATTTAAAGACAAAACAAGGAATATCGAACACATGGTAAGAAGTTAAATGGATAATAATCGTGATTAGAGAATTTATTTGGTTTCAAAATTACACGAAAAAAGTGTGTAATCAAGATGCCGTTATTATTAACATGCCCACTTATACAGTTTGTCTCAGCTGGCTTCCCTTAACTTTCTTATTAAACGAGTTAAACAACAACTGAAAATGGTGATTGCCCTCAATTGTTAGCGAATTTTCGTAGGAAATAAAGCTGTTGCAATAGCGCGGAAAATTTTTTAAAAATTATTGAAATCCGTTCGAGGCATCCTGAAACGATTCCTGAAATTTATGCTTTTTCATTTATATAATACATAGATGAAAAAGCATAGCTTTTTCATATGTGTGTGTGTGTGTGTGTGTGTATGTGTGTGTGGGGGGGGCACTTTTGAGCACGTTAAATTGGTCAAATTTCAAAAAATATGCTAAAAATTGCCAAAAATGCCCAAAAATTGTTAAATGTGTAATTTTTAGCAGGATTTCAGTCAAAACAAAATGTTCACCAACTAACGAGAACATTAAAAAAATTTTGCACGAAATTATGCTGAAAAACGAATTTAATTAAATTTCATCGAAATATCTATAAAAACTGCAAAAAAATCTAAAGTTTAAAAATCTTTTCTGAATCGCCGAATTTTATTTAGTGTGACTTTTTTCTCATTAAATTGGTTTTTAACAATTTCTTTGTACCTCTGCAAATTGCTGAAACTTCAATACAATTTAACATATTACAATACGATAGGTAATTTAAGAAAATTAGCTCGTACGATCATGCTGCACAAATGGAATTTTTTTCTGTACTTTTCAAATTTTATATTTTTGCGCATGTGCAAAAACGTGACACGAACGATAGGGATTATTTTTATAGCAATTTTGGAGTCCCTCATTTTTTTTTTTTTTTAATTATAAATTCGGATTCTATGTAAAATTTCACAACAGACGCCTCTGGAAGTGGTAGATTGGTATGCCCAGGTAGTGTTTCATTCACAAAAAGTCTAGTATCGAGAATTGCTGAGAATTGGCCAAAACGGTTTCCCCTCAACATTGGGTAGAATCAGTCCTCAGTGATCAAGACAGTCTCTCCATGTCAGAAAAACCCGGAAACAAATTCGCTGATAGGTCCATGAGAGCTCGGGGTTGGGGACCTACGGAGTCTCTTCTAAGCCTTATTCTATAATTAATAAATAATGTTGTTCCATTAATAACATGTAAATACAGGAAATCAATAAAATATTGTAACACCTTTCGTGACGTTAAAATTCAGTTTTCCTGACCTCCAGCCATATGTAGGTAAGGCATATCTATTCCAAATAATTGTTTGAAAAATAAATGAATGGTCCTGAACCCATTTTTTACAAAGAACATTTTCAAAAATCGAATTTTCTAAATTGTGAACCATTGTAATCGCTTTTTATCTTCTTTGAAAATCGTAATAGTGGTTAAGTAACAAGAGAATAAAGCGTAGTTCATACTCGTACATCATCAACCACAGTGTCCATATAAAATTAGTATTTTTGGGAAACAATTTTGGGCAAACATCTTAGCAGCTTTGCAATCAGTAAAAACTCATTACTCTAGGTGAGGGGTTTACTAAAGTGAAAATTTTCCGGTGTTGACTACCTAACCACGGTAAGTGGTGTCGTATCTGACGCAATATTTATTGTATGCACTAGAAACTGAATTATCCATGATAAAATCATATGTAATTCCCATCCAACTTCCCATGTGTTCAAGTATGACTTATTCATGCATAATTTATTTCTGATCCAAGTCCTGCTTCAATTCAAGAGTTCTTCCCTGTCTCTCTCTCTTTTGCCCCCCCCCCCCCCCAGCCCTTTTTTCAGAATTCCTACCCTTTCTTGGGGAGGTTACAATAGTCAAGAGTGTATGATGTAGGAATCTGTCTGCTTCCTCATGATGGTGAGGGCATCATCACTGATAGGCTTAACTACAATCCAATGAAGATGTATGCGGCTTCTACCACTAATCTGGTAGAATACTCCATCAAGATGTGGAAGTATTCTCAATGGATGAAGCCGATGGGACGACTATACATATATTGCAGGTCAAGATACAACACCAGGGACTGAACCTAGTCTGGGTCAGATAGCACATTAACCCAATGAGGGGAACTATGCTGGGTAATGGCCAATTCGACTGACCACAATTCGATCCTTACTAAATGGAAATTGGTTCATGAAATGGCCATCAGGGCAGAGGTCTAGTTGGATGTAGGAGATCTCAATGCTCTAAGGCAACATCTCATTGGACCAAAGGCTTTCCTCGCAATGGCACGCTGAAGAACAAGGATAGAGTTGATTGATTTGACGGAAATGTGGATTCCTTCAGAATTTTGCTAGAAGGAATGGAATGGTGGCCATGCCTCTTTTAATTTGGCTTCGACGCTGCTTCTCAAATCGCTTGGCTTTTGACATCTTGTGAGTTTCGGCACTCAGTTGTCGTTAACTATTGTAAAATCTATGGAACCAGAATAATGGTGAAAATAATGCTACCCAGGGTTCCAAAAGATCCTCATCCAGAAATTATAGTCAACCCAAACCAACTTGTGAATATGTTATCAGAAAGGACACATTGTAAAATAAGGGACATTGTAAAATACTAGATTCATGTGTCATAAATGCCTGCAAGTTGGTCTTCACATGCATTGGCTTCATGGTTTTCACAAGATGAACAAGCTGTAAGCAATATGTTAGTTGGAGTATTAACCAATGTTACCTCGACTTTCAATAAACCTTATATATATTTCTCGAAAGGTTTCCGCAGATACTCCCGGGTACTTACCCCCACAGTTTTTCATTTACCCGTAATGAAAAAAAAAAAAAAAAAAAAAAAAAAAAATTTGGCCCATAATTAGTCTTTTTAGGACCCATAGGGTACAAACAAGCAGAAAATTTCAAAAATTATTCCCTCCAGGAGCTATGGAAATTGGGGGGCTAAATACCTGCACGCCAATATTAAATATTAATATACCTAGGTGTTGAGGAATCGTACCTATTATTTTAGAATAATACAATAGTTACTTAAATAATTTTATCAAGTTGTGACTTTCCCGTATTCACAACAACTCTATTTTCAAATTAGTAAACATCATCACATGGTTACAGAACATTGAATAATATTACCTATTAATAATAAATTATGGTGTAATCAATTGAAGCGCTACAACAATAGATAATATACTAATAATGCACTTTACCTTCAACATATTTTTTGAGCACTATCTTCACATTTGGTCGTTTCACAACTTCGGTATCTTGAACCAAATCGTAAACATAGTCCTTTCCTTTCAACTTGACGATGGTCTCCCCATATTTTGGAAGCCTGACTGGATATCTTCTCTTCAAGATGAAAGTGGTCTGAATCGTAAAACATCACAGGTAACATAATATCTCATTGGGCGTAACATTCAACTGTCATTGTATAGAAGTTTCAGATGATATTTAGACAACTAAATCTATAGTTACCGAACGAATAAATTGCCATACTTACCCTTTTGGCGAGGAAAGTACTATCGTAGAAACTAGCCAATAGTGGATGATTACCACCGAGAGAAACGAATCTATTGAAATGCCGCAAATGCCTGCTTAGCTCGTACATTTTACGATGTAACACACGCGGCACTACTGGATCAAATAAAAAATGAAACTACGATGAATTTATTTGAAAGATTATTCGATGTACCTATCTAAATATATTATAGTTTGTCTGTCTGTCTTCTCTATTTCTGACCGTGGTCTAGCCGTGTGGTCACTGGTTGTTGTGCTGAGACTTCGATACAGTAAATTACTTATCCGTCCTGTTAGTGGCTTTTTTCATAATTCATATTTCTCTTCTTTCTTCTGTATCTTCTTTCTTCTGTACTTCTTCTTGTATCCTTAGTGCCTGGTTTAACTCTGTCAGCCCTTTGTTGTATTGCCAGTTATATCCTCGAAAGTAAACCTCACCCTGTTTTCTCCTTTTCCCTTTCCTTTTGTTTTTCTGTAGCAATTTTGTTTTCTGTTACAATCTTCAATCCCTGCTATTTACTGAAAATTCTCTGCTTTAATTAAATAGGAGCATCAATCTCTGTGAGTAACCACTGAAGTTCAACTAGTTTAGTCGTGTCATGTAGTCCTTGTTTAAGGTATTCTTGTATAGTGCCGTCTGTGATGCCGCTGAGAGAACGTTGGTACGTAGTGCACTCAGTCAGTACATGCTCGACGGATTGAACAGCACCATCGTTACACTTGTCGCAGAGAGGGCTATCAGTGACTCCCATGCGATATTTAAATAAGTTATTGTTGGCATGACCTGATAGAATTCTATTGATGGATGTGATCTGTCTATTTGTCAGAGATCTGTTGTTGAGGAACCAAGGTTTTTCCGAAGGGGTGGTGTATATGGCTCTAGTCCAGTCGCCTCTCCCGTCTCCCACCGCATACTCCGACCACCAGCCCGACCGTATCCTGTTTAGTAATTCAGAATTACAGTCAGTGTGTACTGACCAGTTTGTGATTGGAAAGCTGTTGTCTAGTCTGATGCGATTAGCTTCGTGATCAGCATGATCGTTACCCTGTAGTCCTATGTGGGAAGGTACATATTGTAGGTGTATGTTGAATCCTTCATTTTGTCGGCGGCACAATTCCCGAAGTAATCTCAGTAATGGTATGGGGGGCAATTCGTATTGTTTAAGGTTGGCAATAGCCTGTAAGGCAGATTTTGAATCTGTAAGAATGACCACTTTGGTTGTTTTATCATGTTGAGAGATGTGAGCCATAGCCAGAGTGAGACCTTCCAGTTCAGCCTGGTAGCTGGTGGATGTGTCATGCATCTTCACTCCTCGAGACAGGTCGTGCATTTCGCACCACATCGCTCCAGCGGCCCCGCCAGGTCCTTTAGCTCCATCGGTGTAAATGTGTGTATAGTTGTGATATTTTTCATAAAGATATTGTCTGGTTTTCGCCAATGTCTCCGCTGGCAAGCTCTCTCTTTTTTTAACCCCTGGAATCACTGACGTGACCAAAGCTCCCCATCCCCCTTTGGGAACCATCAATTTGAGGTGGTATTCATTTGGCAGAAAGATATTCTTTTCTTGAATGTAGTTTTTCATGTATTGTATCCTGCTCTCTATTTGCCTATATTTATTAGAGTATTTGTTGTATAGGTTTGATTGTAATTCATCAATCTCCTGCCTGGCCATAATATTGTTAATATATAAGTTAACATACTGTTGATAAACTGTGTAATTAATGTGAAACTCCATCGGCATCAATCCAGTTATAGCATGTATGGCAGATATGGGAGTAGTTTTAACCATGCCAGCGATTTTCCTAAGAGCAGCATTTTGTGAGCACTGTAAAGGTTTGATGGCATTATATGATTGACTTAAGTAGGTGAAGGCTCCATAGTTTATTTTAGGGAGAATGACAGATCTGTATAGAGTCATCTGTTCGTCTGGATGGTTACCCCATGTAGTGCCCTTCAGGTAAGCTAGCGCTTCTATGTCCATTTTGACTCTATGTTTTATATATTTGACATGAGCATTCCAGTTTAAATTGTCATCGAATATGAGGCCTAGATATTTAGCAGTTTTCTTTTGTTGTATAACACCAGTATTTCCCGTGACAATCAGGTGTAGGTTGCGATCATGTCTCAGTGAGAAGTCTACTAAGCAGGATTTTTCGTAATTTATGTGTAGATTAAGGTAGTCCAAAGTTTCTATGATGGTATACAGGTCTGATTGCAGACTCTCTATGTTTTGATTAATATTTTTACCTGTTATGTACATGGCCATGTCATCGGCGTATGTTATAATCTTAGTGAAGCGAGGTTTTTGTAGAACGGTTGCGGAATACACGTTAAATAGGATGGGAGAGAGAACGGATCCTTGATCTAGGCCATTGTTACAATAAGTGTGTTGTACACCGTCAGTGTATGTTTTCCCAATAAAGAATTTTAATATCCAGTCAGCTATGTAGATAGGAAATTTCAGACGTAACATTTCCTTGTGTAGGATGTCAATTCTAACATGGTTGAAAGCAGAGGTCACATCAAGAAACAGGACTTGTGTGGATTTACCTGTGTTATGTCCACATATAATATCTTTAGAGAGTGTTAATAGGTTATTATATGTACTGTGTCTTCGTCTGAAACCATGTAGGTTTGCTGGGAGGAGGTCGAATTGCATGATGTGCTTATCTATTCTTGCTTTTATAATGCTATTCAGGAGTTTGGCCAGGCAGGAGATAAGCGCTAGGGGTCTTATGTCTGCTGATGTTAAATTGATTTTTTGATTTGGGTGTTTGCGTAAGTACAGAATTTTTATAATTTTCCATTCAGCCATAGGGTGTCCGTTTCTCAGGCATTCATTGTAGATTTCTATTAGATATTTTTTGGCTGTCATTGGAAGGTCTTCTATCATCTTGTAAGTGATGCCGTCTAGTCCGGGGGCAGATTTTTTGTTGGATTTAGCAATAGTTAGGTTGAACTCATGCATTGTGATCTCTTCGATGTCATATGTTGTTTGAGGTGATGGTGGACATGGGGGGATCGCAGAAGGGTCAGTGGCAGAAATTTTCTTTAAAACATTTGAGCAAAGTTGTTTGTTATGTAGAGGGTCGATACTTGACTGTGAGGTTTTGTGTTTATTGGCTCCAAACTTTCTGATTAAATGCCATATGCTAGTGTCAGCTGGATCTGAGGTGCGCATCTCACAGCAAAACTGTTGCCATCCTTCATGTTTAGCCTTTCTGATGATGAGTTTGGCTTCATAATCTAGTCTTTGGTATGTTCTGAAATATGCTAATGTCTTGAACGTGTTGTAATCATGTAGAGCATTTCTACGGTTTGAGATCGCAGTGTTGCATTCGTCGGTCCACCATGGTGTGTTTTTAGAGTATCTGTTTAGTTTCCCTTTAAGTTTGGGCAAATGCTCATCTGCTGCATGGTAAATGGCATCAATTAGTAGTTTATACTTTTGTTCGTTAGTAAGTGTGACGGTATTGTGTGTCATTAGTTGTTCTAGCACTGCTTTCGTGTATGATTCCCAATCTCCTCCGTCCATTTTCCATCTTCTGGTGGTGTTGTTGAGTGAGTGATATTCATTTTTTAGTAGGATGTGGATAGGAATATGATCGCTCCCTCTAGCATCAGGTGTTACAGTCCATACTATGTTGTTCGAAGTTTCTTCATCTGATATAGTTAAGTCAGGAGCAGAGGATCTCTTGTCGGGAGTGTTGACTCTGGTAGGGGATCCCTCGTTCAAGAGTGTGTATCCATATTTGTGTATTAGGTCAAACAAATATTTTCCTCTAGTATTTGGGGTAGCCTGACTCCAGGCGGCGTGATGCGCGTTCCAGTCCCCAGTGATAATGAAACGTTTATTACAACAATATTTAAAGATCTTGTCCATGCAGGTGGGGGATACATGTTCATGTGAAGCATATATGTTTATGATGTAGAAATCTCCAGTGCCAGCCAAATTCAGTTTTAATATTTGTGTTTCCAGCTCATCGTTTCCTAAGTTGTGTTGTATGTATTCATAAGTTATGTGATTTTTGATCAAAGCGACCAATCCTCTTAGTCCCCAGTAGCTAGAGTTATCCTTTCTGGCTATGGTGTAGCCATTAATGTTGAAAGACTCGTTAGGTTTCAGACGGGCTTCTTGAATTAAGAATATATCTATTTTATCAGTGGTCATATGTTCTATTTCAGTCTTTTTGTTTTTGATGTTGCAAGCATTCCAGCTGATAATGTTTATATTTTCTTGTTTTATAATCTGAGCTGTTTTGCGAGACAATATATTATTTAACATATAGGATGTTAGTGGGTTCTTCGTTTGTCATAATTAAGTCGAATTTTTGTATAATTGCTTGCATGTGGGATTGTAGCCCAAGATCAGGTATACTATCTACGTACCATGTGGTATTGTCATTGTTGGGGGCGCTATTCATTAGCTGATGGATTGTTTTGATGAGAGAGCATGCGTTGACCAGAAGCTCCTCTTTGAGGACTGAGTAGTCTGTTTTCTTTGATTCAGTTAGAGAAGTTTTGTTTTGTGTAGGACGGTGTTGAGTAACGGGCCCATGCGGTGGGAGTGGGTTGTTATCTCTAAGTTGAGGTCTGTTTGTGCAAGGTGGGGGGTTGATGAGGTTGTTTGTTTGAGGGTAATTGTTACTCCTTGATTTGCAAATGTCTGCGTATGTACGAGATGGATTGTCAAATTCATTTATGGCATAATCATTTAATTTATTTGGTTTAGTCGACGTATATTGCTGCATCAACTCTCGGAAGGAGATAGTTCTTTGTTGTAGGTCACCCGCTCTGGGTATCAGGAACTTTAAAATAGGACATGTAATACTGCCGAAGGCATGATCTGTTGCACTCATACACATTATAGTTTGTACCTACAAAAATATACCTATCACAAAACTCCCAAGCAGCTTATCACATGTTTGATAAGAGGCAAAATACCACCACCACCATTGAGGTGGTGGTTTTGCCTGCCCGAGTAAAACAGCATGGATGAAGATACGAATCACTGAACGAAGTCTACTATGTACCTACTATCGATGGCTGTCTTATCGGAGAGTGATTAGAGCAGAATGGGTCTCCGACCATGGAAAGCTCGAGGTAGAGCGCAGCATGTAAGGACCTTACTGATTTGCTCTTCTCTAGAGGCCTATTTAAGGGCAAAGGTAGTCGTGACGGACATGAATTGTTTTTGTTATTTAGCTGGTTACCTACCTATTTGTTTGTTTGTGTGTTTCTTTAACACAATAATTTAGTATTTAATAATTACATAATTCTTATTTTTGACTAGTATTGATGAGATTATTGATGGTGCGAGAAATAACTATCAACAAGGGGAAAGTCATGTCAATTACCATGTTCCTTAGGTCCTTCGCCCCCTAGCGCTGCTAGCGGTGGACCTTGTTAGTTTCGAGACGCATTACAGGTATGATCTAGTAGGTTGGTACAGAGGATCAGTGGCTTGGCAATCCGAGCCGCTAGCTTTCTTCGGAAAATTCGTTTAAATGGAAAATTGGCACTTAATTTAACTAAAAGTTAAACGGTGCACATTTTCTTCACAATATTTGGTATAAGCATCTACCGTCCAATTCAACAATTTTAGCCTCCAAACTAGGTACTTAAAACCTATTTGCGATTTCAATGCTGACCAGTTCAATTTTGATGAAATTTTGCACTGAATTTAATTGAGACATAATTAAATTTGGTGTGGCATTTTTTCTAAAATGAACATTAGATTTTCTAAGTTGTTCATTTTGGCAGCCAAACCAATTACCAACTTGCATTTTCAAAACTAACAAACATTCAAATTTTATTTAAATAAAATTCAACCGAATCCAAAACGACTAAACCACTACATTCAGTCACACAGACCTCAGACTGTTACCATGGCATGGTGATGCATTTTGAAAACTGATCAGTGTAGGTATTTATTATTATTATTATTTTGTTTGGTTTTTTATCCCTGCCCAACCAGTAATTAACTCTTGTCTTCTCCGAACGTGCCAAAATTTAAATTTCAGCTGAATACATTTCAAACCTATTGCAACAAACACTCGCATGCGCCTAGTTGTATTTTGATAACTGGACCAGATTAAATCCGAAGGGATTTTTGCATTGTAACATTCAATTAAGATTAGGTACCTACTGCAATAAAACGTTTTGATTGACTTTAAATTGATGAAATTTCGCACTGAATACAGCTAAGACCAATGACTGAAATTATACTAAAATGTTTATACTAAAAATTATAAAAAAAATACCTATATGAACCTAATTGGGTGTTCATAACTTACCACAATTTCGAATTCAGTTGAATACAATTGACCAGAATCACAAACGAGTACCTACCTATTGTTTTTTGTTTTTGTACCTATTATTTTTTAATATATTGATAGAGATATTTTAGGGACCTTTTCCGTTAATTCACTACCATTCATTCATTCTGACCTGTATGTCCAACTAATCTGTATTTTTACTAAGGGATTGACTACTTGATGTTCTGTATTTTTGAGATGCGAGCTTCCAGACAACCAAACTATACACCCGGAGGGTTAGGAATTCATACCCAGGTCTGACCTTCGCCGAGTTCGACCAACCCTCCAAAAGGCTGATTGTGACCGTAGCCGAATTTGTTGTCATTTGACGCCTCTATTCCGTAGGTACCATAGGTTTAATCGCTATCTAAATATTTTGATAAGCTTGAAATGTCCTAAAAGGATTGCTGACAAAATGATTTATTTTGTCCCATCAATATCTTAGTGGTCCACTTTTGTAATAAACAAACGCTAAATGATTCTTGCCTGCCATCAGAGTTGGAGACCTAGGGTTGGTTTCATTCGATGCAAAATTTAATCTTCTACACTTTTCCGCTGGACAAAAAAAAATTTTTTGAGCTTGCTAAATGTTTAAAGACATGTTTTCTGGAGTTTTTTTTTTTCACCAGAAAATATACGTGGTGTTATTTTTTTCGAAATCAGAGCAAAATAATAAAACTAAAACAGAGACTGGAACGCATTACTTTTAAGCGTAGCTGGTTTGCAGATATTGATTGGTGAAGGGGCTAACGTATAGCAGCCTTCTACAAAATCGTGTGTCATCCAAACATTATATTATCAATGTTAGCAAGACAGACCGCTGTATACTCGGTTTTATCATGTATAATTGATTTATTATAAATGTTCAACAACTGAAAATTATTGATGGTAAATAGGTACCTACATACGTACGCTTGAACGAAGAAATACCTACCATATTCAACCGATATCGGTAAGTAGGTACACCAGACTTTGACCACTAGAATTTTATACTAAACCTTCAAGGTAGGTAGTGAAAACGCTCCAACTCTGGGTAATGAAAAAGTATTCTAATGAATGATTATTTAACTTAACGTACGTTAGGTTAAATGTTTTCCAACTTGTGAAGGGAGAATGATATCCGTATAGTACTAACAAGGTCAGGAACTTAAAATTAGATTGCATTGACTTTTCAATTCACAAAAAGAAATGATCCCCATGTAGATATTGTTGTTACAAGGTATTGGTGTTACCATGTGTTGTATATATATATTGGTTTAACACCAATATATATATATATATATATATATATATATATATATATATATATATATATATATATATATATATATATATATATATTGGTGTAACACCAATATATATATACAACACATGGCAACACCAATGGTGTTGCCATATGGTGTAAATTCTACCGGTGTTTATCATCTAGTAATAACAGAGAAATTCAACTGGGAAATCCCCTGAATCAAACTACTCAAACAATGATAGCGTAAATTGAAGTAGGTACCTATCTAAAATCGATCAACTCACTTGTCTCAAGAGAACAATTTCCGACGCGTAAATGTTATGACTTTTATTTTATCTTAGCGTTTGATTATTTTTCAAGCTGTATTAGTGTATATAAGATACTCTAACAACTGACGTATAAATAGAAAACAGCTAGATATGATATTATAACAACGAGTGGAATCACCACCCAATCAGAGGATAAAATTTAGATGTAGTTTCATTTCTCAACCATTCGTAGTGTTGATTGAAAACTGGTCTTAGTATGAGGTTTTTATTTCAATTGACGATTCTGTTTTTATTTAATATACAAAATTTCGAGTTTGAGTTGCAACAGCAGCAGATCAGTGGTTAGTACAAAAATTAGATCATTTCGACCCGTCGAGCTCTCGAACTTGGTGGCAAAAATACCACACAAATGAAACATGGTTCAAAAACTCTCGCAGTAGTCCAATTTTTCTTTTGATTGGTGGGAATAGCAGAACTGAAGGGAAGAGCGTAGCTGAGGGAGCTTTGATGGAATATGCTCAAAAGTTCAATGCCTTGACCTTTCAGATCGAACATAGATTTTACGGCGAAAGTCGCCCCACGGACGATCTTAATGTGAACAATTTACGATTTTTGAGTGTCGATCAAACTTTAGCCGACATTGCTTCCTTCGTGGAACACATGAATGCTCGTTACAGGCTCAACTTCAACAACAAGTGGATAGTTTTTGGGAAGGGATATGCAGGCTCCCTCGCAGCATGGGCTAGATTGAAATACCCTCACCTCATTTATGCTGCAGTCTCGTCTTCAGCACCCTTACAAGCCGTAGCAGGTTATACTGGGTATGACAACAATATTTGGAAAGTGCTATCGACTGCCAAAACTTCTTGTCCTGAAAACATCCATGAGGCTTCATTAGCAATGGAAACCCTCTTGAAATCTCCAAGCGGAGTCGGAATGTTGGTCAAAAAATTCAAAAGATGCAGCAGTTTAGATGTGAAAAATGACACCGAGGTGGCTTTCTTCGTCGAATCATTAGCTACACACATCCGCAACACAGTCGAATCAGCTTCGGGCACGTTGAGCAGCCATAGTGCATTATCAAACCTTTCAGTTGATGAAATATGCAATTTGATGACAGACAAGAAGTTTGGAACACCACTTGACAGGTATGCTGCTGTAAATAGCCTGTTTACATTTGGTAGTTTATTCACTTTTAATAAGTGTAACGATCTCAGCTATGATGATTATGTCGCTCAATATTTTACAGCTTCCAGACCATGGCTGTATCAAAGATGTTCTGAATTGGGATTTTTTCCGGTTTCTGAATCCAAAAACAGCTTGTTCGGGTCCCTTGTCGATCTCCAGTTTTACGTCAACGCTTGCCAACTGGCGTTTGGGGATGCATTCGGAACTAAATGGCTGATGAACGGTGTGGAAAGACTGAACATGATGTACGGTGGTTTAGATTTGGAAACGTCTAACGTATTGTCCATTGGAGGAAGTTTAGACCTGTGGCGAGATTTGGGGCTTCGCAAGTCTTCAAAGCGCGACCTGCCAGTGGTTATTATTGATGGAGCAGGCTTGGGTGCCGGTTTGGACGTTCCTTTTCAAGATGATCATCCGCAGTTAGTCAAAGCCAGAAACATAGTGCAAAAATTCATAGGTGGTTGGCTATCCAAAAATTCCACTTCTACATGAAGTCACTGTGGCACCTTGATTCATACGTGAATAGAACTGTGATAAATCTCATTTTGTGTTTTCAAAGGCCAGAAATATCAGATGTGACCTTAGTTTTGATGTTATTAATATAAAAGGTTGTGTGATAGGGGTACATTTGAATGTCAAGAAGCAATTCGGACCTTTTCTATTTTTATTCATTTCTAAATTGTTTCTTGTGAAAATCATATTTAAGGGTAGTTATACATTTTTAGGAATAGTTAGATGAAACTTTTTTTAATTCACTCAAAATTCAGTTATTTGAATAAAATTTACTCCTTTGGTTTGAGAAACTATAACAAATTTTAACTACCTACCTATTCTAACTAATAAACGAAGTACCTATTTTGATGGTATTTTTTAATTTGAGGCTGCGAGTCGGACTTTGATTCCTTGTCTAATAATTGCCCTATTTACTTGTTAAGATAGGAAGTGGACGGAAGAGGATAGAATTTGGCGTGGGGCGGGCGGTGACCTGCGTTCAACCTCAACGAGCAGGCCGGGTGGCGAACAGCTGTGGGTTCCTGGGCGTCGAAAAATTGGGAGTGGTCTTCCATCGTATCTTGAAGGTATGTAGAACAAGGAAATGTCGTAGGTCACCACTGTCGTGTTTCGTACTTTGAAGCTGCGTTTCGGGCTTTGACTCCTTTTATAATAACTACCCTATTTTCTTGTTAAGATAGGAAGTGGATGGAAGAGGATAGGTTCACCCCGGAGCACGTAGTTCGATGAGGTGAGATAGGAAACGTCCCGGAGCGCACAGTCCCGTAGACAAGGTTAGGATCTCATCTCGGAGCGCGAAGTCCTGTAAGATGAGAGGATGCGGGAGATTTGCCGTGAGGAACAACATGAGGATCGTCCCGGAGCACAGGGTCACGTGAAATGAGGGTTATGATTGATATCAAATGTTAGTGGGAGGAGTGAGTATTTTTATACCCCTTAGATCCCCTGTGGGGGAAAGTGACCGTTAAGTGCCCCAACCAACCGTAGCAGGCATTTTGTGGATGTGAGTTTCGAGCTGCTCCGACAATGTTTTTATATGGCAAATCAAAGTATTATTGATTAGGCTCACAGTATAGTTGGAAGAAGGCGGCTTGATTACCCCATATAAATCTCAATATGATTGTATCATTAATAGCTACTGCGCATGTGCCAATGTAACGACCATAATTTTCACAGTTTTCATCCGATTTTGATGAAATTGTCAGAGAATGCGTGGTTTAGGTTGTAGATTCTCCTGTACCTATTTCATTGTTCTCAACTCATTAGTTCATTCTGCGCATGCGTAAACGTAAATTACATTAAGTATTATCTTTGTTTCTTAATTGAACAATTATGACGTTTCACGCTACCTCTTGATTAACTCTTTTCCTCTATGGAATTTTTCAAGATCATTTAATTTTTTTCACTGATCTATACATTCATGATACGCAAACGAGGAAGCTATGAGCCACACCCAAGTTGGCAGACGTTTTTATGTTCTTGTGATTTAAAAACGTATGGGTAATTATTTTGATGATTTCGAAGTTGAAAGAACAATAAATAGACGGTGTGTACCGAGTAAGTGGTTTTTTGGAATAAATTTATCAATGAACATTACTGAGATGGCGTTTTTTCCTGTGAAATTTGTTCTAGTGGCACCCATTGAATTACATCCTGATGTAGGAGCGCCTAGGATGTATTCAAACGTTTTATTTCTGAAATATGGATGGCCGTAACATGCTTATGTTGAATGCATCCATTGAATTCAATAACTTTAAATACGCTAGAAGACAAGCTAATAATTATAAAACAACATCAGAGATATGTAGGTTAAATTTTGTTGATGAAAAATTAAGCAATCATGCCAATTATTTAAAGCAATCAAATTCCTAACCTTGAGTTTGGTACTTATTGACTGTAAGAGACATCTAACAAATCATGGTTTCTAGGTAGTCTTGAATATTATAAAATTAAATTTCACCGTGTGACCTATTTCATGTACTTACCGCAGTTGGCCAGTAATCTAGAGAGACTGAAAACATGAAATCACGAGTCAAGTACTAATGCCAATTTAAGAGTGATCAATATCTAGAAATAGGTTATCTAGTGAAATATGAGTGCTTCAGTCAAGGCTACAAGTGTGGGTATTTTATTAATTATCTTCTGTGAAACATGGCATGGCAGTGCATTCATGACGTTTCGTTATTTGGACAGTTCAGATTATGACAAGCTTTAGGAAAAAAGGCCTTCTGTCCTTAAATTGGTTTTATGGTTTTATTAAACTCCAAAGTTTCTTCCCAGGAACTGGGGCTTCTTCAGGGAGATTAATATTAAAAAGTTTAAAATATATACTTACTTTTAGTTTTATTTTTTGTTAAAAATCGAATTTAAAGTTATGGGTTTTTTGAAAATTAAACGATGTTTTTTCTTATGTTTTACCTAGTTCGCAGGTGACGGTAATTATAAATTTAGAGTCCATCAATCAAATACGAGTAAATTTTGCTCAAATTTTGAGTGTTTTTTCGGAAGTTAATTGAATTTGAATTTTTTATCTTAACCATTTCTAGAAATATTCTTTTTTGCAAATTTGATTCTCGTCCTACAATTTTGAAATTTTTGAAGTCCATAGTATGACCAGCTACAACCCTTGAAACGAAAGTTTGGGAAATTTTCTGTGAGTCTTAATCGCTCAAATTCTCATTCAATGTAGTTCTAGAATATTTAGTCAAAATTGAGAAGTTTGGTTAGTTGGACAAGAAAATTGAGTTTTTGTCTTTTTCTGAACAACCTATTGGTTGTCTGACTGGAAAAAATCAATACCTAATCTATTTCTATCATATTTTATGTAATTAGAGTTTTGATAGGTATTGTTTACCTTTAGGTTAAAACCTTTTTCGGATTTATTATAATGACCCAACGTTTACACTTACGTAGAAACATGATGTTAAGTACGATTTGATTGTATTTTTAATTACACTGGTATGAAATGACTTTTCTGATATTGTGCTATAAAAATCAATGTGAAATAAAAATGTTTGTATTTCAGCCATTTTCAGCCTTTTTTTGCGATTTTTCAAGACAAGTTTTTATTTAAAGGATTAACTGTGAAAAACACATTATAGTCTTATATTTTCTTATAATCTTATATTTTTACGTATAAACTCGTCATATAATAGGTAAGTTAATTCATTAAAACAATTTTTCTTAGTGAACATTTCAAGAACCACTATAAAATTTAATAAATTCTATACTGCCAAAAAAGTCCATAAAAATCATGAATCGGGAACTTATTCAGAATAGGTACCTACCTACCTACACCTGTTTGACTGGAAATCTTTCTTTTATCGTCAGTGCTGCCCTAATATTCAGTTGTTCATTGTGGTGGTTATCGCCCGAAATAATGCTTTCAAGGTCTTGTCAACATTATCTTTTCCCTGATCTCCCAAAGTCTTTTACGATAAGAGAAAACACAAACTAAGGTAAAAATTGATAACTATGGAGAATGTTGGAGTTGAATAACAAGGCGATCAATCATGCGGAAAAGATTTCTAGAAAAATAAATCACTCGCTTTTGACACGTTTTACAAGTACCTTCCTATACCACTTTTTGGGGAACTGGTATCACATTATATTAGAGCAGTTGATCGAGCAGCATGTGTAGGTTTTACTTGTGTTTGGTTGTAATTATTTTGGCATGCGGTTTGATTTCAGCGGAGTCAGTTAGTCGAAAACATAGTTCTAGATTGGTGGGTAAACCTGGCATCGTACACAAGGCTGTCCTTCCTCCAGACGAATGGTTTATCCAGCGTTTAGACCATTTTGATCCAACCAATCAAGGAACATGGTGGCAGCGATACCAAACGAACGCTACCTGGTTCAAAAATACCAGGGACAGTCCGGTTTTCCTCATGATCGGTGGCGAGGGAGAGATCAGTGCCGAATGGATGGTGATGGGGGCGTGGATGGGCTACGCTGAGAAATACAACGCTCTGTGTTTTCAACTTGAGCATAGATTTTATGGTCAAAGCAAGCCCACTGAAGATTCTTCGGTAAGCAACTTACGTTATCTTAGCAGCGAACAAGCTCTCGCAGATCTTGCTTATTTCATTGACGGCATGAATAACAAATATAAACTAACATCAAACAATAAATGGATCGTTTTCGGGGGAAGTTATCCAGGATCTTTGGCCGCATGGGCTCGTCTCAAATACCCCCATCTCATTCACGCAGCTGTCTCAACATCGGGTCCTCTTTTCGCTGAAGCTAACTTTAAACAGTACGACGAAGTAGTTCGTGCATCACTAACTGCATCCAGCACACAGTGCGCTAGTAATGTTCACCAAGCTGCTTTGACGGTGGAGCAACTGCTGCAAAAGGGCGATGTCGCGGATGTTCAGAAGTTATCGAAAATGTTCCAGCTTTGTAAGCCATTAGACATCCGCAACGTAAAAGACGTATCTAATTTCGTGGAGTCACTTGCAGGAAATATCCAAGGTATCGTTCAGTACAATAAGGATAACAGAATTACTTCTGACTCAGTTTTACCTCCAACTGTAGATGACATATGTAAGATTATGAATAATAAGAGTATAGGAACTCCTATAGACAGGTATGCTGCAGTTAACACGCTATTGCTAGGGGCATCTAATTGCTTAGATGCGTCGTACAGTTCGTACATCCAGTCCCTGAAAAGCTCAGCGTATAATGACGGCCGCTCTTGGATTTATCAAACTTGCGTCGAATTCGGATTCTATCAAACGTCAAGCTCTAAAGGTGAGCTGTTTGGATCGCTCTTCCGACTCCCGTTTTTCATCGATCAGTGCAAAGATATTTACGGGGAGGATTTTGACAGCAACCGCCTGAGTGAAGGAATGAAAAGGTCCAACTTGATGTACGGGCAACGGAACATACAGGTTTCAAGGGTTGTGTTTGTCCAGGGCTCTCTCGACCCCTGGCACGTACTGGGAATTTACGAGTCAACTAATCCTGAAGCACCGGCCATACTCATCGATGGCACTGCACACTGCGCCAATATGTACCCTCCTTCACCAAAAGACCCACCACAGCTCACAAATGCAAGAAAGAGAATCTCTGAATTACTCGAGGAGTGGCTCTCAACCGAATAGCGTGTTGTTTGTATATGTTTCATGCTTATGTAATATTAGTAAATTTTTAATGGATCAATGGACAGAACATTGATTCAAACAAACAATAAAACTTTACCTTATCACTGGAATATTGTCTATATGAATCCACAGCCTCTTCATATGACAACGGGTTCGTTGACTTTTCTGTTTCTACTGAATTTATATTTACTTGCTCAGCAGTTCGAAGAATTCAAAGAAGGTTAGGTACCTATTAAATAATTTTGATAGGTCGCAAATATTACTATATGGTAGTTAGGTACTCTCTCTCTTGAACATATTCTCTGGCCTAATGAATAAAATAAATATTGCATAGGCTAAGTTTTTGAGGTCAACGAAAATCTTGTCTATTCCCACAAAATGAAGATGTTGAATGTTAGATCAATTTTGACGGTTAGGTCATAAACAAAAAATAAGGTTTTTGACAGTTTGTTAGTGATAATGACCCTCCATCGTTGAAATCTATCTATCTCTTTTTCGCTGTACCTCTCCTTCTTTTGGTTTATTCTGCACTGAAATGATATAATGTTGGTACTATAATAAAATTACTGTATGATGATACAGTAATATTATATAATTATTATTAAATATTGAAAACCTTAAAACATTTCTCATAAGCATTCCACTAAACAAGCGGATTTCATGTCCGAAAAATCACGCACGTATAACTCACCTGCCGGAAGTATGAGAGTGAGACAATGAAGAATAATGATTACTTGGTATCAATATAACACGAACCGAATGTAACGAAGGCTGCTCGTTCCCATTAAGATTCTGGTTCCGTTTAAAAGATCGTCTACTGACGACCATGTGAACGGCGCCTTCCCCTTTGATTGATGAAAGTAGATTGGCCGACTCTAATCTTTTTGAAGCGATCTTGATTATGCAACCGCAAATTACAGTACTTACACTAACACTAATTGATTGATTACATCATTGTGCTTTTCTTATAATTTGAATCGAAACAGCGAACGTTGAAGTTGCGAAATTTCTGGTAACAAAGTTTGACAATATTCAACAAGTTCCAGTCATGCAGCATGATCGTATGAGCGAATTTTCATAAACTATCTATCGTACTATAGTATGTTAAATTGCATTGAAATTGGAGCAATTTTAGTTTACAGAAATGGTTAAAAACCAATTTTATGGCAAAAAAATTATTCTAAATAAAATTTCACTGACTCAAAAGGGATTTTTGATTTTTAAATTTTTTTGCAGTTTTTATAGATATTTTAGCAAATTTTAATGACATTTAAGTACGTTTTTCATCATAGTTTTGAGCAAAACTTTTTAATGTCTTAGTTAATCGTTGAAAATTTAGTTTTGACTAAAATTCTGCAAAAAATAGAAATTTAACGATTTTTGGCCGTTTTTAGCCATTTTTAGTGATTTTTTGGGTACATTTTTCGAAATTTGACCAATTTATTGTGCTCAAAAATTGTCCAACGAACTCATCCTTTCTTTTGAAATGCTTGATTTTTTGGCGAAAGAACGAAGTTTTTATCTCAATTCTATCGAGAGTTATCGTCTGCAATGACACATACATACATATATATATATATACATATAAAAAAGCGTTAAAATCCAGGAATCATTTCAGAATGCCTCAAAACAGATTTCGATGAAGAAAATTTTTGAAAATTTTCATTTTAAAATTTTTTGAGCCATTGCAATAGCTTTATTTTCTAAGAAAATTCGTTAAAAACGGACTTTGCTTCCGTGCTTACCGAAATAGAAGAAACATTGTAATCAATTATGGGGGAGAAACAAGAGTCCTCCGAATCAAAATTTCCGTTTCGGCATTTGATGTTTTTATGTAATTCGATTCTTTAATGAAGGCTTTGCTCACGGAGAAAAGTAACCATAACTTCTACAACGTGCATCCGTTTTATTATCTGTTATTGTCAGGGTCAAGGTTTTTGAGGGTTGGTTTCTAGACGATTCTCTATAAATTTCATCGCTCTCCTACCACTGGAAAAAATGTTAAGCGAACCCGTAAACACATTAAAACTAAATGTATATACTTTATACATCTTGTTAAGTATAAGGCTTGCTACAAGAATTTCAACTCGGAACAATGAAATTCAAAGATCATCTCAACTCTCACAATCTCTGAGAATTCCATATAAAGAGGTCCATTATGAAATCGATCTACAGTAAAGCTCTTGTGTGTAAGAGGGAGATTCGGGATAAAATTAGATTAGAGAGGCTGCTGAATTAAATGGAACTCCAAAGATTTCTTTTCTCGAAAGTTACGATGCACATTCAGTAGTACGGTCGTTGACATGGAACAGTTACATAAATACCTAATAGGTATTATAAGGGTACGTTTTTATGGAGTTACATTCAAATTCGACCAAGCAAATATTGAAGATTCATATAGGGAAATACCTATATCATCTGCCGTTTAGTTTGTCGCACTATGCTGTTTGAGATTCGTGATTCACAAGCTTAACTAGATACTACCACAAGAACAATTGTGACGAAAGCGTTCTAAAAGTAAACAAAGCTCAATTTCGAGGAAAAGTGAGAAATCTGGTCTTCCTTGACTTATTTGGAATGCAGTTACCGTTCTTAGAATAATAGCAAGCTACGAAATCCACTGCTACTTAAAATGCTATGGGAGGACATGATTTCCCTCCTTACCGACATTAGTTTAAAAGGAACTTACCTAATAAAGGACCAGTGACCCCCGACCCACTTCCTTATCTAACTTCTTGATTCACTTGGATCTTGCTCAACGTTGGCAGTGAGGGAATATCTCTTCTTCAGAACACCCGAAACTACGTAACAATGCATCAACAGGCTGACTGGGTGGCGGACTGGGTATTCGTGTGAACTTACGAGATGAAACTGCATGCGAACGGGGCGATTAAATGCTCGCGTTGCAGCACGTTGGAACCTAATTAGAGTATTCTTTCCTTACTGAACCCAGCTGTGATGTATAACTAATAGGTACCTACAAGAAAACAATGTGTAGTGCAATTAATTAAGACGATTACAGCACGCGCCACCGATGTAAGATATGAAACATGTGTAGGTACCCACTTAATCACAAGACATCTGGAGCGATGCTTCTAATTGCATAATCTAATCTAATACATCTAATCCAGCAAGTTGGCGTTATTGATGTTTTGCCAATGAAAATATAAAACTGTAGTTTTAGGACGTCCCTCTGTAGTGAGCTCAAAGTAAAAAAGTTCCAGTCATGCAGCATGATCGAATGTGCGAATTTTCGTAAATTATCTATCGTATTATTATATGTTAAATTGTATTGAAATTTGAGCAATTCCAGTAGAAAGAAATTGTTAAAAACCTTTTTTATGACAAAAAAAGAACTAGTAGTAAATAAAATTTGGTGATTGAAAAATATTATGGATTTTACTTTTTTTCAGTTTTTATAGTTTTTAGCAAATTTAATGAAATCTAAGTACGTTTTTCAGCATAATTTTTTGCAAAAAATTTTTAATGTCTTAGTTATTTGTTGATAATTTAGTCTTGATTAAAACTCTGCTAAAAATTAAAACATTTAACGATTTTTGGCCGTTTTTTAGCTATTTTTAAGTACAATTTTTGAAATGTTACCAATTTAATGTGCTCAAAATTGTTGGCCAACGATCTCATCCTTTCGTTTGGAAAGCTTGATTTTTTGGCGCAATAACGGGATTTTAATCCTAACGAGAGTTATCATCTGGAATGACACACATATATGCTCGTATATAAGAAAAATCTCAAACTTCAGGAATCGTTTAAGAATGCCTCAAAACGGATTTCAATGAAGACATTTTCCGAGCTAATAGCTTCATTTTCTACGAAAACTCGCTAATACAACGTAGTGAACGCGACGGGCTCCCATGAGTCCGGGTGAAAAGGCAGAGCCCACATCACCAAGTACGCCATCAATGAAAAGATAGGGGACCTTGGCAGCAGTTAAAGTCTTATCAGTGCATTGATGTGCAGACATCAATAGATCCATTCCACTCTTAAAGAAGGTTTTGATATCCCCAATAACTGCATTTTAAACAAATTCCAGTCATGCAGCATGATAGCATGAGCGAATTATCGTAAATTATCGTATTGTATGGTGTTAAATTGTTTTTAAATTTGAGCTTTAAGAGTGCAAGGAAATTGTTAACTATTAATTTTATGGCATAAACGTATTCTAAATAATAATCTCCTATTCAAATAGAGGTTTTGAATTTTTAGCTTTTTTGCAGTTTTTATCGATTTGTTGGCAATTCTTAATAAATTTAAGTACGTTTTTCAGCATAATTTTATACATACATTTTTAAATGTTCTATTGTATAGTTAATAAACTTTACTTGAGCAATATTCTACCGGAAAATAAAAATTTAACGATTTTTAGCCGTTTTTAATTATGTTTTGAGTAAATTTTTTTAAATTTGACCAATTTAATGTGCTCAAAAAGTGCTGGCCAACGAACACACACACACACACACACAAATATATATATATATATATATATATATATATATATATATATATATATATATATATATATATACACATGGAAAAGCGTTAAACTCTAGGAATCGTTTCAAAATGTCTCAAAACAAATTTCAATGAAGAAATTTTTCAAAAATTTTTATTTTAAAATTTCCCGATCCATTGCAATAGTTTCATTTTCTACGGAAATTCGATAAAAGGAAGAATGAAAAAAACTTGTAGGAAAACGGAAAAACGACTCAAGCGTTCTCGTGTAACGCCAGTAATTCCCAAAACCTGTGCTCTTATCTCTCGGTACGCGGTCACGCATTAGTTTCACGCCATTCAATTTTCGCTTCCTCGCTAGCGCCCAACGGGTGGTGAGTATGAGCATTAGAACGAACGTGAGAACGCTCAATTGCTTCCTTGATGGAATGGTGACTCAGGACCAAAACATTGCTATTGTCCCTGTTTACTATAGGACGAACGAAAAGTTTGTTCTGGTAATAGTAGGTAAGCACTTCTACGGTCAGCACAAAGGTTTCTTGTATTGCGTGAGTAATAGGCTTACACTTTCTCTCGAAAAATAATTTTCCGTAAAATGGTTCATCGTTGAAAGTAATAAATTCTCAATCGGTTGAATGCCGTTGGAGTTTTGCGAGGTAGGCCGGGCTACGAAATAAACCATTAATCGAGCCATTAATGAAAGTTTCAGTCGTGCAGTACCTATTACCCCAACTGAGCGATTTTTCAATTAGCGAATTTTCGTAGAAAATGAACTATTGCAATGGCTCGGAAAATTTAAATATCAAAACTATTGAATAATTCATCATTGAAATCCGTTTTGGGGCATTCTGGAACGAATCCTTGAGTTTAACGCTTTTTCATATATATATAAAACTTCATACAACAGGTTATATATACATGTATAAATTTTGTGTATAAACTTGTTAATGTTCTAGTTCATTGTCAATAAACTTATTTTATCTAAAATTCTGCTAAAAATTAAATTTAACGATTTTTAGTCGTTTTGAGCCATTTTTAGTGATTTTTTTTTAGCATATTTTTTTATATTTGACCAATTTGTTGACCTCCAAAGTTTCTTCCTTTCATTAGGAGAGCTTGATTTTTTGGTACAAGAACGGAGTTTTTATCTCAATCCTAGGGAGTTATAGTCTTGAATGACACACACACTCACACACACAAACACGCGCGCGCGTACACACACACACAAACACACACACATGTATGTGCATTGAAAAAGTGTTAAACTTTAGGATTCGTTTTAGAATCCCTCAAAACGGATTTCAATGGACGATTTTCGAAAATTTTCATTTTACATTTTTGGAGCAATTGCAATAGCTTAATTTTCTACGATAATTTGCTAAAAGTCAGAATTTGTATGAGTGTAGCAACTTTCCCTAAAACGGCTCTAAATATTGATGAAATGTCGGTTATCTCCCCTTTAGTAGGAAAACTACAAATTTGCTCGATCCAGTCTTCGATGTCCTGGGGCACCCCTAATGATGAATGTTGTTTCATAGCGCTGTAATTAAGGAAAGTCTCGAAAGCGGTATAACTTTCTGAGTTCCTCATAGGCGAGACGAAGCTGGCGGAAAGAGTTTTTTGCTCCATTTATGTGAACGTAGAGGTAACGAGAGGTCATTGACGTGTCCTTGCTCATCTATCATAGTTGGGGCCAAGACTAACTAAGTCGGAAAATTTCAAGGAGGCGGTTCCGAGAATGACTAAAACATGTAAGAAAGTAAACTGGACATCTAAAGATGACAAAGACGCATAGACACTTTTTGGTAAACTCGTTGTTACTAAATAAAAGTTATGTTGTTATGAGAAAAGAAATTCCAAGGGTTTTGCCATAAAATGTTTCTTCCGAAGTTGGTCACCATTGATCTTATTACCAACTATTTTATCATATTGATATACAGTATGATCGTAACTTTCAACCAAAGTAAACTGGACATCTAAAGATGACAAAGACGCATAGACACTTTTTGGTAAACTCGTTGTTACTAAATAAAAGTTATGTTGTTATGAGAAAAGAAATTCCAAGGGTTTCGCCATAAAATGTTTCTTCCGAAGTTGGTCACCATTGATCTTATTACCAACTATTTTATCATATTGATATACAGTATGATCGCAACTTTCTTTTGTTATATGATTCAACAATAAACCATTGTAACCGCTGAATTCATGTAGGAATCATATCATAACAGAGTCACATTCAAGACTTCACACAATTCATTGATTGCTCTCTTTTAGTACCTTTGACAGATCAACGGAATCCTGCACTTAATTTGTGACACATCAGACGGCTCACTTACGATACGTTCCGACGCCTCTACTCCTGCTCGTCTTCAATAATTTACACATCCTCCCTCATCTTAGTATCAAGCTAAGACCTTGCTGATTTGAGCCCGCTGCCACTGGCCCAATCTCTCTTCCTTGGTCAGAGTGAAGAGGAGAGCGAGCCCAACGTGCAACACAGCAAGGTCGTATGAGACATCAGAGCCCTCCTTGGCACCTTCCTTGACACGCCGCGCCACTCAAACATATACACACGACATCCAATTGGATCTTCATCCAATGGATTGATGTACTGCCTCACGACGATCGACAAGACAACGGGTATGCCAGAAGCGGTATACCTATCTGGAACATTTCCGCTAAAACAATATCCCATGTTTTCTGCTCATATATGCGTTAGCCGTTACGGGCCTCCACACTCCCTTCCAGCAGAACAGGCCACGTTCCGCAGGGCAGTTCCGCTTAACCATGATCTCCATAATCCATGAGAACTTGGGCATCCAGAAAATTCAATCAAATACCTTCCATCCTGCATCGAACGGACTCATTGAAAGATTTCATCGGCCCTTAAGTGAGGTGCTGATGGCAACTTCCACTTCAAACAAGTGGTCAACGGTTCTCCCAGCAGTTTTCCTCCGTCTACGAAATAGGCCCAAGCGAAACGATCTAATTTCCGGTAAGAAGGTCTCAATAAATAACGAATACATCGTAACAAAGAATTATTATACTTACAGCTCATTACCTTCAACACCAGCCATCAGCACTCGCCGTCCACTTCTTCAGCACCAGCCCCTTTTTGCCTGCAGCCATCGCCTCCAGCTTATAGTTTTAAGATTTTATTTTAATACAAAAATTTGGATATATATTAATTTGAGTTGTTACAGAAGGTTGGAAAAGATAGGAAACACTTAAATAAACTTACAAAATTTAGAGAATATTTCGCTGTGTCAGCGTCGTCAGCTCTAGCGACTAGAGCTGACGACGCTGACACAGCGAAATATTCTCTAGATTTTGTAAGTTTATTTAAGTGTTTCCTATCTTTTCCAACCTTCTGCAACAACTCAAATTAATATTACACGCGAGTGTTTTCATCTTTCATCAAAACTATATATATATATATATATTACACTCTAGGATTAGTTTCAGAATGCCTCAAAAAGAATTTCAATAAAGAAAATTAAATTATCGAAAATTTTGACTTTAAAAATGTTGGAGCCATTGCAATAGGTTCATTTTTTTTTTTTTGCAAAAATTCGCTAATAACAACACTCTGGAGGGGGAGGTGTAATATGCTCTCTCTCCCCATCGCGGTCTGGTGAGGGGGATTAGCATCTCCAACCCATTAATACGGATAGGAGAACCAAAATAAATCATGTCTGAACTTTTTCATTATCTCGATCTCCACGCACTACACTATTCTCTTCTGATATTAGACCTATTTTCATCGACGAATCTGTGTATAAACTGTAAAGGGCTCAGCCTAGATGCAAATAAAACGTTGAATCTGAATCTTTTAGGTATCTGAAAAAGTTTGGATATAGGTATATGTCACTGAAAATTATGGAGTAGCATTTTAAAATTTGGAAGTAGCATTTTTCATTGTTCTGCATGAATATAATGCTTCCCTCTAGCAGTGTAGTGAGGAAGCGAATGCTCTGACACGCGATATGTCAATCATGGGGTCGTGAAAGGACAAGTGTAATAGGTTTACCTGCGTCTCTGACGGTGATTGGAGGTATCATTCGAGGGAGGTCGTTCAAATAATTTCTCGCCGAACCCTTCGTACATCCGAGTGAAAGTACACGACCTAGTTTATCCTCCTAATGCAGCGCCGTTACGCAAGAACATTCATAACCGTTTCTATGGTGCATCGGAAGGGGAGTTAAGAAAGGTCGTGGTCAAGGAATGCCTCAGTCTGACTTCACGCCTCTTTAGCTCTGGCTTCAGGTGAAGAAACATAGTAATTTATAATGCATTAAGCTTCCGCTAAATAATATTTTATCGTCCTTCCGGAACACGTTTGTTAACCTCTGCAGGACTTTGTAAAAAAAAGTCAGCCAAGTTGGATGGACAGTATAGTATAGCTTCCTCAATTATTATAACATTGAAAAGTTGTAACATGCAAGGTCGACCCAAAGCACAATTCGGCATTCAATCATCAGGTCTTCCGCCTCCTTCGCCAAGCTTTCGATAAATTTATTACCTTCTTCAGGGCCTGTAGTACACATTACCTACGATCTTCAATCACCCACTAAAGTAAGAAACAGCACATATAGGTAAACAGCTAACTCCTGCTCAGAAGTTTATTAGCAATGAACAAGAACATTAAAAACGTTTGGCACAAAATGATACTGAAAAATGTACTTAAACTTCATTATTATTTGCTTTAAAATCGATAAAACTGCAAAAAAGCTAACAATCCAAAATCCATTTTGGATGACAGAGTATTATTTAGAATGAGTACTGGGAGCCTTGCGCTCACCTGGTTTGAACATCAGCCGGTAATCCTCCCCCCTCCAAGTTTTTTTACTTATTTTATTTTTTATTTAAGTGAATTTTCGTAGAAAATGAAGCTATTGCAATGGCTAAAAAAAATTTTAAATTCAAAATTTTGAAACATTTCTTCATTGAAATCAGTTTTGAGGCATTCTGAAACGATCTGATATATATATATATATATAGGTAGTATCCGAATATTCATCCTGGACCACCGACTTCAATCTCTGTTGAAAATGCTTTTCTGTTAAATCTCTGTTAAAAATGATTCCGACTTCAATCTCTGTTAAAACTGATTTTGTGCTAAATTCTGTTAAAAATGATTTTTCTGTTAAATCCTGTTAAAAATGCTTTTCTGTTAGACCCTTGATAAAATTTTTCAACACAAAACATCAGAACACATTTTTTTATCACAAAACATCAGAACCAGTGACTTTTTGGGGGGTATGTTAAAAGGATCTCTCCAATAAAAATAAACATGTCTCATCCATTTTTACAATTTTCACTTAAGCATATCGAATTCATTGAATGTTTCGCGTATATCGATAGAGATAGAGATATGAAAGTATATAGGTTTATTGAGCAACTAGTATACGGAGAAATCTCAGCTGATAAAATTGCAAATTTTAAAACACAGTTGAAAAATGTAGGGGTTGAAAAATTCGTAAATACCGTTAAGAAAACAATACCAGTATCTCCGAAAAAAGACGTGAAATATAAAAGGAAAAATATCAAAGAAAATATGTTGGAGAATTACGTTATTCGTAATAATCGAGATAAGAAATTTCTACAAGAGTTGAACGTAAAGATTTTTTTAAAGATGATCCCAGATAAAAATATAATTGTGGACGATGGTAATATTATATCGATATAATATTACCTTGATTTCGTATTCACCTTTTGCAACTCCGTCAGTTCGTAGTATTCTGAGGGGTAAGTTAAAAGGATCTCTACTATAAATAAAATGGAATACTTTAAAGCGTTAAGAGAACTTGAAGATGGAAATTGTCTTTCCAAGAGCGAGTGGCAGGCAGTATCTAAATCTGGAGAACTGACTGATTATTTCGTGAGGAAGTATCATAAGTTTTTGGATTTACAAACTGTGAAACGTAACTTTCTCAATGGAAAAAATAAACTAACTGAAAACATTCTAAATTTTACTCCTTTCAAAAATATTAACGTTTGCAAAAATTGTGGTGTTACAGTACTAAATGGTGATATTTGTTTTGAATGCATCGAAGAGGATAATCAAAATATGCTAAAAAGTGTGCACAGTATATTTACATTTGTAAGAGAATCTGTAGTAAGAGGAGAGATGGAAAAGGAGATGGAAGAGGAGATGGAAAAATATTAGGTTTTTATAAGAATCCCTTATAAAAATTATAATTTAGTATTTACTTTAATCCTACCTATAATTCCATTTTCTTTCTCGTTTTGTGTTTTCATAAGCTCCTTCAGATGATCTACGAAATTTTCTTTTCCTATTCCAATTTTATGATGTCCCCAAGCAAGAGTATCCATACCATTTTCCAGAATATGCCTTTTATCATCGTAGGCACTGAGCGCTTTCTTGTTCTGTTTAATGGTATAAATATCGTGCTTGTTTGTTCTGAACATCATTTGCGTTTTGTAGATCGGTTTCTTGGTCAACAGACATTCTTTGAAATCATTGAATTTAATGTCCTGTTCAATAACGTTTTTCTTGATCCCTTTCGCTTTCTTTGTTTCTTTTTGATTCTCGAACGTTTTGTGTGCGTAAAGTTTCGATCTTAGTCCGACAAATTCCTCCATTACTTTTCCGCTCATTTCATCTTTGAATTTTCCAAGTACTTTCTTGTTCACTTGAGGTATACCGTAGACATTTTCTTTCGGATAATCGGATGTATCAAACTGATCAATCATGTTGTTTTTAATATTCGAGTAAAAGTCTTCAGTCTTTATATCCATGATCAGACTGTCCGTGTCACAGTACATCAATTTGACATTTTCTCCGTATTGTTTCTTTATCGTGTTGTAATAAAAATCGTACATTAGAGTTTTTGAAATGTCCAAAATACTCATTCCGATGTAGATGGGTTTATTGAAAAGAATTTTGGTCTTTTTCATGTGAACTGCTGCTAAGTTTTCAGTGAATATCGTTCTACGATCAAAAGTAGGTTTTGCTATCAATAATTCCAGTTTCTTTCCGTTTGAGCATAATTTGATATCGATTCTTTGCCTGATATTTTCCATCGTTTTTCCGAATACACTGTTGTTCATCAATTTGAAAAATTCCTTTTCAAAATCATTTTTCGCTTTCGTTCTCAGTTCCGTGTTGAAGTCAATGTACACTTTCAACCAATCCGATTGATCAAACTCCAGAACTTTGTGTATTTTCTTTAGTTTCATCCCCATGCTCAGACACTGTTTCAAATTCCTGTAGTGCAAAACGTATCTATCTTTGTTGTACAAAGTTGTCATCAGTTTAGGTAATTTTGTATTTCCAATCCTGTTTTCCGGTGCAAGTGGTAGATCCGAGTGTAAATCGTGTAGTTCTTTAGGATATTCCAAGTCAACTTCCAGAAAATAACCTTTGGGAGACTCATCACTTATATTTTCAACATCTAAATTATCCATATCTAAATTGTACAAGTTCTCTACCCATTTAAAACCACCAGATGGTAAGTATTTGGACATTGCCCATCCATAAAGGTTGTTAGCGTCTACGTACGCTATGTAACTCGAAGGTTTAGATGGGTCATATTGTTTACCCATGTACTTATTGTTTGCTTTCGCGTACCTGTTACTACATTGAGATATTCCACCGCGAATTCCTTTTTCTATCATTAAAATTTTATTATAATCGGTCAACAGTTCCAATTTAACTTTTGTCATTTTCAACATACAATCCCATGAGAATCCAGGTGTTGTGTAGTACCATGCAGGATCTAGTTTGTACGTTTTCAGGGAAATATCTCTGAAATTTTCCATCACATCTGCAAGCAGTAAGATGTCACTTTTGTTGTAAAGCGCGGTGAATTCCCACATGTTTTTAATACCGAATTTTTCCCAAACTTCTTGTGCATTTTTATATTCGTTTTCTTTTACATTTTGTTTATTTAGATGGCTGTAAAATTTCTCTATAGGTGGCAAACAGGTTTCATCGTACCTTTCCGAACTGTCCATGTACTCATATGGGTAAGCTAGTTTCCTTGTCATCAACTCCAAGTTCTCTGTTCCAAAATGTTTTACCAGTTCCTTAAATTGATCTTTCGTTAAATTTCCCACTAGTTTTTCCAAAGAGCTTGCTAGAAATTTGTACGAATCCACGAACCTTATTTCAATTTTATTCATTACTTTGTTTCCTTTCTCATTAAATTTTCCAGAGTCGTACCTAAGAATCTTTGAAAACGAAATGTACTTTTCCTCAGTATTTGGAATCAATCGTATTTCCCCTTCATCCTCTCCGAGTTGTTTTATAAATAAGTGGGCATCGTACCCAGCCAGGTTGTGGAAAAATACAGGTACGAATCTCGGACATTGATACTCCAAATTACACAGAGAATGGGCGGTACCTCTAAATTCTCCTGACAAATGATCATGATCTTTTACTTTTATACAATTATCAGGTATATTTGACTTAAAAACTTCTAATTCTTCAATATATATATCTGCTTGATTGTCATTCTTTTTATCAATAAAGTGTTGAATTGTTTTTCTCATTACATCAAGTTTCTTTTCTAACATTGGAGGCAATTCGTTAAAACCTCTCTCACAAATGTGACAAGATTTAGCATTTTTGAATTCCTGTTCCTGTTCGTTTGTCAATGGTTTCATGGGTACAATTTTATCGTAATATTCCTTAGCAATGTGTAAAACTTCCTCTTTCAGTTTCTGATAAAATACTTTTGGACAATCTGGACCAGAATATTCGACTGGAGGTTTATAATATCCGTTGGAATACTTTATGTAATATGAAAAACTGCAAGCTTCGTGTTTTTGAATTTTATTAGTGAACGCATTAGTTTCATCAGGTTGACAAGTTTGAAGTTTGCTTAGAAAACTTTCAAAGTCCGAGTAGATAACGAATGGTACTTTCATGGAGCGTTTATAATTTTCAAATTGTAAAACATTATCGTAAGGTTCTGGTAGTTCTACTTTAACAGCTTTATGAGCTCCACAATATTCTTTATGTTCGTTTAATTTGAACTGAGTTCCAAAGCTATTCAAGCACATTTTACACAAGTACCTTCGTTTGTGATCTTTTGTTAGCTGACTATGACCAACAAGTTTCCATAAGTCCTTGATCCAACAATAATGTTCAGTTTCCTCGTTTTTCAAGTAAAACAAGTCAATGTGCCTTTCCTTTTCCTCTTTCGTTATTTCCAAGGGTATTATAATATTTTTTTCATCCAGACAGTAAACATTTATGGAAATCCCAGTTCTTTTCTCAAACAATTTTATACTCGTAAGTTTCATAGGAAAACTGATATCTTTCAACGCTTCATCAAACTCATGTTCCCATGTTATGTAATTTCCTATTCTATCAGAATGGTGGTCAGCTGGATGAAGTGCAGACAGAACAGACCAAAGGAAACATTTATTATCGTCATTTTTCACATTTATAATTGCTTTCCTATATTGTAGAAAATTAGGGAGTGGGATGTAAGACGATCCTCTCAAAGGAGTGTACTTGTTAACGTTCAGTTCTAAATGCTTGATTTTGTGAAGTTGCCATTGAGATCCTTTTATTTCAAACGTTTCCATTTCATTTAGAATTTTCTGTTTCATTTCCTCGTAACAATTTGGTACTTCTGCTGACTGCAATATTATTACGTTTTTAGTTTTGAAATTGAGTTCATGATACTCCATATTATTTTCGTTAGTCCCTTTTTTAAATTCTGCGATTAAAACTACATTAACTTTTAGTTTCATTTCTCTAAGTTTCATGTTGATTAAACCAGTTACGATTTTTTTAATACTGTCAAGAAATTTGTAAGCATCTTTAAATCCTTTCGTATTTTTAATATCGTAAGTCACTAATCTAGATTTAAATGCAGTTTCCTTTTCTCCAACTTCAGTTCTCGGTTCTTTGCTTTTTTCAAATATTTTTTCACTAAAATTAAATACTTTGTGCAATTTCCTCGGATTTACAAATACAGGTTTCGCTTTCCTAGATTCTTTGCTTTTTTCAAATACTTTTTCAAATATTTTTTCACTAAAATTAAATACTTTGTGTAATTTCCTCGGATTTACAAATACAGGTTTCGCTTTCCTAGGTTTTCTGATAGTCATTGTCCGGTCCGGGTCGTTTTTTTCATGGCGCTTAGACTTTAGGTGTCTAGCCCAATTTTTATAAGTAGTGCTAACATCGCACTTTTCACAATGTCTTCTCGCATCATACATTTTATTATAGAATATATTCTTTTAACTAGCCCCTCATTTTTTTTTGAATTCTTAAAGGTGAGGGCGAATCGTCCTCACCTTTTTCTTTTGTCTATTATAGTAGAGATCCTTTTAACTAGCACGGTGGTTGTTTAGTTTACCATGGAATCACCAAATCAAAAAATGAAAAAATACATGCATAACATCAAGTTTGTGGTAGTTTCGTTATTGTTAACCGAGATCAAATTTTGCGGCTCACATGTGAGCCATAAAATTTCGTATGAAATGAAAAAGCCGCAGTCGGGTTTCCGACCGCGGCTTTTTTAGTCAATTGACTTGTATTCGTCTTTACATAGGACCCCCCGTCGAATCGACGGGGGCTACTTATTTACTGTTAAAAATCTAATTGACTTGTATTCTACTTTAACGTTAAAGAGGGGGGGGGGGGGGGGGGGCGAATCGCCTCCCCTCTTTAAGGAATTGTGTTTTAAAAGAATATATTCTATAATAAATAAATAGAAATGAATAGGGAGCAGCTATTGAAAAAAATTAATTTTGAAAACAACACAAACAAGCTTTCTGAACTAGAAATCGGAAAACCTTACAAAATTATAAACTTTGAATTTGTGTCAACGAAATACTCGTGGGAGGCTGTTATAGCCAATCTAGGAGAATTTAGAGTGTTCATACCAGAAAGATGTATTCAAAAATTTGATAAAAATGAACTCCAAGCTCTAGTTGAGTACGGTGTTTGCTTAGTGTACCATGGAATCACCAAATCAATAAATGGGAGAGACATGTATAACATCAAGTTTGTTTAATAAAAACGTTTTAATGGAAATTTTCCATTAAAACAACAATATTATACTAAGATTTTTTCAGAATTCAATTTCCCTCTGCATGTTTTTAAAACAGTTTCATAATCTTTTCCGTTTGAAAGTTCTTTTAACACTATCAAAGACAGATGTCCACAAATTGGAGGATCATTATACTTTTGAATTTGTTCGGAATTGTAAAAAATATGTTTATTTTCCAAGTATTTTACCAACTCTTTAGGAGGTGGTGCGTTTCCATAGGAATCGAAATAATATTTTTCTTTTTCGGATTTTTTAAAATAACAAGTCCAGTGACTACCATTTTGATAAGAATTTTCTAAATTAATAATTCCACATTCAACGGGTTTAGACCGATCAGGAAGTTCATCTTTCATGAAAATACCTCGGAAATGTTTTATTTTAAAATTTTTCGCGAAACGATGTAAATCTAAATTACTCAAAGGTTGGTAGTTTTCCGTTTTTTTCGTTTTTTTAAACCGGACCCAATACTTAAACTTTTTGCATTTTGTGCTAATCTCTCCATTTCCAAGTTATGGCGTTTGATTTCTGCTTCTTCAGCAGATTTATGCTTAGAATCAATAACGCTAGAAGCTACTGCAGCTCCACCACCCAATAATGCCCCAAGAGCACCAATTCCTGCAAACAACAATGGTAAGAATCCGCCCGTGTGATTCAATTGTAGTTGTTCGTAATCCAAAGTTAACGTAATTCCTTTCTTTTCTCCTCTCGCTTTTTCAAATGCTTTTGATTGAGTTTCCCACAGTTTGATTTTATGTTTTCCGTTTCCTGAAATTTGTTTCGCTGTCAAAAGAATTGTAACACTTCTGCGCTTCTTGTAAGCGGCTCGCATTTTGGTTAGTTGATTTTCGGTTAAATCTATTTTTTTCGTAATCATAGTTATTTATTATAGTAAAATTTTTTAATAACGAACTCTCATACCAAAGGATCGTTTACTCATTGTAACTTCCTCACCAAAGGATTGTTTACATTTCTTTGCAACTTGTTTACCTTTCTTTGCAACTCCCATACCAAAAGCCTGTTTACCTTTCATTGCACCTCTCACTACAGCTGCAGCTGTTTTTTCTTTCCAACTTGCATCACTAGCGTACATTCTTTCTTTTGCCACTTTTTCCAGTGCTTTATCCGCTATGTGTCTTTCTTTCGTACCTGTGTGATCTCTGTAAAATATATCATGTTGCTTACAACCTTCGTCCAATTTATTAATTCCAGGATCTCCTCTTTTCAATCGTTCATCTAGTTTTGTAAATGGACCACAATAGTTGTATCCGGGTAAATGCATTTCAGGTACGAAACCATCTAGTTTATTCAGCAAAGTATTTAAAACTCCGGATCCACTTTTAATAATTCCTTTCGGCAAACTGTTTACAACTTTCATCAGATATTCTATTCCTTTGGGATTATCTATGTTTTTTTCCAACTGATCGCTTATAAACTTTACAATTCCTAATTTTTCATTGTGAAAATTGTTATTACCAGCTCGTTCTTGTGCGTGCAAATAGAACAAACGCTGTAGCAGCTGTTGGAGGTTGTCAATGTATTTAAATTCCACTGGATTTTCAGAATATTCTATCAAACCCGAACCAACTTTACTTGCTTTGATTTCTTTCCAAATAGGCGCGATCAACTCTTTCCATTTTTTCCCCGTACTAGACTTTACTTTATTGGTAGTTGGGTCGTTCTTTTGGTATAGAGAGTTCGTTTGAATGAGAATTTTCTTGTAAACTTTCAAATCCTCTTTAGTGTATTTATCAGGATCAGGTCCTAGAGGATCAGTTAACAAACGCCATAATCCGTGAGTTCCTTTGTAAGTTTCATTTTGAATAACGATTGCATCTCCATTTACTTGAATTTGTTGGTCTCCGATGTAAATTTTGTCCTCTTTTCCCCATATACCAAATTGTTTATCATCCTGTCTGATGTAAAGTCTCGCAATAGGACCAATTCCTTTCGGACCAACGCTATTCGATGGGGTTTCATTCCGATCTACCATATCCATGATGCTTGATAAGCTACTTCTCGTGTTTACTACGGTATCATCTGACGCAGTATCAACTAGTGCAGAAGCTCCTTCGTTTGGATTAATGTCAAAAGTATTAGTTGGTCCAAAAGTTACAACTTTCTTTCTAGGAGAACTAGTTGGCTTGTAGGGAACAATTTCTAGTTTCTTTATGATGTCTTCATCAGCTTGTTTCACAGCATTTATTACTTCAACTACTTTTTCAGTGATGGGTGCAAACATCTTTTCTTGAGTTTCTCTTTCGTTAAACTTATCTACTCTAGCTTCTCGGAAAGCACGTCTCAACTCTTGTTCTTGTTTTTGAATTTCGTTAGCTTCCTTGACAGTCATTTCTTTTTTAGGTTTTTTCAGGAAAATTCTATTTTCTGGTTCTGAATCATCAGGTTGATTACGAGTTTCTCTTTCGTTAAACTTATCTACTCTAGCTTCTCGGAAAGCACGTCTCAACTCTTGTTCTTGTTTTTGAATTTCGTTAGCTTCCTTGACAGTCATTTCTTTTTTAGGTTTTTTCAGGAAAATTCTATTTTCTGGTTCTGAATCATCAGGTTGATTACTAGTTTCTGAATCATCACGAGTTTCAATCTTTTTTTTAATTTCCTTACATTTTTTCAACAAAAATTTTTCTAAATGTTTTTCAGTAGACATTTATTATAGTAAAAAAAAAATTTTTTTTGTCGAATATTTAAATCCAAATTTAACGGTTATTTTAACGGTTATTTTAACGGTTATTTTAACGGTTATTTTGATCGTTTAACGGTGTTTTTGACCGTTTATTCACCGACTCGAGAAACGTTTTCTCAAACTTTTTCATGTATCGACCGTCTTTTAATTGTTTTGTTAGGTTTATCGTTAGAAATCCAAAATCATCGTCCCAACATTCGTTGTATATTTCTTTGAATCGTTTGAAAGCAAAATCCGTTCCAGCATACTTATCGTAAATCACTTTCATGTAATCTGGATCTTGCTTGAAAATACACAGGAAATTCAGATTGCCTCTAATCAACTGTCTATCAACTTTAGTGAATGATTGAGTTAGATAAATGCAAGAAATATTCCTGTGACGCCCTTTCGCGTAATAATCTTTTATAACTCGTTGATGTTCAACATTAACACAATCATCGAAAACTACAAGACTGTTTGGTAGGCATTCATCTAGTACAATTAGTTCGTCGCAACTATCGTAAAAATGCACTATTTTCATTTCAAATTTAGCCTCTATTTTTTCACTATTTTTTCTCAAGCCTTTATAAAATTCTTGTTCTAAAGTTGTGGAACATATGTAGAGATTGTCATGGGGAATTCCCCATGGTTTAGTAATCAGGTTGTACAATAGAGTGGTTTTTCCACATCCGCTTGTTCCAACTATTAAACATCGAAGAGGAAGCGGTAGTAATCCATTATGAACTTTGTTTGATTCAAATGGATGAGGATCAATATTGTATTCATGACTCATTTTATTTATTATATATTATATAATAAATAATGTTTATAAAAATTTCAGGAGATACAATATGGTTTGAGGAACCGATTCCACTCGATCCGAATAAAGAGTATCAGTTGGGCATGTCAGCATTGATGTTTACAACTAGGAAAACGTTTGAGATAAAAAACTTCAAGTTTTCATTCACATTTCCTTTCCCCGATGAAACTTACGATGATGTGCATGAACTTAATGGTGAATACACAATGAGTTCGTTCAAATCCGAGTTGATTAGTCATTTGACTAGTTTTCAAAGTATTTTGTTAGCGAAAATAGATACTTTGAAAAAGCTCGAAAACCAGACGGTAGAAATACCAAAAGATAAACAAAAAGATAAACAAAAAGATACAAAAAAAGATACACAAAAAGATATGCAGAAAGATATACAGAAAGATATACAGAAAGATATACAGAAAGATATACAGAAAGATATACAGAAAGTTAATCCGAATAATTTGAAATTCAATCTCGAACACCTAACTGACGATAGTTACAGAATTGCTGCTAACTTCCCCATGGATATGAAAATTATAAATGAAGGTAACTTTTGTGACATATTCCAATTGAGAACTTGTTCCGATAATTCATTCAAAAAGAACACCAACTACGTGTCAAATAACAATGCTACTCAACTCGTATTTTCGAGCAAAATAATCGAATGGCATTGCAAGATTACGGAATACAGCTTTACTAATCACGAGAAACACCCACTTTTGCACGTTGAACATGAGTTATTACACGTTTCTTTCATAGAGAAACCACTGTCACCTAATACTATTTACACGGAAAAACCAAAGAAAGTAGTTTTCATTCCACTAAGAAAAGGACTGAAAGAAATAAATATGATAAAATTGTCAACGACCACGGGAAATAACGAACCCATTCGATTCAACGATATTAAAGCTTACTTGTTGCTGAAAAGTAATTAATTTTTTCATAGTAAATAAAAATTATACGGTTCCCCTTTAATAGGGGAGGCGAATCGCCTCTCCTCTTTAAGAGTTTTAAAAATATACTCTACTTGTGTTTAACTTTAAAGGTAGCGTCTCGTAGACACCACCTTTATTAGATTTTAAAAATATACTCTACTTGTGTTTACCTTAATTTAGGGCTGGTAAATTACCGGGTCTAAAAGTTTTTAAAAACGGCATGAAATTAATTTTAGTAAATAAAAAAAAATAAAAAAAAATTATATTTACTATAATAAAGTATGCATCAAACTAAAAAGGTATTTGATAAATATCAAGACTTTATTGTGCGAAAGCAATTTCGTACCATTAATCCAACTTCAACTCAGAATTTAAATGCAGAGAATAAAAGAACAATTTTCAAAATAGATTTAAGCGACGATTTTCTGTCTAAAGATATACAATATAACGTGGAGGGAGTTCTAAAGTCAAAAGATCCAACCAAGGAGTATTCAGGTTTAGATACTGTTAAGTTGGTAGATAATTTCGTAGGTCATATGTTTTCGAGTATAGAAGTGAAAAAACACAATGTGGTAGTAGATGAAATTGAAAATCCGGGCATTTGTGGCTTGGTGGAAGGTTTTGCTACTCAAGAATGTCCAAAAGATTATAACGGACAAGGTATGAATTCAGGATTCAACTCAATAGTTATCGGAGGAGGGAATTTCAATGCTGTTGGTTACCTTGGTGACTTAGGTTTGGGTTTTTTCAAAGATTTAACAGTTCCAATTTTCAAGGGAGGTTTTGAAATAACTTTTGTGAGAAACAGCGATAATAATATTATTTTTAGATGGAAAAAAGATAGAGAATCTCCTATTCCTAATGAAGGTGTTGTAGAAATTACCTCTTTCGTTTTGAGAGTTCCGGTGATTGAATACACGAATGAAGCAAAAGTTAATTTGATCACAGATTTGAGAAGCACTCCGTATCAACTCCAATTTAAAAGTTGGCAATGCATAGTTAGGAACGTTACTGGAAACTCGTTACGGTTCGATTTATCTAGCGTTTACAGAAACGTTAATAACCCATTATGGTGCTTCGTGGTATTTCAAACTGATGTTTTGAACGATCAGACAAAAAACAATTCTGAATTCCATCATAAAGATGTGAAAAATTATTGGCTTGAATGAGGAGGTAGAAGGTATCCTGAGGAAACGCAGGATTTAGATTTCAATAAAAATAGATATGGTTTGGCTTACGATGCATTTTTAGAGTTCAAAAAGACTATAAGTTCTAAACAATCTATTCCATACATCATGCCTCATTTTTTCAAAAAAGAATATCCAATTTTTAGCATCGATTTGTCTGATCAACCTCAGAGTCTATCTAGTGGTAAAAGCAATAATTTGATGCTCAATGTTGATTTCAATACATTTGTAACAGCAGCAACAAGTAGCGCAGTAGGTACTACGTGTTACGCTATTATTGTAAGTGGATCGAATTTTGTGTACGACCCGGCTAAAAATATGATTAAACGGGAAATTTTATAATTATTTTATAAGCTATATATTTTTAATGGAGTGATCTCCATTAAAAAAAAATCGTATTAAACTTAAATAAATAATGTACAACGAAATTTATTGCTGTAAGTGTAAGAAAAGAACGAAAAATATAAACGTGAAAATTGTACAAACTGTGAACGGAAGGTGGAGAATTTCAGCTAAATGTGTTAAATGCAGAACTCATAAGAGCAAATTCATTCAAGATCCTAACGGAGAAAAAGCACCAATTCGTGCCATTTTTGATTGGGCTATAGAAGGCAAGGTACCGGACACATTAAAAAAATCGTATTAGACTTAAATAAAACATGGAGGATGAAATTTATTGCCATAAGTGTAAGAAAAGAACAAAAAATATAAACGCGGAAATTGTACAAACTGCAAACGGAAGGTGGAGAATTTCAGCTAAATGTGTTAAATGTGAGACTAACAAAAGTAAATTTATAAAAAATCCGAATGAGGAAACTAACGTAATTCCTGAAACTGAAGTTATAAATTTACCTGAAAACGAAAAGTTAGAATTTGCGAAAGAGTTACATAAACCCGTTAGAAAAAGATTTCAGAAAAGAAAAATTGTTACTCATGGAAAAGATGATCTTTGGGCTGCGGACTTGATTATAATGAAACAATACGAGAATGAAAACAAGGGGTTCGGTTACATGTTGAATATCATTGATACTTTTTCAAAGTACGTTTGGTCAATTCCATTGAAAAAGAAAAACGGAATAGCAGTTTCAAAAGCTTTCAAAGACGTTTTGGAAAATGTGAAATTTCATAACCATTCTACCCCTAAACTCCTTCACACGGACAAAGGTTTAGAATTTGAAAATAGACTTTTCAAAGAACTTTTAGACGAGTATAACATAAAAATGTATCACACGGAAAGTTTAGAAAAATCCGCAATTATAGAAAGATTTAACAGAACTTTGAATCAGAAAATGAAAATTCGTTTCGAGGTGAATGGAAATAAAAATTGGATCGATATTCTACAGGAATTAGTTAATGAGTATAACAAACAGGATGTTCATCGTTCTATTGGGATGACACCTGCTCAAGTTGACGCGAAAAATGAAAATGAAATCCTGAGATATTTATTTAAAAAGAGTGGAAAAAATGGAAAAAAGAAATTTAAAATTGGAAATCGTGTAAGAATTACGAAATCGAAGAAAACTTTTGCAAATAAATATGAAGCAAATTGGACAAAAGAAATTTTTGAAATAGCTGAGATTTTAGGAACGAACCCTGTTACTTATAGAATAAGAGATTTAAATGGAGAGGAAATTCAAGGAAGTTTTTATTCTGAGGAATTACAACTCACGAAATTTTAAATTTTTTTTATGATAAATATGGACTGTTTGAATCTTTCATTGTTTATCGATAAGATATTCGTAATTATAATATTTTTAATGACTCTAGTTTTCATCTACATTACACATGAAACTGGAATCAATCACAGAAGGAGCTTCAGAGCAGATTTTAAAAATATTAAATGAATTCCCATAAAAAAATCAAAGGAAATTTCAGCAAAATGTCCCAACTTAACCGCACATTCTCTGGCTTCTTAATTTCTACACAGCATCCATTCCTGAACGATCTCTCTACCTCTGTTTATAAGAGCTGGATCTTTGAATGGCGCAACCTTGCACGACTTCGATGGAGTTTCAAGTCCATGAGTCATTTCAACTTAGCTTTTCAGTTACGTTGAAGTTTCGGTTTTTGCTGTTTTTAAGTAGAAATTAAGAGCAGAACAGTTAAGGAAGGAGATTTTGACGATAAGGTCGACTCTCACTCCCGTCGAGGTGGGATTAGATTAATTATTAGCTTAAAGGGCCCATCAGCTAATAACGAAGTCTAAAACCTCGTTGAGAGTGTATCCTCATTATATAGAGAAAAAAAATTTCTCGGTTTGAGACGGGCAGCGATCCCCCGATGTCTCTCTTATGAAGCGAGAATGCTAACCACTGCACCAAAGCGACCAGTTGAGATGAGAAACACGTTCCACAGTCTTGGATAGTAAATTCCAAGGCTGAATGAGGTCAGTGAGGGGGGGGGGGGGGGGGGGGGGGGAGGACCAGAGGCACCTCGCCTCTTGACTGGGGGTGATGTAACCGGTCTGATAAGAATTCGCCTCCCCCCCGGACACTCTCTCTCTCTCGCCTCTCATATTAACTAACCCCTCAAACGGTAGATGGCGCATGCAGGCACTATTTCAAAGAGATCAGTCCATTATCTCAGAACAACCTTGTTCAATATGTTTTAATGAAGATCGACGGGTCCCGGAAAAAAAATATTTTCTATAATAAATAAAGAGATATGGGTTTAGACGACGAAGCATTAAATTTATGTGAAGAACATGGAGGTTTCTGGAAGTTTGTAAAGACACCTGAATTTCAATTTTATGAAAAAAACGTTTACGCACTAGAGAATATTTTACATGAATTGAAGGAGTATAGATTTAGTAAATTGATGCTTACAGAAGGTTTATTTGGTGTCGATGGTAAACCACCACTCCGTACAAAGGAGGAAGTAAAGGCATTCCTTAATAAAAAAAATATTAAGGTTCCTAAAAATGCCACTGAACATCAACTTAGAAAAGTGGCTTATATTGTGTATAAAGCTATACTGAAGAAGCAGTTTGAGGATAATTTTTACGCTTGCTAAAGCTCAGAATGCTTGGGGGTATAAAGGAGATTTTATTTTTAATGAGCTGTGTTCATTAAAAAGTTCTTAAGGAAACTTTACAATTCTCTTTCTGAAAAAATACTATGTTTACATAGTATTTTTTTATGGCATTTTTTTAGGATAGAAAAATGATTTTTTATGACATTTTTTAGGATAGAAAAATGATTTTTTATGAATTTGTGGTGATTGGAGGGAAAGGGTTATTTATATAAAGATTTTCTTTATATAAACGATAAAGAAATTATAATATTTACTCAAAGTCAATCAGAAAAGCCTTTGTCTTTTTATCAATTCCTTTATAAATAAGTTTTTTGGGGTGATTTTCCGGGTCGTTTCTAACATGTTCAAGAAGTCGACCAGAAATTGTCTTGGGTAAAAATAAATTTAATTCACCATTTTCAGTATTAATAGTAACAACAACAGTTTCACCATATTCCGTATTTTGTATACAATTTGATAAGAGATCGTAAGCCCCCTTATCCAAATCTTTAAACGACGAGTAGTTAGTTTTTTTGGCTGCTTTTTTATAAATTTCTATCGATGCCATTTTTATTATAAAAGTTATTCTTTTAACATACCCCCCAAAAAGTCACTGGTTCTGATGTTTTGTGATAAAAAAATGTGTTCTGATGTTTTGTGTTGAAAAATTTTATCAAGGGTCTAACAGAAAAGCATTTTTAACAGGATTTAACAGAAAAATCATTTTTAACAGAATTTAGCACAAAATCAGTTTTAACAGAGATTGAAGTCGGAATCATTTTTATCAGAGATTTAACAGAAAAGCATTTTCAACAGAGATTGAAGTCGGTGGTCCAGGATGAATATTCGGATACTACTTATATATATATCAGAAAAGATGAGTGTGTGTGTCGAGATAAAAATTCCGTTCGTGCGCCGAAAATTCAAGCTTTCCAAACGAAAGGATGAGTTAGTTGGCAAGCACTTTTTGAGCAAATTAAATTGGTCACAATTCAAAAAATGCACTAAAAAATTTAATCACTGAAAATGGCTAAAAATTGTTAAGTTTTGATTTTTTGGTAGAATGTTGCTCAAATGAAGTTTATTAACTATAGAATAGAACATTCAAAAATTTATGTACAAAATTATGCTTGAAAATGTTCTTAAAATTCATTCAAATATGCTAAAATCTTGATAAAAACTGCAAAAAAAAGCTAAAAATTCAGAACCTCTATTTGAATAGCAGGTTATTATTTAGAATACGTTTTTTTGCCATAAAATTAATGGTTAACGATTTCGTTGCACTCAAAAAGCTCAAATTCCAAAACAATTCAACATTATGCAATACGATAATTTACGAAAATTCGCTCATACGATCATGCTGCATGACTGGAACTTCAAAAACCTCTATTTGATGAGATTATTATTTAGAATACGATTTTAGCCATAAAATGAATAGTTAACAATTTCCTTGAACTCAAAAAGCTCAAATTTCAAAACAATTTAACATACACAATTTGATAATTACGAAAAATAGCGCATGCGATCATGCTGCATGACTGGGACTTTTTTTTCATAATAAGTCGGTTCAAAAACATTGGTTTAACAAGAGGTGGATAGGAAATTCGACGCTCTTTCCAACGGTGTTCTTAGTTTTGAGTTCAAAGTGATTCTAAGCGAATTTATGACTGTTTTAATGGCATATGGTACAAAACCCGAAAAAATCTTAAAGCATTTAACAAAGATCATAAACTCGAAACCAAAGCGTTTAAACGAAAATCTCTACGAGGAACTTCCGATCAGAAATGAGCTTTTAATCGACCCCTTGATTTTTTCCCATCACTGGTATAGACACCCTGTATGTGTCCAAGTATGAACTCATAAATCTTCTACCAAGATCGCGTGTGAGATAGCGATGTGGAGAAAATGAAAAAAAAAAAAAAAAAAAAATAGAAGGAAACCCGGAGTTTTTTCTTATTGTTCCCTCCGAAAAAGAAGAAAATAATCATGCGTGTCTTCCGGTCTATTCGGAATGTTCAATCGAGAAAAAAATAGGTGGAAAAGGTAGGCGGTAGCTCTCAGATCTGATCTACGACTTACTTCCGCCCGCCTGTCATCGCGAGTATTGGTCGGGTGCCGTGATCGAGTGAAAGCGTAAGTAGGTACCAACTCCAGATCAACCCCTGGGGCTGCGGAACTATATAGTGAGTGTCTCATTGTTGAACACCACCATCGCCCATCTGTTGAGCGGCCAGTAACCAGAAAGGTCTTGCTGAAATGGAGTAGCCATCTCATTTTTCGGATTCCACCCGTCTGTCAATATACCCAGCAGTTGATTTGGCATTTTCAAACCAAATTTTGACAATGTTCATATTAAATTGGAAAAAGTACTCAGTCATGCAACATGGCTAATAAAGCGCATTTTCAAAGAAAAGTTGTGAATAAAACTGAGGGGACAGCCGTGTAACGAGATCGCAAAGAAAATTTTAGGACACGCAGCAGAACTAAAAAATTTGGTCAATTTGGGCATTTTTCACCTAAAAATCAATATTTCTCACTTATTTATGAGTCTTAGAGATCTGGGAGTTGCCGCAATCGAATCAGCGCTAAATAGTACTATGACTGTGACATCTCTCATGCCCTATTGTCAAAAAACCGGTGTTTTACCATTTTTTGGGGCACTAAATTGTGAATTTAAACCTGAAATTCTGGAGCGATCGGCCTGGCCAACGAACCCGGCCGGTCTTTTGCCAAGACTGATTTTTCTGCGTTGGAACGAATTTTTTACGCCGTATTTTAAGGGAGTTATCGTCTGGAAATACAACCTATATATATACAGGGTGCTTCAAAAAAATGTATACACACTTTGAACTTCCATAGAAAATTTATTTACCGTTCTACAAAGTTAAATTTCAGGAAAATAGAAAGCTGAAAGTCCAATGTAAATGAAACATAAATAACAAATGTTAATACTGTAAAAATCTATAGTTACCAGCTGCAGTGAATTGGACTCCTACAGAGAAACTAGGGATGGTAAAAAATAATAGATTATTTAAGGAATCGATTAATTAAGAAAAAAGTAATGATACTTTTGAATTATACAGGGTGCTTCAAAAAGTAAAGTATCATTACTTTTTTCTTAATTAATCAAAGCTTCAATCAATCATTAATCAATTGCTTCAAAGTGTGTATACATTTTTTTGAAGCACCCTGTATATATACGACGTTAAAATCTAGAATCGTGTTCTTTGTATGAATCAGATTTGTAGGAAGTCCCCGCCCCCTCCCTCCAACTTTTAAAAATTTGTAGCCATCTAAATAGCTTATTTTTTCTCTGAAAATCTTTCAGGTTAGGAAATTTCAAAATTTCCAAGCCGAAATGATGGTCATGTTTTAAAGCTTTGGAACAAGGTCTCTTAGGGTGTGGTAGAGTAAAATAATTGTAATTTGGAAAACTATTCTCAGTTCTGTAGCTAATTTTTTTGGCCCATATTCAACTTGAGATGCCAAACTTTAGAACGAGGCTCCTTTGAACGGGGTAAAGTATAATCACTACTAGGGGAACAACTAATCAGCAGAGAAAGGCAAATCCAAAAGCCACCCAGCCGCTTCAGTCTTAATAGAGTAAATGTCGTTCCTGTTGACCTTAAAATGCTGGAATTCAAAATGGAGCCACATCGCAGGTACCAACTATTTTTCTAGCAGTACCTACTAATGAATAGATTGGGAATATGTATGGTGGAACCCTAAGATCTAACTTTATCACTAGGTCGAGCCAGTTCCGTATAAAATAACACATTCACATTGTATTTACTATGGATTATGAAATAATATCCGTTTCAAACTTTTATAGGTACAATAAAGAACCGAGTTAAGAACTAAAGCATATGAATTGGATACTCAAGTCAAATTTAACAACTTCCAGACAAAATCGGACTTTGCAGTGATCTGAATGTTTACTTAAGGGTCGTTTCTAATAGAATGCAGGTACCTATAACTGAACAATATACTTTTTTACTGGAAGCCTAGGGTTAAAGCATTGTACAGGAGTGCAACATGGTGGGGAAATACGGAAAAGTTATTGACCGTCATAGTATGAAGCCATGAAAAATCTGTTTCAGTCGATTTATAACAAAAATCTTCCAAGTTTTAGCGAATCCGTAGAAAATTAAGCTATTGTAATGGCTCTAAACATTTTTAAATCAAAGCTTTCGAAATTTTTCTTCATTTTAATCCGTTTTGAGGCATTCTGAAACGAATCCTACAGTGTGTGTGCGTGAATGTGCGTCTTTCCAGACGACAACTCTACTTAGAAATGAGATAAAAATTCAAATGAAAAAATCAATCTTGCCAAATGAAAGGATAAGTTCGTTGGCCAGCACATTTTTTACTTTTATTCACATTAAATTGCGCAAATTTCATAAAATGTGCTAAAAATCAATAAAAATGGCTAAAAATCTATATATATATATATATATATATATATATATATATATATATGTGTGTGTGTGTGTGTGTGTATGTGTGTGTGTGTGTGTGTGTGTGTGTGTGTGTCGTATGTGTGTGTGTATACAAGGTGTCCCCAAAAACGCCCCCCCCCCCCCCCCGCGCTAAAATCGTTAATATTGGGTAAATTTTTTTTTTTTTTTTTTTTCTCAATGTTTTAAGGATCTCAAAAATGATAAAATTGCGCATTACGCAAGTGCGCAAACGTGCGCAATTGACATCAACTTTGTTATTTTAAATGAGAACCCCCATTTTTTTTATTGCAGATTTGAATTCTACGTGAAACTCAATATTTCACATTTATTGCACTTTTAGAGCGGAATTGCGCCCGTTTGCGCGCACCTAAAAAATCGAGTGATGGGTCATTTCTTCATGAAATTTCACGTAGGATTCAAATCTGCAATAAAAATGGAGGTTCCTATTTAAAATAACGAAGTTGGTGTCAATTGCGCATGTTTGCGCACGTTCGAATGCGCTATTTTGTTACTTTTGAGATCTTAACAAATTTATGCTGGAAAATGTATTTAAATTTCATCACTTGCTAAAATAAATTATGAAAACTGCGAAAACGAAAGTTCCGGTCATGCAGCATGATCGTGTGAGCAAATTTTCGTAAATTATGATATTTATGTTAAATTGTTTTGAAATTTGAGCACGTCGAGTTCAAAGAAATTGTTATAATTATTATTGTGGCAAAAAAAAAAAAAATATATATATATATATATATATATATATATATATATATATATATATATATATATATATATATATATATAGGTATATTCTGAATAATAATCTGCTATTCAAAAAGAGATTTTGGATTTTCTAAAAATTACGAGAATTCGCTTTTACAAACATGCTGCATGATTGGAACTTTTTGAGGTTAAAATTTATAGTTAGGGATTTTTTATACGTTGCGCGGTTAGGTCTTAAGTGTAAGATTTCGACTCGCCGGAACGTAGGTACTAATGAATTAATGAATACAACTTTGTTCATGCAGTATACAACAAACTATATACCTAACATTACTATATGTTATATAGTTATTCTAAAGTTATTCAGCTTCCTCTTTATTCCCCCGTTATTAACATTTTGAATTTGCCCAATATTATTAAAATGTGTATTGTAAATCAATTTTTTTTCGTCTCAGAATGTGATGTATTTTTATGTTTCATGGAGACTTTTTTTTCTATTTTGCTATATTATGTCATTTAAGTGGGTTCGCTCGTGTATAAATAAATGGATATATAGATCGTTGGCAGTACATTGGTACCTATGTGCGAATAGTGACGGTTAGAATGTGCCGGAAGTGACGGTAAAACTAAAAGTAACTCTCGGATTTCGGATGTTGAACTCCGGAAACCGAGGCCTTGGCCATCTGTTCCAATCCATCCGAGGAAAATTGGAGCCGTGAGCTCATCGGACGTTGGGGGATCGGTAAGTAAACAAGAAGGTGCCTAGCGACGGATAGCTTTCTCTAAAAAGTACACTCTCTTGAGATCGGTGAAGGGGAATCTCTGCAGGGCTTAAAGTGACGCAACTTCTTCATCAGGGTCTCCAGCAATGTGGTGGCTTTTATGACCGACGGTCACAACTAAACCCGTCTTTAGGGATTCGACCCGCATTTACTAGCCTGATCGCTTAACTCACAGAATAACTTTCACGTGCGCTCAGCCTCTTTGGTTTAAATTACCTTGGAGACGGTTAGTTTTTTACTGTCACCAATAAAACCATGCCTGCGAATCACATCTGAAATAGTTCCGAAAACGGTCACCACATAGTGCTTCAAAATTACCTAAATTTAGATTAAAAACTACTGATGGAAACCTGGGGTCAAGAGGAAGTTTTGATGGCGTCAATTCATAGTTGGTCAACTTGTAAGAAATGACGGATTCAGACTACAGCTTTCGGATAGTGGTCAGTAAAAATTATTTATTAAAACGAAAAACTAATTATGTGTATTACAAAAGCTCATACAAATTAGAAAAAGTCGTACTTTGTGACGAATTCGAATAGGAACAAACGTGTTTTTACACTAGGCGTTCAACAGCACGTCGAACACCCATCACCAGAGCCATCTGGATCCAAATCTTCTTCATATTCAATCTCCAAAACGTCATTCGCAATTCTGATCTTTTTGTCCAACTAATCTGTATTTTACTAGAAGGATTGATTTAGGATATTTTTGAAAATTTATGTCTACTTAGGCACATATAATCGTATAGTGTTACGTTACGTTACCTGGAAAGTGATTTTCTGATGATTATTGCTTGCAACCAAATCGTTGCTACGGAACTGTGTCTTAGGCATTGAAATCATCGTACGAAAATCGTTCGCCAGTCGTTGGAAAGCTCTCGATTTACCTAACCATATTACCTATGTTAACCACTGCGCAGTGCGTGGCCAAAAATCTGAGGTATGAGAGTGGTTGTCTGAACAATAGTTTACATACAGGTGATCCTTCTCAGTTAATTTTGAAAACATGATTGCAACCGCTATTAGACTGGAAAGAAACTTGGAATTTGAAATTTGATGGGGAGGCTCTCTGGTACATTAAGAAACGATTGCAATGATGGGCTCTTTTCTAATTAGCTGAGTGAGCTAAAATTTGTCCTGTTCATCCAAGGAAGGTAAAATTTGATGGGGAGACTCTCAGGGAGTGAGTGTTAATACTAGAGATATGATTTGTAGTTTATAGAAATTATATATATCTAATTAATAAAACATTGTGATAATTGTTGTTTGTTTGTTTGTTTACAAATCGATGTTAGAATCATTCATATATAGAATATAAAAAACTCCGCGCTGAATAGAAAGAGAAATTCTCTCAACGAGAAAAGGGTGCAAGGGGGTAGGGGGGAGTGAAGGCAAAATATATCAATGTCTTGCAGACTCATATGCAAGATTTTGGCCGGGTTATGATGGCAAAAAATGTCCCATATTAAAACTCAACTATTGTCTGTAGTGAAAGGTTTCCATGCAAAGCGGGAGGATGACGAAGTTTAAAATGTGATTTTTTCCCTTAGCCGAAGCTGTTTTTCACTCTAAAATTATGTAAAGAACAATTATATTGAAAGAAAAATAAATGACAAAAGGTTTTTAGCTTGGAGACAGGTACCTATTTCAGCCGCACCCTGTATTTTTGCAAATTGCTGGGCTCAGTTCCTTGGTTATTTGAGCAAACATCTCTCTAATGGTCATCATGTCGTAATCAGCTTCACACAAGCCCCAAAAATACGTACCTACGTAACGATATCCAATGCAAGGTAGCCAGGCGTCATCAACGTTTTACGGATGAATCGCTACCTACCTGAACTTCCCATTCCTTAATGGCCCTTTCGAGGAAGCGATCCCACTAACCATTTATTAATGATCCGCGTCGGTCTCAATTCGAACTCTGTTCGACGCCTCCTATACGGAGGATTTAACTTTTTGGCTAGTTCTCTAGTCTGATAAGTGTTATGCAAAAGAATGCATCATGTCATTAATATCTGAATGCGCCTACAATATAACTCTTCAATAGATACACTTCTAATAAATATATTTCTTGGTTATGTATATCTGCGCTTGTTAAAGTCAGGTTTTCTTGCTCATGATGCGAGAATTCGATGTGTTTGGATGCGGGTTTCGAAGATATTAACTTTCTCTAAACTCAAGGGCAACAGAGTTTCGTTAAAAACTGCAATTTCCAAAGGATGACTGGAAGAAACAACATTTTATTTAACTTAAATTCTAGTAGAGAAAATTAAATTAACTATCAACTACATAGGTACCTATCATTTGTTCATAATTTGGTTTAATAAAGCGTAATTTCAGAGAATGAACAATGTGGGCTGGGTGGAGATGATATATTTACCCTTAAGAGGATTATATTTCTTACAAAACATTTCAGCGTAACCGAAATTCTTCTCCTAGTTTTTTCTCTCATAATCTTTGGTACCGTGTAACTTTTACCGACAATTCACCTTTTAGTCACGACTTTGATCCATTCGTTATTCTTTGATCCATGTTTCAATAATGTAAGTGTACTCACGTTAAAACACCAAAGTACCAGTCTTTTTGACCGGATCTTTTCCCAAACTCATATAGGTAGCTGTTGAGGGGTGCTTAGATTTTTTTCTTCTTCTTTAACCCGTTATTAAGAACGATATGAATTCCGAATTTCGGTTACATAAAAGAACAAGAGGAAGGACTAGAGATGCTATCCACGAAGAAGAAATGGAAGGGTCACAGGGAAGTAATTCGCAGTGGGAGGCTCGGATACGACGACCCCATGACATCAGGTCGGGACCCTTCACATGGACTCACGAGGAAGTTTTGAAAGGATGCCGGCCGCACGTATTCCCCAGAAATCTTATCGGAAAGGGTAAAGCAGTTGCTTCTCGTAACGAACGTGACCCACAAAACATACATTATTTATTTTTCAGCTATTTTCATTATATAACGCTGACGGTTTTTTGTTGCTGCAGATTCACTCAAGCCACGACGAAGAGAGAAAGGTAAGATTCCATCTATAAATTAATGTAAGTGCCCAAACAATGAAGTAAGTGACATAAAGAAATTTATTTTCTAGGACATTGATAACATCATAGGTTCATTTTAACTGTTGTCTTAGGAATCGCCGAAGTGTTTGCAATACTTGGGTTTTACCTAAAATTATAATACAAAATGTATATTTGTAAGCCACCAAATATTGGTAGTACATCGTCAGTAGTCAATACAGAAAATAAGAAGTCAGTAATAATACATAAAACAAAAAGTGAAAAGTCTTTACCTATTGTATTTTCATGGTAAGTATTTTACCTATTTAATCCCAGGAATCGTTTAATCTTTAATAATACTTCAAGGAATACCTCAAGAGTACATAAATGAGGAGAATAGTATAGCCAAACACAAGCACGGGGGAAGTGCGTTTTGCGAATTACTTTGGTAGTTTTTACCTTTTGGCAAATTTTTGTGTGAATATAAACTAAATTAAATGATCAAGCTATTAGAGCAAGCAAATTGGAAAAAATTTATTAATATTACCTAGTTTAATTCAATTCAAAAACCTTACCTTGCCATCGTGTAACTATCCTTGATCTTCCGGGTCGTTAAGAAGATAATTTGTAGGTATCCATAGATTCGTTGGGCCAGTATGGATTCTCTTGAAAAATCAGGAAAACGGGTAGCTACGACAATGGATAAAATATATAGGAGTATGGAATTGAGGGCTAAGTTTCTCACGAAATCACAATAGAATTGATTGGCCGTTGTGATCGTCGTCACAGAAGGCTGATCCCAAGACCCCTCTTGGTTATTACGAAATAAAAGATATTCCACCCACCAGTCAATAATAACACGGTAAATAATTACATAGGAAAGGATTTTTGCTTTTCTTCGAAATAACTACTAGATACCTAATGTCCTTAAGCGAGAAACCGGGTTTCTCGGTCTGTTGAAGGCATTTGATTTATTCGTGAGTTTTTTTTAATGTCTCGAAGGCCCCACCCGTAGTGCAATCGACGTAATGAACGCGGGGGAAGACGTAAGTGGGTCCAACTTCAAGTCCGATCCCCAAGTTCTTGTGTAATAGGAGTTTCCGGTCTACCCCGGGACAATTAGCATAGGATTCAAGTCGACGGGTCCCGATCTAACTTCCGCGTCGTGATCTCTTCGCCGTATTTCTAGGCACCTATTAGTCTCATCCCCACAAACCCTGGAGTTGTTGGAACTAAAACTACGATTTCGCTTCGCCCGTCGCCCTGTGGGCCTAATGAAAGGAAAAGTTTCAAGTTTCTAGGTGGGACAAATCTAGAACAAACAATTCAAGTAACGAATCATCGTTTGTAGGTAGTAGGAGGAAACAAACCGCAATAAATTACCCCCTGATGGGAAAAGCAATAGATCATGGATATGTCTAGGTAAATGAAGGTTAATAGTATAAATGAACGCAGGAAGATGTACCTAGGTAGGAAGAGAAAACAATAAAATTACATAATAAACACTTAATTTCCATGATTAAATGGAAATTTGAACTGCTAATACTTAATAACGGCTAATGGTAACTAAAATATGATATACAATTTTCCAGATGATCTTTTCCAGGTGATCTACATATCGTGTGAACACCGCATCAATAACTACAATACTCGTTGTTGTATTTAAACGGCTGGATCATTGTTCAATTGTAGACTAAATGTTTCATGCATGAAATTTATAAAAATTGACCAAATCGACCGCCCAACAAAATGAGAGTACTGACCTGTATCTTCGGCAATCTTAAACCTAATAAACAATTGAAACCCCTTCAAAATGTACCCTGTGCACCTTCAGGTTCCTGTCCTGTCCTAATTTTAGTTTCCTACGATTTATATGGTAGAAATTCGCTTTTGGAGCCACTCAGCTGATCCCGGACCTATGCATCTTCAAGTACTTATAAGTCCTAAGGAGACATACCAAATTGCAGCTTCGTACGATAAATAGCATAGAAATTAGCTATAGGAGCCACTCAGCTGATCATGACCTCACTCGTGTCAAGTGTACCTTCTAAGGATTCACACATTAGAGGTGACAAGTGGACTCGTGACACCGGTGAGTTCAATTCACACATAAGAGGTAGAGAAGAGGTGGGGGTGTTGCGTCGGAACAGTGAATATAGGCGATTGGTGAAGTGCATAGGCCTAAAATGTTCACTGACGACGAGAGTGATGAGGATTTCCTCGGTCTTGTGTTGTTAACGAACGCAAAAAAAAGTTTTGCCACCTTTTGTGGCCAGAAAAAAAGGAATGGGATATTTCACGTCATGATAGGGCAAAAAATGTATCCAGAACTTTTAAATGATGTCATAATTATGTATGTTTTTATGAAATACAATAGGAATTCACAAAGTTTTATTTAAAATATGGATCGCTTGCAAACCTGAAGAAGGTGAAAATACACGATTAATGAGTTGAATAGTGACAGTTCGTGAGTTTCTCATGAAATCATCTTTATCGGCATCATACCTATATTCCTCCCTTATTTGAAAATTCATTTCTTGCAAAATGTATTTGAAAAATCTATTCCTCCCTTATGAAATGAAAATATCCTCGGGAAATATAATTGGCATATAGATATTATAAGATTTTTGGTAGATATGTACCTAATGTAGTCTACGCGATGCTTGAATTGTTCTCTTGGTTCATCTTTTACACCTTCATATTCGTTAGGTCATTTCTATCAGATTTACAGAGCAGCCAAGACCACGAACACGAGTTGCCCAGATCTAGCAGCACCGATTGCTCAACTACTCCTTTATTTGCGGTTCTCGTGGCTTCGGAGACACAAAAAAAGTCCAAACGCATGGCGAAAGGCAAATCGCTTCATGTCCATAACAGCTCTCCACCACATAAGTAAATCCTGGGCACACCTGTAAATGACGTCCAATGACCGCACTATTTCAAAATAACTTTAGTTCTATACAGAAGTCATCCATTACAAAGATGGAGGGCAGCTCAGCTTACCTTAAAACAATATTCATGAATCTAAAATTTTAAGGTCCCGCTGAAGTTTTAAATTCCAACAGACAGTAAAATAGAAGGATTTTTTCTTGGGTTCAAAGATCTATTGGATTCGCTCAAAATCCGTTTCCGAAAAAACCCTCGGACCCGGATCGTTTAGCGAATTTTCTTAGAAAATGGAGATATTGCAATGGCTCCAAAAATTTCAAAATCAAAATTTTCGAAAAATTTCTTTATTGCCTCTCAAAGCACTTTCACTTCCATGATTTTTTTACGAAATACTAGGGTTTTTTTCCAATGTGTAGTAGTACAACTGGATTCGTTGGCTCCTTTCAAACAAGTTGACAGCCTTGGAATTTGTTGATTCGTTATCAGCGATGGTTAGTTAGAAAGGGTTGCCAGATCTTCAGTATTTCCAGTAGATCTACAGTATTTTTCTGTTGACATCAGTAGTATTTCGCTCCTTTGAGTCTGGCAACTCTGGTTAGTATGTTTACGTCAGCAGCACCTCCCAGGCCAGGGGTCGTAACGGCACCTCCGATGAGTAAGGTAAGTATCAGTCAGTTATAATATATAATGATAATGATTTCTGACAAAAACAGTCATGGCACATCATTCACACTATCGTTTGGGACCAAAAAACAAGTTATTGGAGAAATATTATTAAAAAAAAAAAAAAACTAAATTTTGCTGTAGGTGCATTTAGAGGTACTTTGGACTGTTACAGTATGACATGACTGTGACAAGAAGGCTCACTCTTGGCTTCCTCATATTGATGAGATTCATCATTTTTTGTCATTTTCCGTCAACACGAGTAATAAACTAAATGTTTATCATAAGAAATGTTTATGTTTCAGGTGCAGTTCAAAACCCATGGGGAATCCATGTATCATCAGACTCTACTTTGTTCTTGGCAGAAATTATAATCAATTATTCATAAAACTCAACAAGCAGTTGTCAATTTTTGTACTAATTCATTCATATTTCATTTAACTCCAATATTCCTGAAGTATTCCAATATTGGAATTTCAATTATTCTGTGTATTTTGGTTTATTAGTTTTAATAATGAACCTTTGGAGATGAATTTTTCTCAATGGATTTTGTACTTACTTCAGAACACTTTTCCAGTCTTAGATTTAAAAAACATACGTACCTATTTAAGGTAACTATAGGTGTAATAAAACTGATCAAATTTGTGTATCGAATTTTTTTGATAATAGTACCATAGTGATATTCTGTAACATAATTATCGTTCCATGTTGTACTTGAAGTTTTGATGATTTTTTAGTCTATTTTACATGTTGCTCAAAATATTTGGTCTCCTGGTTGAACCATTCTCAGTAAATTAAAAGTTCTTAATAGGGGGGTACCGGTATATCGTGATATTTTCAACCAATTTCTTAAAGCAGTTCATACTTTATTATGGTTTTGAATGTGCGAGGAAAGAGGGATTGTTCCTCGCAACACATTCTTGTTAGGTTATAATGGAGGGGGTACCTACATCCAGTAAAAGCATGATATATTAGTTATTCCCACAAAAATCATATACTTCAAACCAGACAAAGAGACGTCCCTTTCATGCATGCATTAGGTACTTATCAATATGTTTGGACTCCAAGTTGATTTCATTGTCTGGTTCCTTTTCTTCCCTCTGTGGAAACTTGAGTTGGTAGGTACGGATACCTGTGAAATGCGGCAGCTGCTCATCTAAGCGCGGAGAACACGTTCACTTGCAGGCCTAATGTTGTGGAATTTCGTTAATTCAGCGTGACACCTTCCACCTTTCTGTGGCCCCGGAAGACGTTCTGGGAGGCGAAACTCTTCGACTTATTAACTTTCTGTCGGCCAGTTACCAGCAGTTAAACAGATCAGCAAGCCATGACGTAGTGGGCTGAGAATACTACATATTCAATTTGCACTTCTCAATTGACTAAGCTTGTAAGTCTTCACACGAAGAGCCTATCATGAATTTCGGACTTTTCTCCACCGAAAAAAACCCCGGGATCGAAACACTGAGCGCCACGGCCAGGGAGGAGCCGCGGCAGCGGCAAAGATTAAAAATTATAAAAATGAATTAGAGGCACAAAACCTTTTTTTTGAAATTGGGTATAACAGAATTTTGAATACTGTACTAGGAACGTTAGATGTATTTATTAAACAAATAAATGGCCTCAGCTTTTCTCTTGTTTTCCCATTCCCATATTGGTTAATGATGGGTGGGAGGGGACGTCTAACACAATATTGCCCTGGGCGCCAACAATGCACGCGACGGCCCTGATTACAGTTTGATTATTAAAGTATATCATATGCACAGAATAAGTTCAACTATCATTGGCGAAAAAAACATTTTCTAAAATATATTCACCAATACAAAACAATTTAAAGATGTTACACAATTTTTTGCAAACTTGACAGATTTTTCAGCGCATTTAATGAAATTGAAGTTCTTTTTTAACAACAATTATGTGCACAAATTTTTAAGTGAGCTAGTTCCTAATTAAAAGCTTTCTATATACCTAGTATTCTGCTAAGACATTCAACGATTTTAAGGGGGTGCTGGATGATATATATGCAGTGATGATTTATGCGGCATTCTACTGGTTTTGAAATTCCCCATAGGATTGAGCCTCTGAAGTTTTCAAATTTAGAGGGAAGAGTGGGGATGGGATAAATAAAACGAAGTTTTTGGAAATGAAGGTCAAGATGTAGTAATCCACAGCCAAAAACTTTGATTTATTCATCCCCATTCAAAAATTACACACAATTAGCCTACCCCTGTACATACACACATCACCAACGCACACACATCACATACACACACAACACACACAACCAAGTTAATGTTGTAGTCGGGTTTTCTGGCAACATTGTTCCACCATCAAGAGATGATAAGGCACAGAAAGAAAGAAATTGTACATAACATCATAGAGAAGAAGAGAGGGTAACATCATTCGAAAGCTCTCAAGTACAATTACGTACCTATATTACATTACTGCGCGCAATGGAGTAACAGTGAAGGTTGTTGGCTTCACTCCAAATCATCGTTTTCAAACACGCGTGTTCGGCTCATAGATGATTGGCCTTCATTCCTAATATACTTTCTCATCCATTACGCAAATGACGTCGATTTGTCTGGACGCAAGTAGAGGGAAAGCCAACAGTCCCGCCGCCTGAAGTGGAAGATCAGGGGCAGAGGGAGCGAGAAAAAACCGTAACTACAACTCGCTTGTTATGAACAGGCGCGCCCTCGACGCTCCTGCCACTGATCTTGAGCGTTGGGAATGACGGATGCCAAGAGAACTGGACGTATACCCAGAGAGAATAGAAAGAAAAGAGTTTCATTTTATACTCACTGCGTACACCGCCATCCAGTTTTCTCCATCGGATCGGGAAGCTGAACAGCCGCTGGGATGAGGCTTATAATTGAAGTATTTGTTGACGAAGACTTCCTAGGAATTCGCTGTGGAAGTTTGAAAATAAGTGTTAACGACTCGTTGGGTTGACATTAAAACCCAACGTTTCTTTATTTGGACAGTTTAAATTATAGCAAGACTTTACAAAAAAGGAATTTATGTCCTTATTACGAACATACCACCATTCTCAAAACTAAAAGATTTCACACCAAAAGATACGAAAAACCCGTTGGTTACCCATTGCAGATCTTCAGGACATACGATGAACTTCGACAATTTCAAAATTGTAGGAAGAGAATCTAATATGCAAAAAAACAAAAAATATTTCTAGAAATGGTCAAGATAAACAATTCAAAGTCATTTAACTTCCGATAAGAAACTCAAAACTTGAACAAAATTTACTCGTACTTGATTGAGGGATTCAAAATTTAAAATTATGGTCACTAGCAAACTAGTTAAAACGTGTGGAAAAATTTTAAATTTGATTTTCTTAAACTGAATTATTGTAATAATTATGCTATTTAATGTTTTTTATTTCATTTCATTTTATTTATTTTTTCAAGTTTATTTATTTTCATTTCATTTTATTTTTTTAAGTTTATTTATTTATTTTCTTTTGGTAGATGTCTTCCAGTTATATTTCGATAATGCTACCTAATTTTCTAAGGATTTTTGATATGCGTGCAGGGCTTTCAAATACAGAAATAATAAAAGTATAGGTTGCAGTAATTATTACAGGGAAATCAAAGTAAAATATAATTACGTATGCACCACGTCAGGTCAGCCACAGTTTCACTGGTACCAACAGCGATCATTGTTTGTAGTCCAACTGTTCAACATTATTTTTTACGCTGGACATCTTGAAATGTTTCTGTTATGGAATGTCGTAATGTCCATATAAAAATATTCTACAAGACGAATGATTAATAGTGGAACAGTTTGATTCCTCATTTCAAGTAATCCCCTGAAGTTGAACACTCAACAACAAAACCCCAGCGACACTTTCTACTACTTACGCATTGTCAAGGCAGCCCCCTACTGAATGGAGCCATATTGTGTAATTTCTTTATTCTTGATCCGGAAAACCTTTCTCTACATAATGCGGCATCACCGGCGTGTAACAGGTCGCTCGTTCCCAAAAGAAATTTATCTCATGAGTCAAAAGATTTTTTTCTCCCCACCAGGACTCGGTGTAACCAGTGATGTTCCAAAAGAATCAGGTTTTCCTCCCTTTTTTATCGAAAATTAGGCCCTCTTCAAGCGAACGACGTCCTGCCTTTATAATAGTTCCGCTGGAGCAAGTCCGATGTCGAAAGTTATTGTTAGTTATCTTGGATAGCGGACGCCAACACGATACATTTCTTGGCTCTCAACATCACGCCAAATCAAGTAACTTACAAATAGCCGAAATAATCCGCATGAAAAACTAAATTTGTGGTGCGAGGCTTGAGCCAATTTTCCAACCCGTATCTACCTATTTATATTTCGTGGGCTATTTTGGTGTTTTCTGAACAACTCTACGAACGTTGTGGATTGATGGATATTTTATTCAGGTAACGAGTAAATCTCGTAAGGATGTCAAAATCCCTGTATCCCCGAATATTACGGAAAAATAGGGTATTTCTCAAATTCTCACTTTGGTCATCCCTTATACGTATGTATATTCATCTCAAAATATATTTTTCTGGGAGTGCTTCCATGGCTCAATGTCACTTTGTTTGACATGTACCTACTGGGCGATGTACGAGCCCAATGTCAACGTATTAGGTAGTGCCACGAGTACAAGAAAAACCGTTTGCCATTTGGTAGAACATAATTATAGCTCAAATCACCTGCTGGCAATTATGTACAACCTCCATAAATCTCAGAAATTCCATTATTACTATACCAATAATTTTTGTTATCTTTCAATATGTAAATGCCATAATTGTTATGGTTTCGTGCGAACAGAATTTGAAACCTGGCTGTTTGAGTCTAGCAGTATGAAGAACTCGTGCTAAGTGAGTTCCGAGAGTCGCTTCTGAAGGTAGGTAGGTAGGTTGAAGGTTGAGGTTTGGAACAAACAAGACGAAGTCGAGTGGGACAGTGCTCCGGCTGACCGAGCTGCTTCCTTGTTTATACTGTTGTGTCCTGGGCAGGGAAACTGCCTCACCAGTAGCAGACATGCTACCCAACGTATTTTTCTGTCTTCTAGGAAAAGCTTGGTCGACTCACATCTGTTTATGAAACTATATCATTTACAAGTCGTGCCAGGACAATTATCATAGTAATAGGATAGTTAGTAACTCCATTCCGAAACAGGTATTTCATTGTTATTCTCAGAGTATGGAATGCTCTTCACCAACTAAAGATGGAGAAACACTTATACATACATTTTTCTGATTCATAACTCAATATTTAGGTCCAGACCTAAACTTTATTCGGGCTGTATATTTAACCACATCATCCTAGTTTTAACATGACCGAGGGCACTCTATTCTTTGAACGGATAATGACTGGACCGTGTGTAGAATTAAATATAAGAATCTGAAGACAGTTTCATATTCTTGGTAAACAATTTGGAGAAAAGCTTACAACTTTCATCTGAAACCGAATGGAATAGGGCGCAAATTGTTGTGATCTTTGCAAAGTTGTCTAGTTAGGGAATGCGCCAATCACCTGCATGCGGTTTGAAGTCTTGAATAATTCGAATAATAACTATTCACAGGCCACCGCCAAGGACCTAATTTGATAACTCCCCTGGAAATTTCATATGAATCAGATATAAATTGGATTTACTTGAGGGAGAAAAGGATTGCACTATCCAAATATGATAAGAGAGATATTTGAGTCCTACACACAAAAATACCACCACAGACAAAAGTAATTTGTATACCAGAATTTCAGTGCTGTAGCAATATAAAGGGACCTCATCGTGGATTATTTTAGCATCGCGTTTGAAATGTGAGCGTAGGATATACTCGTAATACAAAATTGACCAGTTGTGCTGAGTTCTTTACTCAGAAAGCTCTAAAACGCAACATATGATGGGAAACTTTGATTTTCATGTACAAATTTGTTGTGACCAACAGCAACCACAACTCCTACAAAACACTTCCGCGATTATGGCTGTTTAGTAGGAAGCAAGTCTTGGCAATAAAAAGTTACTCCCTATCTGCACAATTTCTACACCCCAAGATGGTTTTGTTAATGGTTTGTGTCTCTTACGTCCTCTGGTGGATACCGATGATTCATAATAGCAGATACCAAAACGATGGGTTCGAGTGAATGATGTTGCAACGAATCCAGTTGTAAGGTGCAATCATCCCATATTCGGCTGCCGAGTTGCGCAACTCGCAGGAAAACCCACCTTCTCAGTTCGAGTGTCCCGCCGTGGACCCCTCAAATGTATGGTAATCGCTATTTGATCATTTCGAATTATATATTATGTGATGGAAGCAGACCACAGCATTGAAGCTAATTACTGTAATGTAAGCAAATGGCCAATCTTTACCCCCGAAGGTGGAGAAAAGTTCTGCTTCAGGCTGATCAAAATCTACCTGACCCTCAACCTGGAAAAAAGGGGCACCTTCTCATTTCATTTCCTGTAAAAATCTATAAGAAAAATTTCACCCACTTTTAAGGATGATGAGATTTTTCCGTCCCTAAAATTAAAAAACTAAATTCTGGAAAAAAAACGGTCATAATTAGTCACTCACATCTTAATGGGTGATAATACAACTTACCGATGTTTGCAATATACAAGTTATCGTTGATAGAATTGGAGCTAAGAATGCCAACAAGGCTTCACGGAATTTTTTCATGATATTTGTGTTCCACGGCTTTGTTTTTTCTTCTTTTATTCATCAGAAAATAAAACTTTACTGTTCATTGAACATTGCAGTTTTACAAATTTAGAATACACAATTTTTAGCATTTTGCTGTTGAGGTTTACATGTATTGAGATATCCCCCATAATATATCCCCTACCAGAATACCAGCATAATTTTGTGCATGAATTTGTGAATATTGTATTTCATGGTTTTTGAACTTTATCGAAAATTGTCTTAATTGAAATCTGTTTTGAGACATCCTGAAACGAATCCTAGAGTTTATCACTTTTTCATATGTAAATTCGTTGGTATTGTATACAGGTCTTATATATATATATATATATATATATATATATATATATATATATATATATATATATGTACACATTACCAACAACTTTCAAGGAGCGATCGAGGTGTCCAGGAGGGCCCCCCACAATTTTCATGTGACCAACCTCACGTTGCTTATTACTTGCCAATTTATGATTGCGGACGTTTTTTCCACAGAAGGAATATGTAACTACCAGCATAATGAGACGTACATAAGCACGCTGTATTCGTTGTACTGGTCATTCACCCGAAGATTTTTTTTGTTGAGCCTATCAAAACATCCTTTCCCCTCATCAAAAGATAATTTGCTTATACTTCCGACGGCGCGTACCGCGGGAGCGACGGTGCGGTTAACTCGACCGACCCAGAAGTACCTACGTGAACAGAGCCACCATTTAATGAACTACAAGAGGGAAAGCTTGACGCGATTTGTCGGCTTGATGAAAAATCTTTGGGATTTGGTGAGATGTTCTTCTCTCGTTGGATCACGCTAGGTATTAAGATCAAAGCGAGTCGTTAATTGCCGGCGGTGTTAGGTGCTGGGATATAGACCACTCGTCCACTCTAGTTAAGTCCGTTAGTATGGTCTGCGAGCTCCTTAATGATAGTGCATTTCCAGAACTACTGACACAGAAATCACCAATTATTATGACGTCTTCCTTGAATTTTAGTAGTTCCTTTCCGAATAAAACTCTTCATCAATCTACTTCCCTACTTGAAACATTCCAATACCCAGCACAAATAAACCAATGATAACCGAAAATCTAACGAACTAACGTGAACGGGCTCCCGTTCCAAAATTAATTATTTAATCTCTTATAAAGTGGACTGTTTGAGTACATTTCGTTTGCTCTACGTCGAGATTAGATGAGATTACTTATCCATTCTACAATTAAGATCTCCTCTAATGGGAAATAGGTACTTGAAGATCATGGAAATGTGTTTCCCATCAAGGGAGAGCTTAATGGAAGCGGTAAATAATTTAAGCAAATGAAGGTCTCTCAAAAGTTCGATTACTGTTTAGACGAAAAGAAATTAATTTTCACAATCACTCGTCACAATGCATCGTCGTGTAGAAGTCCTAAGGTGACTAAATGCCGAGTTTCAAGTCTATTCCACCACGGGAACCGGCCCGAAATACGTCGTATTTTTTACTTGTCGCAAAAAGTTTACTGACTCCCAGCCTAAAAGACATATTCATTTCAAAACGTCTTCCAAGTTGAGATTGTGTAGACCATTAAAATTTATTAATGATAACAATGTAGAACATATTGGTTTAAATTTTGTTGGAGCATAAGTTGAAAAACTACCAGTCTTAAAAGTCATCAGCTAGTCAAAATCAAGTCAAAATAAAGTGGTTGCGAAAATCTTCATTGATAATCAGCAGCTTGAGTTGATTTGGTGATTCAAAAAGTCCGAATTCTATGCCATTTATCCTAAAAAGCAGAAATTTGGAGCAGAGCCTCTGTTAGACAGTCAGAATTTGATTTTAACTTACCGAACCACCCAATCAGCTGATTGAGCTCTTAACGCTAATTTCTATGCAATTTATCCTACGACGCTGAAATATGGAAAGGAACCTCTGTGAGGCAGTTGGTATATGTTTTCAACTCGCCGAGCCACTCTTATCAGCTGAGTGAGCTCAACGCTGACGCCATTGATATTCATCCTACGAAACTGAAATTTTGAACGGAGCCTTTGTGAAACAGGTTGAATACGATTTTCACTTGTCGAACCACCCGAATCAGCTGAGTGAGCTTTCAACGCTAACTTCTATTATATTTACCCTACGAAGATGATAAACTTTTCTTATTTATTTTAGAATTAAAAAAAAAAAAAAAAAAAAATTCAGCCAAGTTGGGTGGGCAGTATAGCTTCCTCACATATTGTAACATGGACATATAGAATTAGTTGAAGAACAAAGTACGAGTCGAAATGATTGAAAAGTACTTATAAGAAAATAATGTTTGCGCATGCGCACAGATTACTATTAATAGCTGAGGAGGAGCTAAGCCGCACAATCCTTGAAAAGTTCGTAAAAATTGGTCCGTTAATCTCGGACTATTGTCTTTGTCGATCAATTTTAGTTTTGCGCATGCGCTATAGTTATTAATCCACCAATTGCGATACAATTCATAGGGAATTTTCCTTGAACATATACCCATCTACTCCCCACATTTGAACGAAATCGGACCAATAGATGATAAGAAATCGACGTTATAACAAATTAACGTTTGCAAATGGTAAACGTTGGTTTGGTGATTACAACGAAAGTTAAAGGGGACCGTCTACAAGCTATCCTGCACAATCCTTGAAAATTCCATTAAAATCGTTCCATTAGACTTGGTGTTCTGCCTGAATCAATCGATATTTGTTTCGCGCATGCGCAATGGTTATTACTCTACCAATCGCGATATAATTTATAGGGCAGTTCACTAAAACATACCCAATTAGTACCTACCGAGTTTTAACAAAATCGGATCAACAGATGATGAAAAATCGACATTATGAGAAGTTCACGTTTGCGCATGCGCAAAGGTTACTGTCGACACGACGGCTTCCGAAGGGCTCTAAGAGCTAACCCACACAATCCCTGAAAATTTCATCGGAATCGGACTGAAACTTGGTATAGTTTTGTGCGTGACAAGGATTTATCATAGACAGACAGACAAACAGACTTTCATCACAGACGGACAGACACGGAACCAAAAATGATCAGGGAGCTCTGAAACGCAAAAAGCAAGTGGAAATTTCGATTTTGGACTTCAATTTTTCGACTTCAATCACGAACTCAAAGCTTCCCTACCTTCGGTAATGAGGAAGCAAAAACATAATCAGAACGTAATCATTTTATTATATTTCACACACTTTACTGAAAAGAAATTAAAAATATATTTAAAACAAAGGTAGGCGCTTTTAACTTTCCCCAACCAGTGCAAGAAGATCTTCAGCTGAATGCAAGTCCCTGACACTTTGCGCCTCTAATTCTCGCTCCTTATTTCGGCATTCCTTGTGAAACACTCATCTACTTAAGAGAAAATGAGCTTTCATGTGGCTCACTACGTGAGCACTGATCTATATTTTGCATCGGAAGGTTTAGAATGCTTCAGTTAGGCATGTAAAGGATTTGTTATGAGATGGCTTCTTCTTGAACTGTAAACTGCTGCGAAAAAAGTTGTTCAGGAATTAAGGAAGGTAATTTGGTGATCATAACCAACATATTCAGCTTCAAGTACCTACTCAGATGCTTTTTTGAAAGGTTCTCAGTTCCGCTGTTGAGAAAGGCGAGGTCACTTCTCTGGGGCATAGGTCACGTGACCCACCTGACCAGGATCGCGAAACCAGTGAAAGTCCAATGTGAGGATATGGGGGCGGAAGGCTGGGTAGAGTAGATGAACGCTCGTAGAATGTAGGACCACGATGAAGACCGAGGTGTCCGGTAACGCTCTTTATTCTTGGTTTATAAGAAGTGAAACCAAGATCAATATCACCCGAGGTATCGGTATCCTGTAAACACCGCAGCTCCCTCAAGATCACGGTCGTAAAAGAGAGTGGAACCGCGGTTGAAAAGGATATACTGGGAGATGACCCTTATACAATACGTCATAACATGCTGAAAGCCTGGAGTCGAAAAGTATACGTTTACTTTATTGTGGTGCCGAAAAGATAATACCCTACGCGTTATGTAAGGAGGCCGTTTCCCTCTTATACTTCCCCCTTTCAGCGGCATTGCTTTGGTAGTTACTGATTCCAACGATGCGATCGAATCCGACAAACGGACTGGCAAACACAAGTTTGGCTCAATCTTCTAAGGCCCCTTCACACGACCTGGTTTTGGGTGTCCGATCACCACCTGTGGACTGGGCAAACCCTCCACCGGCACCGGATATATCTGAAAGTGAGAGCAATACAGGGTGGAAAGGTGAGGCCCAGCCTCCCTCCACTTTTACTGTCCCAACACCCAAAGTTTTAAGTGCTTCATCGGCCTGAAACAATTATTTCTGGAACCCATCCAATACATAGATATGCAAACAAACTGAAAACACATCTATGCAATCAGAGAAATATATACCTACTTTTATCTATACCTCTACTTGGGAAAGATTGAACTGGACTAGATTCATTATACATTTTCAAACGTTTAACATATCAATGACGAACAATAATGAACGTAAGGTACTCCTTTGAATTACTCCAAACTTATTGTTACGTCCATCACTAATGCAGTCTCCTATCACAACGGACTTCTTCGTTGGAGAAAGAACTTTGAAACAATAGTAAACTATATACGAGTACATATAAAAGGGATCGTTTTCCTAAGGACTTCACCCAAACCTTTCTCGATGTCGTTCTGAACAATTTATATTTTTTCATGGCAATATTTTACGTGTTGAAGTCAGTTCCTATAGTATCGTTTACTCCAGTGTTTCTTCGAAACCCATTTTTGTCTTGAAGAAATTTATTCAACAGATTTTTCACAATTTTTTCTTCTATTGACCAGTACACCTACTGCATGAGGATCGTTGGACCTTAACGAAAATATTGATATGATAAATATGATGATCATTTTCGATGTTAAACGATTTGGAATTCGAAGAGAGGGAAATGGAACTTCCACATCTTCCAAAAGCTCTTGATTTACCAGAGCACACACGAAGTTTCATACTGCCAAACCCCCCTTCTTGCTCTCAGTTACCAATTAAATCTGTGGATAGCTGTTTATATCAATCAAATGGAGTACATCAGAATGGCCGGTGATAGTTCTTCTTTCCATTGTAAGTACAGTAATGGTCTCCGCCTATTATAATCGCATCGGAACCCAACATTTTCGATAACATAAAGCTGCATATTAAGTAAAGTAAACAAATAATGATTTTTTTTTTTAAGTTTACTTCTCAAGCCTTTTTTTTTAACACCGTAAACTAACCAAAAAAGTTACGAATAGGTAAATTATTTTTGTTAAAACAATTGAGCGATGTTTTCAATGTGGTTTTTAAAATCGATGTTATGAAGTATTTTCGAACGGTTAAACAACCAATCAGTAGCGTGAAATACGTATGTATTATGTATATATGTTTCACCAACACTAACCCTCTTTCTTTAAAACGTTTAGTTACTTTATATCCTTTGAATGCTCCTGAGAATTTATGTAGATAAATTTGGGAGTGGGCTATTTGAATGATGTAAGAAACCCAGTTTAATTCCATCCAAACCGTATTGCCCTCCGTAAATTTAAGTTATTTTTCATGATCATCCAAAGATTATAAATCATATTCATCAATGACATCATGACCTACACCTCCGGATCAAGAAATCCGTCCGATCCCTCCCGATTCTCATTGGTCATGTGAGTTGAGCTTTAAAGGTTTCCAGATGATTTCATTGTTATGAATTCAGTGGTCACCTGACTGTAAACGCCAAACAGCCCTTTGAATGGGAACTTAATTTTCTGATTGTGGGTGACGTCAGACTTCTTGAAGAATGAAACATGATACATGATGAATCATGATGATTATTCACTCCCCTGAAACAGATCACAATATGAAGCACCTATAAATTTTATAATAAATGTACAGTGGTGTCTCGATAATCCAAACTAATTTGGACCACAAGTAATTCAGATTTTCTAATTGTGTATAAAAAAAATCGTGTATGCCTTATATTATGTATGTATATACTGTAGTTTACAAAAAATCTAAATCACATGGTCACTACTTTTGTATATCAATGCCATACGCTACGTAATATTAAAATCGTACTAGAGATTGTTGGGAACTGCTAAGTAGGAAACATGGAGACACCTGGAGACCAAGAAGTTTCGTGGAAACAGAGACGCTTTTTGTTTCATGAAAATTACTTTTCTGTCGGTTACCGTGTGTGATTTCGAGTTCGGAAATATAATTTGTATTCCTACCTGTTTTTGGTACGTTTCTAACAATATCTATGAATGTAATTGAATAAAATTTGGTTAAAAAAATACTTACTCTATACAAAGAAATTTGTATCAATTGTTACACGAAAACTCCGTCTTTAATTAATATTTTTTTAAATTGCCGATTTTTGGCTGAATGAGCTTTGAAAATCTTTTCCTTCCTGCTCAGTCCGAAATAACGAAAGTTGAAATTGATTGCTTTCTGGCTGAGATTCGTACCAAGACATTACTGTCTTCAGGGCTGAGAATGCTTCACCATGCGAAGAAGCAATAGCAACACAGGTGACATCGTCGTCTGCAATGTATAGTCTTCACTGTTGTCTTGATCTTCAGGCATTTGAACTGTCTGTGTCTGCACTAAAAATGTCTGTGTCATTGAGTACCTATTTCATAGCCCATGTCATTTGCGTCGATATTCTTGAAGGTCATTGCCCTCCACACACACGCACAGTATGTATTTCTGTCACTCATAATGATTAGACAAACAAGTAGATCAGTGCTTACGAAGTGAGGCACATGATAGCGCATTTTCTTGTAAGGAGATCTGCCTGAAATAGACGCTTCCTGCGTTCAATATGAGACAAAATGGCTTTGGAGTTCACTCAGCTGATCGATGACCTCGCATGCGTCTTCAGTATTCTCCCTTGAGCCTCCCTCTCAATTTTATAGCTTCCTGCGTTGAATAGTAGACAAAATGGCTTTGGAGCTCACTCAGCTGATCAATGACCTCTCAGTCGTCTTCAGCATTCTCCCTTGAGCGCTCTTTCAAATTTCAGCTTCCTGCGTCGAAAAGGAGAGAAAATGGTTTTGGAGCTCAATCAGCTGATCAATTACCTCTCAGTCGTCTTCATCATTGTCCCTTCAGCCTCCCTCTCGTATTTCAGTTTCCTACGTCGAATAGGAGACATTTGGCTCTGGAGTTTACACCACTGATAAAAAACCTCACACGCGTCAGCGCTCCTGATACATCTTTATCCTCGCCATGTTACAGATTACATCCATACCAAGTTTCATCAAAATCGGACGTCGGAAAGTAGCATTTAAAACGATTTTAAGAGGACATGCATACATATATAGATACACACAAACATCAACGGACAAAGTGAACACAAAAGCCCATTTTTACTTTTTCAAAAGAAAATTCGCTAAAAATGTAATTTATTCCGGGGACGGCGTACGGATTTTTGAGGTTTCTGATTTTTGAAGTTTGGATTATCGAATATATACCCAATATACCATAAAATACGTATTCTTCAACCTTTATCGTCATATTGCAGGTTTATTGTGGTGATTCTTTTATTCCATTCACCATCTGACACACAAAGGCGCAGTTGGTCTCCTTAATGAGTTTCACTGACGATAGTGGTGCCGATTCCGTCGATATTCCGATTGGGCCACCTGTAATAGCGTCACACGTAACACTCTTATGCGCAGAACGAGCGCGCGGTTTGAAACCGGAATCCTTAGTCACCATTACCTACCGGAATTTTTTTGTGGGTCACGTACGAGAAAACCTCTTTGTTCTTTTATTGTGTTTTTGGCAACAAGCCCACATCTTATTTCTCTTTCATGTAAGACCTTTTCTACATGTTAATAAAACGCGAATGAAAGTCCGAACTCGGGATCGAACCTTCTAGTATACTTTCTAGGGGGCCTCCTCGGAAAATAAAGCTCGGGGGAATGCGATTGCATAAGCCCGTCCGGAAATCCCCAGGCGTGGCTTCGGGCTTCGTGATGGATTGAGGTGAGCTCGCGACTCGGGATATGGAACACGGGGTTAACTGTCGTTCAGAACTCACGAGTTGAGCAAGACAGAAGCCAACTATACTAAATTATGATCGTTAAAGAAGAAAATGTCAACAGTGATTGGGAATAGGGGTGATAAACTTATCTTCACCTAGCTTTCGGCAAATTTATTGATTTCTTAAGGCTCGGGAGAGAAACTACAGACATAACTATAACGTCATAAAAATTTTGGGGATGGGTCCTCGGACAGTCTTTTGGTACCACTTCGAGCCTAACTTCTAAACTAAATTCAAACATGGTACATGCTTTAGCCGTCTGTTGGCTCTCTAAGTCTGATCATCCGTCATTTCATTTGTCTCTTGTTATCCCAGAGAGGCTCCCTTTCAAATTTCAACTTCCTATGGTGAACAGAAGTAAATTTAGCTCACTCAGCTATTTTCCCGCTAATTTTAGGTCCAATTCTTCTCAATCATCCCATCATTTCATTCGTCTCCTGTTATCCCAGAAGGCTCTCTTTCACATTGCTACTTCCTACGGCGAAGAGGAGTGAATTTAGCTCGCTCAGTTACATTTCCACCACTTTTAGGATCAAAATTCCGTTCCAATCTCGTCTACTGTTTATAGGTTACTAGCCGCTCCCGTTTGCTTCGCTCGCCTCCACGTCCAGCCGGGGGAGGGGGGCAAGGCCCCCCGGAGCCCCCCGTTGAGGTGTATTACAATTGAAAGATGTTGAGGATGTTGCTCGCTTCGCTAGCTCGGTGTGGCTGTCGCTGATACGATGGTTTTTTACTGTCGAGTGGATCTTGTAGAATGATTGGAAAGGGTAAATCACAAAGGCCCGGTATCAAGATCTAGAAACAGAGGTAAAACTAGAGTCAGCAGCCCCGGGAGGTTTACTTGAGGCAAAGGGTATCTATGAAGCGTAACTTCAACACTGGGCTGGGTTAGGACAGCTACTCCTGGTATGGTAGGTAAAAACTGCGTTCCATTATTAAATGTTCTGCGTCACATGTATTACAGTCACAATATGAGCACTCCGGGGATTCGCGCACATTTATACGGTGCAGAAATTCCGGGGTTACCGCTATTCCTATTCGAGCCTAGAGAGAACTCTGCAGAATTTTCTCTCTCCAGGTGCATCGATCATCGATGATCTTGTTGGCAGAGTTGGTTGATGACTTTTGCAGAATGGTAGTGTGTCTGTTTCTGCAGAAGTTTCTCGCCACCGTAAATTGAAATGCTCCTGTATAACCCTGTAAATATCCGCTTTTGGCAGGGTAACATTGATGAATGCCCTACCCTCGCCCCTTGATTGGCTAAGGCATCTGCCTTGATATTACACCACACACCGGAATGACCTTTAACCTATATCAGTATTATTTGAGTGCCTTTCATAGTACACTGATGCAGTGATTGAAGTAACTGAGCTACTAAGTCTTATTGGCTTTTGTCGGTGCTGGGTTTCTTATCAGATGAACGGTACTCAGAGAGTCTGTGCAGAAGACAACTACAGGTCTTGGTGGTGTGGTACTGTCCAATACGTACTGACAGCCCATCTTAACACCCATAACTTCAGCTGTAGATACATTAGATTCTTAATTGCGAAAGCATGCAAGTGTTTTCTTTGTAAAGTAGAAATAATACAGTAGAAATAATACAGTCCATTACAAAAAAGGATAAACGTTATTTTTGTCAGCGTGCATGATCCATATCACAAACAAGTATACTAGTGTCTACGAATGAGATCACCGTTGGTAAATAATGACTGTCGTGCAAGATTTCTCTTCTTAACATTTTGTCTTGGTTTCCGATATAATGGTAGAGCCCTGACAATTAGCAGTGAAGTCTTTGCTCAGTACTAACATAAATTATTGGACCAAATGCACTCCAAGTCACAATAGATAGGTTTCAGTTTCAGGAGTGCGCTATACATGTATCACAGTTTGTACAATATAATGACCAGTCGTGCTAGGATATTATTTTTAACGGTCCATAAGCGAGAACTTGAAAATTATTGCGTGTAAGATAATGGTGGAAAGTACGGTAAACATGATACACATAGGTACTCGTAGAAGATGGTAGTGAAAAAAAGGTTAATAACTAGTTAACAACTAGTTCCCGAGACCGTTGTGGTGACGTGGTTTCGCCGCCTGCAAGTCGGAAGTCATGCGTTCACTTGGGGAGACGTCACGTCGAGTCAAGCCCCTTCGTATTTTTGCTCTAATGAGCTGCTGCCGAGCCCTTTGCTCATAATGAAAGAGAAATTATAATGGATGTTATGAGAGAAGCGTATTGAAGAAGTTGTTACTAAGACCAGACTACGTAGCCGTTGATCTCAAGACGATAGAGAGAAAGAATCCGGATTGCAGTTCACGCCTTATATAATGTTGGCCTAAAAACGAAGATTCACAATCGTAAAAACGTATGCCACGCTTATTGCAGTAAAAACGACTGCTGGTCTATAATATCCAAGAATCCTATATTGAATTAAACCTCCTATTTTGAGGTAGAGTACCTACCTAGACATATTTTCGTTATCAATAGATGAATCGAAAAATTGTTGACACTCGACATGTACCACTTCCGTTTTGTACATGTGATCAAGTTGTGTCCATGGATGTTCAAGTTGTTTACTTTGAAGATTTATTATAGTTTCTTGATGCCACCTTAATTGTTGTTGTACTAAATATAATTCATAACAAAGGTTACGAAGCCCAGAATTACTCTGCTAAAATGGCAGAAGAAGAAAACAGTAAGATACAGATCAGTGGAATCGTAAAGGTGATCCGGAAAAATTATGAAACTCGGAGTAGAGTTGGAAGGCCAAAATTTGTGTGGGTTTTATTCACTGAAGATGAAACCCAATTTGCAACTTTCTCAGAAGAAAAGAAGAAGGAAGCCTTCCCCATGTCTGCAAGGACCACAACGAAAGAAATCCAACAAGGTATATTGGATTTTGCCTGACCTTGAAAACTTTGGACGAAGTTAGCTTCCAACCGATGACACGATTGCGAAGACTTCAAGCATCTAGTAGTTTGTACTCAGCCAAAACGTTATTCACTAAAGATATGGAATCGTTGGCAAATAGAGTAATGGGGTTTTAGGTATGTACATTCAAGAATGATGATTATACACCAGAAAAACTAAAAAGCTTGCTTTGTGAGGAATACATACCTATACTTAAAAGAAAAACTCCCAAGAAACAAGAAAATATATTTCTCCAAAATCCAATGCTTCATTCTTCATTCGTTCAATTTTTTTATTTTTGAATGAACATGCTTATTTCACCCTACTCAACGAGGAGCTCGTCATCGCCGAATATACTTTTTAACTCTTTGGAGGGCAAGTTAAATGCACTAAAATGTCTTAAATACTGACCAGTCTTTGACGCACGAACCAAAATAAAATACCTAATAGGTACCCATCTTCATTTGTCAGAAAATGACTAAGATAAGGAATTCGTTTCAGGTATTCTTAATTGCTACATCAGACGGTTATATAAGTGCTTTGAATTTTCCAATAGAATGTTTCAATTTTTGAAAAACACCATAACAAAACAAAAAGATATAAAGTAATGGAAAACGCTATTGTATAGTGAAAACGGATTGTAGACGTTATTAATTCGACAACGTGAACACGTTATAAAATACCTTTTTCAGGCCTTGCTTTTGAGTACTTACTGATAGCCATCTCAAAAACTGTAAAGTAGGTATCCTCTTTGTTATATATACGCGACGCTTGTCTACATTGTCTGGCTTGGCAATGCGAGACTAGCGCCTTGCTTGATATGTCAGTTTTGTCTCTAAATAAATTCTTAAGTTGCTTTGTCTCTGAAATTAATAGTATCCAGGAGTTGAGACATGGCGATATCAGTTCAAAAATGTTAGTATTTTAGTCGGTTGTTCCCCCTCACCCCTCCCCCCAAAAAAAAGTACCTAACCCTCCTCAAAATGTGTTGGTTCATGTTTGGACATACGTAGACTCTAGGAACCGAATTAAAATACAGAAAATTATCACTTAAAGTTTTGATATTTCTGAAATAAATAGCTTTTCTGGCTAGTGCACTCACCAGAACAAAATTATAGAAATGAATACCTACCCACGCTTCACTACTTAGTCTATAAGGTAGCACAAGAGATAATAACCTTGATTTTTTAAAAGGGGAATTCCATTGAAATTCCCTGAAATAACAGGTGGTTGAGCGTCGTGAACGAATTAAAAAACAGAAACCCAGCTGGTCTCTTTCAATTCATTACAACAATATACATTAAAAGCAGCACCCTCCCTCCCCCCTCCAAAAAAATCTCCGCTCCTTAAGTTACTGAGAAATAGATTTTTTTAAATTTCATAAGACCTCTTATGGGGAGTAGTCTCATTCAATTCATTGAAACATCAATTAATCAATTGAAATCAGCCTGAAAATCACCCTTTTGATCTGAAAGTTTTTGAGACAGTGATTTCTAAAATTTTAGAAAATTAACCCTTCGGGTTGATTGAAAATGATGCCGAGATTACAGGTAGATCACAAATTTCCTAAAGTTTTAAAATTCTATTCCATTACAAACTCATTGAACAAAGTGCGCTCTGGGCTCCAACATTCCTTATCCTAAGATTCAAACCACATCTGACATTTTCCTCTCGCTAACTGTTGTATTACACTCATCGTTTTGATATTCAGGCACGTGGCTTATACCTTAGTTAGTTTCCGTTTTTAGATTATTTAGCTACGGTAGCTACATCCTGCACTTGGCTATGGGCTAAAAAGTATGACTATTATATGATTAGAGCTACGGTGTTATGGCCTATTAGATTTGGCGAGCTACAGTGTAATTACTGGCCATTAGAGTAGGAGGCTACGGTACTTCAGATCCGGCCAAGTAAGGGTATCGTCTAGTCAGTAGTAGTCTAGTAGTAGATCACATGATACACAATTAATCCCTAGCTGCAATCAGATTCATTTCCTATCGCATGCAACCACAACACGGTGCGGTATTTTTAGGCATTATGAAGGTAGGCAGGATTCGCTACGATTGCTTTACATCAATACCGCTCTTGAAATGATTGCGAACTCCATGAGCACACAATAGCTTTCACCAGAAGGAAGAGCCTCATTCCCTTTCATTTCATGCGTATCAAAGCAAGTAAGGTACATGAAAAATAAAAAAGTCCAGCGATGACAGAATTACGCAACTAACATCGCCTCCGGAAACTCACCTAGTCACCTCGCATCAAGGAAGGGATCTTGAAAAGTAGACGGCACTATTTCTACCTCTCAAAGAAAACGTCAAACACTCACAATGACGGATGTATTCATGCAAATCACTCTTGGATAAGTTGCCCGATCGATCAACGCACTAAGCGGACTCGTAACGCACCTCTTTTGATTTTCCAACAAGCTCTCAAGAAAAAGGTCAAACAATAATTTTTACAGCTTGAGCCGCAACTGTGAAGTAATAACGTTGCATCATGCACGGTTTTTATTGCTAATAAACTGGTAAGGGCGATAAACTCACAGTAGGGTACTGCAGGAAGTGCCCGAACCAATCATCTTTCCTGGGCTACGAATCAACTTCGTTATACATAGGATTTTCGTTGCTCTGTCTGATATAAGTATCATTGCATCATGGTATTAACTAATTCTAGATCCGTCAATCATAATGATTATTGGAGAGTGTGATTGTGTAAGTCAGGCAGCTGCTTGCTGTGATTATGTAACACATTATCGAAATAATCTAAATTTCATGTTCCTTTATCTTTCATTTCATTTATAACTCGTACAAAACACACTACTTTTATAATAAGGCCAGAAAGCTTCCTCGTGTATATCAGAAGAAGAAAAGAAAGAAATAATGTTTAGTCGCATGATTCACACATACCTAAATACACAAGTTTTAGAGGTAACTCAATCTTGTAGGACTGGGCTTCTGGCCCATTGTCCGGGTCAAATTTCTATAAATTACATGTTAATAAGCAAAATTAATATATATTACTACATTTAATGTACTTATTCTTATCAGCGTGCGTTTTTTTTAAATTTTATTATATTACATAATACATTTATAATTGCATAATTTATTTATCTGTTATGCTTTACACCCATTAGATTATTGTCTAGATTTTAGATCATTGATTTGTACTATTTGATCGGATTAAGGAAATATTTATTAATTTATAAATTATTATGCAGGAACATAACCTGGAGAAACTGAAAAAGATTGCTGAACAGCAAATAACTTCAAATAAGAATCATGGAAGCAGAGTTAGTTTATACGTGTATACGTTTATTTGGTAAGCATACTTATGTCCAGACCATTAATATGGTCTGTAGGCACCTAAGTATCATAAGTAACTATGTCCAAAATGGATGGTTTCTCGAGACTGGGGATTGCAAATAGAAACTATAAAGTGAACTACTTAATAAATTCGGCCCACCATAATCCATCTATTTTCCCCACAATTCCCTTAATAAAGGTTTTTAATAGGGTTCCGATTGTGAGGAACCGAGTAGCGCCCTCGACCCAAGATCGCTTTGGTAAACTTTTTAAAATTATAGCCCCCTTAATATCGATTTTTTGAATTATATAGCACAACATGGTGATGAGACCAGAAGTATTTGTTATACTAAATAATAAAAATATACCTAATAAAATAATACATTGAAAACTTCTTCAAGAAAGGTTTTTAAATTACTCGTACCTAGTTATCTTATAAATTAAGAAAAATATTCAGTTTAATAAGCAGAAATATCCGAATGTTGAAAACTTTTCGATCGACGTTTTCATGAGTTCAAGTACTAATTATTCAATTGGTTAAAAAGTACCTACTCAATGATTTTCGTTTCAATTTGTAGGGCTACTCTACTTATGACGAGAATAACCAAGCAAAGTAACCTGAAAATTGTTAACCTATCTTCTTCGTTTTAGAAAAACGTTAGCATATATGCGCCAATTTTTCATAACTCAAAAAATTAAGTTTTTCTGTTTTAATGAAGGACTGTCTCAAAATTAAGAGGAGGATCATGTGCAATACTAAATGAACTCGTCTTGGCGTTTCAGTCGCCAGAATTTAATGCAATCTATCACAACTTCTCTGCTACCAACAGTAGTATTGCCTTGAAGACAATGACATGCCAGTTGTCTTTGGGCCGTCAGCGGAAATTCCTTGTTTGTCTGGTTGAAGACAGTTGCCGGTCAAAATGTTACCTCACAGCTGTTTGATTTGTAATTGCTTCCGAGTCTACCTAAAGGTAGCGGAAGCATAGTTTTCACTTTGGGGGGAAAACATTTTTTTCGTCTCCAAAATCAAAATTACCGTTTGCATTTTACGTTTAAGATCATTTTGAACAACTTTGGTTACGTGTATGTCTGTCTGTGTGTGTGTCCGTCGTGTGACCGCAAATCCTTGTAACAAGCTTATTTTCCACAGCTTTCATCCGATCGATATAAATTTTTTAAGGAATACGCGGGCTAAGGGGTAGACGGTCCCCTACCAGTTTCATTGTTGCGAGGTCAATACTCCACTCTGCGCATGCGCAAACGTAAATTTCATTATGCTCCATTTTTTCACGCCCGAGTCGTGTGATCTCACTCAAATTTTGTAGATAGTTGGGGGTGACAATTTGATCATCCCATATCGATTCCAACACTATTGTATCATTAATAGCTACTGCGCATGCGCCTATGTGAAATCCTTGTAACGACCTTAATTTCCACTGTTTTCATCCGATTTCGATGAAATTGTCAGATAATGTTGTTAGGTTGTAGATGGTTTCCTATCAGTTTCATTGTTGCCAAATCAACACTTCATTATGCGCATGCGCAAATGTAAATTCCATCTTTTCATTCTCTAGTCGTTCGAGTTCGCATAAATTTGGATGATAGTTGGAAGAAGATGATAGGTAAACGAGGAAGCTATGTGCCACACCCAACTTGGCAGACTTTTTTTTTTTTCTCTGCAAGCCCATATCAACTTGTGATAGCAGCATGTTCACTAGATGGTAAGCTACATATTTGGTACCACGTTTTCATCAATACTAGGTATTTCATTTCGAAATATGACACTCTTTCACATGAATTTTTTAGATGAATCGAAATTCATCTCAAAATTAGTGGTATAAAGGGGTTGAAACATAGGTAAATTCGGAGTTTATCAAGGATAGTGTGACGTGTACACGCACTAACTAATCCTGCTGGTTATTTTATTGGAGAGAGTATACCTAGCCAATCAAAGAGTAATTATGTATTAATTAGTCGTAAGTCATTGTGAAAACTTCAAATGGCTCTTTTGAAAAACTGACATTTTTTTTTTTTAGTTTTGTCTTTTTCCTGACCAACGGACTGTTCTTGAGTATAGAAACTGAATAAATCATCCATTAACTCGTTCGGTTTCACGAGAAATACGAACGTGTACACTGCCTCCAAAATGCTGCTGAACTCCAATTAGAGACTGAGTTGATAATGATCATTTGGACAGCGCTCGATGGATTGAAACCGATCTTATCCTAAAAACATGTTTATTCCGTAACTTCCGGCCCACGCAATTTCTCCAATAGGTACCTCATTATCCTATAACGCCTCTAAAACGATCTTCCCCAGGTCGCTTAGTATTTGACCCGCAGCTACGTTTTCGAGTGGTTTTCATGAAACGGAAGTCCGCAGGCTTCTCGAAATTAATGATAGACGGACTGACCCGCACGTCTGCCAAAGTGTGGGATAGAGCAATCAACCTCACCGATAGACTCGCAGAAATACTTCTTCGGTTCTTCTGGAAAGGCTCCCCATTGCGAATTAGAGTTTTCGATTTTATTGCGGTTTAGAAAGTGAAATTATTTTCGCTTCTGCGCGAACTTCAAGGCTGAAAGGCTTTTCAGCCGAACTAGATGAAATTGGTTTCACATTCTTACGTTGCGTATCGTAAGGAAGGAAGCAAATGAAGAGCACAGGGGGAGACCACCTAAGTCAGATTTTATAAACTTTTCAGAAACTTTTTTCACGGAAAACGCTAAAAAATCCTCCAAATGTTAGCAAATAGTAATTTACTGTATTGGGGAATGTAATGGCAAATTCCAAATTTCAAGTAAAAAATGTATTCCGACCTAAACAAACAGTGAACATGCAAAGGTATGAACACAATCACAACTTCTACAAGTTTAACTGAGAATCGGGACTATTGGTTAGAGCTTAGGGCTAGAACTGGTACTGACAGACCCCTTATTTTCTGGATTCGTTTCGGTTTTACTGGAGATCATAACAATTGGTGATTTATTTAGTGATGATTAAATGATTTTATTGTTTTACTAGCAGGAAAGCCCGTTGTTGGGCGCTAGAATAAGGACACCCTAATGGAAAACGCCGTTTAAATTTTCATCTTCGTAGGTAGAGTAAGGGAGGTATTAGGGTCAGAGCCTAATCAGCTGATCATGGTGGCTATGTACCTTGTCATTGTAACCAAACAGTCCCAAAGAGGCTCCATTTCAAATTGCAGGGTATTATTCAGATAGAAGTTAGCTTGAGTTTACCTAATTGATGAATAATTTATGATTAGTAAGAATACTTATTTTGTTGCTACTGATAGATTTGATTATACTGAGCTGTCCGGTACATTTTTTAGATGTTTCTAGAAGCCTTTAACGATGCTATAAATACTAATATAAACTCAAAATCGGTATATTTATAATGTGGGCTATTAATCAATGTATTCAATTCCCAATGATTCGGTTTCCAATCATTCGAATAATAAAATAAAAATGATGTAAAAGTAATACTACTGGGCGGTTTACGACATAACTAGGTAATAGAATTCATTGACAACCTCAGTTTCCCCTCACGATAGAGTTTTAACTTAATGTGATGTTTTTCTTCCTAATGCAGTTGAGTCACGATTCGAATAGAAGAAAGAGGAACCGGCAAGTGGTTTCACTCCCCTTACGTGCCTAAACAAAGCCTGGAGTTCTTGAATGTAAGATCAGGATCCGCTCCTGCCAAGGAATACCCAGGTACCTATCGTCACCTGAGTATATGGAGTGATGATCTTTGTCAAGTTTCTTCCAGAACCGGTGGTTTATTTCTTAGCTACACCGCACGAGCTAATCACAAAGAAGTTTCTACAGGGAGGAAAGGGTACGAATTGAATGGTGGATCGTTTCAACATAAACTCTTCAAAAAAGTATATTTTTAGCTCTGTTCAAATTATGAAATCTGAAAATAGATGTGTCTCTGCCGTGACATAATGGAGGACTGCCCCATCGCATCTTAACGTTTATTTTGTATTGTTATGTACAACTTGTTTTCAAATTGACTATCTGATCCGGGAAGTCGTCCAAGAGATCCATGTCTGAGAGAAATATGTCTCTCTGCATGTCTAAGGTCGATTCACGTCCAAACGGCTTGACCGATTTTGATAGGGGTTTTTGAAAAATGATCGCAAAGCTCCTGATCAATTAGTACAATTTTCCGAACTTCCTCCTTCGTCGTCATCCCGGACTTCCCTAAGGGCGTTGCCGCGGTAAACCAGTTCGTGAATGAGGAAAACCCTGGTGTGCGGATCTACATTACACGTCAAATGAGGTTTGGATTGAATTAGGTGGTTAGAACTTACTGTAAGGAATCCAAAGATACCAAAACGATTTTCGTGGGTTGAGCCGTTCAGTTGTAGTTGACAAAGTCAGATCTTCAAAAATTGATATTCTGAACGCCTTACTGCTTGCCACACAAAAAAAGAGGAACCTGTCACTGTCATCACAATCAGTGTAGTTTTTGGCAATTTGTTGAAAGTCCACTAACATAATGTTACAGAGGATTAAATAAACAACAGCAATACTGATAAAACTGCCAGTGGGTGGACAATTACAGCAGGTCAGCCTTGCTGACATTCTGTGTTTCTTAATGAGCATGATCCTAATTATAATCATGAATGTATAAAACGACAGGATTATTCTATTAGCCAAAGCCATTTAAATTTTTTTAATACACATAGGCAGGTTAAGAATGACAACCCTGCCGTCAATCAATTTAATTCTTATATTCTACTCTTTGGGGCTGATCAAAAGTGCTGCTGACTAGCAATGTTGTTTTAGATTCTACGCATCTTGAAACGTAATCTATACAAGTTTTGAGGTGGCTTAAGTTTATCCCCTCTGGCCGATAACCAAATATTTATTAATGAAAAAAATTAAGAAAAGATAAGGTAGATTAGTGGTTTATGAGAGCAAGTTAGGAGACGATAATAAAAGTATTAGGATATTAAGATTGTGCATATTATGGAAGCAGGAAGGAACTATACAGAGGTCAACGTGCCCAGTCTCTCAAACTTTCTTCATAATCGGATACAAACTGGAGAGGTAAAAGATTACAAGATACTATAACAAGATTTTTACATAGCGGCCTCCCCTTTATCCACTAACAGGGAAACATATAGATTCTAGCCTACTTAATCACACAAAACTCCATTGAAACCGGATACAAACTGAAGATGATATTATTGTGAGTTATAGTGGGGCTTGGAACCCAAATTGTTCAGTACGGAAAAAAAGTAAAATGCGAGTAGAAATATTGATGGTTCTCATGTTAGTTGTGTATAGGCCCTTTCCAGCCCTTGCCAAATTCGCATGCTTACCCAAGTTGCTGGTCTGCCGGACATCAACTTCTGTTGGGTGAAAAATCAGTGCATTCCATAATTTTCAGCTAGTTGCATTTTATATTTGATCAGTGGACTCTGCCAGCAGATAAGAATTCTTACCTTGAAAGATTTATCTACTTGTCAGTAGTTAAGTTTATGCTTTAAACAGGTTGTGGAAAGAAGTACAGACATAATACATTTATTTTGCCATAAGCATCTACACAATAAGAAGTGGAGCAGTCTTCGAGGAATTAAAAACGCGGGGACTTTAAAACATTTACATTTTGGAACAGTTAGGTAAATTAACATGTTAATCAAGTAGTCAGCGAGTTGAATTATTAAAGTAATCAAAGTTGATTGGTTGAAAGAAAACAAAGTGATACTGTATAATGTTTAGTTTCAATCAGATATGCTATGATGCATCTCTTATCTCTTGAAGGTCGGTGTAGCACCCATCTTTCTGGAGGTATGGAATAAAATGGTTCACAATCAATATTGCTCAAGATACCTGTTCCTGTTGCTCTACTTAAAAAGTTGAAACCGATGCGGTGGAACCATCATGAGCTATTTTTGAAGTCGAGTGGCACTGGAGAGGCTGAACAGCACGCCTTCGAATGGAGTTTGGTGTTTTTCACATTATACCAAGATCCCCAATATTAACCGCCCCTTTACGGGTACGAGTATAATTTTTCGGCAAATCTTGTTGCCAAGCCTCCAACAAGACATCCATGATGAAGGGCGAAGACCAGCTCGAGCCAAACGACCACGGCATGACGAGATAGGTTAGGTAGGTACCATAAAGGACATTGGTAAAACTAACGAGGAATGTTCACCAATAAATATCATCTCGTTAAGAACTACTTTACACTAGATTTATATCAAATATCTCGTAACAAGTAAATCCTGCCTCTCACCTATATACTCCTATATTGCTGTTGCTGTTTCACACTCCCTCAAATCCCTGCTATTAACCGCCACTTACACGGGTGCGGAAATACATTTTCGGCAAATCTTTTGTCGCCAAGCCTCGATGTACATTCGATAGTCAGCCCCGGGGTTTAGTCCACAAAAGGCCGGAGTAAAAGTCTCCTTTGAGAAAGGTTACTCAACCGAGGGAGGCAGCGCTCAATCATGACCCCGGAGGTGCCTCCCACGTAAGAGGTAATCTGCAGAGGGTCGGTAACAAAAGACATAACCAGCTTGCACATCCCGCATATCGCGATTTCCTTCACATCTTTGTATCATTTTCTTACACTCTTGTATTCGGTCAGTGAATGTCTTGATTGAAAGTGACGGAGCCGTGATTCCTTTGAGCGCTCAGGTCGGGTCTAGCGCGTGCTCTTAGATACCAAAATACAAGTACCAAGCTCGAGCTCAGAGAATCGCGATGCTTTTGATATTACGTAATAATTACCTCATGGACCCTTATAACAATCAAGACTGACTAAACAAGGGAATTGATAACTATTAATTTTATGAGAAAAAAGTATTCTAGATAATATTCTACTATCCAAATAGAGGTTTTGAATTTTTAGCTTTTTTTTTTGCAGTTTTTATATATTTTTTTTTAGTAAATTTTAATGATATTCAGTTCAGAGGGGGATTTTCTCTTGAAAATTGAGCTAGTGATTTAAGAAATTCTTGCGCGACCGATTTTGCCAAAATAGAAGAACTTCTGCTAGTTAATAGCGAATATAATTTTTTCCTGGTGGAAGATGTTAATGATCGGTCAACTCCAGGGGTTTGAAAGGAACTTTTAGGACTTGTGGCGCAATGTAATCAGCTCGGAAACTCTAGTTAAAACTTTATTGATATATATGCTAATTCAATGGAAAAAGTACTTACATACATTTGAAGGTCTAGTCATTGGCTTTTCTTTCGACAGCTGCCTGTACTGTATACCATAAATTTCATTTTTCCCGATTTGTGGGAATAACCTTCGATTACTTCGTGTTTGTTTTTCAAAAAGCTTTACACTGGAATCTCTGTTGCCCCTCACAGGTCCATCTCATTTCTCCGTCTTTCAGTAATTTTCGTGTAAAAAATTTAAATCGGCCTTAGACACTACACACTTCTTTCCTTCGTTTACTACCGCTGGTTCAGGCGTGAAAGTATATATAGCAGTTATCGCGTGAGGTCCGAGAGATCGGGGTGTATAGTAAATATACAAAATCGTTCTTGGGTCCTTTCACTTTAACAGCGTCGCGGGTGTGAATATTCTTTCGACCTTCCATCTAGCCCGTCCCTTGCGTTCCGTATCGAATTCTTCAGTTCTTCTTGGTCCAACCTCCATACCGCGGTCTGCTACCAGTTTCTCGTCAAATCGTTCTCGGTTCTCTTCTCTTTTCTAATCTTACATTTTGATCTGTCTACTTCTATTTATTTTCTTATTATCACAATCAATCAGTCTGATCAAAGTTTACAACTGCCATCTACATTTATTCATCAAATCAAACATATCCATTATTTAAATACATGATGATTAGAATTTAGATGGGAGTGAAATGAGTGAAACATAAAATTATGATACCGAAAAATATTCCAATCACATAAATATAATTAAAATAATGATATTTAATTTGCATTGGTGACGATCCCAGAGGTTACGTTCCGGCCCAACAGTTGTAAAGTAGTAACTGCTGTGTTATGAATCATAATGTGGTTCAAGGATTTATTTATTGCCTAAGAATTTCATTCATTTATTGCCTAAGAAGTGGACAATAAATTGTACCTAAGCCTGGTGCATTAAATATATTTTCAGTACCTATTACAAAAATGAAAAAAATAAATGTAAATACACTGCCAAGGAAATGGCACATGAGCTTCCTCGTGACCTTCACAGTACGTCACCATTAAATTCCAGAAAACTAGAAACGACCAGTTCTGGCATCAGGGAATTAATAAGGTGGGACATTGGAAAATTAATTCCCGGCCGGGAATATTCCCTGCAAATAAATTCCCGGCATGATGGGCACAATCACGTACGATTCGTATGGCACCTCAAGGGACTCTAACCGGGATCATCTCTGAAAATTTGAACAAAATCCGATAAAATTAACTAAGCTGTGACCGTGACAAAAACATCACTTTCGCGCATGCGCCTAGCGTACCGCTGCTGATGATCGCAAAGAATGTGATACGGGACCTCAAGAAACCTTGCCCGCATCATCCCTGAAAATCTGACCGAAATCCGTTCACAATTGCCTGAGTTATGACTGAAACAAGAAAATTTTGTTTGCGCCTGCGCAGAGGCTACCGTTGATTCGATCATGACGGAACTGATAGGGGACCATGTAGAGCTATACCCGCACGATCCCTAAAAATTTGAAGAAAATCGCATCAAAATTGTGGAAATTACGGCTGTTGCAAGGACCGTAACAAGAATATTTCGTTCACGCATGCGCAGAGCGTACCGCTAATGCAATTATGATGATTGTCTTATGGGACCTCAAGGGACCTTACCCACATCATCCCTGAAAATCTGATTGAAATCCGTTCAACATTGACCGAGTTATGACCGTCACAAGGAATTCACGTTAGCGCCTGCGCAGAAGCTACCGTTGATTCGATCATGATGAAGTTGATAGGGGACCATCTAGAGCTTAACCCGCACGATTCCTGAAAATTTGGTTAAAATCGGATCAAAATTGTGGAAGTTATGGCTGTTACAAGGAAATGTGGACGGACAGACAGACAGACACGGAACCAAATTTGTTCAGGAGGCTCTGAAACGCAAAATGCGAGTGGAAATTTTGATTTTGGAGCAAACAAATTTTTTTCATTTCAAAAGTGAAAACATTGAAAAAAATAAATGTAAAAAAAAATAATGATACCTAATAATAATAAACTATGTATTATTGCTATTGATAGCAACGTGCTATTGATACCATCTATCAAACAGCGCGAATGCGAGGTTTAAGTTTTTCACCTGCAAAAGCTACCTCCATCCATTTTTGCGCAAAGCATATGTTGAGTATCCACTAACAATTGGTGGAGTCACAATACCTTACTCCACACACACACATACACACAAACACGTTTCCTTGGACCCATAGTTGACCGCCAGCTGCGGTGGATCCAGCATATTGAGTACTTGCGCCAGGCTACTATGCAGGGTGAACAGTTGCTCAAGGCCCTATCTAACTATAGTTGGGGCGCCCAGCAGGAAGTCCTCTTGAGGATTTTCCATGCTGTGGTGCGTTGATTATGGGTTCTGCAGTTTATGGATCAGCTAGAAAGTCTTTGCTGCGTAAGCCGGAACCTATATTAAACAAGGGTCGCCGTTTGGCCACTGGGCATTTTTGAGCACATTAAGATTGGTCACATTTCAAAAAATATGCTCGAAAATCACTAAAAATTGATAAAAACGGTTAATAATTGTTAAAATTATATATTTTTTCTCAAATAAAGTTTAATAGCTTTAAAATAGAACATTCGAAAATGTTGTGGACAAAATAATGCTGAAAAATGTACTTATACCTAATTCATTAAAATTTGCTAAAAATTCTATAAAAACTGCAAAAAAGCTAAAAATAAAAAAAAAACATAGTTTTGAATAGCAGATTATTATTTGGAATACGTTTTTGGCCATAAAATGAACAGTTATCATATTCCTTGCACTCAAAAAGCTCGGGTTTCAGAGCAATTTAACATTATACGATTATTTACGAAAATTCGCTGATACGATCATGCTGCATGACAGGAACTTTTTTCCACTTACGATCTGCCAGTGGAGCCCATGATTGCACTCCATGGAGGACAACATGGCTCCTCTTAAAATCGCACCACTCGATGAGTCACCTTGGACACCTTGTTCAAAGGCCGCTAATGATCCTTCTGGTTGGGGTGTAGCTTAAATCATTAACAACAAATTAAAATAAAATAATATTATAATAATAAATATAATTGCAGCTCAACAAGAATCCATTTCAGTTACCATGACGAACTCATGTGACTATCATTTTTAATTTTCCACAAGAAAAATTTGCTTGATAAATACTGCAAATTTCGGGCAATAAAAATTCCGAAGTTCATAGGACATGGGCTATAGCTACTGCACCGCTTTACCGTGTGTAATATGTAGCTAAATGGAGCATCACTCTAATCACTATTGTTACTGGTTACTGCCTGGGAGAGTTGATTAATAAGAAGATTCACATAATTTTATGAATAGTTTGAATCACTAATATTATATCATCAATCATTAATAATATTGAGTTCCAATCAGCCGTGTGTTATGTACTGTTGTATCCTCTACTATCAATAATTAGCGCAATTCCTGAAATCCACCGTTTCTACGATTTACGTTTTGACAACGAGACATTTCCAGTTTGTTTTCATTCCTGAAAAAAAAAAAAAAAAAAAAAAAAATATATATATATATATATATACATTTTTAAATTCATTTATTGGTTTTATACAAATTGTACATGTACCAGAACTATAATGAAATGGGAACGGTGTATATACCTTAAAATTTCGTTTTTGTTGTTCTGTGTTTGATTTCATCCGTATAGTTTGCTGTGATCTTGTTGTCAAATGTTATCTTCTGTTTCTGTGTACAATATTATTTACTGTGCCGTTTTTTCGATGTGGAGAGGCTTTCCCCCTGTGTTTGGCCGGTCTTGGCCTGAGCGCCCCGACCGGCCCGGACAAACCCACCATGACGGCTCCCGGGGCCACCAGCTCATTTCTGAACAGGGAGCCGTTAACGACCCTTACTCTCCACACATCCTGGAGAATTCATCGTCAAGGGGGCCGCCCCCGGACCGGCCAAAACCCCCGACCCATTCCAGCTGTTTTCTCTTGTTTTTCTTTCTTTCTTATTTTCCAAAACTCTTTGATCTGTTTGGACAACTAATAGGTACCTAGTCTTTAGTAGGTACTTTTCATGATGGCTCAAAATATTATTGTAACAGAAATAAATGTTCACTCATTCTAGTTCGTTCTGCGTGCTTTCTAAGGATAAAACATTTTCTCGAGGAACATACTACACCACGTATGTGAACATTAGACGATCGAGTTATAGGAATCAAGCCTGCTCGCTACCGAACGATGTAAACGGCGAATTAAACAAGATGTAAACACGGCTGACCTTGCGAAGGCCGGCGAAAGCATCACAGACAGTCGCGGGCGACCCCTTTCCAAGAGGTTCCCTGGGAGCTCCCTTTCCTGAAGCCTCCCCCGCGATCTCCCTTTCCCGGAGGAACGCACCCACCGCCCCGCAGGCGGCGCCCTCCCCCCCGGGATCATCCCCTAGATCGAGGGGGACGAGCCCCTCCCGCCAGTGGACCCCCCCGTATATATAACAATCTTCGTCCTTCTCGCCTCGACGTCAGTCGCTATCTAGTGCCCCAAGCTCCTGCGATACCTCCGAGGATGGCGCACTCATCTGCAGTAAGTACCTTCAACGGACACCACCCAAATTTGAAAAAAAACCAAAACCAAAATCCTAACTGATTTTGGAACTCAATTCACCCCAAATCGCCGTCCGAGCATTCACTGGATTACGCGTTTCGCGCCCGTCTTTTCCCCGTCATTGTGATAGTGATCATGTGTAATCAGTGGTGACCCATCAACAGACGAGTGTATAACCAGCGAACTTCAACATCAACAGACAAACGAGACTTCCAAAAAAGTGGTTTTAATTCGCCATTTACCATTTTGTGACAGTTTTCTGAATCCAAACTTTTTAAGTGATGAGCATACCTAATTCCATTCATTTTCTAATCATCGATGAGATTCTGGTTAATTTTAATCGACTATTAAAACAGTAATTAATCAATCACGTTTTTTGAATTTTAATAGTTGAATCAACAATACAAGTTGCAACAAGTCGTTACATTACTAACTGTTAACCGACATATATAACGTACAAAAAATTGTTTCTAAAAACCTGTTTTAACTAATGCAGAATTGAATGTCACTTACTTTAAACAATATTTATTCAATTTTAAATGGACATCATCTTAACTAAAATAGGTCCATAAATTTCTTCCTAATTCACTGATTACCCCAAATTGCGTTTTGAATTTTTCAATTCACTTTTGGAAATAGAGTCAATTTTTTATTCACTGATGACAAAAGTTGAACGTAGTACACTTGATTTTTACTTACATAACGTTTCCTCATTCTTTTAATAAGTGAATGAGTGAAACATATATAAGAATACTTATGGTTTCCATTTTCATAGCAATCGTTTGGATTTAGATTACTGTACTTTTCCGGCATTTTATTTACTACCACTCACAAAAGATTTGACAGAAGTTCGCTGGCTCATGCACTCTTGGGCAACAGTGGTTGATTAATTAAATTAGTTAATAGGGAGAATTTATAATTTATTGTGCATAACGAAGAGTTTTACGTTTATGCATGAGCATTGGCTACCTAATTCGGAAAAAACAAAAATCATAGGGCCTTTCGGATTTACCCTGCACGATACTACCTATGCTTTTAATCAAAATGAAATCGGTCAAAAACTAAAATTATGATTTTTACAAGACTTTCGCTTTTACGATTGCGTAGAGGCTACTTTTTCATCTGAGAGCAATGTAATTCACGGGATATCTCGACTCCAAACCCATACAATACTTCAGAATTTCCCGAACTTGTAGAAAATGCAAAATCATCAAATTTCAAAAATCGACCAGAAACCCGTTCATCCACCACACAGTGGGGCAAAAAGGGGGTTTTGCGGGAAAATGCTTTACCTCCATTCTTGTAGGGAATTTCGCGCTGAATCTGAATATACCCCATGTCCCTATACCTATAAAAGTTTTCTAAATTTTTAATCTTTGGATCGGATCTAAATTTTTTTGTACGAAAGAAAAGTTGTAGAGAAAGGAATTTTGCATCGAATGAGACCACCGCCAGCTCTTTAACTCTCTTCCTCGATTTCAGGCAATTTTTCAAAGTTTTCATCACCTACTCACTTCCATGGAAATTCTTGACAAGCGAGTGGTAGGTCCAGAGCTTTTCTCCAAAACTAGGTTCTGGACCAAAGTTTATGAAGAAATCATACATAGGCCGGGGATGGGCCAGTAACATTTGCACCAATTTTAATCAACCCTAAAGGGTAGTAATTAATTCTGAAATACTGAAAAATCGAGATCTCGAAAATTTCCTAGGTAACATTAATGTTTTTTTGGTTGTCATTTACAAACATTTTCCCAACAATCGAATAAAATCATCCAGAAAGCTGTAAGATTTTCCGTTCTCTCACTACAAGCTATAATGGAGCAGCGACCCTATGATTTTTTGGGGGAACCGCTAAGGTTTCATCGATGACCGCTAGATAATGTTAGGCTTGCAGCAAACGAGCAGCAGTACGCAAATACGTCACCACCGCGGATGTGCCATGTCACGGCACTTCATCATCAGCTCGTGTAAAGTTTGGGTGTTATTTAATTTTTATTTATATTTAATAATTATTTTATTTAATTACCAATGCAGATACATTAGATGCCTATCTAATGATTCGTTTAATAGTAGAGGCAGGTGTTCTGCGTAGAAGAGCTACCTATGCAATACAGAGGCAATAAACCTCTGTGTAATAATTTGTAGCATTTTTCATATGAGAACTCGTTCATATGGTCTTGCTGCATGATTAGGGATTTTCTAAAACATGTTTTCCTTTCTTTTCCAATGTACGTTTTCTTCCTGAATTGAGCGAAACCACTCCCAAGTCATTATGACGATCCCTTGTCAAGATACGTAGTTTTTTCCGTTTTTGGACATTTAGCACAACTGTGTGTCATCTGCCGTTCGCCTTTCAAAATTATCCTCTTCAGCACCAAACGTCACAAAATGTTGATGAAAAGAGTCACACAGTGGCGGGGAATGTTCTTGAAATCTCAGCATCACTTCCAATCAACCCCAAGAGGTAATATTTTACGGTTGAAATTTTAAACATCGTCATCTCAAAAACATTCAAGATAAAAGAAGGTAGTTTTTTCGTCTCATCGAACTACACGACTCCGGAGTACTGTACGACTAACCGTTTGCGGACCATAAGGACCTAAATCACTTACACGACTGTATCCCATAGTGACTTTGTTAAGCAGGAGTAAGCTGAACTCAGCTAAGAACTGAAATGACAAATGTTTGTGTAATATTTTTGTAGCGTTCATAGATTGACGTCATACCGAAACGTCAAATAACACAGCACGTACATCATGGAAGGTGGTCGATATCATTGACTACTTATGTATGTATTGATTTCTGGCGATTTTTAATAGTGATATTTTGTCGTACAGTAGGTACAAAAATGTGTTATGGAGACTTAAAATACTTTATCCATCACAAGAATTAATAATTCTGGTACGGTGTTCAATGCAAATCATTTGGGACGCCATCTAGGAGTTGAACCATCTTGACGAATTACAACATTTGTGCGATGCTATCATGGACATGGGACCTTGCGATGGGAGAGGATAGACTGACTTAGTGGTGGCACGAAATATGCGTACATGAGAAAACAGTAGCTATTGACGAAGGTGAAAGGTAAATTTGTCCAAATAATCTGAATTTTTACAAAGGGGTTGCTATTTGATGTCATGTATTTTTGAGATGCGAGCTTGCGAACATCCAGACCACCAAACTATACACATCATTCTGACCTTTATGTCCAACTAATCTGAATTTTTGCTAAGGGATTAACCACTTGATGTTATGTATTTTTGAGATGCGAGCTTGCGAGCTTCCAGACCACCAAACACATCATTCCGACCTATATGTCCACCTAATCTTAATTTCTTCTAAGGGATTGACTAGAGTTTTTTAACTACTCTTTTGTTCAACCTTTTTGGTTTGCTCTCACCTGCTGGCCATACAGCAATTTACCTTCTACCCTGTTATGACCTTAAGTTACTCAACTCCTCTGGCAGTGTCTAATATATTGACACAGTAGCATCCTTGAGCCCTGATGAAGGTATTAAATATACCGAAAGCTAGGCAATAAGGTAGTTTTAATCAGTTCAGACCCCTTTCCCGATCTCTTGACGTCAAAATAACTTTAACGATGATCTTTTTTGTTTGTGAAAATAGACAATATTTATCATTGCTTTTATTTTTTTCATTGAAATGGGTTTCCAAAACTTCGTCGAGAGTGATTTAGTTTGAGGAAGGAAACTGCACATTATGCAATTGAAGTTTTAACGGAGCTGTCACATTCATCTACCACTTTATTCATGTCTGACTTAGTCCTTTAAATAACAAAAACACTGTCCAGCAATTTAGTGGATGAGGGTTCCACAATAATTTATGTTGACATAGAGTAAATGAACGATGCAGACCCGAAACGAAATTCTGTCATGATTTCTGTGGCAGCAGGAGGAAGTGTGGATGAAAATGCGGTAAACCACAATAAAACAGACAAGCTCAACCCCTAGAGCTAGAATACCTCAGGCCCAATAGTAGGTATGGCTGTGGGTAATTGGCACTGTGATTCAAGGCGGTTTCACTGAAAAATAAAATGGAAGAACGAAGTAACTCAAATGTGGGGTAGAATTTACCGCACTAATGAGGAAGAGCCGCAGTCGCAATGCGGGCTGCCAATATAGACCTCGCCTAACTCGTAAATAACTCGCAGGCTTGCCGCTTTCCATCGGGAGAAACTGCAGCGCGAGCGGCTTCCTTAGGATGATCTCCAACAAAATACTATCAAGTCAATATGAAGATACCTTATAAAGGCGGCGCACAGTGGGGAAAACGCGGCAAAAACCTCCAAATGTGAAAATGTGTTTGGCGAACTTGTTCCTATAGCTCATGGATCTCAAATAGTAAAGTTGTAGGATGAAGCTTTGCTGTGATTTTCCCAAAAGACTGAGATCATAACCTTGACTGAGTCCTAAACTAAAACATGGGCTGTTAGGAATTGTAGATACCGCACGACGTAATTTGTTTTACGGATCTACTAGGAAATCTCCAATGTGTCAGGAGTTTCAAATGTCATGCTGGAAGCAGGGTTGCCAGGTGTCCGGCTTTGGCCCGGACAGCCCGGTTTTTTTGTATCAAGGTGTCCGGGCGAAAATGACTCTGAACGCCAAACGTCCGGTTTTCATCGAAAAAGCGAAAAGTGACCGGTTTTTTGTGTTTTAACCACGCTCCTTCTCTAGTCGGACGTTGTGTCAACCAGGAAATGGTAGCGATCATAATAACTTATTTCACACCCCTTGCCACAACTGAGACTACGTTTTTTTTTTTTTTTTTTTTTTTTTTTAATCCAGCTAAAATGCATCCATTTTCCCATTTGAAGCTAAATCACAATGTTGAGCAAACTGGTCAAAAGCTTATCTATTAACTATGACAGTAAGATATGACAATATGCTTTTTTAGGGAAGTAAAACTTGAATTTTCACAGATTTTATTAATATTTAATTTTCAAAGCCGTTCATATTTATGTTAGTATAATATTTAAATGATATTTTTCGAGAATCAAAAGACACAATTCTATTAAAAAATTCAGCGCTGATTTCCAAAAAATGCTCGAAATCACAAGAGTTGAGTAGAGCAGAGAAACGTGGTTTTAATGCAAAACGAAAGTGGTTTCATTGAAAAACTCGTTGAAAAATCATACCTCTCGAATATGATTAAGGATTGGGATAGAAAATGACGGTATTCAACTACATTTTCGAACTAGTTTAATTCAAAATTTGTTAAACTTATCTGAACCCATCCATTATAGTCGGCAAGTGATAGGTAATTATTGAAACGTTTAGATAAAAATAAACATTAGGCCCCTAAGGCAAGGACCTAAATAAAAAAATGAAATAATATATATAATATGAAAGGGCATATCTCTGCTTATCATAGTCTCCGGTTTTTTGCCCTCTACCCGGGCTGGAAGTATTATGATGGAAATGTAGTGTTGGTGGAAGGATTTGGAAGGGTAATTTCGAGAAGTCATATTTTTGTTTTTTCTCTTATTTTACCACTCACCAAAATTATACAGGGTGAAACCGGATAAGGGACGAAAGGTTTTGTGTGTTGGTCTGCATTAAAAATGTAGTAAAATGCTGCCAATCGCATATTTTTATCTCAATCCATACCCAAGATATGGTTTTTTGAAAGTTTTTTTTCTAAAGAAACCCGTTTTGTTTCCTTTTAAACTCAGATTTCTCCACTTTGCCACATTTAATATGAAATTTTGACCTCATTTTCGGAATCAGCGTTGAATTTCCTATGAGAATAGTGTACTTGGGTTCTTAAAAAGTACCATCCAAAGACCTTTCCATCAGCTCAAACATTGAAGATTTTGAAAAAAATAAAATTTCTGTAAATCTTTAAAATTTTACTCCTCTTTCAAAATTTACTCTGTTATTTAGGAGAGAAAATTATGTTTTAATTTTGAAAAATGTATTTTTTTGTTTTTCAAATGAAATCGTTGATTTTTTCGAAAAATGACCCTCTATGAACCAATGAGTATGCGGTCGGTTTCTACGTATTTTTTTTCACGCTGGATCGAATGGTAACGCACGCAGATCTCTCCAACTAACTTATAATCGAGTTTAATATCACTTTTATCACTTCAATTAACTAGTTTTACCCCATAGCACACATACATTTACAAGCAAACTAAAAATTTACGAGTTTAAGTGTTAAAATCGGTTATAACGGAGTCGGAGAGATCTAAAAATGTAACCATTCGATTCAGCCGTATACTCGTAGGTTCATGGTGGGTCATTTTTCAATCCATAGGGACGTTCCTATAGTGCATGCATTACTCCATATTTATTCATTTATTTGTATATTCTATTTTTTTAGATGAGGTGGCCCCTCTTGGCGAGTTTAGTTGTCGTCGCATCCGCAACGTTCGGCGGTCACGAACAGTAAGTAACTTGAGCTCAGCTGGTCCTTGATATGATCAACAACCACAAAAATATATGTATGACTTCACATTACATACTTTTAGTAATACCTATAACTGTAACAGTAGGTACCTATGCCTAAGTACTTCCTATTGGTCATGCGCTATAACCATTGCTACTGTTCTATATCTAACCATTTCCTTGTCTTTACCACAAAGTTTGAATTAACGAACTTTCCGTAATTCTACCATTCTTGATGTACGGTTTAAGGTACGTGTAGGTTTATTTCAGATTTTATCTGCTACATTTCCGGGGACATGAAAGAAATCACATCTAGACAGAAATCTGAGTCTGTAAGCTCTGAATATTCAATAATCTGCAGATGCTTTCTTGAATTCAGCCTGTCAGTTGTCGGATAAATACGAAAAAATCTCAATATTTCTGGTGATTTATATATTAAACCAAGCTGTAGCCAGGGAGATGTAATTGCCCATCACTTTGGAAGTTTTCTTGCAGCTTACATTCATTCGTTCATACTACATCTCACGATGCGAAAATCTACTACGGCCTTAAGCTGATTTATCTAACGCGAGGTTGTTTTCATGCTTCACAGAGTTCATCATCAGCGAAGGTTCTGTATCTACTTTTGTAAGTAGGAGTAGAGTGGTAACTATTCAAGGGCGGGGGGTTGTATTTTAATTTCTGCTTACTTGAAACCAGTATCCTCGTTATGAAAAATATCTCTTGACCTTTTCATTAATTAATTTCTAGATGGTTTTCCCTCAGGACCCTACAAGTGGGTGTGATTTGAACAGGAACAGATTGCGAGCCTTGCGGACCGCTACCAACCCAATATTAGATTCTCTATTGATTTGGACACATTATCTTAATTGTCGTTCCTGATATTCAGATTTTTGAATAAGTTATACGTCTAATAATAAGTTATTGTGCCGGCCATAGCGCTTACTAATTATAACCCTGAGAACCACCTCATAGGCCTCGGGAACCTAAACGAATGTTCATCTTCCTTCATCATAAATGTTTGGGTTCAAATTCAATGGAAATGCTTCCATTTATCTCTTCATTGAGCCGCTTCGGGTCGGTATTTCTATTTTTGGGAATTACCAGGACTCGAATGTGCATCCTGCTCATTAAGTCGTATCTAGGAAATAAAATTTTGCCTAGGTGTGGCGGAACCGTTTTACTCCAAATATTCTCAAGCAAGTGTTGGGTCTTCTCTACAGTAACTTAAACCAGACTGTATTAGGGAACATTCTTGTACTAAAAAAGAGAGAATAAATGTGTTATTTTTGAAGATTTTACAATCAGCAAGTTTCAGAAATCAAGGATGTGGTTGAAATGCATGAATGTAAGGAAATGATGCTCAGAACAATTCCCGTTCAAAATCACTAAAACTGAAGTGCAGTCCTTGAAAGAGAACTGTCTTCTAAGAATTGGACCGTCCTTTTGCCAAATGAAAGCCCAGGAAATTCATTCACTTTTGATCAAAGGAAATCGAAAGTGCTTAACATTCAACACAAAAGCTCGGGTTGGACAGCGATCGAACTGGTGTAAGGCGGCGCGTGCATTGAAACGTCAATTGCCGCGTTGTTCCTTAGAAAGCTGCCCATCGGTCATTGATCTGTCATGTTTCCTTCTATAAGGCGAAAAGAAACCCATTTATACCCGGAACGCCTCCCCCGATAGACAAACCTGCTTTTAATTCCTCCAGGAAAAAAACTGGGTGTACTTCCGAGTTCTACTTGCGTTCCTTAGCCGGCGAGCGATGGTAATGAAGTCAACACCGCGGTAAGTCAAGAACCGATCTGACGGAGCATCAAAATCTCTCCAATTATCGGACCCTCGCCAAGTGGAGTTACAAGCAATCAATCACTCAGCTATTCCGTTCTGTGATAGAGTATATGTAAAGACTTTACCATGTGAATGGCAAATATCTTCCCAGTTCTTTCTCAGTAGAAAATCTGGTCTTACAAGAAATCGAAAACTAACACTTTTACGGACTTTGCAGGTTCAAGTTGTCAGCTCACTGAATGAATGAGTAAAACTTACTCAATAAAATCGAAGTCGGTACTTCTCTCGTATGCTAGCTACAAGAACGCTGATGTCTACCACGGTGTATTGGCTATATACACCTTGGATGTGGGTGTATGTATTGATCGTTGGTATTACTTGTTGATAATTACAAAGGAGGCATCATAGGGACGGGAAAAAATTAGTCAAAAATGAAGTTTTCGAGTTGGTTTAGCACTGGCCGCATTTAGCGCGACTGTGTGATGTGGTCAGAAGGACTGGGAGAGCCCACAAACAGTTACCGACTTGTACAACCTATTTAAAGATATTTGTGTTGAAATGTTCGACAAAAGCCAGAAATGAGCGAAATTTGACAGTTTACTAATGGACACTTGATATGAACGACGATCTTCAAACGGAGAGATTTAGGCAGGTAAGCTACGTCCGCTCAATAATAACACAAACTTTCCATTTTCAAAACGTAGTCAGCATACCGAACCACTGTAACGATGTAGATAGCTTACTGAACCACTTTAGGGATATAGGATAGCATACTATATCAGCAGAGCGCGTGCATATAGCATACTAGAGAAGTTCGGAGAACGGGGAGAACAAATAATTTTTTGTAGGTTTTTTAAAGAATACTGCTTGTAAAATTTCGTAAAAATCTGAAAATTGAAATATATATATTTCTGCACATCTCAGGTACACATTCCTCTATTCATCCGCCTCCCAAACCTCATTGGACTATATATATTTTTTTATCAAAAAATGCTGATCCGTGCCACCTCATAGGGTGCGATGATTCGAATCACTCACTTAAAAATTATTATGAACTATTGTAATAGCCTCATGGGGCTGTACAAATCACTAAAAATGTTTTTTTTTTTTTTTTTCAATATAAAAACAAATTCTGGTAAAAAAAACTCTACTCAATAATTAAAATCAGTCTTTATTTAATACAAAGAAGTCTCTTTTTCGTTTTATATCACAGATCTCATTTTTGTTAGATTTTGAACACATGAAGACTTGAAACATAACAAAAAAAGTCGTAAAATATAGTATATAATCGCTTGCATTGTAATACATGTAAATAATCGCAAAGGGCCGTATTATTGAAATATCAGTATAATTCTACCTTCTTTCAGGTCCTATAAGCTTTTCATAGTAGCGAGGCACGTTGGACCAGAAATAAAAAACGAAATTATAGAACTTAAGCAAGTAACATAAATACTTACTTCATAGGGGCAGGTACCTACCAGCCTACAGGCTGTGGTTTGGCAAGATTATGATAACCAAATTCCTCATTTCGTATTATTACTAATATGGTCTTAAGTTTAAATGATCAAAGTCAATACTTTCCTGGGTTATGTATAGAAAAAACAAAGTTAAATAGACAATTGCCCTTAAAACAGTGATTTTCAAGCTTTTTGTGGATTTAGAAAGGCTTTTAATAGTGATTCGTTTCATCCCACTTCTGCGAGTTTTTTTTTTTTTAAAATACTTTCATTACAACTACTAGCCCGCACATAAAAGGTCTGCAATTTCGAAAAATTCATTATCATTTACCAGGCAAGGTTGGAAAATTATTTAAATTCGTCAAAACTTACCCCAATATGAGCACCACCAGAAGTTTCCAGCCAGTTGTTGGTACGCCAGAAAGATAACTTTACATAGGTAATTATAAACAGCTGACATCCTTCTGAAAACATATAAGTTACTCCATAATCTCTAATGGTTTGCAAAACGACCAACAACAGAGTGCAGGGCGATCGGATTTGTAAAAAATGAGTGGGCTGATTTGTATCACCCCATGTGATTCGTTTTCCCCCGTTCTACGGAATCCCAAAGTCCATTTTGATAAAAGTGATCAAGTTCACTTCAGATTCGAATTGCTTCTTGATCAGGTTCACAAAGTCGAACGGCCAATCGAAAATTAATTAAGTTCTACTCACCTGATGAGCCGCAAACGCGGTGTTCATAAATAGCTACAGTCAAAATATCAGGTGAGCCCAAGTTTGTGGAACGCCCGCACAGCATGGGCACCTTAATTATCTCCGATCCTGAATCTTTTGAGACATTTGAACCCTGCTTTTCCTTTCGCGGGCTTTTCATTTGGTTCACCAATCCGAAATCGCATATAATTATGATCGATGTATATTTGCTGGATGTCTGCCTTCATGTTATCTTCTTACGTCACTGCAGTTCTTATTACCACGCCAAAATCTGACAATAATAAAACCCATCGGTGCATACTGAGAAGCAAAGGGTGGCGGAAGTTTGTTGTCGGAAGAAACGGCACCAGAGCGTGTAAGTTGTTAGAACGGGTCTCCCGATCTTGAGTTGTCGAGTGATTTCCTCATACGGCAATCAACTGCGCCTGCTCGTCTGTGAATTCCACGGTCAAGGGAACTCGACCTTAACAAGGAAACAGCTGACTATCAACAGCGTAACGGTCATTAACGTCGCATAAATCAAATTCGCGGCTATTGACGCTGTTGTAATTACCGTGTACCGAAGGAAAAATTAAACCGTGGAGTACATGCATGAAGTGATTGCAGATGCAACGATTCCTAATGAAGAAATTAAGCGGTCTTACTTATGATCTCGACTTCCACGTTAGTAAAATGATAACAGAATGAAGACAGACTCTACCAAATGGGTGTTCATCGGTAGAAAAAGTTTGAAATTATACTTAATTTTGAAAGTTTTATCCATTTTGAGTGAGGAAATCTTTTCCTGCGATCTCAAAAACAGGTGCTGTACAAAATGGCGGCCTCACAATGATCGCTAAATTGCACATTTTTGAGGTTTTCTCCAATCATTTGTTAGAAATTGTGCGTCTTACAGAAATTCGCATATTCACTAAGTTGTATAGGATACAAATACAAAGCAATTCGACCCTTAGAACTGCAAATTATCCTATAAAACTACGGAGTGCAAACAATTGAAAATTTGGTTAGTTTTGAGTGAATTCTCTCCTTTTACCGTTTAGGCTTTTGACCATTAAAATCGACTAGCGACCATAACATTGATCCGACATATTGTGTACAATACCGTGGGGCGATTGTACCCTAGACTCGTATTTGGGGCTAGGAAAATTAACAGCATCGGTATCAAAATGGGTTTTTAAGGTTGAAGGGTGTATAATCCAAATTCGAAGTTATTTTTCCGATAATGACCGCCTTTCTGGCCGTATGTATGTCCTGTCTGCGGTAAAGTTTAAAATGGGTTCTAACCAGCTAAAGTTTATGAAACTTGCACATAGAACCTGAGAAAGAAACTGCACAGAAAACTCGATTTTGAATTCATGTATATATTAATTTGATACACACTTCCTTTTTTGTTGGAATGCAGTTAAAATATCATAAAATGATGAGAATCGTACATTTTGAGAGTTTTTACCATGCAGAAATGGGGAAAAGTACTGTGGCGTGGCGGAAAACCATGGATTTTAGGCGTGTCTTTTCAAGCGTTGAGCCGTAAGAGATTTAGCGAAATTCCAGAGGCATGCAAGATGGACTAGTGCAATTTATGTTCAATGGAGAAAGGACGGTGAACAAGTTCTCAAACGTTACGAAAAACGACTTGTTTTATAAAAATGTCTTTTCATACTAAAGCGAGAGTATTTCCACTTTCTAACGAGCGCACGCCGACATACGATGCTCAAGGACCTTCTCGCAACATTTTTTTGCAGGAAGAATTCAACGGTTTATTCACAGACGTCTCATACCTAGACCTTTCCCTCTCAATTAAATCTGAGGCTTGAAAAGTAGTGTTCACCTTCGTCGAGGGGGTTTTCTTTTCTTGATAAACGCTATCGGCGTTATGTTGATGAAGAAATTAAACTTAAAAACTAATTAAACGAGTTACAATGTTAGATCGAATTCGACGATTAGGTCACCATCAGTAACACACAATAGCTCAATAACAACGACGTTAAGTGATTGCTTGTTACTGATTACTAGCTATCCATTGAAATCGATCAACATTGTAACTCTTCACTAAATACGTGAAAATAGAAAAAGATTCCATTAATTCCTTTTTAGCGAATTTTCTTTAAAAAATGACCACAACTACAAATTTCCAATCTCTCGAAAGCGAAAACAATGCTTCCGCTACCTATAGATAGACTTGGGAGGAATTTGGGAGATGAAATTTAGCACTTCACTAGTAGGTACATCTGCACGGACAATAGTTAATTAACTCGATTTCGCAGCGTTAGAACAAATTCCATTGGAACTATATCACCTGATAAAGTGATAATTCCAATATTGGCATTATGTCAGCTGATATGAAACATTTTTTTCTTGGTCGATTACAATGGTTCATTATTGAAAATAATAAACCAAAAGGGGTGAAAAACCTGTGAACAGAAAGTGGCACAGCGTGCCACATCTTGCTTGCTGGAAAAGGGCATAGGTGGTGTCGTGGTGTGCTCCATGCTGCGTCTAACCCCACTTCACCTGGAGTTACTGCCCCTTATTTTTTCCAAATATGGATAAAAATAGGGGATAGTAACCTGACTAACACTTAAACTAATCCAAACCTTTACCCAATGCCCTTCCCAAACACCCAGCATACTATACTATCTAATTTCCCTAACCGCATACTGTTATACAACTAATTATTCAACATTAACATGTTTTTCTAATTTTTTAAAATAAATTTCATTATCATAAACAATATGAGTGTTCCAAGATCACACTTCCCAATGCACATGACTGGCTAACAGCACAACTGACCAAAATTGATGACGAGGACAACGACCAAGATTCGGAGGAGCTAACTGACTAACTTCCAGCGCTACAGTATTTCTAGCGATCAAACAGGTAGTAATTGTGCGGTCGTAAATCGATCGATTGAGGCAAGTAATACATACTATCTACCAACCATTTTCTACGAAAATAACCTAATTAAAAACATGAAAAACCTTGATCCAAATTGTACACCCACCGAAAATCAGCTTTTTAGAATCATACAAAAATATAGGTTTTCTGAACTGATGCAGACATTTAAATTAATTCTTATCTTACGAGAAATTTAATGCTCCAATACTTGATATCCCGAATTTCGTTTTCCGAAAGTAAATTAGAGGAGGCATGAAAATGTTCATGACAAAAACCAAAACTCGAATACATTTTTGATGTCGAAAGTGTGGAGTTGACTGTAGTTTATACGAATGTTTCCTGAATTCAATCTATAGCTACTTTCCGCTCATCAGTTGTGTTAATCATAACCTGAGGACAGTGTTGGGCATAATCTTATCGTCGAATACGATTGTAATCTCGGTAATTATTCATTGAATCTGAAGGTTCGTTCGGCTAAGGATTCTGAACGGTTCGGGACTGACCACGCCCCCTTTGTGGCGTTCGTTTAGGCGTAGGACTCGTCCAGTACCGACAGTCCGCTGTTCGTTTAGGTATCCATTACCGTCCAGGACCAGTTCAACCAGTCCTGAGATTTTCGTCGGGACCGATAGTTCGAGACATGCGCACTTGATATATTTGCTTATCACATCGTCTTATCATCGTTTCACTTATCATCATCTAAATATTTTTGTTTACTGTTTGCGTGTGTCGTCTTGTAATTTTTGTTGAATAATTTTGAGTTAAAATGATTGACTCAGATTGTTACGAGTCCGATGAAGTTTCGGAATATAATAATGTATACCTAGTCACTGAATGCAACTAAAAATTTATTGGTTTTCTCTTGATGTTTTTCTCATTTTCATAAACGATGGTAGGTAGGTTGGTACCTATTATACTAAATTTATGTCAAATTGTCTTGATATGTGAGGTTTTTGTGTGCAAAGAAGTATAACTATCAAATTCGTAAACGTTTAAAAATCTACACTGAAACTCTAAAAACGAGAGAAGACAACAGACAAATACCGTAAAAAATACATTTAAAAAAATGAAGGGAAGGTTGCAGTGTTGGCTACCAGTCCAGTACGAGTTCAGAAGGCGTTCGGTTAAGAACGGTACCGAACTGATCCTATCCCCTCCCCTTTCAGAATGCCGTCCCGTCCTGAACTCGTCCAGAATCCTTAGCCGAACGAACCTTGAGTCAACTGCAATTATATACGTATTCGTCTGTCGGCGATTACACGAATACAACTAGAGATGAGTCGATACCAAAATTTATCGATTCCCGATACCGATACCTAAAAAATCGATTCCCGATTCTCGATACCGATACCATCGGCGTATAATACCTAACTTACCTGTAGGTGAAAAACAAAAATTCCTCTTGAACTAGTAATATATTCAAATTTTTTTGTACAACATATAACTTACAAAAAATTGATCCCAATATATTTGCAAATGAGGTAATTTTTAAATAAAAACAAAACATGGATAATAAAACCTTTATTCTCCATCTGTTCTACTTAAGGTTTTTGTTTAAAAAGAGTTATTAGTCTAATTAGCTAAGTCTCTATTTATTGTCATTAGGAGTTGTTGTTGTTAATGAAGCTTTAATGCTTTAGTTACTTATTAAAATTAAATAACTTTTAAAGATTAATTCTTATTACAAATTCTAAATTTCAGATTTATATTTTCATTCAAGGCTTTAGTTAATTTGATTTGTGCAAATACAAAATTTGATATTTTTTTGTTATCTATCAAGTATCAATTAATAGGCAACTTTTATTGCCTAGGATTGATTTCTTTCTTAATAAAACAAGTTAAGCAGACTGACTTGTTTTTTAGTTTTTCGTCGGTATCTGTAAGGTATTTCCAAATAAGACTGGCTCTAGGCTTTTATACTTGGAAAACATAGCTTTGCCTAATGCTTCTGTTGTCACAAACAAAATAACACAAGCCTACTTGTAAACAAAGTTATAATTGTAAGTTGTGTTTTGGACAATTCATGTTTCGCAACTGCTAACTTGACACAACGGTTGCACGGTACAACCATCTTCGTTGTTAGATGGTTGCAATAGTACCGTAGTGTGATAAAACGCCCATCACCGGGCGGTATCGGTATTAGGCGGTACGGCTTTAGGCGATCGATTCTCGATACCGATGCCTAAGAATCGGTGGTATCGAGACTCGGTATCGGGAATCAACTCATCCCTAAATACAACCCATAAAAATGCGTCACGGTCATCAATTTCAATAGGGCGTCCCTCCTATAACATGCGAAGCTTTGCTAATATTCCCTAGCTTCAGAGGGACGTCCTATTGAAATAGATTTCAGACAAATAGCCTGGGCTCCAATCGTTGAATTCGCTTTAAGGACGTCCCTCTGAAGCTAGGTAATATTAGCAAGGCTTCGCATATTATAGGAGGGACGCCCTATTGAAATTGATGACCGTGACGCATTTTTATGGGTTGTGGGGGATCTGATCAAAAACCTAATTTACATTGGTCCATGCACGTTTTTCTGCATTATATGAATATTGCGGTTTTTGGATCAGAATCAATCAGATCTCATTACTGATTTGAATAATGCAAAAATATAAAAGTCAAATTTGTGCCCAAAGGTGAGTATTGTGTGCCCCGTACAGCTCTTGTAGCCGTTGAAGTAAGTGCTCTTGAAATACCTATATTTAATGAATCAAATGGAAGTTAACAATTTTTTCGTCAAACTGTTAACAACTGTGTTTACAAACTGTATTTAACAATGACAGTGGTTTTATTCCATGTAAGTTAATGGGTTTACTAACTGTAGCGACCGTGTTTCAGTGTACATATCAGGGTCCACGTGCCGAAAATCATCAATGAGGTCCACCACGAAAAGCCCGTCATCCACCACATCGAGGAGCACAGCCACAGTGAATCCAGCAGCCACGACCACCACCACGACCTCCACGGAGGCGGCGGCGGAGGAGGTGGATATGGAAACGGCGGTTTCGGAGGTGGAGGCGGCCACAGCTTCGGAGGGGGCGGCGGAGGTGGCCATAGTTTCGGAGGGGGCGGTCATAGCCTCGGAGGCGGCGGCGGCCACAGCTTTGGAGGAGACCACAGCAGTGGGTACGGAGGTAGCAGTGGGTTCGGAGGAGGCCACAGTTTCAGCAGCAGCAGTCTTAGCTTAGGAGGTACGTCGTTCATATCGCTATATATATATAATTGGAGGTTAGGTTCACCAAACTAGACTTGAGTGGTTTTCTTCATGTTTTATTCATAATAGTCCACAACGTTTCTACCCAGGGGCTGGGTCCTAATCATGTGGTGATACAGTTGGTTGAAAGTGGTGGAGGGTCTTTCACCAAGTAGATAAGATTAGTTTTAAATGTAAAAACAACTTGCAAACTTCGAATTACATAATATATAGGTAACTGGTCTCTAGTATGTAATTCGAAGTTTGCCAAAGTGTTTTTACATTTAAAACAAAAGTTATCTACTTGGTGAAAGACCCTTCACCACTTTCAACCAACTGTATCACCACATGATTAGGATCCAGCCCCTGGGTAGAAACGATGTGGACTATTATGAATAAAACATAAAGAAAACCACTCAAGTTTAGTTTGGTCAATCTAACCTCCAATTATATTCACTACCTATATATATAATGTGGTTTAAATGGTCCTACGAGAGCACAATACGCTGATGCGAAAATAAGAAATACAAAGTGAAACGGAAAGGAACTTCACATAATGAATTTTTTATATTTCGGCTTATTTGCCTTTTTCAAATATAGAGCTAACAATAAAGTAGGTGTTGGGAAATTTTACGTTGTCACGAAATCTTAAAAACTGGAGCTATGGAGTTGTCGTGGGGATGTATTGCACTGGATGGAATTTTCATCTTCTAATATTGAGTCAAGGTGGCTCATTAGCTCTCAAGACATTACTGTGAGCCTTCTCGGACTGGTGCAATTTAGTCTTATTCTCACCAGGCTTCATCTTTCGGAGGACCTTTATCCCGAAGCAGTCGTTGAATGGAGCGCCATGTGTGATTGCATGACGACTCACTGGGAGATCCTGGTCCTGTACCTCCACTGAATGTCTATTTGCAGATTTAACGCAGTTTCCGCTTTACCAACATAGAAAGCTGGGCAGTTTTTGCATAGTAACTCATAAACACATATTGGTGTTTGGCAATCAGCCGAGCCCTTGCACCGGTACGTGTTGGGAGTGTTAGGCGATGTGAACATTTCCTCTTCAACTACCTAGGAACAGAGTTTACATCTTCTTTTTTCTCATGGATGTAATCCTCTAGGAGGACGGTCAGATCTCGTTGATCTCCTGTATGATAATATATCGCCAATAGTGGAAGCTTGCCTGTGTGCCAATGATGGAACTTTTGGGAAAACTCTCCTGGTCGTTGGATTCGATGATAATGATGGATATATTTCTCTTAAAACTGCGTTCATTTTTTCAATTCCAAAAAACGCTTTAAATTATTACACCAAATTTTCAATTCCCTGACATTTGGTGGTTTTTGCGAAATTTCCTGACTTTTCCCGACGTAAAGAATCCCCTGACCATTCCAGGTTTTCCCTTACTTTTCCAGATGGGGGCCACCCTGTAGTAATATTTATTGATTTAACCACTACCTACTTAAAAAGTTGAATATTCTTCTTCATTGGCTCTTCCTTCTCGAAATTTGAATCAATGGTGTTAATAATTTTCATCGTCTTGTTTAAAATTAAGAGAGTTGATTAGAATTAATAATGTACAATAATTTGATGATTTTGATACTATCACAGGACACGGAGGTGGAGGCGGAGGAGGATACGGAGGCGGTGACGACGATCATCACGGAGGCGGCGGCTTCGGGGGTGGGGATGACATCCACGGAGGCGGCGACATCCACGGAGGCGGTGGTGATTTCAGCAGCAGTGGCGGCGATGACCACGATGACCAGAGCGGCGGCTACAGCTACGGTCCCGGGATCAGCGACAGCTACGGTGGTGGAGGTGGTGACAGCGGCCACGGTTTCAGCAGTAGCGGAGGCGGAGGATTCAGTCACGGTGGAGGTATTAATAATCAGTAGTTACGACCACAATAAAGTTATCCATACAAATTTAGGGTGGCGGCTTGAGAGTGGAGATTCCATTATCGTTACAAAACCAATTTCTCCTTATTTGATGATTTAAAATACCCCAAAATCAAATCTTGATAAAAGATGAATTCAAGTTGATAGCATAAAATCAAAAAACAACTTGCCTATATAATAAATATTCATGTTTGGTGCAGCTTTAGTGATGTATTATGAAATTAAACGGTAAGAAGAACGAGTGACACATCTAAACAAATTCTTGGTCTTTGCGCTGTTCAAATAAGAAGTTTTAAGCTGACCCTCAATGTCTTATCAAGATTCCTCAGTACATTTCATTCGTGAAAACGGAAGTTAATAAAAACAAAGAAAAAAAGTTGCCTATTTCCACGAAAATTAAAGAGTTACAATGTTAAATCGATTTCGACGGTTAGGCCATCATCAGTAACAAACAATAACTGAAGACACATTAGAAAGGACACAGCTTTTATAGTCACAGGTGAAGGGAGATTGAATCCCATTGGTCAAGTGAAAGGAAAGGGGCAGGAGGTACAACCAATCAAGTGAAGGGAGATTATAGCTAATCAGATGACATTGTAACTCTTTATTTCTCATGGAAATAGACAACGTTTTTTCCCCCAACTTCCGTTTTGAAATGGGTTTCCACAACTTCGTCCCGAGTGATTTAGTTCGTATCATTCGTGAAGCTGAAATTGTATTACAATATTTTTAAACTAGTACCGCATACTTAATTTTACTTGATCGGGCAAGAAGAAATTCGGAATCGTTTTAACGATTCTTTAAGAATGCAAAGAATGTTTTTGTTTTGTACCTACTTGAAATAAGGCTAACTTTTCAAGAATCTATTCTAGAATTAATTAATACTAAGATTTTCTGGAAATTTCGCTTAAATATGATGCCTTCATCGAATGAAAACAGTTGGTTCATTTTTCATAAGAGTTAACAGAATATTTCATTTCGTTTTTGCTTTATGCGATGTATTTAGGGTATATTTAATAGAGGCGTTTGGTGTTGTTTTCAGGCAGCTCAGGTGGTTATGGAGGAGGTCATGGAAGCGGCCTGGGTAGTTACAGCTCTGGAAGCCACACAGCCTTTAGTTTGAGCAGCAGCCTCGGATCAGGAGGACATGGCTCTTCCGGAGGATACAGTTATGGTGGAGGTTCCGGTAGTGGTCACAGTTCCGGTGGTTTTGGAGGCAGTCACAGTTCTGGTGGTTATGGAGGCGGCCACAGCTCGAGTGGTTTTGGAGGAGGACACGGTTCTAGTGGTTTTGGAGGAGGACACAGCTCATTAGGAGGATACGGTGGAAGTAGCAGCTCAGGAGGATATGGTGGAGGCAGTAGTTCTGGAGGGTATGGAGGAGGTCACAGTTCTGGAGGTTATGGAGGAGGTTCCAGCTTGGGCGGTTATGGGGGAGGCCATAGCTCTGGCGGATTCGGAGGCGGTCACGGCTCAAGCGGATTTGGAGGTGGTCACAGCTCGGGAGGGTTTAGCAGCGGTCACGGCTCTGGAGGGTACGGAGGGAGCAGTCTCAGCTTAGGAAGCAGCCACAGTTCAGGAGGGTACGGAGGCGACAGCTCCTACAGTGGAGGCCACGGCGGCGGTCTCGGAAGTTACGCCAGCTTCGGAGGCGGTCACAGTTCGGGAGGCTATGGAGGCAGTTCACATGGATCCAGCGGGTTCGGAGGTGGTCACAGTTCCGGCGGGTTCGGAGGTGGTCACAGCTCCGGCGGGTTCGGAGGTGGTCACAGTTCGGGTGGATACGGCGGCGGAAGCAGCAGCTACAGCACGATATCCTTTGGTCACGGAGGCGGTCACGACGACCACGGAGGATACGACAAGAAATGAAGAAAACCATCCACCTCAACAGACTGATCCCCATCTTTCTCCACCCCTTTCCTACTTAGGAAAATTCTTCATGTGCCCTGTTAATGTTGTTAATATTTCATGTATATATCACTGTAAATATAATGTATTGTTTTCTAAATTGAATTTTATTGAAATCCTTTTGATGGAATTTTTATTTGCACATAGAGCCTGAGAAATGTGGTAGGTACTTAAGGTAATATACTAGTGAGTACTTAAGGTTTAAGCCGCACCTCAACCAGAAGGGTCATTAGCGGCCGGCATTGAACAAGGTGTCTAAAAGGACACTTGAAGTGGCACGATTCTAAGAGGAGCCATGTTGCCATCCTTGACTAAAAAGGAGCGCCATCACGGACTCCGCTGGCAACTCGGAGGGGAAAAAATGAGGGGTACAGTGATAAGCACAGTTTAGCCCCCAAAGTGGATTTAAAAATACCCAAAAATAAAGTAATAAAACTAAGACTAAATGTATATTAGGCCAGTAACTATATACATATCTACTACTATATACAATCAGCAAAGTGAAATAAAATTACGACTAGATGTATAATAAATATATCACAGATCAGACATCACAGTTCGTTGTAGAGCTTAGCGGCTCTCAGGTACAACAGGGATCGGACCTTGACTGGTCCGGATAAAAAGTCAACCCACTGAGGGGACTGATGCTGGACTCGGAGGTCCATAAGGGCTGGACAGTCCTCCAGAAAGTGGTGGATGGACAGATCACTCCCACACAGAACATCTCGAGCTTCTGCACTAAGCAGGTGTCTGTGAGTAAGACAGGTATGGCCAGTGCCAACCCGGTAGACCACTATTCGCTCCCTCCTTGGAAGTAGGGTTACGAAAGGGCCCATCGGGCACAGGTCCTGAAGGACACCAAGCAGACCAGTCACCTCACCCTTTCATTGCTCCTGCCAGATGGAATTGGCTTTATGATGCGTGTAGGAGATTTGATCCTCAATGTGTATCGGCAACATATGGTACTCTATTTGATTTTTCGACAGAAGGAAAAAGTTCCAGTCATGCAGCATGATCGTATGAACAAATTTACATTTTTTTAAAAATTAATTATTACAAAAAGAATGTAAGTACATATGTATACACACAAAAACATAAGGAAGTATTTGATACTTCGATCTATGGATACAAATCCAACACATCTTAATCAAATTTTGGCAGTTACTGATCTCCAAAATTGATAAAAATTGTCTGGAGATCAGGATTTTCAAAAACAAAAACAGAAAATATGACAAGTGCAATCCTTACACAAATATGAACTATTACTTGACTTAGTTAAAGATAAGGGAATAAGATCCTAAATGGCGCAACAAGTACGTACTATATTCTACATAACAAAATAAATTTCAAATAAAACATATTGTCAAAAAAACAAAACGAAAAACTCTTAAGATGATGACAAAGATGCTAAATAAAGCTAAAAAAAGAAATAAAAATTATCATTTTGATAGAGATTCTTGAAAAATATGTTAATACTCTTTTTAAATTGAATAAAATTGTTAATTAACTTAATGTGAACTGGCAACTCAACAAACAATCTAGGGCCTAAAAAAGAAAGTTGTCGCTTGAAAAAATCACATTTAGGGTATGGGATTGGTATCGTAATATATGAATTCAAACGCGTAATACCTTGTAAAGGGGGGATATTTGAAAGTTCATGTTTAAAATAATACTTTAATACTTCTACCACATAGGTTAGTCGAGGAGGGAGAATATTTAATTGAAAAAATAAAGGTTTACTTCGGCTTGCATAACCAGTTTTGAAAATGAGGCGTAAGACTGACTTAATTGCCTTCTCAATTTCCTTAAAAGACCTTTCATAAGCACCACTCCATACCGGAAGACAGTAAATCAAAATAGAATAGTCATATGCATGGGAAGTCATTTTGATAACAGATAGCGGTAGAACTTTATTTAGAAAAGAAAAAATGAAAGAGGATCTTCTAATTGAATTACTGACATGATAAATGTGCTGTTTCCACTTCAGGAATTTGTCAACTATAATACCTAGGTATCGTTGACAATCCACCTGCTGGACAGAAGGGCATATACAGGGGACAGACATAATACAATATATATAACTCCGAACGGTCTTTGAAATTGTGAAGAACTTCGCGGTCCGATTTTAGTGTTAGACTGCTCGTTCGAATCAGCACGGCCCCAAGTTTGTTGCAAAAGTGTCGCCGTTCGTCTCTATACCCGCCTTGATCGTGTTCTAGGCGGTCCTTATCAACGAGAGTTGTTTATTAGGCTGTGGCGGTAACAACAGTTGCCATCAATTCACGGTAAGTAAGAAACGTCCCTAGTGTAGTTACTAACATCTAGGAGAGTTATTTCTGAACGAAGAAATTGAAACTGAAGAACTTAGCGGACTTTATATATAATTCCGAACGGTCTTTATATATAATTCCGAATCAGCACAGCCCCAAGTTTGTTGTAAAAGTTTCGGTAAGTAGTACACGTTGTGATGGGGTCTTTTCTGATCAGCTGAGTGAGCTAAATTCTTTCCTGTTCACTGTAGGAAGTTGAAATTTGATAGGGAGACTCTCTGGGACATTAAGAGACGAGTGAAGTGATGGGGTCTTTTCTGATCAGCTGAGTGAGCTAAATTCTTTCCTGTTCACTGTAGGAAGTTGAAATTTGATAGGGCGACTCTGTTTATTAGGCTGTGGCAGTAACAACAGTTGCCACGGTAAGTAATAAACGTAGTGTAGTTACTAACATCTAGGAGAGTTATTTCTGAACGATCTTTGAAATTGTGAAGAACATCGCCTTAGCTTTGCACCAGGCCACATAACACCTCAAATAGGAAGAACATATATCGTTACTTTCCAAGCCCTAACAGGCCTCTAGTTGTATTATATTATGTTTCAAAGAAATTGTTAACTATCATTTTAATGGCCAAAGCTCAATAATATTCTGCAATTCAAAAAAGGGGTCTTTTCTATTATACGACCACAAAGCCCGAACGATTTTCTCTAGAAGTTGTGCGACTAGTTTTTGCTATATATTGCCAAAGACATATCCATGTCATGATGTATCAGCTTGTAGCGTTGATACTCTGAACAGTATAACCACCACTTTTGATAATTATTTGTCATACGCATAGCATACCTACCTATGAAATAACATGATAAAGTATGCTGTAGGAGTTTGATTGGTTGGTGGAGTTGGATTAGAACATACCTAAAAACTCTCGAATTATTACACAAAGCTTTGATTTAAAAAACTCCTCCGACATTTGGTGGAATTCTGCCGAATTCTCTGATTTTTCCAGTTGGGGGCCACCCTGTACTACTTCTGCAGTGATTGGGATCTTGGTTGCGCTCTAGCAAAGGAAATCACGATCCATTCATTTCAGACAAAGGAAATATCAATGAATTACAATTTAAGTTCATTTATTCTTAGTGTACAGAACCAGCTAATGAATATCCAGAGATGAGTGGACTTCCCAAGAAGAACAACTAGGCAAGTACCATAAATCACCAAATATTCATAAAAAATTATACCTAAATTTCGCACGTCCATTAAATCTGCTTGAAAAAATTTGTTGAGTCCACGACAAAATAAATTTGAAGTTGATATTTCTAAGGACAGGTTTCAGTAATCAATTAATAACTCTATATTTCACAGAATCTATATTTACTTATTCTCTCTTACAGTAAGTTATGAAATGACAAGCAGTATAAAGTACGAATCCATTTACAGTTCTCAAACTAATAAAAAGTAGCAGTACTGATTTACAATTTACTCAGTTACCGCATTTCATTTCAATACGATTGATCTGTCTCGAAATACATATCATTATATTTTTAATCTTTTACATTATACACAATATCTTCTGGTGTCATATTACTTTCAATAGGACTAGGAGTTCTTTATTTAACAGTCATACAGAATTTACTATCCATTTCTCTGTTAATTTTAAACAAATTAAAATGTCAAAAGAACGAGCTTTCATCGTTTTCAATCATTGTAGGTACTCAAAGTTTGGTATTAGCGAAAAAATACAAGTTTCAATTTATTCCATGAAATATAGATATGATAATTTTTGGTATACCTACATACCAATAGTACACTGTTCCTTGATTAGAAATAATATATATGTTGCACCTCTGTTATTCGTAACAACTACACGAGCTTATGTGTTAGGTAAACTATATCTAGACAATTCCCTTACTTCACAAATGTTCTTGTTTCAAAATGAATCTCGTACTAATCGTGGATCGTAATTAACAATAAATCCTTATTAGGAAGCTCAGTAGCTCCACGTTTTCTACCTAACGGATGGGTTACGTTTTGCGGCCAAGTCTCTAAGACATGTGCGGTTAAAAATGACGAATCTCCAAAGTTTTTTATAAGAGAGTCAAGATGAATTTTTGATGTTGTCATTTAAAACAGCGAACAGTTTTATCCTTAACTATATGTAAAAAAATAAATAAAAAAACTTATAAACGCAGTTTATTCCTATAATCGCATATCTACACGTAAAGAAGCAAGTATATTGTTTCAATAGATCAAGTTAGATAGTGGGTGCTGGTGGAAGTTGAGTTGGGAACCACTCACTCATTTGTCCAAGTAAAGCATACCTCTTAATTCAATTCACCAGTTAATTTAATTTAGAAACATTGAATGAAATAAGACATGGCAATTTCAAAATAAAATTTTCATTTAAAAAAAGATTTTAATGAAAAAATGAAATTAATCATAATTAATAGTAACAGCATCAGAAAAAGACCAGAAAACAAGGTTTCAATAGAAATGACCAAGATGTACAAAAATCTTGTTGAATTTTTAGATCATCATTACTCTGTATCATTTTGGGATAGTATATAAAACACATTAAGGTAACGTGCATATAGCTTTGCAAAAACTATCAATTTGATAAACACAATGAATAATACAAGTCACACAATTGGTGATCAGGTCGATACATTATTAAACATAAACAAGTGTTTCTTATATTCCCATTTACAGTTCCACCCTGCATGGCAGATTGAACATAGTTGTTGGTTTGTACAATCTCATCACACAAATCTGTTAAGTACCGTGAAAATAAGACTGGCGGGGTGAAAATGGAACATCAACGTTTTTTGAATTCAAATTCCTGTAGTCTTAAAAGTTCTGTGTATCTTAAAAGTGGCGGTAACGGACTCCTGCAATTGTTTCCCAACAGAGACCAATGTGGAAGAAGTTGTGACGGTTTTGTAGGGGCTGGATTGATAACAGCTGAGCAACTCGCTAGGGAATCTGTTAGCATTAATATAGGAGGGCTTCTGAATCTGAGAGTAGTTCCGAGGAGGAGTCGGATTTTCCGGTTAGGTACCTACTTGATGAATAATAATTCATCGGTGTTTGAATTTAGCCCATAAATTTGCGACAAATAAAACTATTCTTGAATGTTTGTAAACTTTGTTTCCAATCATGACTTCTATACTTTAACTACCTGACTTCAAAATCTTTTCAAACTTATTCACAGCAGAATTGTACCTATGGGTTTTATGACTGTAATTTTGCTTCCGAGTCTGCAAGATAGCGGAAGCTTTGTTTTCACTTTCGAAATTTAAAAAAAAATTGTGTGCTCCAAAATTAAAATTTCCACTTGCATTTTGCGTTTCATGGCCTCCTGAAAAAAATTTAGTTTTGTGTCTGTCCGTCCGTCTGTCTGTCCACATTTCCTTGCCACATCCATAACTTCACAATTTTTATTGAATTTGATTGAAAATTTCAGGAATAGTGTGGGTTTAGCCCTAGATGGTCCCTATCAGTTTCATCATGATTGAACCAGCGGTAAGCTCTGGGCATGCGCGAACGCGATTTTCTTGCTACACTCATAAGTCCGTCAATGTTGAAGAGATTTTGGTCAGATTTTCAGGGATGATGCAGGGAAGATCCTTCGAGGTTCCTTACGACATTCATAATGATTGAATCAGCGGTAAGTTGTGCGCAAACGCGAATGTGATTGTTTTGTTACAGTGATGTCACGAACTTTCTTCTATTCGATCGTTCCCACGAATGAACAGAAAAAGGTGCCCTGACCATCCAACCTAACATTTACTACGAAAAACCAATCAGGTAGAACCTGTGAAGTACAACCACCCTCTAATACCACCTCATTGGCACATACAAAAAAATATCCCCAGTCCCCACCGGGATACTTTGCCACATTTCATAGTTCCACTATGAGAAACGATCGAATAGAAGAAAGTTTGTTACAGTAATAATTCCGACAATTTTGAACGTGATTGGGGGAAAAGAGAAAACGGTATTTATATAAATAAAACATTTGCACTTCCTTTCATAGTGCCTAGTAGCTGTAATGGGAAATTCCATGAGCGGCTCTCACCCTCTGCAAAAATACTATTTAGGAGCTAAAAAATATAGTTGAACATTATTTTATTGAAATATATGTTCAACCAACATATACATTATTTAATCTCACCTGGAGGAGGAGTGAGGTACAAGTGAGGGTGTGACGGAATATTACCGGTTATGAGTTCAATTTCCCATCTACATTATCCAAAGTGGTAAATATTACATTTACATTATTATGTTATGTATCTATTGAATTGCACATATAACGTGTGACTTATCAATCAAGATTTCTGATTGGCTCTCTTGACAACCAGTCCCTGTGAACCCAAACATTCTCATGTAACATTTTTACCACTTTGAGGATAAGTAACCAGCGTTAATCCAGAACTAAGTATCGATTCTCGGCATCTAGGCTAAGGACGACGCCAAATGGAAGCCCCCCCCCCCCAACATGAAGACGAACGTTGAATCAATTAAACAAATATGAATGAAATGTATGAGTCCCATTCCCGCAAATGCATTACAACTATATCTTTGTAACTCAATACTTCGTAATAATATATTCAATAAAAGAAATATGAACTTACCAGCTTTGGCTTAATATTTTATCCAAATAAATTGTGCTTTTAGTTGAAATCTAAATTTTCAACTTGGAAAAAAAATAAATTGTGTTACTGTGTTGAGGATTTACAGTGACTGTGACCTAGTGACTGTGAATTTTTCATTTTCGCGTCCGGGTAGTTAAAATGCCCAAATGTTAATGGCTGAATGTGCCCAAATGTGTGTGCCACAATGTTATGGAAGGGTGCCTTCCCCTAGCTACGTAGGTTATTGGGTTGCCACCAGGTGTAGGGCACAATGGTGGAGAGTAGGATGACCCAGCCCTTGGTGCTAGAAAAGATATTGGTACTCAGGGTATGATATCCCCTCCCATACACCTCCACCAACCATGTCCCTCTCCACTGTCCAATGTGTTCTACCGTATTTTCCACCTGGACGTGGACAGTCTCTGCTCAGTCAGGCACCTACCGGAGATGCACTGCATCCGTCAACATTGTGCATCTCTGTAACCCATGTGGTGGCCCTACAGGCATGCACCCCTACCGTCATGCATTACTGAGGGGGGATGTTCGCCCTGAGGGCAGATGGCAGTGCCCAGGAAATTTCCCATAAAGTGAGGGTTGGTGAACCACCACATGGGAGAGAAGAGCAACAACCCAACCAAATCTGCTGCAACACGTGCAAAAGTTGCTATAGATCTACGAACTCCAATGCACCGGCCACCCCCTTCAACTCAAGATCCATCGCCATTAACTCCAACATTACTCTCGGGTTCATCACCCTTGCCACCTCCACCTCTCTCTCCGCCACATCCATAGCTGTATCTGCATCTCCACCTCCCATCAACACCTGGGCTTGACGAGGATAACCCAGCTTGAAGAACACGATGACGATTCAAATGACATCACCCCTCCCCCTCCCACCTAAGACGCCACCTCCCATGAAGACAACAACGATAGCAACAATGAAGAAGATGACATTATACCCCCCTCCAAGGAGTGGGACACCTAACTCACCTACTTCCAATAATAAGGCCTTCCTGACACCTACTGATGCCAGAGGTAGTTTAGCTGTAGTTGAGAGCATGTTGAGTGTTCTTAACTGTCTAGATATTACCCCATTGTCTGCAGCAGCCCAGGGTCCTGCCAAGTCTCCTAAAGTTATGTCCCGCCGGTAGATGAATACACTACCCCCTTTGCTCCCCTCGAACAGTGTGTCATCCTGAAGCAATGTCAATCAGGACTCAAGGGAGCGCACATAACCTTTTGCTGGCTCAAAACTAATTTATTGAGATTAATTATCTACCCCCTAAATACTCCAATAATTGAGTCCCCTCTTTGTAACCCCATCAGGGGTTAAGAGAAAGACTCTATGCTATTTTGCCTTTACCCTGCAGCCCAGTAACATGGGAAATGTTCCTTCTTATAGCCTTTTCCCAGGGCCAACCCACCCATCGCAGTTGGCTACCTGGGAACCTGAGATGAGCGGAACGATATGTCTGGCTATATCTGACATCATCACCTGGTCTCACTGCATGTTCATGAAGCATATCAGTAGGCGACAGCAAAGCCCTATCCAATGGGTGGGATGGGTGGGGAAGAGACAACCACCACCATAGCCACATTGCACAACCCCACCTCGGGGCTCACAGCCAGAACGACATTGTCCCACCATACCAGGGAGAAGACACTAATGCAGAAGAGCAGACATGACCCCCCCCCCCCCCCCCCCTGCACACAGATAACGACAACAACAATGAAGACACCAACTCCGAAGAAGACGACATTATCCCCCCCTCAGCTCAATCAACGACCCCATCCCACGAGGACGACACCATCCCAAGAAGACAGCATCATCCCCCCCCTCAGCTCAGTCAACGACACCAACTCAGAAGAAGACAACACCATCCCCCTTCAGCTCCACATACAACACCTCCACGGCATGGAATACCCTACACCCTCCTCCGATAATGGGGTCGCCCTAGTAATGCGTACTTCAGCCCATGCAGGTATGTTGAGTGTTCAAAACTTACTTGTTCCTGAACCATTGTCGGTGACATTCACGAGTCCTAGTGAACTCCCTTGTGTTACACCTCGCCAATTTGCAAACTCGTCACCCCCGTTGCCCCCATTTATTTGTGCGTCATCCCGAGGCACCCCTGATATCAATCAGGGCCCAAGGGAGCGCACTCCCCCATCTACGGTTCCACTAATATTATAAATTAGTCCCCCCTTAGCCACATAACTTCTTCCTCTACCCTGGCCTCGCCGAATTTAACATCCTCTCAACCATCCCCAGGCTTCCATCCACCCCCAGGCCTCCATGGCTTCCATCAGCCGCCCCCTGGTCTTCGGCCACCCCCTGGCCTTCAGCCACTCCCTGGCCTTCCACTTTCACAACCCTCCACTGGCCTTCAGCCTACGTCCCCCCCACCCTGCGTAACCCCCCCCCCCCCCAACCCCCAATTGAGCCCCCCTCACATTACCCCCTTCAGTCAGGAGTTCAGGGAGAAATTCGCTGCAATTCTAACTTTACCCTGCAGCCCAGTAACATGGGAAATGTTCCTTCTTATAGCCTTTTCCCAGGCTCATTTAAAAATAAAAAAAACCTACGCAGTAGATCCCTATTCGCCCCTCAGGCTCCACTATCCCATGTTCCTCTCCAGTGTCTAGTCACTTTTTAAACGCTGGAGAGTTTATGAGTTTGGCAGATTGGAGATTCATACACAAGGTGAGACTGAATGTGGTCCTACTGAATGGTCACCCGCATCAGGCGGGTGACAGACAGTGCTGGCGATGTGGTCACCAGAGTGAAACTTTGGCCCACGTCTAAAATCACTGCCTCTCAATGGCATCAATCCTCAAAAGCTGCCACAACACCATAGTGGCACGTATTAAGCAAACGGCCTCTTATTGTTCTTGGATGGTGAGGGGAGAACACTTCTCTCACTGGATACTTCCTGAGACCCTACCTGGCATGGGAGAAGGGACGTCAGGTTCTCCTGGTGGATGTGACAGTTCCATTTGATAACCGACATGAATTACAGGATGCTGCTCAGAACGGGGAGATCCGAAAGTATGAACAAGTTTGTGCAGATCTTCATGCCCAGGGTCAACCCACCCATCGTAGTTGGCTCCCTGGCAACCTGAGATGAGCGGAACGATATGTCTGGCTATATCTGACATCATCACCTGGTCTCACTGCATGTTCATGAAGCATATCAGTAGGCGACAGCAAAGCCCTATCCAATGGGTGGGGAACAGACAACCACCACCAATGCCACATTGCACAACCCCACCTCGGGGCTGACAGCCAGAACAACATTGTCCCACCATACCAGGGAGAAGACACTAATGCAGAAGAGCAGACATGACCCCCCCCCCCCCGCAATCGCTAACTTCAGGAAGAACTTATTATACATATAAATGTGAAATATACAGTCCCAAATTCCCCATATGAATTATTTCTTATTTTTGTAAAAAAGATAAATTTTTTTAAAAAAGCTTTGTAATCTATATTATCTTTCTAGTTTACTGTTTTACTTTTTATTTACCCTTTGTAAGTTTCTTTGACTCTTAAACTGTGAGTGCTGTGTTTTCTGATTGCCGCGTCTGGGTAAGAATCGTTAACTTCCCGACCTGGTGCCTTCCCCTTGCCACATAGGGGATAGAGAGTACACAACAGCAAGAAATGCACATGACGTCAATCACCATTGAGCATCACTGTAGGCCATGCGGTGGACCTACAGGGATTCACCCCAACCGCCATACATGCCTGAGGGGGGTGTTTGCCCAACAGCAATCACCCCCGAAAACGGATGGCAGTGTCCAACTTGTCCTGAAAAATGTCCAACTAAGAGAGAGTTGATGAACCACACCAACGCCCATAATGCATGAGAGAGGAGGGGGGCAACACAACCAAATCTGCCACACCCTGCCACCCCAGGAGGACAGGGGCGGCCCGTGAGGGGGGGCATCGGGACATTGCCCCAGTACATTTGGGAAAAAAGTAACAAACTGGAATGAAGACTTTACAAACAGCTCCATGCTGTGGCTCCAAGGTGGATGCTAGAAGTAATAGGTTTACGCTCCATCCAAGGAGGTTTAAGATCCATCTACCAGCGAAAAAGTACGTAGATTGCGATGATATCACTCTATCAAGACGGAAATTTCGTCGATTCAGGTTAGACTTTGAAGGGAAATAAAGGGCAAGAAACGGGAAATACGGGGCAAGGAACGGGAAAAAGAGGTCATAACGGGATATTTCTCATGATTTTGGGGGGCTCTGCCCCAAACAGGGTTTCCAACTTTTCTAAAGACCGTAGAATGAAATTTACGTTATGAGTGGCTTCCACTAGAGGAGTTTCGGTTTATTCCATTAGCCACACTGATTCCTTCTCGTCACTCCATGCTGAGTTCCCTGTTGGGTATGTTCGTGGTAATGTTTTGTTATCTCTGCAAGTAATATGTGATGTTTCTTTAAGTTCGTCCAGTTGACGGTTGTTCCCAAGAATTTACTCTAAAGTAAAGTCCGTATTATAGTGTTGTGTTAAGTGCCTATTTTTATTCAGTCCTAAGTTGTTGAATACATCGTTTGTAATAAAGTTCTTTGTATTGTCGGTCGAGTTGGAGTGCGTTGTTCTATGTGTAGAGCTACATAACCGTAGCTCCGTCGGTAGTTACGAATGATAGTTACAAAAATAAATTTTGGCATCCCTTGTGGGGAATGAAGAAAAATCAACAATCACTTTGAATAGAATTCACACCTAAGGACGACTTTCATCGACGGATTTATGTAAGTTGAAGTTTAGTAAGTTACTGATTTTGTCATTTTTGACATTTTCATGTCTTTGCTTTGGCACATTAACTGAAAAATCGTCACGAAAACTTGCTCACGCGATACCAATAAATAAAATAGACTCACTGTATTGGGTAGAGAACAATCAACTAGTTTCTTTATGTCTTTGCTATGGCACATAAACTAAAAAAACGTCACGGAAAATTGCTCACAAAAATATTTTGATGATTTCCGCTTACAACCGAGTCGTTGCTAGGGAAATGGTACTTCGTCGTTTTTCAACCCACAAAATTCGTCGACCATTCGTTCGAAAGCTCTCGATTTATCCAACCATATTATGTTAACTACTGCGAAGTGCGTGGCCAACAAGCTGAGTTATGAGCAAGGTTTTTGAATAATTGTGTACACTCAATAATTGATATTGTGAACATGATTGCCACCGCTTGTTAATTTCTGATGATTTCATTGAGCTGGTGCTTCGATGATTTGATTCATAGCAGGTGATCCAAATATTGCGAGAACGGTTTGATTTGTGAAGCGGTGGTTAAATTATTTTAATAGTTAATTTCTATGCTTTACACTCTAGGAAGCTGTGATTTCTTATGTAGCCCCTCTTTAGGACATTTACTTGACGATGCCCAGGGTTCGGATTAGATGAGTGGCTCTTGAAGCTAATTTCTATGTTTTACACTCTAGGAAGCTGTTGAGTTGATGATTCGAATTGAAGCCTTGATAATTTTTAGTACTTTTAATAATAATATAGTCCATTCTAAAATTTTTAGATACTTAGTAAGTAGGTACCTATAAGATATTATTTTTAATTTAATTTATTTATCTAATTAATTTATATTTAGTTTATCAATAATATTTAATGATAATGATTGATTATTATTTAGTAGCCATATACTTTCATAGCAGTTGCCCAAGGCATGACATGACCCAAGTGGGATTTATGTATCATGTGTTTAGGTCAAAGTTAATTCACACTGAAAACAAAACTAATGGAAGAAAAACCTCAATGCTCTTCTTGACTGTCAAATAGGTAAATATTTTTGTGCCCCACTCCTTTTGCAGACCACCGGCCGCCACTGTTTAAAATCCCTTATTAGGGGTGCATTGAACGTCCCAGGGAAGCTATGCATTGCGTGGTTGGACCTAGCCAACGCGTTTGGTTCTGTCCCCGATGATGCCCTGGTGGAAACACTAAGTGCTCATGGAGTGGGCGATCAGATGGTTGTCATAACGAGGGACCTCCTGTCCAATGCCTCACTGGCATCAGACAGGGGTGTCCTTTGTCTGAACTTTTATTTAATATTTATACAAATAGCTTATTTTCTTGCCCCCCCCCCCCCCCTCCCACCAGTTCTCGCAAGGGTCTGGCATTTGGCTATGACCTCACAGTTATCAGTGAACCAGAGACCCTACAACCACAAATTGGGCTTCAAAATCAATCCCCGGAAATGTAAGATCCCCGCTCCATGTCAGCGGATATCATCCAGTGGGGGTGTGCAATACTTCATTTTCAGTCCTGGGTGTCCCCTATCCCAGTGTTGCCTGAGGGAAAGGCCTTCACTTACCAGAGAAACCCGGTCGGTTTCAGGGTCCTCCCTCCCAGGGCCACATTAGAGCATATAACATCCTCTGCTCTTAAGATCCTTAGATCTAATTTAGTCCCCTGGCAGCTCTTGGATGCTCGCCGGTCCTTCATTTTTCCAATGTTGAATTTTCCCATGAGAAATGGGAAAATTATGAAGAAGGACTGGGACCAATTTGACCAGGTCGTAAGCGCAGAGGTGAAGCGCACCCTCTACCTCCCTCCAGGAGGCATCTAATGACTACTTATATGGGGCTAGGTGCGAGGGTCTGTTGTGTATTCTACTCGTGAGTGAGGAGAGTGATCTGGCCCTCATTGATAATGGTTATAAGCTGCTGACCAGTAGGGACACAGATTTGACCAGTCTGGCCAAACACGATCTTCAGGCCGAGGTCACCAGACGCGCTCCCAGTCATAACACCTTTCACGATGCGATGGACTACCTAACAGGAGCCACTACCATCCGGCATGACGGTGTCTCTGCACCATGGTCTCGGTGTCGTGCTGCGTCCAGGTGCCTCAATGTGTCTAAGACAACTGATAACGACACCGAGACCCCCTCCATCCACCTTGGTGACACTTACATTTCCCCCTCGTCCCGATCAAAATTGTTGAAATCCCTCCGCTCCCATCTCCAAAAACTACGTGGGATATCCCTCCGATCAAAACAAAATCAGGGTAGGGTCCCCGATTGTTTAAAAAGCTCTCTGGTGTGCAGTCACTTTTTATACACTGGAGAGTTTATGAGTTTTGCGCATTGGCGGTTTATACTTAAGGCAAGCCTGAATGTGGTCCCACTGAACGGTTTCCGGCATGGGGCGGGTGACAGGCGGTGCCGACGATGTGGGTACCAAAGTGAAACTTTGACCCACGTCCTCAACCACTGCCTCCCAATGGCATCTCGCCTCAAAAACCGACACAACTCCATCTTGGCAAGAATTAAACAGGCAGCCTCTTATCGTTCTTGGTAGGGGAGAACACTTGTAGCACACTTGGTACTAGATAACTCTGTACTAAGGGTATGGCATCCCCTTCCTACCACCTCCACCAACCAGGTGTCTCCACCCGGACGTGGACAGCCTCTGTTCGGTCCGTGGAGAGGCACCTACAGGAGGTGCTCACTACACCAGTGACCATCGAGCACCTCTGTAGGACATGCGGCGGCCCTACAGGCATGCACCCCTACCGTCATGCATGCCTGAGGGGGGAGTGATCGCCCCACGATAGCCACCCCTGAGGGCGGATGGCAATGTCCACTCTACCCGGAGAAATTTTCATCAAAGCGAGGGTTGGTGAATCACAAGAATGCACATAATGCTAGAGAGAGGAGGGCGGCAACGCAACCAAACCTGCCGCCCCCTGTGACAAGAAGGGGACGTGCGCCGGTTGCCCTCAATCAAAGACCTTCAACGCACCGGCCACCCCCTTCCACTCAAAACCAAATACCATCATTCCTATCTGGCTCACCACCCTCGCCACCTCCTTCGCTCTCTCCACCGCCACCATCGCTGCCTCTCCGCCTCCACAGACCACCATCACCTGCACTACATGACGACGAAGACTACTCTACCCCCGACCGAAACCCCTTTGACACTAACCTCCACATACACACAGATAACGACAACAACAATGAAGACACCAACTCCGAAGAAGACGACATCATCCCCCCCTCAGCTCAATCAACGACCCCATCCCACGAAGACGCCACCATCCCCCACTCAGCTCAGCCAACGACGCCAACTCCGAAGAAGACGACATCATCCCCCCTCAGCTCCACATACAACACCTCCACGGCGTGGGATACCCTACATGCCCTCCTCCGATAATGGGGTCGCCCTAGTAATGCGTACTCCAGCCCATGCAGGTATGTTGAGTGTTCAAAACTTACTTGTTCCTGAACATGTGAAGTGAATTGTCAGTGACATTCACGAGTCCTAGTGAACTCCCTTGTGTTACACCTCGCCAATTTACAAACACGTCACCCCCGTTGCCCCCCTTTATTTGTGCGTCATCCTGAGGCACCCATGATATCAATCAGGGCCCAAGGCAGCGCACTCCCCCAATCTATGGTTCCACTAATATTATAAAGTCGTCCCCCCTTAGCCAGATAACTTCTTCCTCTACCCTGGCCTCCCCAAATTTAACATCATCTCAACCATCCCCAGGCTTCCATTAACCCCCAGGCCTCCATGGCTTCCATCAGCCGCCCCCTGTCCTTCAGCCTGGCCTTCCACTTTCACAACCCTCCAATGGCCTTCAGCCTACGCGTCCCCTCCACCCTGCGCCCCCCCCCCCCCCCCCCCCGTCGTGTTCTTCGGTGTTTTCCACCCGGACGTGGACAGCCTCTGTTCGGTCCGTGCAGAGGCACCTACAGGAGGTGCACACTACACCAGTGACCATCGAGCACCTCTGTAGGACATGCGGCGGCCCTACAGGTATGCACCCCTACTGTCATGCATGCCTGAGGGGGGTGATAGCCTCACGATAGCCACCCCTGAGGGCGGATGGCAATGTCCACTCTGCCCGGAGAAATTGTCATCGGGTCCTAGTGAAGTCCCTTGTGTTGCACCTCGCCAGTTTGCAGACTCGTCATCCCGCGGCACCCCTGATATCAATCAGGGCCCAAGGGAGCGCACTCTTCCCTCTATGGTCCCACTACTATTATAAATTCGTCCCCCCTTAGCCACATAACTTCTTGCCCTACCCTGGCCTCCCCAAATGTATCATCCTCTCAACCATCCCCAGGCTTCCATCCACCTCCATGGCTTCCATCAGCCGCCCCCTGGTCTTCAGCCACTCCCTGGCCTTCCACTTTCACAACCCTCCACTGGCCTTCAGCCTACGTCCCCCCCACCCTTCGTTACCAATCTTCCCCAAATTGAGCCCCCTCTCCTTACCACCTTCAGGAGTTCAGGGATAAATTTGCTGCCATTCTAACTTTACCTTGCAGCTCAGCAACATGGGAAATGTTTCTTCAAATTTACAGTGAACTTATAACGTTTTCCCAAACCCACTTAAAAATAAAAATGCTCCCAATTAGACTCCTTTCTGCCCCTCAGGCTCGTCCTCCCTTATCCCATGTTGCTCTCCAAAAACTATATAAGAGGAATAGGCGACATGCAGTTCGGGTAATTCTCAACCCACCATCTGAGATTTGCCCAGCCCCTGTGGAGGAGGTCACGTCTCACTTTGAGGATGCCTGGCATCCTCGACAGTGGGATGAGTCAGTCCTTGAGAGTATTTCTCGGGTGACTGACCCTGTCATCCTGACCCTCTACAGGAGGTTTCGACGATGTGGATACCAGAATGAAACTCTGGCCAACGTCCTCAACCACTGCCTCCCAATGGCTTTCCATCTTCAAAGTTGCCACAACACCATCGTGGCACGCATTAAACAGGCGGCCTCCTACCGTTCCTGGCAGGTGATGGGGGACAACACGTCCGTGGATGGCTCCCTACTGAGACCAGACCTGTCACTGCGGAAAGGGCGTCAGGTTCTAAAGGAGGTACTTGAAGACTATGGCTCGCCTGGCTGTTTGTGACGTCTCGCTTCATGTACATGCAGCATATAAGTGGAAGGCAGCAGCGCCCGATCCAATGGGCATTGACCAGGCAGCCCACCACTGACGCCACATCGCCCCCAACTCCACCTCAGGGCAGACAGACAGGATGATACTGTTCCGCCATCCCAGGGCGAAGATACCGCCACCGGGCAGGATGAAGCTGCCGAGGAGGACCCTGCAATGAAGCAATAGTGAATCTCCCCCCCCCCCCCCCCCCACACCCGCCCTCGACCAACATGACAAACTTTTAATTTAATGTAAGAGTCCCTACCGTCCTAAAATGAAATATTCCATATTTTTGTACTTACTTGCCAATAATTTGTAATAATATTTTTCAATAAAAAATCTGTTCTTATCAGCTTTGTGATCTAGATTGTGTTTCTAGATTTCTGTTTCACAAATCTAACTAATTTGATATTTTAGTTAGATTTTGTGAGTGGTTATGCTTAATGAATTTAGTTTTGTGAACTTGAATTTGAACTGTTGTGTGTAGTGTTTTCTTATTGTCGTGTCCAGGTAGGAATAGTTAACTTCACGACCTGGTGACTTCCCCTAGCCACGTAGGGAATTGGGTTGCCACCAGGTGTAGGGCACGATGGCGGAGGGTATGATGACCCAGCCCTTGGTACTCGATGACTCTGTGCTAAGGGTATGGCATCCCCTACCTACCACCTCCACCAACCAGGTGCCCCTCCGCTGTCCAAGGTGATCTACCGTGTTTTCTACCCGGGAATGGACAGCCTCTGTCCGATCTGTACAGAGGCACCTACAAGAGATGCATATGACCTCAGTCAGCATTGAGCATCTATGTAGGCCATGCGGAGGACCTACAGGCATGCACCCCTACCGTCATACATGCCTGAGGGGGGGTGTTCATCCTACAGCAATCACCCCCAAGAGCGGATGGCAGTGTCCAACATGCCCAGAAAAGTTTATAACTAAGAGAGGGTTGGTGAATCACACCAACGCCCACAATGCAAGAGAGAGGAGGGCGGCGTCACAACCAAACCTACCACACCCTGTGACTTGAAGGGGACGTGCGCCGGTTGGCATCCATCAACTACAACTCGGAACCCATCGGCCACAGTCTTCAACTCAAGATCCACCACCAACGTTGTCAACCCACCCGGATTCACCACCCCGTCCTCCTCCCCCGTTCTCTCTGCCGCCACCTTCGTTGCCTCTCCGTTTGAGCCGATCTCCTTCACCTGGGCCCAGTGATGATGAGATGACAGATGCCATCATCCCTCCTTCAGCTCCGCCCACTACACCTCCACGGAGTAGGACCCCCGACTCTCCTTCCTCCGATAAAGGCCTTCCTGACAACCTCAGCCGAACCCAGAGGTACGTTGGATGTCACTAACTGCATGCTGAGTGTCCCAAACCGTTTAAATACTACCCCATTATCGGTGGCGTTCGGAGGTTCTGCTATGATGCTCCCTTGTGTTGTGTCTCACCGGTTCGCAAACTCAATGTGTCTTGGACAACTGATAATGACACCGAGACCCCCTCCATCCACCTTGGTGACACTGGCATTTCCCCCTCGACCCGATCAAAACTGTTGAAATCCCTCTGCTCCCATCTTCAAAACCTACACGGGATATCCCTCCGATCACAACAAAACCAGGGTAGGGTCCCTGATTGTTTAAAAAGCTCTCCGGTATCCAGTCACTTCTTATACACTGAAGAGTTTATGAGTTTTGCGAATTGGAGATCTATACACAAGGCGAGACTGAATGTGGTCCCTTTGAATGGTTTCCGGTATGGGGCGGGTGACGGGCGATGCCGGTGATATGGGTACCAGAGTGAAACTTTGGCCCACGTCCTCAACCAATTAAAGTGATAAAGTGCAATGTAAGAGTCCCTACCGTCCCAAAATGAAGTATTCGTATTTTTGTATACTTACTTGCCAATAATTTATAATAATATTTCTCAATAAAAAATCTGTTCTTATCAGGCTGGTACGGTGCTCGTTGAGTACCCCTGAAGATTAACCTAATTTTTGGAAATTGACGGAGAGCTAGAAGCTTGCTCCACCTCAGTCGCGGGTTGACCCGGTATTGCAGTACCTCTGGGAACGGCCCACCTAATACCTTGTAACCTTCTTGTCAGTAATGGTACAGTACTAGGAGTATATGATTAAAGAAGTACAATCATATCAAGAATTGTTCATGATTTTTGAGGGGAACATACTATGCTCCTCATAAATCTAGTAATAGATGGCGTACTAGTGCTCCTTGTGTGGAAGAAGGTAGATCCTAGCATGTCCCTACATAACCTTAGTTGACAATTACTTAAACTAAAATCGAGAATATAATTCTTAATCTAAATCGAGTTTTAAGGAGAACTTTGGAAATAAACCTGTTTCGCTTAGTTATGTAGGTATTTCATGTCGATCTGTTGAGAGTCTCTTAGTGACTGTGACTTAGTGATAACTTCATTCTCGCGTTCGGGTAGGAGTAACTTCACGACCTGGTGCCTTCCTTCCTCTAGCCACGTAGGGGATTGTGTTGCCACCAGGTGAAGACAAGATGGCTGGAGGATATGATGACCCAGCCCTTGGTACTAGATATCTCCGTACTAAGATTATGGCATCCCCTTTCAACCACCTCAACCAACCAGGTGCCCCACTACTGTCCGATGTATGCTCTACAGTGTTCTCCACCTTGACGTGGACCGCCTTCGTTCGGTCGGTGCAGAGGCACCTACAGGAAGAGCACACTACACCACCATTGATTACCACAATATGCCTGCTGTGTGCGATTGAAAAAATGAGGACCCACCTTGATCAGATGAGTGATCTTGGGAGCTCAATTTTCCTTTAATGGATCCATCGGAGGCTGAAATTTGGTGTGGGGCCTCTACAGGTCAGCTCTGTACGATCAACAATGTGAGGGCCCACACAACTTATGAGAGTGAGCTTGGGAGCTCGATTCTCTGCTAATGGACCGAATAGACTGAAATTTGGTTTTGAGCCTCTATAGGCCCACAGGGTATGATTGAAAAGGTGAGAGCCTACACAGATCAGCTGAGTGACCTCCGTAGCTCAATTCTTTCCCAATAGACCTTGGAGGCTGAAATTTGGTGTGGAGCCTCTATGGGCCTGCTGTGTATGATTGACAAAGTGATGAACCAATCACATCAGCTGAGTGAGCTCAATTCTCTCCTAATAGACCTAAAAGACTGAAATTTAAAATTGTGTTACTATTAAACAAAAAAGTTCATCTGGTACCTACCTACCAATTCGGTTATAAAAATAACCAGGTATGCTAAAGACCACACGGGAGGAGTGTAAACTTCTATGACGCCTTGAACCTTCGGCTAAAATGCTAAAACATGGAACATGCTTTCTTCCTGCTAATTCGTAAATGTAAATAAATTTAAAACTACGACATAAATGTTTTAAAAATCGAAATTAGAACAGAGTACCTAAGTAGGTAATTTTCTGTTATGGTGCGCGTCTACGATTACTATAAGCAAGATTAACTTCTCAACCAAGTGACAACAAAACAAGGGGCATTATTCACTATATCCATTTATAACATAAATAAATATAAAACTACGACATGAATAGAAGAACAAGTACGAAAGAAATGCGTGATAAATCGAGAGCTTTCCAATGAGTGGAGAACGATTTTTGCCCGGTGAAAAATAAAGAGTTTCATTTCCCCAGCAATGGCTTGGTTGTACGTGAAAATCAAAAGAAAAAAACAGCGTGACGGAAAAAAACGTGACAGTAAAATAGTATTCACACCCCGCTAAATTTCAACAGCAACCCTCAAGAGACTCTGATGAGTAGAGTACCCACATAAATCTGTAAAACAGGCAAGTATGTATATCTACTGTTTTAATAGATTTAAGTAATATAGTTCATCATAATCTATTAATTCGATTAGGTATTGTATTGTACAAAGACTTTGAAAAATACCATTCATTGCATTCGCAGGATGTTATTGTAATGAGCGCATTGCCACACACCACTGTGGAGATCAAGGGAAGTTTGTAGTTTAGCCAATCCAGGGCCGCCACATGGGAGGGGGGGGGGGATAAGTGGGTACTGTTGCCCCGGGCCCAGGGGGGGCCCGGTCCGGTCCTGAATTTAGTAAATAAAGTACCTATTTTCGAATTTTTAGGCCTACTTAAAACAGAATGTATTACACTTGACGGGCCCGGATCTGATTATATTTGATTTACTACACCAGACTGTTTCTCTTAAACAGTTGCGATGATTGCGATGGCCCAAAATATTACTCTTTACCCTTTACCGTCAGTTAGTAGGCACTCGGCTGAAGACTTGGGAGAGAGCATCAATGGGCCAAGAAAGGTTGAATTCCCTTGCCATTCTCAGCATTACGCACACGTTAGCATCCAAACTTGACTTTTCTAAGGTTATTAAAGAATTTTCACTTAAAAAGGCACGAAAGTTTTAAGTGTTTTGTCTTGTATTTTTCAAATGCATATACACTTTTCCTCACTTCACTTTATTAGTTTTAAAATGTTTCATTTTATAAAACATGAAATTATAGCCTATTACAGTTTTCTATATTTAAAAAGTTTTCCACAATTATAATTACAATTACGGAATGCTATTATAACTCAACAAAACAAATTTCTCATTTTACCAATTCATATTTTTGATAGTTTTTCACTAAATAATTCTTGTATCTTTTGTTGTTATAAATCTAATTCTTTACTGCATAGAGCTTTCCAATGAGTGGAGAACGATTTTTGTCCGGTGAAAAATACAGAAGTTTCATTTCCCCAGCAATGGCTTGGTTGTACGTGAAAATCAAAAGAAAAAACGTGACAGTAAAATAGTATTCACACCCCGCTAAATTTTTCGACGCGGTGCGCCTATAGAAGTTTACACTTCAAAAATTTCCAAATGCTTCCCCAAATTACAAAACATCTTATCGATTGATCACTGTTGACATGCCAGTGATTGTCGCGAGTCTGATGCAAACTCCAAGTACTTGAAATATTTTGTGAAATTTTTATTGATTTTCAGTACAATCAATGCGTTGCTAGGGAAGTGTAACTCCCTTGGTTTTAATAGCAGGGACATCGTTAGCCACTTTTTGGAATGCTCTCATTTTATTCCAACATCTCAGGATGCCTAAGCCGCTATAGTGAGAAGGAAAGCTGATTTATTACGCTACATTATAAACTGGTATTGTTATGTAGGTAACCATAATGAAATAGTGATGCGAAAAGAAGGCCTTGGTAGCTAGAATTGAGTAGTAGGTACGTTTAAGCAATAGATACTAGACAATTCTCAGACCTCTGATCAGCTGATTTCTACTGAAGCTGAAATTTGAAACCGCGCCTGTGTAAAACAGGTAGAATAGAATTTCAACGTGCGGAACCAATATAACCTGCTGATTGAGCTCCTAAGCGGCATTCTATGCCATTTAACCTTTGAAGTTAAAATTTGAAACAGAGCATCTATGGTTCTGGACATTCAATTACTACTGTATCTTGTTTGTTTATTTTCAGGTAGAATAGAATTTCATGTTGCGGTGGTTACCCCAATCTGCTGAGGTTCCTAATTTCTAATATATTCGTCCTATATAGCTAAAACTTCAAACTGAGCCTATTGGCCTTCACCTATTGACGTTTGATAAAGAAAAAAATAATATGAACCATATTACTACAGCAAACGAAGGTGTAGAAGATATTTGTGCAATTGAAATCGCCATTGAAGGCAATTAGACACTTCTTCGCATTGAACTTGATGGCATTAGGTCCAAAAGCAACCGCTGTTGAAGTTGTAAATAGACTTGTAATTGGGTGCTATAAAACTGTAATAGAAGCAGTTGGTATTGAGCATCTGTAGGCCTGCTGTGAACGATTGACAAAGTGAGGACCACACATGGAGTTCATTTCTCTCTCAACAGATCTAGGATGTGCACATTTGGTTTAGAGCTTCCATAGGTCTCCTGTGTACGATTGATAAATTGAGGAGCAATCTAGATCATCTGAGTGAGATAATTTCTCTCCTAATTGATTTAAGAGACTGCAATTTGGCATGGAGCCTCTTTAGGTCTGCTGTGTACGAGTGGCAGAGCGAGGAACCACTTAGATCCGGTGAATGAGCTCATTTCCGTCCTAAGAGACCTAGGAGGCTGAAATGTGGTAATGAGCCTCAATGGGCCTGCTGTGTAAGATCGACCAAGTAGGACCCGCCCTGATCAGCAAAAACTGGATTCACATGGAGTGGAACGAGCTCGGAAAAACCTGAGGAGGGAGTGGTGGAGTCGGGAAGAGTGTTCACATGAAACAGTCTGAGGTGAACGGAATCATAACCTTACTATGAAAGCCTCTCCGATCTGATATCTCTACAAGCTTGAGGAGGGATTTATCGTTCCGCCCATCCCAGGTGCTAAGGAAGCCAACGACAATGGGGTGACTGACCGCTCCAGACCCTGGGCACGCAGAGCTGAACGGACTGGCTCATACTTCCGGATCTTCTCGTTCTGTGCAGCATCTAAGGCTTCGGGTCGGTTTTCAAATGGAACTGTCACGTCCACCAGGAGAACCTGACGCCCCTTCCTCAATATCATGTCAGGTCGTAGTAAGCTTCCATCCACGGACGTGTTGTCCCCCATCACCTGCCAGGAACGGTAGGAGGCCGCCTGTTTAATGCGTGCCACGATGGTGTTGTGGCAACTTTGAAGATGGAAAGCCATTGGGAGGCAGTGGTTGAGGACGTTGGCCAGAGTTTCATTCTGGTATCCACATCGTCGAAACCTCCTGTCACCCGTCCCATGCCGGAAACCATTCAAAGGAACCACATTCAACCTCCCCTTGTGTACAAACCGCCAATCCGCAAAACTCATAAACTCTCCAGTGTATAATAAGTGACTAGACACTGGAGAGCTCTTCAAACAATCGGGGACCCTACCCTGGTTTTGTTTAGATCTAAGGGATACCCCACGTTGCTTTTGGAAATGGGAACAAAGGGATTCCAAATATTTTGACCAGCTCAAGGGGGAAATACCAGTGTCTCCGAGGTGGATGGAGGGGGTCTCAGTGTCATTATCTGCTGTCCAAGACAAGTTAAGGCGCCTGGACGCAGTACGACACCGGGACCATGGTGAAGAGACACCGACATGCCGGATGGTGGTGGCTCCTGTCAGGTAATCCATCGCATCACAAAAGGTGGTATGCACGATTGGTGACCTCGGCATGAAGATCTTGTTTGGCCAGACTGGTTAAAGCTGGGTCTTGGCTGGTCAATAGCTTAAACCCATTCAGTTCAACAAGGCGAGACTCATTCAGTCTCGCCTTGTGTATAAACCGCCAATCCACAAAACTCATAAACTCCCCAATGTATAAAAAGTGACTACACACTGGAGAGCTTTTTAAACAATCGGGGACCCTACCCTGGTTTTTAAGGTGTGCTTAACCTTTGCCCTCACGACCTGGTCAAATTGGTCCCAGTCCTTCTTCAGAATTTTCCTTCTTCAGAGAGCCTGGTGAGAACTGGTGGGGGGGAGGCAAGAACATAAGCTATTTATATAAATATTGAATAAAAGTCCAGACAAAGGACACCCCAGTCCGATGCCACTGAGGACTGGAATGAAATCAGTCTGTCCTGCAGGGCAGGCCACGGCAGATGTTAAATCGGACAGGAGATCCCTTGTTATGCCAACCATCTGGTCGCCCACTCCATGAGCTCCTAGTGTTTCCACCAGGGATGGACAGAACCAAATGCGTTGGCTAGGTCCAACCACGCAATGCATAGCTCCCCCATTGATGTTGGAGCACCTATAATAAGGGATTCGATGACATAGTTGTGCTCCAACACACCATCAAAAGGCATGAAGCCCTTCTGATGGGGGGAAATGATGTTATGGGCCATGCACCACGTGGTCAGCCTATCGGACAGGAGGGCTGTATATAATTTATATATTGTAAGGGAAAGGGAAATTGGGCGCCAGTCGGAAAGAGACGCCCCAGGATTTGAGTTTTTGGGGATCAAAATTGTTGTTGATTTCTTCCAACTGGGAGGAATCTGTTGGAAGCGAAGGCAAATGGAGAATACAAGGGAAATGACTAGGCAGTCGGGGTCAAGAGTCCTCCAACCCCTGTAATCAATCTTGTCAATCCCAGGAGATGTATTATCGAACTTATTAAGTCGATACCTACACTCCTGGGGTGAGAAAGGGGCCAGGTTGACTGGGTCAGCCACCTGAGGAAGGCCCTCAAGGACAGACCTGTCCCATTGTCGAGGGCGCCAGGCATCCTCAAAATGGGAGGTGACCTCTTCTACAGATTGAGGGTTGAGAATATCCCGGACTGCACGTCGTCTATTTCTCTTGTACAATTTTCGAAGTGCAACATGGGATAGGGGGGGCCGAGCCTGAGGGGCAGAAAGGGGTCTAATGGGAAGGTTTTTCATTTTTAAATGGGCCTGGGAATACGTTATAAGGTCATTATATATTTGAAGGAACATTTCCCATGTCGCTGGGCTGCGGGGTAGAGTTAGGATTGTAGAAAGTTTTTCTCTAAACCCCTGAAAGGGGTATGGAGACGGGGGCTCTAGTACTGGAGGGTTATTAACGCGGGATGGGGAGGTAGATGGCTGAGGGCCTGTGGGGGTTGGAGAAGGCTGATGGCCTGTGGGGGTTCGAAAAGGCTGATGTCCAGGGGGTGTCTGAGGGTCTGGGATTAGTTGATGACTAGGGGGTGGCTGATATCCAGGGGGAAGTTGCTGAGATCCAATTGGGGGTGGCTGAAGGCCGTTGGGAGGGGAGGGTACTTCTGATGAACCCGAAGCGGAAGAGTGACTAGATTGGGCGGGGGAGGACGATAAATCAATGATAGGGGAAACCAGGGTAGTGGGAGAAGTTAAATTACTAAGGGGGAATGAGTTTAATATATTATTGGGACTAGAAAGGGAGGGAGTGCGCTCCCTTGGGCCTTGACTGACATCAGGGGTGTCTCGGGATGACGCATCATTAGGGGGGGAGCAGAGGGGATGGTGAGTTTGCGAACCGGTGAGACACAACACAAGGGAGCATCATAGCAGAACCTCCGAACGCCACCGATAATGTCGCAGTATTTAAGCGGTTTGGGACACTCAGTATACCTCTGGGTTCAGCTGAGGGTGTCAGAAAGGCCTCATTATCGGAGGAAGGAGAGTTGGGGGTCCCACTCCGTGGAGGTGTAGCTGGCGGAGCTGAAGGAGGGATGATGTCATCTGTCATCTCATCATCACTGGGCCCAGATGAAAGAGATTGGCTCAAATGGAGAGGCAGCGATGGTGGCGGTGGAGGAGGAGAGGGTGATGAATCCGGGAGGGTTGACGACGTTGGCGGTGGGTCCTGAGTTGAAGATGGTGGCTGGTGGGTTGCAAGTTGTAGGTGACGGATGCCCACCGGCGCACGTCCCCTTCGAGTCGCAGGGTATGGTATTAGAGGCAGCGATGATGTTGACAGAGAGAGAGAGAGGGGGAGGAGGAGAGGGTGGTGAATCCGGGAGGGTTGACGACGTTGGCGGTGGATCTTGAGTTGAAGACTGTGGCCGGTGGGTTGCGAGTTGTAGTTGATGGATGCCAACCGGCGCACGTCCCCTTCGAGTCGCAGGGTGTGGTAGGTTAGGTTGTGTCGCCGCCCTCCTCTCTCTTGCATTGTGGGCGTCGATGGGATTCGCCAACCGTCTCTTAGTTGGAAAATTTTCTGGGCATGTTGGGCACTGCCATCCGCTCTCGGGGGTGATTGCTGTTGGACGAACACCCCCCTCAGGCATGTATGACGGTAGCGGTGCATGCCTGTAGGTCCGCCGCATGGCCTACATAGATGTTCAATGCTGACCGAGGTCATATGCATCTCCTGTAGGTGCCTCTGTACAGATCGGACAGAGGCTGTCCATGCCCGGGTAGAAAACACGGTAGAGCACCTTGGACAGCAGAGGGGCACCTGGTTGGTGTAGGTGGTGGGTAGAGGATGCCATACCCTTAGTACGGAGTCATCGAGTACCAAGGGCTGGGTCATCATACCCTCCGCCATCGTGCCGTACACCTGGTGGCAACCCAATTCCCTACGTGGCTAGGGGAAGGCACCAGGTCGTGAAGTTAACTATTCCTACCCGGACACGACAATAAGAAAAACACCACACACAACAGTTCAAATTCACAAAACTAACTTCAGTAAACATAAACACTTACAAAATCTAACTAAAATATCTAATTAGTTAGATTCGTGAAATAGTAAACTAGAAGCACGATCTAGATCACAAAGCTGATAAGAACAGATTTTTTGTTTATTGATTATTGTTTTTACAAAGTATTTGAAATATAAAAAATATAGTTGTACTGTATGTTTCAATAGTCAGAGATCACTTTTGAGTTTGTTAATTGTTCGTCTTTGTTTCGTCTTCAATAGTTCTTCTTCGGAGAGGGGGATTCACTGCTGCTCCATTCCAATGCTGTCATCCTGCTCAAGGGGAGCGTCTTCGTCCTGGGATGGCGGAAGTATGTTGTCCTGGCTGTCTGCCCCGAGGTGGAGTTGGGGCGATGTGGCGTCAGTGGTGGGCTGCCTGGTCCCTGCCCATTGGATCGGGCGTTGTTGTCGTCCGCTAATGTGCTGCATGTACATGCAGCGGGACCAGGCAATGACGTCACATACAGCCAAGCGAGCCATGGTCTTCAGGTACCTCTTCGTGACAACGTTGAAGAGGGACTTTTCGTTCCGCTCATCCCAGGCGCCAAGGGAGCCAACGACGATGAGGTGGACTGACGGCTCCAGACCCTGGGCACGAAGAGCTGCACAGACTGGCTCGTACTTTCGCATCTTCTTGTTCCGTGCAGCATCTAAGGCTTCGGGTCGGTTTTCGAATGGAACCGTCACGTCCACCAGGAGAACCTGACACCCCTTCCTCAAAGTCAGGTCAGGTCGCAGCAAGCTTCCATCCACGGACGTGTTCTCCCCCATCACCCGCCAGGAACGATAGGAGGCCGCCTGCTTAATGCGCGCCACGATGGTGTTGTGGCGGCTCTGAAGATGGGAAGCCATTGGCAGGCAGTGGTTGAGGACGTGGGCCAGAGTTTCACTCAGGTATCCACATCGCCGACACCTCCTGTCACCCGCCCCATGCCGGAAACCATTCAAAGGGACCACATTCAGTCTCGCCTTATGTACAAAACGCCAATCCGCAAAACTCTCCAGTGTATAAAAAGTGACTAGACACTGGAGAGCTCTTCAAACAATCGGGGACCCTACCCTGGTTTTGTTTTGATCTAAGGGATACGCGGGGTTGTTTTTGGAAATGGGAGCGAAGGGATTTTAACAACTTTGACCGGTTCGAGGGGGAAATACCGGTGTCTCCGAGGTGGATGGAGGGGGTCTCAGTGTCATTATCTGCTGTCCATGACAAGTTAAGGCGCCTAGACGCAGCTCGACACCGGGACCATGGTGAAGAGACACCGACATGCCGGATGGTAGTGGCTCCAGTCAGGTAATCCATCGCATCACGAAAGGTGGTATGTGTGGGAGCACGATTGGTGACCTCGGCCTGAAGATCTTGTTTGGCCAGACTGGTTAAGGCTGGGTCTTGGCTGGTCAATAGCTTAAACCCATTGTCAATGAGGGCCAAATCGCTCTCCTCACTCGCAAGCGGGATACCTAACAAGCCCTCGAACCTAGCGCCATAGAGGTAGTCATTGGATGCTTCCTGGGGGAGGTAGAGGGTGCGCTTCACCTCTGCCCTTACAACCTGATCGAATTGGTCCGAGTTCTTCTTTAGAATTTTCCCATTTTGCATTGGAAAATTTAGCATGGGAAAAATGAAGGACCAGAGGGCATCCAGACACTGCCAAGGTGCCAGATTGGATCTCAAGACCTTTAGAGCAGAAGATGTTATTTGCTCTAATATGGCCCCTGGAGGGAGGACCATGAAACCAACCGGGTTACCCAGGTAGGTAAAGGCCTCTCCCTCTGGCATTGCTGGGATAGGAGTGCCCAGGACAGAGAATGAAGTGTTGCGCACCCCCACAGGATGCCGTTAACTAACATGGAGCGTCTTGCATTTCAGAGGGTTAACCTAAAAGCCCAATTTCCCTAGGTGGGTTATTATTGAATTTAAAGAGGATTGCAAAGTCTCTGGTTCACCGATAACCACTAAGTCATTGGCAAAAGCCAGAGCCTGGTGAGAATTGGAAGGGGGGAGGGAAGAAAAAATACTATTAATATAAATGTTGAATAATAGTCCAGACAAGGGACACCCCTGTCTGATGCCACTGAGTACTGGAATAGAATCAATTTGGCCTGCAGAGCAGGTCACGGCAGATGTTAAGTCAGACTGGAGGTCTCCTGTAATGCCAACCATCTGGTCCCCAACCCCATGAGCATTGGCCAGGTCCAACCACACAATGCATAGCTCCCCCTGAGATGTTCGACCACACCTGATTAGAGATTCAATGATATAGTTGTGCTCGAACACACCATCAAAGAGCATGAAACCCTTTTGATGGGGTGAGATGATGTCGTGGGCCATGCACCACGGGGTCAGCCTATCGGACAGAAGGGCTGTATATAATTTATATATTGTAAGGGAACGGGAAATTGGGCGCCAAGTCGGATAAAGATGCTCCAGGATTAGGGCATCTGGGAATTAAAGTTGTTGTGGAATGCTTCCAACAGGGTGGAATTTGTCGGAAGCAGAGGCAAATGGAAAATATAAGAGGAATTACTTGACAGTCTGGGTCAAGGGTCTTCCAGCCCCGGTAATCTATCTTATCAACCCCAGGAGATGTATTCTCAAATTTGTAAAGTCGATACCTACATTTCTGGGGTGAGAAAGGGGCCAGGTTGACAGGGTCAGTCACCCGAGAAATACTCTCAAGGACTGACTCATCCCACTGTCGAGGATGCCAGGCATCCTCAAAGTGAGACGTGACCTCCTCCACAGGGGCTGGGCAAATCTCAGATGGTGGGTTGAGAATTACCCGAACTGCATGTCGCCTATTCCTCTTATATAGTTTTTGGAGAGCAACATGGGATAAGGGAGGACGAGCCTGAGGGGCAGAAAGGAGTCTAATTGGGAGCATTTTTATTTTTAAGTGGGTCTGGGAAAAAGTTATAAGTTCACTTTAAATTTGAAGAAACATTTCCCATGTTGCTGGGCTGCAAGGTAAAGTTAGAATTGCAGCGAATTTCTCCCTGAACTCCTGAAGGTGGTAAGGAGAGGGGGCTCAATTTGGGGAGGGTTGGTAAGGCTGAAGGCCAGTGGAGGGTTGTGAAAGTGGAAGGCCAGGGGGTGGCTGAAGGCCGTTGAAGGCCAGGGGGCGGCTGAAGGCCTGGGGGGTTGAAGGACAGGGGGCTGCTGAATGCCAGGGGGTGGCCAAAGACCAGGGGGCGGCTGAAGGGCTGGGGGGGGGATGGAAGCCTGGGGATGGTTGAGAGGATGACAAAATTGGGGAGGCCAGGGTAGGGGAAGAAGTGATGTGGCTAAGGGGGGACGAATTTATAATATTAGGGGGACCAGAGAGGGGGGAAGTGCGCTCCCTTGGGCAGTGATTGATATCAGGGGTGCCTCGGGATGACGCACAAATAAATGGGGGCAACGGGGATGACGAGTTTGCAAACTGGCGAGGAGCAACTCAAGGGAGTTCACTAGGACTCGTTAATGTCACCGACAATGGTTCAGGAACAAGTAAGTTTTGAACACTCACCATACCTGTGTGGGCTGAAGTACGCATTATTAGGGCGACCCCATTATCGGAGGAGGGCATGTAGGGTATCCCACGCCGTGAAGGTGTTGTATGTGGAGCTGAGGGGGGGATGGTGTTGACTTCTTCCGAGTTGGCGTTGTTGACTGAGCTGAGGGGGGGATGATGTTGTCTTCTTGGGATGGTGTCGTCTTCGGGGGATGGGGTCGTGGAGTGATATGAGGGGGGGATGATGTCGTCTTCTTCGGAATTGGTGTCTTCATTGTTGATGTCATCTGTATGTATGTGGATGTTGGCGTCATAGGGGTTTCGGTCGGGGGTAAAGTAGTCTTCGTCGTCATGTAGTGCAGGTGATGGTGGTCTGTGGAGGCGGAGAGGCAGTGATGGTGGCGGCGGAGAGAGCGGAGGAGGTGGCGAGGGTGGTGAGCCAGAGAGGAATGTTGGTAGTGGGTCTTGAGTGGAAGGGGGCGGCCGGTGCGTTGAAGGTCTTTGATTGAGGGCAACCGGCGCACGTCCCCTTCTTGTCGCAGGGGGCGGCAGGTTTGGCTGCGTTGCCGCCCTCCTCTCTCTGGCATTATGTGCATTCTTGTGGTTCACCAACCCTCGCTTTGATGAAAATTTCTCCGGGCACATTGGACATTGCCATCCGCCCTCAGGGGTGGCTATCGTGGGGCGAACACCCCCCCTCAGGCATGCATGACGGTAGGGGTGCATGCCTGTAGGGCCGCCGCATGTCTTACAGAGGTGTTCTATCGTCGCTGGTGTATTGTGCACCTCCTGTAGGTGCCTCTGCACCGACCGAACAGAGGCTGTCCACGTCCGGGTGGAAAACACCGTAGAGCACGTCGGACAGCGGAGGGGCACCTGGTTGGTGGAGGTGGTAGGTAGGGGATGCCATACCCTTAGTACAGAGTCATCGAGTACCAAGGGCTGGGTCATCATACCCTCCGCCATCGTGCCCTACACCTGGTGGCAACCCAATTCCCTACGTGGCTAGGGGAAGGCACCAGGTCGTGAAGTTAAAAAGTCAAAGTCACAAATCACAGTTTTCACTTTCCTACTTAAGTATGAAAAACAAACACATTTAAACACTTTTGCATGCAAAACAAACACAAACAAATTTCCTACTTTAGGAAGCAAAACTAAATTAAAAGTTAAATTCAAATTTTAACCTAAAAACTCAATTTAGGCTAATTAACTACAGCAAAAGCTGATAAGAACAGATTTTTTATATTTGAAAAAATATTATTACAAGGTATTGGCAAGTAAGTACAAAAATATAGAATATTTCATTTTGGGACGGTAGGGACTCTTACATTGCACTTTATGACATTAGTTGAATTAAAAGTCGTAGGCGGGGGGGGGTTTCCACTATTGCTCCATTGCAGGGTCTTCCTCGGCGGCTTCATCCTGCCCGGTGGCGGTGTCTTCGCCCTGGGATGGTGGAACAATATCATCCTGGCTGTCTCCCCGAGATGAAGTTGGGGCTGGTCTGGTGAGACGTCGGTGGTGGTCTGCCTGGTCCCTGCCCATTTGATAGGGCGCTGCTGTCTTCCACTTATATGCTGCATGTACATGCAGCGAGACCAGGCAATGACGTCACAAACAGCCAGGCGAGCCATAGTCTTCAAGTACCTCCTTTGTTACGAGCTTGAGGAGGGGCTTATCATTCCGCTCATCCCAGGTGCCCAGGGATCCGATGACGATGGGGTGGATTGACGGCTCAAGACCCTGGGCACGAAGAGCTGCACGGACTGGCTCATATTTACGGATCTTCTCGTTCCGTGCAGCATCCAAGGCTTCGGGTCGATTCTCAAATGGCACCGTCACATCCACAAGGAGGACCTGACGCCCTTTCCGCAGTGCCAGGTCCGGTCTTAGTAGGGAGCCATCCACGGAAGTGTTCTCCCCTATCACCTGCCAAGAACGATAAGAGGCTGCCTGTTTAATTCTTGCCACGATGGAGTTGTGTCGGTTTTTGAGGCGAGATGCCATTGGGAGGCAGTGGTTGAGGACGTGGGTCAAAGTTTCACTTTGGTACCCACTTCGCCGGCACCGCCTGTAACCCGCCCCATGCCGGAAACCGTTCAGCGGGACCACATTCAGTCTCGCCTTGTGTATGAACCGCCAATCCGCCTCATAAACTCTCCAGTGTATAAAAAGTGACTGCACACCAGAGAGCTTTTTAAACAATCGGGGACCCTACCCTGATTTTGTTTTGATCGGAGGGATATCCCGAGTAGTTTTTGGAGATGGGAGCAGAGGGATTTCAACAATTTTGATCGGGATGAGGGGGAAATGCCAGTGTCACCAACGTGGATGGAGGGGGTCTCGGTGTCGTTATCAGTTGTCCAAGACACATTGAGGCTCCTGGACGCAGCACGACACTGAGACCATGGTGAAGAATCACCGACATGCCGGATGGTACTGGCTCCTGTTAGGTAGTCCATCGCATCGTGGAAGGTGTTATGACTGGGAGCGCGACTGGTGACCTCGGCCGGCAGATCGTCTTTGGCCAGAGTGGTCAAAGCTGTGTCCCTACTGGTCAGCACCTTATAACCATTATCAATGAGGGCCAGATCGCTCTCCTCACTCGCGAGTGGAATTCCCAACAGACCCTCGAACCTAGCCCCATATAAGTAGTCATTAGATGCCTCCTGTGGGAGGTAGAGGGTGCGCTTCACCTCTGTCCTTACGACCTGGTCAAATTGGTCCCAGTCCTTCTTCAGAATTTTCCTATTTCTCATGGGAAAATTCAACATTGGAAAAATGAAGGACCGGAGAGCATCCGAGCGCTGCCAGGGGGCCAAATTAGATCTAAGGATCTTAAGAGCAGAGGATGTAATATGCTCTAATGTGGCCCTGGGAGGGAGGACCCTGAAACCGACCGGGTTTCCCTGGTAAGTGAAGGCCTCTCCCTCAGGCAACACTGGGATAGGGACACCCAGGACTGAAAATGAAGTATTGCACACCCCCACAGGATGATATCCGCTGACATGGAGCGTCTTACATTTACGAGGATTGATTTGGAAGCCCAATTTCCCTAGGTGGGTGGATGCAGAATTTAGAAGAGGTTGTAGGGTATCTGGTTCACCGATAACTGTGTTTTTTGTAACGAAAATGTGTTGCAACAACATACCAATGATTTCCGCTTAGAACAGAGTCGTTGCAAGAGAAAAGGTACTTCGTCATTTATACTAGTAGTACTACCTCAACCATTCTCCTATTATTACCATTCAATCCACTACCCACTCCCACTAATGTTAACTTCGTCACATATACATCATCCCATTAACTGCAATCTAATGTAAAATCAGTTCTGCTGTAAAACCTAATATGTAAATGACCCTAAAAAATAATAACTGTCCGATAAGAATGCTGTGTCATTTGGCAACCCGTATTACCGGGCAGCTCGCCTATTTGATTTTGGCAAATAAGGGTAGTTTCTCTCTCTTAGTGAAATTATTAACTGAATGTTATACAGGAACATGCCTAGGATCTATCTACCTACTTACACAGAAAGAGGAAAAGGTGAGCACTAGTAATTACTTCTACAATTATGAGAACTCTATAATTTGTTCCAAGTTCATGGGCAATAATTCATTCACTAATGCATATTTACTCATATGCTCATGCGTTTTATGAGGTAACCATATCTTAAAAGAGTATGTTTCAGATAATTATGTGGGCCGTTCCCGGAGGTACTGCAATACCGGGTCAACCCGCGACAGAGGTGGAGCAAGCTCCTAGCACTCCGTCAATTTCCAAAAATCAGTTTAATCTTCAGGGGCACTCAATGAGCACCGTACCAGAGATTAAGCTGATAAGAACAGATACTACACTTTGATCTTAGCCAAGAGGCCGAGAAGCGATACTTAATCCAGATTAATGATGGGTACTCATCCTCAAACTGGTAAAAAACGAGACGTGAGAAGAGCCAATCACCCTAACTCTCAGTCCGTGCCCAGTCCATGCCTTCGAATGACTCCATGCCATAGAACCTGATGGCAAACTAATGTGACTGGGAGAAATCTGTCATTTAAACCACAGCATTAAAGGACCAGTTTGTTAAATTCAAGTGTCTACTGATTAAATTCACTAAATTCCCTTATAAACAGAGCAGCGATTGCCATGCTCCACTGTGGAAATAATGGGAGGTATGCAGTTGAGCCAGTCACCTAATGATAGCAGTACAAGTAATCTAAAAGAAGCTTTTTAATAGAGAAATAAAATAACGGATGTTCCATTAGCACCTGAATCACTGTACTTTTAGTCAATGTGGAAATCTAAAAAGCGAAGGAGTTCTTATAGGAGTACCTTGAATATTTCAAAAATGTTCAAATGGGTAGTATGAGAATACACTTCACGCTCTGGAAATATGACAGCTCAACTCTTTGGAGATCCAGGGAAACTCAAGTAGGATGTCAGTAGATGGCGCCTCAACAGCAACACTCAGAGACACCTATAAGTAGAGTAGTGATATGTACAGGAAGCGAATATAATATATCTAATGTTTCAATAGATTAAGTAAGGTAGTTTATCAGTAGTCTATCCATTTTCAACATTACCTACTGAATTGTACAAAGAATAATTGACTTTGGAAGCGAATTCCCAGGGGGTGTTATGCAGCAATTGCCACACACCGCTATGGGGATAAATATGCGTGTGTGTCATTCCAGTTCATAATTCTCCTCAGGACAAAGATAAAAATCCTATTCTTGGGCCAAACATTCAAGCTATCCAAATGAAAGGATGAGTTCGTTGGCCAGCACCATTTAAAGCATATTAAATAGGTCAAATTTCAAATAAATGTGCTAAAAAAATCACTAATGGCTAAAAACGGTCAATGATTGTTAAATTTATAATTTTAGTTGAATTTCAGTCAAAACAAAGTCATTAAGGATTAACTAGGACATTAAAAAAATTATGCTCGAGGTTAAGCTGAAAAATCTATTAAAAAAAAAAAAAAAAAAAAAAAAAAAAAAAAAAAAAAAAACCGAAGTAGGTACTTCCTGAATAAAATTGGTTTTGAACAATTTCTTTGTACTCCAATTGAAATTTCAATCAACTTCAACACATAAAATAATAGGTTCAACATATAATAGGTACCTAATTTAAGAAAATTCACCCATACGATCATGCTGCAAGACTGGAACTTTTTGACATAGATATTTCTTTGGGCTGGGGGTCATGACAAAATAAGCGTGATCGTGATCACAAAATGACTTTAATTACGTTACTAATCACGCTACTCTATCCAGAAAATGAGGAAGTCACTATTTCTTAGCAATTAACAAAACAACAACAAAACAATTCGAATTTTTAATTCTTGGGATTTCACCCACTGTTTCTTATCTTACCTACTAATCAAGTAGCATAATGGGTCTTACGAAAGACATATCTATGCATGAGTTTTTTCCGTGCAAGCGATACAATTTACATTTTAAGGTTTTCAAGTACATTCAACATACCTCTCTTCGGTTTACAACTGTAAAACAGTGACTTGTTCAAAATGATGGGGAAACACTTGTAACTTTTTAATCATTGGGGAGTTTTAAAATAGGTACCTATATGAGTTCAAGTAATGAGTTCCTACCTTGAAATGTCGAAAATGTTCAAATATATGAGATACGCTCCATGCTCGAGACGTATGACAGCGCTGCTCAGTAGAGATCGATGGAAGTTCATTAGTGGGACACATAGCGGTAGATGGCGCCTCAACAGCAACCCTCAGAGACTCTGATGAGTAGAGTACCCTACATAAATCTGTAAAACAGGCAAGTATGTATATCTAGTCTAGATAGATTTACCTAAGTAATATAGTTCATCAGTAATCTATTCATTCGATATTGAATTGTAGAGAGACTTGAAAACTACCATTCATTGCATTCGGAGGGTGTTATTGTAATGAGCACAGCAATTGCCACACACCACTGTGGAGATCAGGGGAAGTTTGTAGTTTAGCCAATCATCCAAACATTGACATAGTACGAACACAGTTATACAGTATACAGAACCCCCTTAACGCTTCCAAACAAAAATCGTGTACTTAATTAAAAAAATAAAAAACAGCTAACACCAGCATAATGGTGGCAATGACAGTGTGAAGCATGGGAAAAAAGATACCTTTCATTAAAGTAATTGCATTTGTGAAAGAACATAATTAATAATTAAAAAAAAAAAAAAAACTCGCAGCTAGGTATTGACTCACAAGAATTGATATGTTTTGAGAACATACCTAAGGTAACTAAATTATTCCACAATGGATTCAGGTAAAATCTCGAGAAAAAACTTTAAGAATGACGAAAAATCACAATCATTTTTAAATTAAAACATTCAATTATCAATCAATCAATTAAAAAATTACAATCTTTCTTCGAATTCGAGTAAATGAAATAATAAGGAATGCAAATACCCAAAAGGACTTGTTGAAACACCGAATTCCGCACGTGTGGAACTTTTTACAAATTTGGTCGATTTTTATGAGGGTCGGTCATTCCAGATGGTACCATACACTGTCTTAACTCTGAAGGTCTCCACTCTCTCCGTAGTCTCAATTTCAGTCAAATTGAATTGGATAGATATTACGAACATTGTCGGGCATTGTCGAGCAAATGGAGAATTCTAATGATTTAGTGATTCTAATCAGTCAACTCGACTGTATTTATAAATGCTGATTTCATACCAGGCACAGAACTTGGATGTAAATGAGAATATACCAATTTACGATAATGTTGTCTGTATTCAATATTTTGCAATATATGTATGTTTATATAAAAACATGTGATGGGACCTAAGGCATGCTGGGAATCATCTTAGTTTTGGAGATCGTGAAAGCTACTACAACGAAGAATCCTGGATTCTCGGAATGGATCGGGTTGCACCCAAAAACAAATACCTATGAAAAAGAAAAATTACGAACGTGAAGAGTTTCAAAAACGTGAAGTTTGGAGGTATAGCGCATTGAGCACAAACAGAGCAGTTTTGGTACCTAATGGCTATGAAATGCAGGATTCCCTGTTGTGAACTGACCAGAAGGAGTTGTATAAAAGAAAACGAAAACTGACCTTAATTTCTGAGTGAAATTCGAGTGAATGCAGAACAAACAATCGTACCCAGCAAAAAAGCATACATGCGCGGCTAGATCGACTTCGAGATAGCAGGCTCAAGAAGTTGGTGGCCACTCAAGAAAATTGGAATATTCCACGTGGAAAAGAGGGATGGGTTTTTACTCGGATCACTGTTATCTGGTCGAAAGGCAGCGAGTTAGTGAAACAGTGGAAACGGATATCCAGGGCGAATCATTCAGAGTTCAATAGGGGAAGAACTGGCTGAGAGCTGGAAGTACAGAGATCAGCGATAAGAAGTCGACAATCCTAATTGGTGCCAATTAGTTGTTGCTACAACCTGTCCGAACATTAACCTACAAAGTTAACTTTCGAGGCTCAGTGGCCACAATTTCTACCCTGTCCTCAGCTGCGTCAACAGTTAAGTTATGACGAGTTTTCATTTATGGGATAAATACTCATTCTATCACATCATTTCAGCTATAAAAGTTGTTGACCTTCAAATGTTGGGTCTACTACCCCTATATCATCAAGAAGTGTTCAAAAATAGAGGTCATTCAATATTTATAGACTTCCAGTGATTCTGTGGATCACGAAGAATGTGATATGTGTGTGATCTCCTAAGTGATATGGCCATAAGTTACTGAACTATTTTCCATCTATTCTATAATTGGGTAATATCAGCACCTTCACGCTCAACCTCAAGGACGGATTTGAACGGGTTTTTTTGCAAAATGATCGGGATGGTACGGGGAAGGTTTGTGTAAAAGAAAATGTTTAAAAAACGTCTAACCAGATCAGCTGACTTACCTAAATTCTCTCTTATTCTACCTAGGAATTTGATAAGGTGCCTCTGTGGGACATCGAGAAACGAATAAAATGATGGGCTCTTTCCTGATAAGCTAAGTGAGCCAAATTCACTCCTTTTCATCCTAGGAATGTAAAATTTGGCTGAGAGCCTCGCTAGGACATTAAGAGACGAATGCAATGACGGTTTCCAGCCATTTCAGCTGACTAAGCTAAATTCCCTCCAATTCACCTTAGGAATTTGAAATTAGGTGGGGAGCCTCTCTGAGATTTCGAGAAACGAATAAAATGATAGGCTCTTACCTGATAAGCTGAGTGAGCCACTAATAAGGAAGAGGAGCAGATAAAAATTAAGGAGCATCGCTTACTATTAGAATTGAAGCATTACGAATCAAAATTATAATCCCCTGTTTGTCTACTCTACTATAATTATCATCCTCCATACCCCGCACTTAAACACTTTTTCATTACGGTTTCCTTGCCTTGCATTTCATTTTATTCAATTAAAAAATATGTCTTCTACAACCAATACACCTATTCTGCTAAGCATTAAGTATTCATCGATAAACTGATCATTTTCCCAAAAAGATGCTAGTGTGATACGGCCTTAAGTCACACTCAGAGTCAAAAAGTCTCTCTTGACACAACTACACGAAATACCTACTCCTCAAGGTACTTTTCCGTAATCCCCCCCCAATCTGTTTCATGACTTTCGCGACTGTTTCACGCCCGCCCGATGTTTCTAGACCCGGTAATGATCCCTTTTCACATTTTAATTCATGTTCGCTCAGTTTGAGGGATTAAAAAGGCATAGGTGAATTCTTGAAAAAACAAGAGGGGGTACTTTTCCGTTATAGAAGGTTATAGGTCAGAATGATGTGTCTACTTTGGCGGTCTGGATGCTCGCATCTCAAAAATTGATAACAACATAATCTAAGTAAGAAGTAATGCCTAGAAACATCGGGCGGGCGGGCGTGTTGAAGACACATTGACTGGGGGGGGGGGGGGGGGGGGGTATAACGGAAAAGTACCTTTCACAAAGCAAAATTAGTTTAAATTCAAAGTTCTCCTAAAAACTTGATTTAGAATTTTGACATTAAATGTCTTAGTCGACGGCTCAACCGGAAATTTTGTTACACAAAGAAAAAAACGTCACACAACCTATTAACAAGTTAGGTGTTGTTATGATTATGTATACTAGCACTGTAATTACTGAGACATTTTCAAAGCTCATAGCTCTTCTCTCATAAGAGGTATGACAAGCCACGCTTTAGGTAGGTGTATCATCAAAATTTGTTAACGCAGTTTTTTTTTGTAACGAAAATGTGATGCAACAATATACCGATGATTTCCGCTTACAAAACCGAGTCGTTGCTAGAGGAAAGGTACTTCGTCATTTATACTAGTAGTACTACCTCAACAATTCTCCTATTATTACCATTCAACTCACTCCACTAATGTTAACTTCATCACATATACACCATCCCATTTACGGCAATCTAATGGAAAATCAGTTCTGCTGTAAAAACCTAATATGTATAAAACCCTAAAAAATAATCCCTGAAGCAATCATACTGTCTGATAAGGATGCTGCGTCATTTGGCAACCCGTATTACCAGCTTGCCTATTTGAATTATTACAAATAAGGGTTGATATACAGGAACATGCCTAGGATCTATCTACGCACAAAGAGGAAGAGATGTGCACAAGTAATTACCACTAGGACTATGAAGACACGATTTATTCCAACAAATTCATCGGCAATTATTGATTAATAATACACTATTACCCATAGGCTTCCTTAACGTATCCATGCCATCTAATAAGTATGTTTCAGATAATTATGTGGGCCGTTCCCGGAGGTACTGCAATACCGGGTCAACCCGCGACAGAGGTGGAGCAAGCTCCTAGCACTCCGTCAATTTCCAAAAATCAGTTTAATCTTCAGGGGCACTCAATGAGCACCGTACCAGAGATTAAGCTGATAAGAACAGATTTTTTGTTTATTGATTATTGTTTTTACAAAGTATTTGAAATATAAAAAATATAGTTGTACTGTATGTCAATAGTCAGAGATCACTTTTGAGTTTGTTAATTGTTCGTCTTTGTTTCGTATTCAATAGTTCTTCTTCGGAGAGGGGGATTCACTGCTGCTCCATTCCAATGCCGTCATCCTGCTCAAGGGGAGCGTCTTCGTCCTGGGATGGCGGAAGTATGTTGTCCTGGCTGTCTGCCCCGAGGTGGAGTTGGGGCGATGTGGCGTCAGTGGTGGGCTGCCTGGTCCCTGCCCATTGGATCGGGCGTTGTTGTCGTCCGCTAATGTGCTGCATGTACATGCAGCGGGACCAGGCAATGACGTCACATACAGCCAGGCGAGCCATGGTCTTCAGGTACCTCCTCGTGACAAGCTTGAGGAGGGACTTTTCGTTCCGCTCATCCCAGGCGCCAAGGGAGCCAACGACGATGGGGTGGACTGACGGCTCCAGACCCTGGGCACGAAGAGCTGCACAGACTGGCTCGTACTTTCGCATCTTCTTGTTCCGTGCAGCATCTAAGGCTTCGGGTCGGTTTTCGAATGGAACCGTCACGTCCACCAGGAGAACCTGACGCCCCTTCCTCAAAGTCAGGTCAGGTCGCAGCAAGCTTCCATCCACGGACGTGTTCTCCCCCATCACCCGCCAGGAACGATAAGAGGCCGCCTGCTTAATGCGCGCCACGATGGTGTTGTGGCGGCTCTGAAGATGGGAAGCCATTGGCAGGCAGTGGTTGAGGACGTGGGCCAGAGTTTCACTCTGGTATCCACATCGCCGACACCTCCCGTCACCCGCCCCATGCCGGAAACCATTCAGCGGGACCACATTCAGTCTCGCCTTATGTACAAAACGCCAATCCGCAAAACTCATAAACTCTCCAGTGTATAAAAAGTGACTAGACACTGGAGAGCTCTTCAAACAATCGGGGACCCTACCCTGGTTTTGTTTTGATCTAAGGGATACCCCGCGTTGTTTTTGGAAATGGGAGCGAAGGGATTTTAACAACTTTGATCGGTTCGAGGGGGAAATACCAGTGTCTCCGAGGTGGATGGAGGGGGTCTCAGTGTCATTATCTGCTGTCCATGACAAGTTAAGACGCCTGGACGCAGCTCGACACCGGGACCATGGTGAAGAGACACCGACATGCCTGATGGTAGTGGCTCCAGTCAGGTAATCCATCGCATCACGAAAGGTGGTATGTGTGGGAGCACGATTGGTGACCTCGGCCTGAAGATCTTGTTTGGCCAGACTGGTTAAGGCTGGGTCTTGGCTGGTCAATAGCTTAAACCCATTGTCAATGAGGGCCAAATCGCTCTCCTCACTCGCAAGCGGGATACCTAACAAGCCCTCGAACCTAGCCCCATAGAGGTAGTCATTGGATGCTTCCTGGGGGAGGTAGAGGGTGCGCTTCACCTCTGCCCTTACAACCTGATCGAATTGGTCCCAGTCCTTCTTTAGAATTTTCCCATTTCGCATTGGAAAATTTAGCATGGGAAAAATGAAGGACCGGAGGGCATCCAGACGCTGCCAAGGAGCTAGATTGGATCTCAAGACCTTTAGAGCAGAAGATGTTATTTGCTCCAATGTGGCCCCTGGAGGGAGGACCCTGAAACCAACCGGGTTACCCAGGTAGGTAAAGGCCTCTCCCTCTGGCAACGCTGGGATAGGAGTGCCCAGGACAGAGAATGAAGTGTTTCGCACCCCCACAGGATGCCGTCCGCTGACATGGAGCGTCCTGCATTTCCGAGGGTTAACCTGAAAGCCCAATTTCCCTAGGTGGGTTATTATTGAATTTAAAGTGGATTGCAAGGTCTCTGGTTCACCGATGACCGCTAAGTCATCGGCAAAAGCCAGAGCCTGGTGAGAATTGGAGGGGGGGAGGCAAGAAAAAATACTATTAATATAAATGTTGAATAATAGTCCAGACAAGGGACACCCCTGTCTGATGCCACTGAGTACTGGAATAGAATCAGTTTGGCCTGCAGAGCAGGCCACGGCAGATGTTAAGTCAGACAGGAGGTCCCTTGTAATGCCAACCATCTGGTCCCCAACCCCATGAGCCTGTAGTGTTGCCACCAGGGCGTCATGGGGGACAGATCCAAACGCATTGGCCAGGTCCAACCACGCAATGCATAGCTCCCCCTGAGATGTTCGAGCATGCCTAATTAGAGATTCAATGATATAGTTGTGCTCGAACACACCATCGAAGGGCATGAAACCCTTTTGATGGGGGGAGATGATGTTGTGGGCCATGCACCACGCGGTCAGCCTGTCGGACAAAAGGGCTGTATATAATTTATAAATTGTAAGGGAAAGGGAAATTGGGCGCCAGTCGGATAAAAACGCTCCAGGATTAGGGCATTTGGGAATCAAAATTGTTGTGGAATGCTTCCAACAGGGTGGAATTTGTCGGAAGCGGAGGCAAATGGAAAATATAAGAGGAATTACTTGACAGTCCGGGTCAAGGGTCTTCCAGCCCCTGTAATCTATCTTATCAATCCCAGGAGATGTATTCTCAAATTTGTTGAGTCGATACCTACATTCCTGGGGTGAGAAAGGGGCCAGGTTGACAGGGTCAGTCACCCGAGAAATACCCTCAAGGACTGACTCATCCCACTGTCGAGGATGCCAGGCATCCTCGAAGTGAGACGTGACCTCCTCCACAGGGGCTGGGCAAATCTCAGATGGTGGGTTGAGAATTACCCGAACTGCTCGTCGCCTATTCCTCTTATATAGTTTTTGGAGAGCAACATGGGATAAGGGAGGACGAGCCTGAGGGGCAGAAAGGGGTCTAATTGGGAGCATTTTGATTTTTAAGTGGGTCTGGGAAAATGTTATAAGTTCATTGTAAACTTGAAGAAACATTTCCCATGTTGCTGGGCTGCAAGGTAAAGTTAAAATTGCAGCGAATTTCTCCCTGAACTCCTGAAGGGGGTAGGGAGAGGGGGGCTCAATTTGGGGAGGGTTGGTAACGCAGGGTGGAGGGGACGTGGGCAGAAGGCCAGTGGAGGGCTGTGAAAGTGGAAGGACAGGGGGCGGCTGAAGGCCAGGGGGCGGCCGGAGGCCTGGGGGCGGTTGAATGACAGGGGGCGGCTGAAGGCCAGGGGGTGGCCGAAGACCAGGGGGCGGCTGAAGGCCTGGGGGTGGATGGAAGCCTGGGGATGGTTGAGAGGATGACAAAATTGGGGAGGCCAGGGTAGGGGAAGAAGTTATGTGGCTAAGGGGGGACGAATTTATAATATTAGAGGGACCAGAGAGGGGGGGAGTGCGCTCCCTTGGGCCCTGATTGATATCAGGGGTGCCTCGGGATGACGCACAAATAAATGGGGGCAACGGGGGTGACGAGTTTGCAAACTGGCGAGGTGTAACACAAGGGAGTTCACTAGGACTCGTGAATGTCACCGACAATGGTTCAGGAACAAGTAAGTTTTGAACACTCAACATACCTGCGTGGGCTGTAGTACGCATTATTAGGGCGACCCCATTATCGGAGGAGGGCATGTAGGGTATCCCACGCCGTGAAGGTGTTGTATGTGGAGCTGAGGGGGGGATGGTGTTGACTTCTTCCGAGTTGGCGTTGTTGACTGAGCTGAGGGGGGGATGATGTTGTCTTCTTGGGATGGTGTCGTCTTCGGGGGATGGGGTCGTGGAGTGAGATGAGGGGGGGATGATGTCGTCTTCTTCAGAGTTTGTGTCTTCATTGTTGATGTCATCTGTATGTATGCGGATGTTGGCGTCATAGGGGTTTCGGTCGGGGGTAGAGTAGTCTTCGTGTAGTGCAGGTGATGGTGGTCCGTGGAGGCGGAGAGGCAGTGATGGTGGCGGCGGAGAGAGCGGAGGAGGTGGCGAGGGTGGTGAGCCAGAGAGGAGTGTTGGTACTGGGTCTTGAGTGGAAGGGGGCGGCCGGTGCGTTGAATGTCTTTGGTTGAGGGCAACCGGCGCACGTCCCCTTCTTGTCGCAGGGGGCGGCAGGTTTGGTTGCGTTGCCGCCCTCCTCTCTCTGGCATTATGTGCGTTCTTGTGGTTCACCAACCCTCGCTTTGATGTAAATTTCTCCTGGCACAGTGGACATTGCCATCCGCCCTCAGGGGTGGCTATCGTGGGGCGATCACCCCCCCTCAGGCATGCATGACGGTAGGGGTGCATGCCTGTAGGGCCGCCGCATGTCCTACAGAGGTGCTCGATCGTCGCTGGTGTAGTGTGCACCTCCTGTAGGTGCCTCTGCACCGACCGGACAGAGGCTGTCCACGTCCGGGTGGAAAACACCGTAGAGCACGTCGGACAGCGGAGGGGCACCTGGTTGGTGGAGGTGGTAGGTAGGGGGTGCCATACCCTTAGTACAGAATTATCTAGTACTAAGGGCTGGGTCACCATACCCTCCGCCATCGTGCCCTACACCTGGTGGCGACCCAATTCCCTACGTGGCTAGGGGAAGGCACCAGGTCGTGAAATTAATCCTACCCGGACGCGAGAATAAATTTAAAAAGTCAAAGTCACAAATATTCAAAGTTTTCACTTTCCTAATTTAGCATGCAAAATAAACATTCAAACACTTTAGCATGCAAAACAATGATTTAAACACTTTAGCATGCAAAACACAACAAAACAAACATTTAAACACAAACAAATTTCCTACTTTAGGAATCAAAACAAAAATAGCAGTTATTTTCAAAATTTAACCTAAAAACTCAATTTAGGTAAATTAAATACAGCAAAAGCTGATAAGAACAGATACTACACTTTGATCTTAGCCAAGAGGCCGAGAAGCGATACTTAATCCAGATTAATGATGGGTTCTCATCCTCAAACTGGTAAAAAACGAGACGTGAGAAGAGCCAATCACCCTAACTCTCAGTCCGTGCCCAGTCCATGCCTTCGAATGACTCCATGCCATAGAACCTGATGGCAAACTAATTTAACTGTGAGAAATCTGTCATTTAATCCACAGTATTAAAGGACTAGGTAGTTTGTTAAATTCAAGTGTCTACTGACTAAATTCACTGAATGCCCTTCAACAGAGCAGCGATTGCCATGCTCCACTGTGGAGATGATGGGAGGTTGACAGTTGAACCAGTAACCTAAAGATAGCAGTACAAGTAATCTATAAGAAGCTTTGAAATAGAGAAATAAAATAACGTATGTTCCATTAGCACCTGAATCACTGTACTTTTAGTCAATGTGGAAATCTACAAAGCGAAGGAGTTCTTATATAAGTAGGTACCTTGAATATTTCAAAAATTTTCAAATGCGTAGTATGAGAATACACTTCACGCTCTGGAAATATGACAGCTCAACTCTTTGGAGATCCAGGGAAACTCAAGTAGGATGTCAGTAGATGGCGCCTCAACAGCAACACTCAGAGGCACCTATAAGTAGAGTAGTGATATGTACAGGAAACGAATATGATATATCTACTGTTTCAATAGATTAAGTAAGGTAGTTTATCAGTATTCTATCCATTTTCAACATTACCTACTTAATTGTACAAAGAATAATTGACTATGAAAGCGAATTCGCAGGGGGTATTATGCAGCAATTGCCACACTCCACTGTGGGGATTTGAGGCAGTTTATAATAGAGCCGATCAACTAAAGAGTTAAGTAGTGGTAAACTGAAAATAGCATTGGATTAGGTGCCCAAATGGCTGTATTAGCGAATTTTCGTAGGAAACTCAAACTATTCGTTGGCCAGCGCTTCATGAGCACATTAAATTCGTCAAATTAAAAAGAGAAAAAAAAAGTACTCAGTCATGCAGATTGACTAATAGAGCGAATCTGAAAAGAAAAGTTGTGGATAACACTAAATTAGGCACTTCAATTCTAATCACTGAAGCCAACCATGTCCTGAATAAAACTGAGGGGACAGCCGTTTAGAACATGCAGCCAAACACGAAAATTTGGCAACAATTCAACAATTTCTTAGTATTCAAATTGCTCAGATTTCAATCAAATTCAACATAGAACAATACATAGGTAATTTTAAAAAATTCGCTCGTACGATCTAGTTTCGTGACTGGAACTTTTTATAATCATTGGGCATTTTTAAAATAGGTACCTATATGAGTTCAAGTAATGAGTTCTTACCTTGAAATATCGAAAATGTTCAAATATTATAATACACTCCATGCTGCAGAAGTATGACAGCGCTGCTCTGTACAGATCGATGGAAGCTCAGAAGTAATGGCACAGCAGAAATGACACCTCACACGTAACCCTTGGAGACCCTGGTAAGTATAGAATAGATAAACGTAAGTATAAGAAGATAATGTAACTATAATTTTATCATTAAATTAGGTAGGTACCTAGTTTATCAGTATTTTGCTCATTTTTTTCAATTTAAGAAATAATACAAAGCCATAATGACTTTGAAACCATTTTGAAATTATATGCTATTGGAATTGGTATTGACTAAGATAATTGAGGCTCACGTCACTAAGATATTACAGTTGTTTCAAGAATTAAACGAAAATTACTTTTAATACAATGAGCAAGTAAGGTAAAACTCCCAATGGCGGACACGCTAAGCCTAAATTCCAACTTCGTTCTTCCTTATATTATTAAGTTAGTTCCATTTTCAACTTCTTAGGGTGTGATTGGGACCACAAATTACTTATCTTTCTCCTTAATAGCTGGAAATTCAATAAACGTTTTTACAATATCGAATAATTGACAATTTTCGATAAGAGGTATGTGTACCAATTGCGGACATGGCAAAAATCATTGAGCTCCCAATGAGGACGTTTAAAATCCTAAGGCGGACAGGTGCAAATATTGCTTAATTATTACATATTTCATTTCTACAAGAACGAAAATAAGCACTTTACAGGGGGTTAATGGGTACATCAAGTAGGTACTCACATTATAGTAACAAAAATAATGATTTATTGATATAATTTCTTACATTCTAGTTTAGCTTTCACAATTTTACTAGATTTCATACTACAGCCTAGTTCGTAATGTATTATAAACTAGCTGGTTCACCCTTGCGTTGCACTGGTTGACTTGAACATTATCAAATAGCCTGTGATCCAGGTTAAAGTAATTCTGAAAGAGTAGCCCACTCAGATCCCCAGTTGGTTCAGTGACGTTCGAAACGCTTTAACACCCCCCCCCCCCCCCCCACCCCTCCCCTCAACACTGGGTCAGATTTCAAAAATTTGAAAAAATTAGTCTTTGACTTGAATTAGAGTAATCCAAACATATCCGACAATCAAATCCCCAATTCCTTCAGTGGTGACAAAGACCCTATTCCTCCCCCCCCCCCCCTAAAATACCCCCTTCTATGGGTTAGTTTTGAAAATTTTCAAGTAGCCTGTGATTTAAGTTAGGATACTCCAAACATATTCGACTACTCAGATTCCCAGTTCGTTCAGTGACGTTCGAAACGCATTAACTCCCCCACCCCCTTCCCCCTCCATTGTGGATCAGAGTTGAAAAATTTGAAAAAAGTAGTCTTTGACTTGAATTGGAGTAATCCGAACATACTCGTCAATCAAATCCCCAGTTTGTTCAGTAATGACAAAGATACCCCATTGCCCCCTCCTCTCCTAAACCACCCCGTATGGGGCAGATTTGAAATTCGACCACGTGAATAATGTCCTAATGTGAATAACGACACATTCTGATTTTAAATTAGGTTGGTAAAAAGATATTAGAATAAATTGCCCAATACAAGCGAAAATACCCACTCGTTGGCTCTATTTTTTCGAGGGACCAATCGTGAACATCAACCAAATCCAATCCCGGGCACCCATCTCCAATTGCGGACATCCATAAACTCCAGTCCCGGACACCCCTGTCCAACTTTGGACCGACATATTATAACTTATTGAGACGAATTTCTCCCTTTCACACAGTCCAGAATAAGCTGATTTACGTTAAAAAATCTTCCTAACAAAAAAGTCATATTTGATCCAAAGGCGGACAGGAGTGTCCGGGATTGGGGTATACTGCAAATTCATTAACCCAATAGCGGACACCCTTTTATTCCCGTGAAACGTGACGTTTCTTGAAAAATTGCACTATAAACTCGTTCTACAAATGTTCAAGAATACAATGAACACCACTATTACGGAAAGTAATGAAAAATAACATGTACATATCTTAATCTTGAACTGCTAAGAACAGTCGCCTCAAGAACTATAAAATCACCTGTTCACTTCACCGAGTAACGCGACGCTTTTGTTCGGCTTATTAACGGCTGGCCTTCCGATCACATGTTGGAATTATACTGCAGTAGGCTCAAAACACGCGGGAACCGCATAGGAAAGATAGAAGTCTTATTATTCAATAAAATAGAGGCGACTGTCCACCATTGGGTACCTGTCCGTCTTTGGGGGTTCACCTTACTGTTGAACACCCGAAAGGACTTATCGAAACACCGAATTCCGCACGTGTGAAAACTTTTTACAAATTCGGTCAATTTTAATGAGGGTTGGACATTCCAGATGATACCATACACTGTACCCTTCGAGGACACTCTGGGGTCAAAATTGACCCCATCGAATATATTTTGTATGATTTTTGGGCTTTACAATTTTTTTTAGCCAAAAGGGATAGTTTGTAAATTTGGTTAGTAGCATTGGCTAGGCGAGGAAGTGATAACATCTGGCAGTATACGTTGTGACCTCGAGCCAGAGGGTTGTGAATCTCTTGTGGGACACTTTTGACCCCAGTGTGTCTTCTGCGTTCCTAATTTTGATCTGTTGGGGTAGCCATTGACCCCAGTGTGTATTTTGGATTTCCTCACAAGGTAAGTCAGATAATATCATAATTCACTTCATTTTCTCATAGAAAATAAGTATTTTTATAATCTGGTAGTCAGTAGGTATTCCTTTTTCTAGACCACTCCTCAGGTGAAGATTCTCAACTGGGTAAATGTGTCTAGTTGATGGGCTATCATAGGTCAGGGTTCATTTTGGTTCAAAAAATGGGTTGGGTTTTGCATTTTATGTACTCAGATGGGTTTTTCCTGACTAAGGTTGTAACTAACTCTCCTGTTGTAGGAATGCTTTGATACCCTGAAGAGCCAGCTTCCTCGAGACCAGCTGAAAAAGTTGTACGTAGACGATGCTACATTTGCCCAAGATCTAACGATAAAAAGACGAGTCGGTCGTGCACAGAGGGCAACCGTCTCGTGTGTGAAGTGCACATTCATACCGCTACGACGTGTGAAAAATGCAGTTACTTGTAACAAATAATAATACTACCTACCTAATAATTCCATCGTGTTTTTAAAAACAACTTTTAAAAATACATTCATATTTCGTTTTTCATGTGTGCCTATTGCTTAAATATAATCCTGCAATTACCTTCAATGATTTTGTCGTATAAAATTAATAAAATGAGATAATAAAAAATTGAATGCGGAATAAAAACAGTATATCAGTTTAGGTTAGAAAAAGGAAGAGATGTGAAAAATGGGGTAAGTTCAAGGTATCGTGAAAACTTTACTATTTAACTTACAAAGTTACAGTTTTTTCTGACTATTTGACAGACAGTCAGCTTCGATAATTTGTTATTAATTATTTTGAATCTTCAGAACTGCATTTTTAATATTCATCTGCCCAAAATTTAGATTTTTGAAAATTTTACTAAGATTGGTTCCAAAAAACCACGAATAAAATATTCAATTCTAACTTAATGTATTCTATTTCTTTTTTCTATGCGTAGGTAGGTTAATTTTTGATTTTTCAAAATAGTTAGTTATTGGAAAACTATTTATTGAGTAAAATATATAAATTAAAATACATTTGGGGTCAATTTTGACCCCAGAGTGTCTACCGTGTCACAAAAAAAAGGTGTGACCTAAGAGGGTTAACTCGGAAGGTTTCCATTCCAGTCAACTTGAATTGGATAGATATGACGAACATTGTCAGGCATTGTTGAACTGCTTCTCACTGACGATGTATTTATAGGAATAAGAATTAAATTTGTACAAATCGAAGTTATTTGAATTTGATCAGGAAACATTTGATTGGTGTAGGTCACAACTTTGAGAAAATTAGGACCATTTGAGTCAGAATCGTTTTTAAAACGTTGCTGGTTCGCATTTGCCTGTGTTACCTCCATGCGGAGTGGGTCCCTACAACCGTCCCCCACCCCCGATATTTTCGAATGATATAGGGTTAATACGGGTTCCCATCTCAAGCATGAAATGAAATGATTTTCAAATTGAAATTAATGTCATTGTTACAATTTTATGTTATTAACCTATTCAAAAACTAAGAGTAGGTACCTACTACCTACACCATTCTTTTCTTCAAATAAATGTATAAGGAGATGGAAATGTGAGTACTTAATTTTTATATAATAAATAAACTATAATTTCAATAATTAATGCGCTATAACAGGGGTCTCCAACCTGACTATATTATTCTTTAAAAGTCTTTATAAAACGGGAAGGCACATCTACCCAATAACAAAATAATTGGGAGAACAGGGAACACTCGGATATAGAATAATGAGTATCGCTGCTTTTATATATACAGGGTGATTCCCTCGCAGATGCAAAAAAAAAAATTTGGGTGAAACTACATCAAAAATGGAGTAAAATGCCGCCAACTGCATATTTTTATCTCAATCCGTTTTCGAGATATGATTTTTTAAAGTTTTTTTTTCAGGAAAACCGTGTTTGTTTCCTTTTAAACTCAAATTTCTCCACTTTACTTCATTCAATTTTAACTTTTGATCACATTTTTGGAATCAACATTAAATTTACTATAAGAATAGTGTACTTGGGTTCTTAAAAAGTACCATCCAAAGGCCCTCACATCAGCTCAAACAGTGACGATTTTGAAAAAAGAATATTTCTGAAAATCTTTAAAACTTTACTACTCTTTCAAAACGAATCCTGGAAACTGGCAAATCTCATGAAAACTGCTTCGTCTAATACTCTTTCCAACGGTATTATCAAGTTTACTTTTATTTTGTTATTTAGTGGAGAAAATTATGTTTTAATGTTAAAAAATGTGGGCTTTTCAATGAAATTGATGGTTTTCTCGAAAGATGACCCTCCATGAACCTACGAGTATGGGGTCGGTTTCTACGTATTTTTTTCACGCTGTACCTAATGGTAACATTAGTAGATCTCTCCTACTCCGTTATAACCGAGTTTTACACTTAAAATCGCAAATGTTTAGTTTGTTTGTTACGATTAAATGTATGTGTGTTATGGAATAAAACTAGTTAATTAAAGTGTAAAACTCGATTATAACGTAGTTGAGAGATCTGCAAGAGTTTCCATTCGATCCAGCGAGAAAAAATACATAGAAACCGACCCCATACTAGTTGGTTCATGGAGGGTCATCTTTCGAGAAAACCAACAATTTCATTGAAAAACCCACATTTTTTAACATTAAAACATTATTTTCTCCCCTAAATAACAAAATAAAAGTAAAATTGATAATACCGTTGGAAAGCATATTAGATGAAGCAGTTTTCATGAGATTTGCCAGTTTCCAGGATTCTTTTTAAAAGAGTAGTAAAGTTTTAAAGATTTTCAGAAATATTATTTTTTCAAAATCGTCAATGTTTAAGCTGGTGTGAGGGTCTTCGGATGGTACTTTTTAAGAACCCAAGTACACTATTCTTATAGGATATTTAATGCTGATACCGAAAATGAGGTTGAAAGTTAAAATTAAATGAGGCAAAGTGGAGAAATCCAAGTTTAAAATGAAAAAACACTCACTATAATTCGAGAATAGCTGGACCGATTTGGCTAATTTTAGTCTTGAAATCTTGTGGAAGTCCAGAAGGCCTAAAAGGTTTAAATATTCAAATCTGTCCCATAGGGAGTGTTTAAGGGGAGGGGGGGGGGGTATCTTTGTCATCGCTGAACAAACTGGGGATTTGATTGTCAAGTATGTGTGGATTACTCCAATTCAAGTCAAAGACTACTTTTTCAAATCTGACCCACAATGGAGGGGGAGGGGGTGGGGGAGTTAAAGCGTTTCGAACGTCATTGAACGAACTGGGGATCTGAGTTGTCGAATATGTTTGGAGTATTCTAACATAAATCACAGGCTACTTGAGAATTTACAAATCTAACCCATAAAAGGGGGTGTTTTACTGGAAGGGGGGGGGGGGGGGGGGGGGGGTATCATTGTCATCAGTGAACGAACTGGGGATGGTCGACTTTGATGGTCGAATATGTTTAGATTACTCTAATTCAAGTCAAAGACTACTTTTTTCAAATGTTTGAAATCTGACCCAGTGGGGAGGGTTGTTAAACCGTTTTGAACGTCACTGAACCAACTGGGGATATGAGTGGGCGACTCTGTCAGAATTGCTTTAACTTGGGTCACAGGCTACTTGATAATGATCAAGTCAACCTGTGCCACGCACGGGTGAACCAGCTAGTTGAAAATAAGTACCTATAAGGTAACACCTGAAACTTAAGCTTTCTTTTAATGACATCTTTTAGGGCTAGCCCATCTATTTATTGTTTAATATATGGATTAAATGTTCAATATGTTAATGAAAAAAGCCGTTCCCAGACTGTGACAGAGTTCTGTTCCGGGCTAATGAATTTGAGCTACTGGAACGAGATTACTTACCTACAACTTATATTTTGAAACGGTGGATTTTTGAGCTGTGACATTTTATTAGTACCCGATTCTAACCTAAACTGGGAAGCCTTATCACAAAGTGCAACTACTACAAAATAAATAAATAAATAAAAATAATGTTTGTTTGTCCAACTCACGACCATGGAAAACTCACGACCTCTAATTAGAATACTTACGTGAGGTCTCGGAGGCGAAGGCTTTGGTAAAATATCGAATTTAGGTGAATCTGACTCCAATAGCTGGTCACGGATCCAATTATCACGGGATCCACGAATAAATAAAGCTAGAAAAATCTCAGCAACTGAAACTCGTTAGGAACACTTACTTACATGAGACGTGAAATTTGCATTCTGTTAGGTTGCATGGCTACAAATTCGGGAATAGTTTGTCTCTTTCCCAGGCTAGTAGACAGAACGGTAGCTCTTTGAGAGAGCTTTGGAACCCGAAAGTGCCGAAGTTGTTCTAATGTCGAGAACCGAACGAAACCGAAAACTACTGAGCTTTTGCGTATCATTGGTGATATTTTTCAAGGAGAAATAGGTATATGTCAAACCGTTAGAGGTAACAATCACTCTTTCTTTTGAGCATCAAAATTTTCGAATCGGGCAACGTTCGTTCACGTACCTACTTAGATTCGGCCACCTGTTGCTGTCCTAAACTGTTCAACGATGTTGCGTTGACTTTCTAACATTGTTTCCGTCAATCGCGAGATCAGAGATGAAAAGAATTGCTCGACCATTAGCAAGGTTTAAATCAGGTGGAAATAACAATTCGGGAAGGCGTAAACGAGCATGCAGATCGGAGGCGGGACGCGAAGTCGATAAAAATGAGCAGAAATTAACTTACGAGTTCGATGTTTTACGTTTTCTTCTTCATTTCTTCGACGATTTGTTGTAATCTGAGTGTAGAGATAGAAGGTGAACTTGTACACGGGATACAATAAATTATATTGAATAAAAATGCTTTATGAGCAGAGCATTCATCTTGAGCTGTTTTCTAAAGACCCGGTAGTAGCGTAGTAGTGCTGGCATATCGGTATCCGTTCTATCTCTAGAACGACTAGAGACAGTTATTTGTCACAGTTTGGTGGATGTGGGGAACAGTACTATTTACATGGTGGGAAGTACCTATTTTACTCTTTGAGTATTAATAAGAGTTATTAATTACTCTAAGATTATTATATCTAAGATTTATTAATATCTAAGATAATTAATTATCTAAGATTATAACTATTATTAATATCTAAGATTATTCACAGTTTGGTGGATGTGGGGAACTGTACTATTTACATGGTGGGAAGTATCTATTTTACTCTTTGAGTATTAATAAGAGTTATTAATTACTCTAAGATTATTATATCTAAGATTTATTAATATCTAAGATAATTAATTATCTAAGATTATAACTATTATTAATATCTAAGATTATTAATACTCAAAGATTTTACTGCACACAATAGCGCAAAATTTTACTGCACAACGTACTTTTTACTGGAAAAAAACGGCACTACGGGCCTCCCAAGGAACTCCGCCCGCCAGTCACCACTGCACAGTGGTAACTCTGGCTCATCATCTTAGATGGACAAAAGTCCTAAATTCTCCAAAAATCAAAATAAATGCATTGGGTATATAATATATACATGGTATATATATTATATAGTGTGATCTTACTGCTCCCATGGAAGAAGAGATCTCTCTTCTTTAGTGCTGTTCCTCTCATCTACTGAACGTGAAAGTGAACGGTGACAAGAAAGTCAAGTTGTGATAGAACCGATATGCCAGTGGCACTAGCGGATTCTTCAGAAAGCAGCTCAATCTCGTGCTCTCCCGATAATCGTATTTTGATGTTGAAACGGAGAAGAGGAGGAACTAAGAGAGAGGAAGAAGAATGTGTGATGTGAAGTATACGAATTCCTCATCGACGAAAACATTAAGGGCCGGATTCATAAACGGCACTTGAGGCTCGAAGTGCCTCAAGTATCGCTGGAGGAGTCCTCCAGACGCCAACGGAATTCATAATCATCACTCGAGCAGTGGAGTCACACAATTCCTCGAGCGGAGCCTCAACTCGGGGAGAGCCCGGATTCATAAAACCAACTCGATGTTGAAGTCAGGGCAGGCCTCGACTTCAACAGCCAAAATCCCAAGGTACCGCCTTAGCTACCTTGAGGAAGACTTGAAAGTTTATTTCATTGCTTTTATGTTACTCTGTCATCTTTGCTATAGTTTTGGTGTATATTACATCGTCATTTTGTCATAGTCAACTTCTCAAACGGAACATAGAATGATTATCGAAGATTAGTGCGATTTGTTGAATGGTGCGAAAGAACTGTTCCCGGTGCGGGTTGCCTATCTTGTACGCGGTAGGCGTCGCTACATTTTGCTCTTGTTTATATGGCATATCTTATCTGGTACTTCAGTTCTCTTGCTGATTATAACCCGTTGATCTCGCTCTCCCGTATTTTCCCGTTTTTCTTTTAATATATTTTATCCCCATTCCCGATTGATATAGCTATCACGATTGCTTGAAAGGTTAACAGCACAGTTTGAAAAGTTTAACATCACAGTTTTTAGCCGTTCTATTTGTCGTTATCGGTCAGCAATTGTTCGTTCGTTAACTTTTTTTTCATTTTATGTAATGCTTTTAATTTATGTTTAAAAATATCGAGAAAACGCTGTTCAAACACCATTCAAAAATGTTCGGTGTAGGTTCTGATTTTCTTTATACTTGTCACCATCCCACGAAAACGGAGGATACCTAGATCTTTCCAGTTTCAGATCAATTCCGTGATGTACCTACCTCAGGTTACTTGTATAATTTATAATAAACATTCGCTATATTTGTTCGAATTCGTTCTTCTGTGCTGTGAGTTGTTAAACTGATAATGGAAATAAAGAAGTACAGTAGTACCCTGTCACTGAACTCCATGTACCTACCTAGAATACCTACATTACCTACTATTGAAGGCATGTATTGTGGTATGGATGGCCACTAGCCTATCCTCGCACCTTCAACTATAAAATACCTATATTGGTAAGTAATGCATGCCTGCAGTAATGCAGTAAAGTAATGCCTGCAGACAGGGACGACCGTATCTGAGATATGTATCTGTACCCCTCCCATCAGTATTATATTTATAGCTTGGAATGGTATCACTGAGGGACCAAATACTTCGCGCAAACTACATAGTAAAATAATCGAACGAAAATCGGTTAGGTATATATAACTTATATAGAACAGTCCATTAAATCAAATCCCCAATTTCTTGCATATATAAGGATAAAAAAAAGGGAACGAATAAAATATGATTTACTGGAATCACCTTCTCCATTAATTTCCACCGAACATAAATTTGAAATTCCATTAAATTATTTTAACCGGACTGAAACTCGATCGAACAAAAAACTATCACGAACATCACATGAGGATACTACCTAGCGAAAACAAAACCATTTATCAGTAGGTATTAGGTAGAAACCTCTTCCACAACGAAATTTGTAGCTCCTGAATTACGAATCGGTATATTCCAAACCATAAATTCATTGCACAAAAAAATACGGATGTGAGTTAAGGTTTGGGCAGCATAGACAAGATTTTATAGGGAAAAACTAGTTTTTTTAAAATCATTATCCACTTTATTTTGTAGGCTTAGGTTGTAACAGGTACCTAGATCAAGGTGTCAGTTCAAAAATCCAGTAAGCAATTCGCATTTTTATTTCAGACCACACTTTGCTAGAGACGTCCTTCAATAGAGTTGTTTTTGTTCAGAACATGGAATTCCGAATCGGTAATGTTATCCAGCGAGGGTAAAAGAAATAATGAAAGGGGGGAATGTGTGGTACCATGTCCTTATGTTACAAAAGCTTCATCAGACCTCAAACTTTCACTTATTTGAATAACATATAACTATTGAATTATTCCATTGCTCGGTGAATATAACTATCTAGAAGTGTATACTACTCCGTTGGGATTTTCCTGGTATTTTGTAAATACGTTGGAAGGAACGTACACGTTTCCTTGTAGCCTCAATTTATTGCCGTTTTTTAAAATTCATACATAAATACCGGAAAAAACCAAGAATAAAAGCGCGTTGTTATCAGCAACGTGAACAATGAAGTAATAAACAGCAGATGAGAGCGTGAAACTTTGACTATGAATGATATTATATTATAATAATAGATATACCTAAATAAGTACCCAATGATATTTATTATCAAAATGGTCAAAATAAATGTATAAATCTCATCGTCTTCTCCGATTATATGACCAGACAACAGTCATGGTGGTCACATGGTGGAAAATGAACCTGTTTTTAGAAGGTTTTGCCATCAGTATTGCCAATATATCATGGAATTCGGTGTGATAAGAGCGTGAAGTCAGTCCTCGACTTGGCATTCATTTCAAGTGAGTCACTCACTTACTCAAGTAAGTGTCTGACTTACTCACGTAAGTGACGATCTCACTCCATCTATGAATACCAATCTGGAGTCTTTCACTTACTCGAGCCGTTCCTCCACTCCTGTGAGCACAAGTCAGTTCCCAACTTGAGGAACGTTTATGAATCCGGCCCTAAGATATAGAGAACAAGAAATCAAGAAGCATGCGCCTATCATAGTCTCCAGGACTCAGGCAAAATTGGGAAAAAAGAAGAAGAAGAAGATTGATGTGAAGATGTTTGATAGCGGTTTTTAATTTAAACCGAAATCCTCCCGACTCAGTCAGTCAGTCAAACCGAAATCCGTCGATAATTTGTACACTGAGTTAGATCAATAAACAAATAGGTAAAATCTTATCTATACTTGAAGTCCGTACCCCACGTTTCTATACGATTATCTTACTTGACGTGTCTCATTGAAGGGATTTACAACTTCCGTTCTCAACTCTGCTGAAGCGATGGACATGATTCAAGGTAAACTAGAGTAGAAGTTACTCCATAATGAATCTTCATAGTATTAGTTAGGTATACAGTGTTGAGTACCACTAGGGATGTAGCCCTAAAAGCAAGAGTTTCATCTATAATGGATCGTCCTCCAAACTCCTTCCCATAAAAGATGGTGTTCCCCAGGGTTCAGTTTTAGCTCCATTTTTGTTTTCCACTTTCATCAATGACATGCCTCGTACTATTCACAATTGTTTATTTCATCTCTATGCAGATGATACCCAAATTTACAGACACAGCCCCACTGATCCTCCTTCACTCTCCCATTCAATTTCTCTTGTAAATGACGACCTTTCCTCAGTTCACAACTGGTGTATAAGCAATGGCCTTATCCTGAATCCCCAAAAAAGTCAAGCGATTGTAATCTATAAGCAGCACATTACTACCAGCTCTCTCCCACCTATCCTTATCAATAATACAACCATACCATATTTTTCATCCGTACGTAACCTGGGTGTAATCATCAACTCCACCCTCACCTGGAAGGATCAGGTGGCCAAGATCTCTAGATCCGTCCTCTCATCTCTTCACTCCCTTCGCAACTTGGCCTTCTGTACCCCTTTCCATGTGCGCCTCAAGTTATTTCAGACACTTCTTCTCCCACACTTCACCTATTGCTCTATACTTTTCATCTGGTCCCTTGACTTCAACTCTCTGAAACGTCTCCGAGTCCTCTTCAATACCTGCACCCGATATGTATTTCACCTCAAATCCCAAGGACACATCTCTCCTTACGTAAATCGCCTCTTGGGTATGGATATCATTACTTACATTAATGTTCTTTCTTTGTGCATCATCTATAAAGCAACAAAGGGTTGCTTACCAAATTTTGTCAATTCCCTTTTTCCACCGGGCAGTTCTGATAGAGCCAACAACATTGCTATTAAACGGCACTTTAGCATGCCCATGGCTAGGTCAGTTTCCATTGCAGGAGCGAGGCTATGGAATTCCCTTCCAGTTTAGGTGCGGTGTGCTCCCTCCCTTGGTGCGTTCAGGTCTGCTGTTGTGCGCCACTTCCTCACTGAGCATTAAACTCCTTCCTCTTTCTTTCTTCTTTCGATATCTATCCCTTTTCACTCTTCATACCTCCCTTCTTCTCCTTCTCTCTTCCCCTTACTTGTCAGTATTTTATTACATCTGAAAATTCTAGTTTTTTTTTCTCTTTTTTTTACTATTTGTATCCCGTACTTATGTCTACTAATTTTCCCATATATATATATTTCTTTATGAATTATCTTCCTTTAATCTAAGTTGCCCTTCAGGCTTTAAATTTAGATGCCCTTCTGGCTTTAGTTTTAATTTTCATTGTTCCTTGTTTTTGTATTCTTTGTCGCGTATTCTGACAAACTTGGCATGCGAGGTGGGACAAATGTCCTATATGCCAATAAATTAATTACAATTACAATTACGGGTCGTTCTCAAACTAGGGGCAACTTTCGGACACAGAAATTTCAAAAAATAAAAGTCTTCAAAAAAATTTGAAAAAATTCAGGGTGGTTCCTTAGTCAACACTGATTGCAAAAATACGTATTACCCAGATCAACTCTCAAATTTAAACCTAGTTTTTGGAAAATTTCAAATTCGGTGTCCACGGTAATAGCTGTAGTTGCCATGGTAATTTCATCAGTGTTTTCAACAACATATAGTTATACTAGGAGGTAGGTAATAGCGTAAAAAGTTTTTAATCCAGCAATTTTTTAATTTAAACTCTAATTTAAATAATATAAAAATGATCCAAACTTGAACACAAGATCGTACATATGTAGGTAACATTCGTAAAATAGTCAATTACACCTAATTAGTCTTTTAGTTTTTATTTGTAACCTTAGTCTTTTGGCGTAGGATCACATAGGGGTTCATATTAGCAAAACCTGAACAACAAACCAACAAAATTAAAAAAGACAGAATTAAAGAGCGCCCAAGTGGCGTTGCACTATACCAGACAAAATGTTGCAGAGTGTTAATGAGATGGTAAGTTCAGTATATATAGGAAGGTATATAGATACCTATATAAATAACTTTTTCGAATGAATAAGCTTACCTAGTCAACAAAAAATATTTTTAAAATGTAGAACGGTACCTAGGTACGTGCTGTTTAATAGCTAACTATGTAAATAAGGTAGGCAAGTTTAACAAAGTAAGTAGGTACCTATTAACGTACTTTTATGAAGGCTGGAATTGAAATTATAAATTCACCAAATTAAACGACATGTTCTGTCAATGGAAAAAGATGGTGACTACGGAAAAATCTCCTTTAAAGTAAATCTAACTAGTAATAAGGTATGGTACTTCAAATTTACGTTATTTCAAATTAACTTCAAAATACGACTTGCCATTGCTTTAGTAACTCCTCACTTCTTTTATTGTTGCTCAGTTTACTCCTATGCTATTTCCGCTTCTTTGAAATCGAGACTCGTGGTTGCCTATAATGCTTGCCTGAGATATGCATATAATGTTAATGTACGTCAATCTGTATCCCATCTCACCCTTCTTTGCCTTCCCCTGGAGGATTATTTCATTTTCAGGCATTTAAAATTAATTGCAGAAATAATTAATGGTTCAATGCCAATCTATTTGTCCAACTTAGTTAATAGAGCCTCTTCTTTTAGATCCCACTCTCTCTCTGTCATCAGGCACACCAGTCGAACTATGTCCAAGTCCTTTGGGGTGGCAGGAGCAAGGATCTGGAATTCTCTTCCCTTGTCTGTTCGTGCGTCCCCCTCCATTGGTCGATTCTTGAAGGCTACTGTTCAGTATCTAGGCATCCGATAGTAGCCAGCATTTAGTGCACTCCCCTTCGTTCTCCTCTCCCCCTTCTTCTTTCTGTGATGCAGAATATCTTTAAACTTTCCTTTATCTTTTAATTATTATTTCCTTTATTTACCTAAATATTTTTAATTTGTACTTGATGTTTTTCTTTTCTTCGCCACCTCATGTCTAATTTTGTCTCTTGTATTTGTTGTTCATGTGTGCTTACATAAACATATTGTTTCCTGCACAATAAATTATTTGAATTGAAAAAAATTGAATTGGTCCACCATCGTTGGACAGGAACCGAACACCGAAACTAAATTATCAGTCTAGCTATGCTTAAATAGTGTAATTATGTACTAGATTTAAAAGAAGTAGGTACATTTACGACATCACCCAGGGAGACTCTGAAGCAAAAATATTGACTAGGAAACCTGAGAGTAGAACCAAAATTATACTCGTAGAATAAAGCATTGAAAGGCAAACAAGGGGATTTTGAAAGATAATTCTCATTAATTTAATCATTATTTGAAAGCATATTCAAATAACACTAAATAAAAGTAATAAACTATTAAAATAAATATATAAAATTAAGAAGCAACAGTAAGTAAACTAATACTCTCAACATTCAGTACCTAGTAAAAAAAAAAAAAAGGTTGGTACCTACTTCAAGAACCAACGTGACTTGAAAATTCGAAAAAAATAAAAAATTCCGAGTCTACCTAAAGGTAGCGGAAGCATTGTTCCACTTTCAGGAGAAAAAAAAATTGTTGGTCTCGAAATCCAAAATTTCCACTTGCATTTTACGTTATAGACCATTCTGAACAACTTTGGTTCCGTGTCTATCTTGTGTTCGCAAATCCTTGTAACAACCTTATTTTCCACAGTTTTCATCCAATTTGGATGAAATTTTGAGGGATTATGTGGGCGTAGACAGGGTGTATGTAGGTGGTCCCTCTATCAGTTTCACCATTCTTGACTCAATACTTCACTTTGCGCATGCGCAAATTTAAATTCTTTCAAGCAACATTTTCTCTCGCCCTAGTCGTTTGATCTCGCTCAAATTTGGATCGTAGTTGGGAGACAACGATTTGATCATCCCATATAAATTTCAACATTATGGTATCATTAATAGCTACTGCGCATGCGTCAATGCAAAATCCTTGTAACGACCATAATTTCCACAATTTTCATCATCTAATTTTGATGAAATTGTCTGGCAGTGCGCGTTGCGGGTTGTAGATGGACCCACATCAGTTTCATTTTTGCCAAACAATTTTTCCTCAGTTTCCTACTTTTGGCCCTCCTACCTCTTTCATTCAAGTCACATAAAAGCTTTATATCCTTTTTCCGTTGCTGGTACCTTGAATGTTCTTTCAGCTTATTTTCCTCCCTCAGTTCGGGTTCATTTCTTCGCCTCTCTCTTCTCTCGCGTTCTGCATCTCTTTCTCTCTCTCTCTCTTTTTTTTAAAGTACCTCTTCACGCTAAATGTCTGACTTCCTTCTACCACAAGCCGTTTTTCCAGTGGAAACAATGTCGAATTTATTTTTTTATTTGCGATTTAGTCAATAGAAAACTACCAACAAGCAAATTACCACATGTGGAAAGAATCCTCCCATCTGATGGCGAATTATTATTAAAATGCTTCACCAAGTTGATGGTCATGCAAAATTTTTTGTTTTACATTTTCCCCTCATACATATGCACTTGATGGTGTGGATAAAAACACTGAAAGGTATAATTATTGCTGGAAAGTTTGAAAATGCAGTGGAATTATATTACCATGCAGCTAATGCAATTACCGTGGATTTTAATAAACCCATGGTAATAGCTCAATTTCAGACATGGTAATTGAAAATCGTTGTTTGAGATCGATTTTCAACCCAATAAATAACTTCAGTAACAAAAACTTGGACGTATTTTGAAAGAGGAGAACGAAAGGAAGAGGATGGAGGAAAAAAAAATATGCTAAAAATGTTCCCTAGTCATCAATTTGACACACATGATAATAGCAAATGAAAAGTAGTACGCTCCTGACTGCACTCCTTTCGACGTGGGGGTCCACCAGCAACAGCGTTGGGTGAGGGAGAAGGGTCCTATCCCCACCCTAACAGATCCCAAGCTTACCAACAGAATGAGATTCAAACCGAAATTTCGGTTGGTTGGGGTCAGAATTGCAGTTTTCAGTTCCAACCATGGTAATATCCCAAAACATTGGGACACTTTTTGGCGATACATTGAGGGGATCGAAAAGTTGATTAGCACATTCTTTTAATCAGTTTCATGATGCTCTACAACCCAACTTTGGAAAACGAAGACCTTTTTGCCACACATTAATCAATATTGTGGGTAAAAGTAACATTGTATAGCAAAAAATTAATTTGGGACACCCACGGTAATTGCATTTTTGGCCTTTTATGCGCAAAAATATTTGTATAGATATGCAGGTATGGCACTCGAATTACTTTTTTCCAACAAACTGGCCTGCAAGGAATCCCTGGGAAAAAAAATTTTCTGGGAAAAAGTTACTGTAGCTGAGCAAGGCCTGTGGGACTCAATAGTTGCCCCTAGTTTGAGAACGACCCTTACATGTGCCTAGGAAGTCAATGAATCCTTGCTTGCTTGGTATCTAAATTGCGTTAGGCTCCATCCTTTCCCGGCGCTCCAACTTTTCGGTGACACATATACACGGCAGCCGGTTTCCCGGTTCGTTCAATTTTCAGTTGCTTCCTAAACTCAGTGCGTGATGGAGTGTACTAAATTAGCGTTGGTGCTTTGCATCAAAAGAAAACAAGAAGCCGCAAAATTCACTGGGTTCATCCATTCCATCCAAAATGATAAAAGACGTGGTGGGAGCATTCCCTTCTTAGCCAGCGGGGCTCCGAATTTTCTAGGTCCGCCGCTAGGAGCGGTAGGGAGCGAAAGACCTAAGGAGCATGGTGGTTGACATGACTTTCCCCTGTCGATACCTTGAACACCCCTTTTCTCTCTACAATGGGGCTCCGATCACGAGAAGCTCGAGGTAGAGCGCAGCACGTAAACAATGGCCTTACCAATTTGTTATTCTCATGTTGCCTATAAGTAAAGCGGCCCATTCACGATCCTTCTGCAAGAAGTTAGGGGTACCAAAAACTTCCCTCTTCTTGTACGGGAGGCGTGTGTGGAGGCCTTCCTGCTGCAGGTGTCCTCTGTCCTGCAGAGCTCGTCGGATGGGTTTCCCATTGGACCATCCTGCGGTCCGGGGTCCCCCACCCTATCAACCTGCTAGGTCCGAGCGTGTGTGGTGCTGCCGGTAGACCTTCTGGGTTTTGTTTAAATAAGGAGCCATTGAAGAATGGAGAACGCAGAAGGTAAACACAGAACACCGTATACTGGTGGGAAACCTTTCAGTTTGAGCTGGGGATGACGGATCGTGTATGGAGAATGCACTCTAAGGCAGGAGAGCGAAGAGGGGAACTTCGTTGCACCCCTCACCTTCTGCAGCAGGATCGTGAATGGGCCGCTTAAGGGCAGTCATGACGAACACAAGTTCTTTTTGTTTTTTTGTGTTTCTTTGTTCTAATAATTTATTTATTAATAATATAATTCTCATTTTTGACCAGGATTGATGGCAAGGAGAACGAATTATATAGCAAAAAGGGGTGATACAAGGGGGAAGTCATGTCAACCACCATGTTCTTTAGGTATTTCGCCCTCTACCGCTCCTAGCGGAGGACTTTTTTAGTTCGGAGTACTGTGCGTTCCCATCGCTCCGATCTCATCCAAACTGGTCAAAAACGAGAAAAATGAATAAATTACTTTAATGAAGAAACATCAAACAAAACAACGCTACACGCTGTTACATGGAAGGTAGCTAGATGAGAAAGTAGGGCAGAGTGGGGCAAAGGGAATCAGTGGGAAATGAGGATCACCAAGGTTTTTAGAAAAGGGCGGCTTGAAAGAGGGATATCACTGCTACTGTGACCTATTGAAGTGCCTGCAAATTAATTTTTCGAAATGCCTCGTTTTCAGCTCAATCGGATTAGAATGACTGCCAATTGTTGACACGCGTTTTCGTTCTAATTTTGGTTGATTTTAACGAGAGGCAACTTCACTAAGGTAGGTATGTGACATTTTCAGCCCCAACATTACAAGCCACAACTATTCTAGCTCTCAGATACCGTATTTAGTTAGGGAAAATTTACCAAAAACTATGTCAACAAGTTTGTTGCTTACATGTACACTTGGGGGAATCACTATACTGGGTGTCCCATGGAAAGGTTACACCTCCCCTTCATTTCCCTTGAATACAGCGTGAAAAAATTGGAACCAACGCCGTTCTTCATAATTTTTCACGTAGACCTCAGGAAAAATGCTTTCGCGCTTGCCTCTTATGCCAGAAGTGGCGCAAATGACATAAACGTTGTTTTTTCACATGGGAACCCCTTTTTTATTGCACATTCGAATTTCGTGAAATTTATGAAGAAATGACCCATCACTCGAATTTTTAGGCACGCGTAAACGGGCGCAATTCCACTCCGAAAGTGTGCAATTCCGCTCTAAAAGTGCAAAAATAGTGAAATAGGTAAGTACTGCGTTTTTGAAGATAGTCAATTGCCACGTATAATGGTTGATTTTGGGGTATTTTTTTCTTGCTGAACCTCGTAATGATGTTCATTTATTGATATTTTAAACACTAACTTGGGAAAACACCGAAAAATCGACCAGAATTGCACTTATCTTACTCGTTTCTACACAGCATACTAAAATGTAGTTTTTCCGGTGTTTTCCCAAGTTGGTTTTGCAAATATCAATAAATGAACATCATCCATTCGGTTCAGCTAGAAAAAATTCCCCAAAATCATATGTCATATGTGGCAATTTAATATCTTAAAAAACTCAATATTTTACAATATTTGCACTTTCAGAGCGGAATCGCGCCCGTTTACGCGCACTTAATGATTCAAGTGATGGTAATTTCTGCTGAAATTTAACGTTGAATCCAAATATGCTATAAAAAATGGGAGTTCCCATTTGAAAAAACTAATTACAACTAATTTCTCCAAAATTTTTCCAAAACTTTTAAGCTGTTTCTTCAATCCACACGTCGTGTAAAATATACACTAGTACAAATACATCGTTTCTTCGAAATTCGCTTCGATTAATATTCTTTTATCATAGATTTAGTTTTTTCTCTTATGTAGAAAATTGCATCTATGATGGTATGCTTTGAATTTTTGAGTAAGAATCTAATGTTTTGAAATCTGAAGTCATTCTGCCAAAATATAATTATGGTTATGGCAAGTGAAAAAAACCCTATGAATTTTATTTTCTTTAATTATTTTTTCTACGCACCTATGAATCTTGTTTTGAAATCACTCAAAATTCAGAAATAGGTTGATAAACGGTGTGTATCAATGTGTGCTGCAAGTGCAGGTTTCCACATTGGAAGATTAAGTGATGGCAACTTTATTTGTTCAGATCATCCCAGTATCTTTAAAAGGTCGCCTTAACTGTCACCTGTTGGTTGATATTAAATTAAAATATCTTTGCAGATCCAGGAGCCACCATCAAGGAGGAGATGGACTCCTCTGACTCATCACTGGCGCCCACATCACAGCCCCACCTTTGGCCCCCTGCTAAGGATGAGCCAATAAGCTTCACTTCAGGTAACAGTTCATTGTTCACACACTTGTTAAGAAATTACTTGTTATGGGAATATCCACCTCCTATTATCCCACCCAAATTTAAATTTATGTGTATTGATCCTGTTCACTTCAATATCAAATGAGACTATTTAACTATACAACCGTTAACCCTCCAAGAGGTCTGAAGTGTTGAAAGAATGAATTACCGGTAATATTAATATGCCTGTGAATGTCAATCAGGGTACCTGCACTTGGTGAAACTCTGAACTTGGAGTTAATTAGCCACTGTGGTGAAAATTCACTCCAGCTCTGAACGTGTTTGAAAAGGTATACTAGACGTTACTTTCCTGACCATTAATTAAGTCAACAGTTACTCCCCAAGCAATTTAACTAGTATAGAATGATTATCAGTCGAATTGCTAAATGATCTTCAGTACAAGTGTTTTGGGAGATGAAGGAAATTGATGTGGTTGAGTTCGATACGTGAAAATGCATCGTACCTTTTGCCAAGGTTTTTATTCATTTATTGCAGTTTTACTCAGCCTCCTTGGACCAACTAATACGATGTGCAGGCATTTTTGTAAGAAAATAAACTACTCTTTTATTGAACGTTTAGGTAAGTGTATATTGATATAGTAAGTGATAAACAGTTCATAAACAAGCATTAATTTTTGACATTTTCATGTCTTTGCCCTGGCACATTGCACAAAAAACAGTCACGTAACGTAACGTATTTTGACGATTTCCGCTTACAACCGAGTCGTTGCTAGGGAAATGGTACTTCGTCGTTTTTCATCCCAAAAAATTCGTTGACCATTCTTTCGACTGAAATGTCGAAGATTTCTTCAAAAATTCGCTCATGGGGTCATGCGTCATGACTGGACTTTTTTTTCAAATCTTACCCATAATGGTGAAAAGGAGGAGGGGTGGGGGAGTTGAAGCGTTTCGAACGTCACTGAATAAACTGGGGATCTAAGTTGTCGAATATGTTTGGAGTATTCTAACTTAAATCTCAGGCTACTTGAAAATTTTCAAATCTAACCCACAGAAGGGGGTGTTTTAGGGGAAGGGGGTATTTTTGTCATCTCTGAACAAACTGGCGATTTGATTGTCAAATATGTTTGGATTACTCTAATTTTCAAATAAGTGCACCTATCGACTAGATGCCAACATATAATTTTATATGGTTGAATATTATAAAATTAACTGACTAAGTATGGTAAAAACAGAACTAATTACAATGGGGAAATAGTTTTTTCGTCGCTTAGTGTTTCAAGAATGTTTGTCCACATGCAAAAGTAATTTGTAGAAAGTGAGCGAACGGTGAATGATTGTTTGGTTCAATATTTTCAATAATGAACCTTTGTAATCGTCCAAGAAAAAAAGCTGTTTTTTAACTACCCTTCAAACTATGTTGGTTTACGTTTCACGAGGCGTAAAATCCAAAAATCAAATTGAAAAAAGAAGCGAAAAATCCCTCCTTACGCCATTTGCTGGAACAAACTTCATGAAATATGACTGAAAAATGATAAATCGCGTGGGGATGTGTCAGTTACATTGGCATCACATTCTATCAACCCTAAAGGGTAGAATTTAAGGGCTGAAATATAAACAAATTGAGATTTTAAAAACTTTCAAGATTACAGTTTTTTGTGTGAAATTTATAGACATCATTCTAAAGAATCAAACAAAACCACTCGGGCCAGGCTAGAACATTGACAGGAAAAAATACATCAACACGGGAGTGCATTGTAACTGGTGAAACATAAAAATCGCCTTGAAAACTTCGACCGTCTCAGCTGATATAACTATCCAATGGAATTCTTACTTCACGAAATCGAGTTTATTATAACTTCTGTCACTTATGGATGCTTTCGTGAGACGTAGGGAGGTGATTTATTTTGCCAGATTAATTTTCAGTTGGTTGGTCAGCTGCTGTTGAATACAGAAGGACTAGTGAAGTATTGGTGCTATATTTAATTTAATTTTGTCTCCTCATCAGGCGTCTATGCCTATGCAGTTACATTTAGATAATGTAAAACAGACGTCGTTCAATTATTATTGACAAGATAATGTTCTGGTTAGAAGAGCTGTCTTATTAAGAAGTAATAAACCTTTTGTAATCATTTGTAGCTTTTTAAAAATTATTTTTTATTCGGAGGCGTGTGATTCACAGTAAAAAGGAGCAAGAGATGTTCTTTTCCTTCTCATTACCTTCTGGAAAGGCCTTATGGAGCAAAGATACGCAAAACAGAGATGTTGTTTTCTCCTCCTTACCTTCTGGAAAGGTCGTGGAGAGTGAAGACGTGAAGACTACAGGGGGAAAATGGAGAATAAATAAATAAATTAAATAAAATAATGGTAATAATAATCATACAATGGGTGGATGTGTTATATTGACAAGCAAGTTACAGTGAGGCCAGTTAAGAGAGAGTCCACTGCACATTGTCGTGTAATCCTTTTTCTATTAAATTTTTCCTTTTTACTGGATTTAAAAATTATTCTCTTGCGATTTTGTTTTCCGTTTGAATAGTTTTGTGTTGGGCTTTTGAAGGGAAAACTCCCATTCCGGTGGTTTGTGATCTGATAAAATAAAGGAAACTCCTCCCAAATAATTTTGGGAGAACTCCAACCTCACGTTCCTATGATACGTGAATTTCATTCTATGATTTTTCAACGTTTCATGCATTTGTGATGTTAATCAGGGGGGTCCCTTCCAGGCGGGAGGGTTGTTTTGACGTCGTCAGTGCACAAAACTTTGTACAATCATTAAAGAAGAAAAAAACTACTCTTTGAAGGAGAAAGCAGGTGGTGTAAAATTTCTTGGGATGGAATCTGTTTTCATTTAAAGATATAGAATGAAACGCTCATTGGTAGATTCTGTCTGTTAATTGCCTAGATTAGAATACTCGTTTTTTACTAAGGATTTATCGTACCCAACTAATGAGTATTTTATATCTTTGTTTAGATCATGATTCAATTAGGGAGATCGAGATGGAGCCAGTCGCCGAATTCGAGGTGGTTACATTCGACAGCACTATGTTTGTTCCTTCTACAGCCTCAGAAATTCAGACTGACCCACTTGCAGTTGAAAATGTGTTGCATCTTCCTAAAGGTAACAGCGATTGTCAAAATTTTATTATTGGTGTTGATAAGAAGAGATATCGTGAAACTATCCATAAAAAATCAACTTTACCGGTTTGATACATCGAACCAAAACCTACTAGGTATGCAAAGACTATCGAATGAAAAACTTGTTGAAAAAAAAAAAAAAAAAAAAATATATATATATATATATATATATATATATATATATATATATATATATATATATATATATATATATATATATATATATATATACATTCAATTCCGTCCAGTAGATCTTGAGAAAATGGGGTAAATGTATTGTAAAACGTGATTTTTCAGGAGAGGCGCTTGAAGTTTTCCTTTCAGTGCAATTATTGAGGAACTATTCCTTCGCTCACAACTTTGTCTCACCGATTCGCTTCCTCCATGATATAAATCATTAACTTCACTTTCAAAGGAGTAGGAGATTATGTTGATAGAAAACAAGAAAACCTTCTTGAAAATAAACTTTTCGTGTTTTCTGTGCGAAAAAGGAAAGGACTGTCCGTTTATCCCCAGAAGTGCAACACGGGATGATATTAACTTCGAAAATTCATTTCTTCGTTAATTTTTTTTTTTTTTTTTTTGTTGTAGGGACATGCCGTTGGTATTCATATGTTCACAAAATGTTTTAATTTCATAACAAATTTTTAAAAAGAAATGGGAATTTTTTTTTAACCTTCCTAACCCCCTTAAAATGAGGCAAGAAACAAAAGCGATTTTTCAATAAAATGGTGATTTTAAGGCTGAAAGGGGTGAGTTGAGAAATTTCTATATAGCCTATCTTTCTTTCTGGTGTTCAAAGAGCATGCTGTAAAAAAAAGCATCATAATTGTGATCGCGCATAAAGGACAAACAATTAAACGTAATTTGATTTGTGGATATAGATGTGTCTTTCCAGATGATAACTCTCCTTAGGATTGAGGTAAAAATTCCGTTTTTGCGCAACAAAGAAAAAAAAAATCAATTCTTGCGCCAATGAACGGATAAGTTTGTTGGCCAGCACTTTTTGAGCATATTAAATTGGTCAAATTTCAAAAAAATATGCTGACAAAATCACTAAAAATGGCTGAAAATCGTTAAATTTATATTTTTTAGCAAAATATTGCTCAAATAAAGTTTATTAACTATAAAATAGAACATTGAAAAATTTATATACAAAATTATGCTGAAAATTTTAATTAAATTTCATTGAAATTTGCTTAAAAAAATCTGTAAAAACTGCAAAAAAGATGAAAATCCAAAATTTCTTCCTTAACAGCAGATTCCTTATTATTTAGAACACGGTTTTTGCCATAAACTAATAGTTAACAATTTCCTCGCAGTCAAAAAGCGCAAATGTCAAAAGAATTTAACGTGATACCCAGTGCTCATTGACAACATCCCCTGACATCTCACCCCGTAACTCAAGATCCATCATGATGTTGTGATACAGATAGGTAACATACTCAATTAAACAAGCTGGTGTCTTGACACCACAAAGACAATTAGTCTGTGTAAAGCGTGAAAATGGCTTTAGGGCCATCCAGAGTGGCAAGATGGAGTTTAGAGAACTGTTAGGTTATCCAATGACTGAAACACTTCTTGGAAGCGTTTTCAGAATTTTATGGAAGTGGTGGAAAACCACCAACCCCCTTCAACCATTTTCCTCTTTCTTTGGGATGAAAATCAATTAGGCATGGTCTTTTGGGGGTCACCCAATAGAAGCAACAGGTTGAGGATGAACATCTTAGAATTCCTTGTGGCTTTAATCCATTGACGGACAGAATACCATTGGGTCCAGCAGAAGTGATGTTCTTGACACAGTAATTATGGGTCTTGCCATGAAGCACTAGCATGCATATAACTCACCAAATTTGTGGCTGGAAGAATTCGGGAGTGGGGCTTACTCAAACTCCTGGAGAGGGGCAAAACATGTTCCTCCTCAGCTCCTCCCAGTACCATCACAGCTACACGAACCGGATGCTTCCTTTACAATATCTGAAATTGTTGGTATTCCTGCCTCCTTGCTTGCTCTGTGACAAACACGAGACACAATAGGTGGAGGAACCATTCCTTCTTGCCGCACCATGGTCGCTTCCTCAACCTGTAGGAAGATCCTCATTACGTGGGATGGGAATCTTCCTAGCCATTTAGCCCCTCATAGCCCACCTCACCAGATCCTGCAGGTTGGTGCTCTCATGATCAACAATATTGCCTACCTGCTCCTCAAGCCTAAACACCTCAGTCTTCAGATCAGAAAGAAGACCAGTGAGAAATGCCTGTAAGAAATGGAGGAGAAGCCCCACAGATAGTTACTAGGATTGCATCTTGGACAAGCTGCTTGTAATGGGGCCACAGGTGAAGAGATTGAATGGCAAAAACCATTGATGCAAAAACATTTATATTATACGTTTCTGCCTAAATTCCACACTCTCAGCATCTTCTGGTAGACTAAACTAAAGAACAAATGGTAAAGGATTGTCGGGCAGGAGTCACGTGACATTATGCCTTCTCCACGAATGACACAACCTTAGTTGTACATACATGTTGCAGTTTATTTTTACAACAGTCAACAGTTTCAAAATTTTAATATTCTAGTTATTGAAACTACTGAATCTATCTAAGAAGTTGGTGAGTGGAAAGATCAGGTAAATGTCAATGGAAGTAGGTGGAAACCGTCAAGTTGATATGAGATCCACTGACATTTCCAGTAATATTTTGGAAATTTCGAGGGGAAATAATAACAAATTGGAAATTTTCAAAATTTATGGACCACAGACACACACAAAAATTCTGGATTTTTTATTTATTTTTTAAAAATTGTTATTAAAGACACCTGAACTGGTCAAATATCTCTCGAGAGCCCAGATTTATATAGTGTTGTTGCCCGAAATTTATATGATTGATTTTACCAATAAAACATCAGCCGGGGCCTCCTAAGTCCTAAAACTAACCATTGCAGTGATATGGCACCACCTTAGAGTCACGCCCTACACAACAAGTATAAATATCATGGAAGATTCATCATTCTCAATCCATTTCTCGTCTTGAATCTTTGTCACACCAAACCTAACCTCAACCTCTTATAATTAACGGGACTCCGCTTACTGGGTATAAATATTTACAAAGTGCTCCACAGGATTTCTCATTCCGGGTTCCTTACCTTACCTTCGACTAGTAGAACCTAGGTACCAGGTTGAACGTTCCTACGTACAGTACAGGATTTCACATTCCAGAGTATTTTCCTTTCTTCTTCTGATTGGACCAAGGTACCGGGATGATATTCGAATTTTACTCAATGGGACTGGGTGTACCAAGGTAAAATCCTCTCTCCTCTTCTTTCAGTTTCTCAAGTAAAAACTACGGTTTTTATTAGCCAAGGAGTCACAGTCTGACTCGTAAATCGACTCAAATTCAATATAAAATTTACTTAGCGAAATCAAAGTTTTGCTGAAAATGACTCATACTTATATTGAAATGTGATGTTTAATTGTTAGGAGAGACACCTTTTTCGTTTGATAAATGTGACTTCCGTACTAAATGGCTTACTGACCTGAAGAGACACTAAACCATACAAGTTCGTTACTTCTGGTATGTCTCTAACAAAACTTTATCAACTGACTTGATGAGAAATTTCAATTCTAGAAACACTGTAGATGTTTTTGAAATATATTGTATATGTGTATGTGATATATATTGAAATATGATGTTTCATTGTTAGATAAGAAGACTTTTGCCTGCGACAGCTGTGATTACCGAGGGAGAAAGCCAAGTGAACTGAGAACTCACATACAACAAATACATACAGGTTTGTTTGTCTTCCTGGGCTCCCATTATCATAACTTTTTTAACTGACTTAGATGATATTGTGCCTGACTTGTTGTCAGTTATAGTTCTTTCAAAATAAATTTATTGGATGAGCCTTAGGAGCAGAGCCAAGCACTAGAGTAGGGAGTGTAACTCCAGAGAGAGAACAACCTGCCTAGGGGGAGGAGGAGTATTATATAATGGTCGTGCGCTGCTCCTAGGACTATCTTGGGCGGTCAACTAAACTCAACAAACCACTAGCCTCTTTCTTACCACACTTCATTTCTTAGCTTGCAAGAATATTTTTCTTCCTTTTATCGGTGTTCTACATCCAACCTTTCCAATTTTTGTTAGGCAGTTTTAGTTCATATTTTTCCTTTTCTTATATAAAAATTTCAACAAAGTTCTCGGGGTCCGGTGTCACTTAATGTTACTGGTTCCCAAGAGGTCTAGCAATTAGAAAGGTTAGTTAGAGCTACTGGTGCCCCTGTGGTCCGGCTATTAGCAGTACCGGCCACCAGGGTTGCGTAATGACTGACAAATCGATAATGTGATTAGGAGGCTATGGCCCCTTTCACACCAAACGAATCCAAATCAATCAGCATCACTCCGAATCAAGTTGAATCTGATTGACCAAGATTCGGCTTGGGAGCGCTCCGTTTAAATGTGAAGGAACTCTTTTCCCGCCTTCACACCGGACGAATCTGGTTCAATCAGGTTTCATTCGACGTCGCACTTGATTCAACCGATCGGATTCTTCGTTCGGTCAGTCATGAATCAACAACCATACGAGATGGACGTAGAATTGTTAATTTTAAAAGTTAAAGAAAATAGTGCGATTTATGACGCCAGTGATAAAAATCACAGCAATAGAAACGTCATAGCTTCTGTGTGGAGGAAAATTGGAGAAGAATCAGGCTGAAACATTTCAGGTAAGAATTATATTGTACTCAGCAATAATAATATGCCCATATTGTTTGTATTTTGCAATATTCGAGTTTTTCGGCTATATATGAAAAGTAATTGTACAACACCACACTGTATATTTTACCACACTACCATTTTTAATGAATTTTTTACACTAATATTTTAATGAAATAAATGGAAAACCATTTGTTTGAATAAGTAAAGTAAGTAACAATCTTTTTCAAGTAAATACAGTAGGTACCTAATTTCAATTTTGCCAAGGTATAAATCCTGCAGGCTGAAGAAAATACTCTTTCAGGTGGTTTCTTGTTGTGATTGCTTCGTTTGTTCCTCTTCTCTGAGTGGTAGGTGGGAGGGATTGGCTATTTTCTTCATTCCAAGAGAAAAGTTCTTGATCCAACATAACATCTCTCGGGCTTTGTTGTTTTTTAATGAAATTATGTAAAACGCAGGCACACTTTATAGTCATATCTGTTTGGATGACATCAGTTTTAATGGATACCTGCAAAACTTCAAACTTCTTTGTAAGAATTCCAAAAGCACATTCTACAGATTTTCGAGCGCGAGACAGTCTGAAATTGAAATTTCTTTTACTGAAATCTAGATCCCTTCGTGGAAAAGGTCTCATCAAATTTTTTTGGAGAGGGAAAGCTTCATCGCCAACTAGGTACATCTCTGTTTCGTACTGAGAACCTGGCAATGAGAACTGGCCTTCTGGTACACTCAATTGGCGAGCGTTGTAACTTTTCCCCATTGCAGATTGTGTGAATATCGTACTATCATTTTCCTTTCCATAAGCACCAACTTTGATCATTGTAAAGCAAGCGTTAGCATCAGCAACAGCAAGCAGAACAACAGAATGAAAATCCTTGTAGCAATAAAAAAGTGACCCAGCATTTGGTGGGCGTTGTATACGGCAATGTTTGCCATCAATGCTTCCTATACAGTTCGGCATATTCCACTTCTCGTGATAGTCTTTTGCTATTTTCATCCATTCATCACGACTAGGAACACACATGTAACGGGGATGGAGAGCATCCCATAAAGCTTTCGTTGTTTCCTTTACTATTTTGTGGATGGTCGACAACCCAACACGGAAGTAGAAACTGAGAGAAGAGAACGAATAGCCAGTAATTACATACCTGCAAACAAATAAAAAATAATACAATTTATGTTAATTAAAACCTGGTTAATGTGTTAAACTATTTACAAATAAAATGTAGTAATCAGTAAATATATAAAGTTACATTCTCCTTATAATTTTCTTTGCAGGAGACCAACTGAAGGAAAAATTGCATCAACTACGTTCCAACTACATGCGTGTCAAGAGAAACGAAAAACACAAAACCTCCGGATCTGCGGCAAAATCAAAAACAAAATGGCCTTACTATGATTTCATGTCATTTTTGGGCCAATTTTCAGAATCAAGAGACACTTCTGGGAATGTACAAGAATCACTCAACCAGCCAGAATTTGTTAGTGAACTTCAGGATGAAACCCCAACTCACGAAGACATACTTACAGCGGAGGAGAATTTTGAAAATAGTTTGGCTGCAAATACAGAACAGCCACCAGAAACTTCAAATCCGACAGTCAATAAAAAGAAGAAATTTACCAGGAAAAGACAAGCTGCAGTAGTAGATGACATTGATTCCCAGTATTTGTCTGAATTAAAGAAAATTAATTCATCTCGGCTGGACGACAATGACCCCGACAGAATGTTTTTATTAAGTTTGCTACCATCACTGAAAAACCTGACTCCTGCAGATAACATGGATTTCAAACTAAACGCATTACAGTTTTTGAAAGGCAAACTAAATCTAACTTCATCTGGCCACAATGTCACCTGGTTACAATCTCAGCCGCCTCAAACTGCATGGCCTGAGTCTCACAGCAATTTGACTTCTCCTGCTTCATTAACTTCAGTACATTCAACTTCAGTTCTTTACATTGAACCTGAAAATGGGAGACCCTCCGCGCCACAGCATTTTAATAATTATACAAATATCTAATTAATTCAATATCTTAATAATTCAAGTTTCACATTATTCTATACGATGAGTGTATGTTGTTCTTTAAAATAAAAAATGTATACAGATTTAATTAATTGATAGTTATTACCTGAGACAAATTGCGAGTCGTTCTTCTGCTGTGATAGACTTTCTATAATTTGTATCCAATTTCGAGATTTCAGGTCCCACCAAATCCAGCAGCACTACGAACAATTCCTCACTCATTCGGAAGAAGTCGTAGAATTTCTTCTCATCATTTTGTAGGTCAGGATGTAAATGATGAAACAAACCGAAATCCAGCCTTTTCCTATTTATGTGATGTATCCACACTTTTCTTGTTTTTTGTTTTCGCCGTTGCCTCCTACGAAACTCTATTGCATTTAAAACCACTGCGTCCATGATGATGGCTCAAAAGCAACTAAAAGAAGGAAAACAAAAAGATGAAAGGATTTTGATTGATTCAGGTTGATTCAGCTGGTGTGAAAGCGTGGAGATGACGAATCAGATTCAACTTGATTCGGAGTGATGCTGATTGATTTGGATTCGTTTGGTGTGAAAGGGGCCTATAGGTACATTGAGATCCGTCCATTTGATTCTCATTGTTAAGCTCCAGGAAAATAACACTCAGTCAAAGAGATTTGATTACACCGGCCTCATAGCTCAGATCGATGGTCGGTTACAACTAAGGGGAAATTTTCCCTTTCGAGCCAAAAGACAGTAAACATCACATTCCCTGTCGTTGCACTTTTCACTTCCTCACTCTCTTGAGTCAAAACACACTGTGACAATGACCTCGCTCAACTGCTGACTTGTTCCAGCGAGCATCTGCTGAGCCAGTGGCCTGCAGTTTCACATCGTCATTCATCCTACCCCAAACCAGCAATACGGCTGGGATTTGACTCCAGGGAAATGTTAACACTCTCAGTGCGGGAGCCCAATCATAGACAAACGCCTCTGACGGAAATTTTCGAAATTGAGCTTCTTGCATTATTGACCCAATTTTGACTGAAAATGGTATGTTAAAGCATTTACTCATGAAAAAAAAAAAAAAAAACTCATTTTTACCGTTTTTCGGTAATGTCTCCATATGGAGACGCCCGTCAGGGGTTATAGACCAAGGTATGCAAACCCGCAACAACCCATTTTTTTCCCTACTGCCTTGTTCCGAAATTTCGGAAGTTGTTACTATTTTCCGTCGATGATATCTACGGTTCTGAAATACACTAAAAATGTGAGGGAAGTTATAAGCTAGGTATATGTACAAACACAAAAAAAAGTAAGTACTTTATTCATAAAAAATATAGACCAAAAATCGTCATAACTGAATGTACAAATATCTAATGTAGGTAAATATCACTTACATTACACCACATATAGGTACACTCTCTAAAAAAAAAAAAAAAAAAAACTTACACAATTATTTTTGACGTAAAAATACATTTACAGTACAGTTTTATTCAAAAATACGTTCATTATCATTCAAAAATACATTCAGTATTATTATCATATAAACAGTACAGTATTATTCAATTTTCATTATGCAATTCAATTTTTCAGTCTACCAATCCAACAGGTTTTTTTTATCACACATCACACTGTTGCTTTTCTTTTCTTAAATTTGCACTTCTTATTTCGGTTTAAATTCTAATGAATGCCTCGCAGATCTTCGTTTTCGGACTCCAGAATCAAAGTCTCCACCATCTAGAAAAAAGGTAGGCATAGGAATAAAACAAAACTGTCAGACAATAAACAAAAACTTCTGATAACACCTAGAGCTACGAATCTACAGCAACAAATTTACGAGCATGAACCAGTCATTTACCTGGATGTGTAGCAGGTTCCTCTGATGATGGGCCAGGTTTCTGGTTTTCGGACATTGTTCAGATCGTGTATCTACAAAAGAATAATTTTTCATTGATTGGAATGATTCAAAAAAATTTTAGAATAAGAGAAAAGAGGGTACCATCGAGAAAATACCAGAAATAACTACTTTTTAGCACTTTTTGTAGTGATGATCGCTAGAACTGCGTGAATAGATGTTAACTTAAACGTTTCATAATTAGAGATGTGATATTAATTATAAAATACTTACCAAAATCAGGTGGTTTTGCAAAAAAGCGCCTCTCAGGATTTTCCCCTCATATGCGTAGTATGAAAGGTCCAGGCACAAACGAAACGTACGCGCAAAAAGTTGACACTCTAATGAAGCCGTAAACTCAGGACGGGACCTTCTCAAGGCTGTTCAACCCCACTACGAGTGATTCAAACTTGAGGGGCTCTCACATTCTTAACGTCTCCAAATAGAGACGCCCGTCAGGGGTTGGGGGCGAGCGCGTCTCCATATGGAGACATCCGCACTGAGAGTGTTAAGCTCCAAGAAAATAACTAACTGTCGAAGAGGTTTGATTACACAGCGCTCATAGCGTAGATCGTTGGAGTGTTGCAACTCAGGCGGAATTTCCCCTTAGTAGTAACAACACGAGATCAAACTCCTGTCAAGGTACCAAATATTAAAAAAAAAATATATATATATATATTAAAATAAATGAATAATGATAAAAACATTGATTATAATAAAAAAACATATACATACTCAGTTACATCCACCAAAAACATTAAATTTAGGTATATTGCAGCCAAAAGAAAAAAGTAGTAGATATAAAGTAGTAGGGTATAAAATAAAACATCCATTTAGAGTTTTATTGGTTCAGAGGTAAGAATACTATTTCATTGTCCACATTTTATATATTACAACAGTCAAATTTCAGTTTCGTATATTTCCAATTTCATCAACGCGCAGCCACAACAAATGAGAAATTTCAATTGAAAAAAAAATTCTCTTTTGTGTATGTAGAATGATTGAAATGTGATGTTTCATTGATAGGAGAGAAGCCTTTTGCATGTGATAGCTGTGACTACCGAGCTGTCACGAGTCGTCGCCTGAAAGAACACTCAAGAATTCATACAGGTCTGTACTCATTGGATATCACTAACCTATCTTTATCTACTGACTAAGATGAGACATTTCAGTCCTTAAAAATACAGTATTATGTATGTTGGCTATATGTTAAAATATGATGTTTCATTGTCAGGTGAGAACCCTTTTGCATGTGATAGCTGTGACTACCAAGCTGTGTTTGGTGAATCAATGAATTTTTAACACAGAATGCGTTTAGCCTTGTCATCTAAAACCAAATGGTTCCAGTAACAGGAAAATAACTATCACTGTCGAAGAGGTTTGGTTACGCAGGGCTCATAGCGTAGATCGTTGGAGTGTTGCAACTCAGGGGGGATTTCCCCTTAGTAGTAACAACACGAGATCAAACTCCTGTCAAGGTATCAAATATTTTTGGGCTGTTACATTGTTTAAAAAAAAAAAAAAAAAAAAAAAAAAATTATAATAAAAATACATATACATACTCGGTTACAACCACCAAAAGCATTAAATTTAGGTATATTGCAGCCAAAAGAAGAAAAAGAAAAAAGTAGTAGATATAAAGTAAAAAAAGTCCACATTGTATATATTACAACTACAACAGTCAAATTTCAGTTTCGTATATTTCCAATTTCATCAACACGCAGCCACAACAAATGAGAAATTTCAATTGAAACAAAAAAATTCTCTTTTGTGTATGTAGAATGTATTGAAATGTGATGTTTCATTGTTAAGGAGAGAAGCCTTTTGCATGTGATAGCTGTGACTACCGAGCTGTCACGAGTAATGGCCTGAAACGACACTCAACAATTCATACAGGTCTGTACTCATTGAATATCACTAACCTATCTTTATCGACTGACTTAGATGAGAAATTTCAGTCCTTAAAAATACAGTACTGTGTATGTTGGCCATATGTTAAAATATGATGTTTCATTAGAGAGTTTTTGGCGACTTCAACTTAACATCACCCGTTACCGTAGTCTTGAGGGAGCAAACGAAGATGCTAACCCAAATGGAACCCTTGGAAATGGTTGCCTTAATTTTGATGTCACGTTAACGGTGGTTGGGTAACGCGATAATTTTCCCCCAGCTGCCTTTTTGTCTTCTGGTTGACTAATCAATTTCTTCATTTCGATATGAAACGTCGATTTTCAATCCTGAATTTAATTTCATGTTAGTTTCAATACAAATACGGGCTAATTTCTCATTTTTAGTTTTCAATTCGTAAACAGGGGATGGATAGTAAGCCTCAAGTGTGGAACACCGAGGTTTAATTAGTCGTTACAAACTTCATGTTTTTGGGTTTTCCGTTGAGCAAATTATCAACAAGTATGAAAAAGTATTTATCTCTATGACAATGAAACAGGATTTTACCTGACAAAATCATCAGTGGACTTCACGCAATGTTCACGAGAAAATAGCTGATTTAAAATATGTGAAATAATAATAGAAACTAGGCTCTAATCGACCAAATCGAGTTGAAGGCTAGTAAAGCTGGACAGCGGAGGCGGACTTCAGATGGCACATTCGGTTTCTACACGACTTGAAACGTAAAATAACCAAGTTTGAAGGGTGTTCAAAAACCTACCCGCTACATCAACATAATTAGTTGGTAATGAGGCATTTGAAAAGAAAAACTATTATATTTACTTCAGCAGTATTCGAGTGATTTTGAGGTGAGCAGTAGGGTTACATTTACAGGAAGGTTAGGCTGGTGTTGTGTGCCTTTAGGTCCCCAAACGGGTGACGTTAAATGAGCCATTCTAACGTACGACGTTGCCAACGTCCCCTCAAGGTCACGTACTCTTGGGTACGTTAGGGTGAAAGTTAAGGGTACGTTAGTGGTCACCAAAAACTCTCTATTGTCAGGTGAGAACCCTTTTGCCTGTGAAAGCTGTGACTACCAAGCTGTGTTTGGTGAATCAATGAATTTTTAACACAGAACGCGTTTTAGCCTTGTCATCTCCTACCAAATGGTTCCAATAACAGGAAAGTAACTATCACTGTCGAAGAGGTATGATTACACAGGGCTCATAGCGTAGATCGTTGAGTGTTGCGACTCAGGGGGGATTTCCCCTTAGTAGTAACAACATGAGATCAAACTCCTGTCAAGGTATCAAATATTTTTGGGCTGTTATATTGTAAAAAAAAAGAAAAAAAAAGAAAAGATTATAATAATAAAAATACACGTTACAACCACCAAAAGCATTAAATTCAGGTATATTGCAGCCAAAAGAAGAAAAAGAAAAAAAGTAGTAGATATAAAGTAAAGTCCACATTGTATTTATTACAACAGTCCAATTTCAGTTTCGTATATTTCCAATTTCATCAACACGCAGCCACAACAAATGAGAAATTTCAATTGGGGAAAAAAAAAAAAAAAAAAAATTGTCTTTTGTGTCTGTAGAATGTATTGAAATGTGATGTTTCATTGTTAGGAGAGAAGCCTTTTGCATGTGATAGCTGTGACTACCGAGCTGTCACGAGTAATGGCCTGAAACAACACTCAAGAATTCATACAGGTCTGTACTCATTGGATATCACTAACCTATCTTTATCGACTGACTTAGATGAGAAATTTCATTCCCTAAAAATACAGTATTGTGTATGTTGGCCATATGTTAAAATATGATGTTTCATTGTCAGGTGAGAACCCTTTTGCCTGTTACATTGTAAAAAAAAAAAAAAAAAAAGATTATAATAATAAAAATACATATACATACTCGGTTACAACCACCAAAAGCATTAAATTTAGGTGTATTGCAGCCAAAAGAAAAAAGTAGTAGATATAAAGTAAAGTAGTAGGGTATAAAATAAAACATCCATTCTGAGTTTTATTGGTTCAGAGGTTAGAATACTATTTCATTGTCCACATTTTATAAATTACAACAGTCAAATTTCAGTTTCTTATATTTCCAATTTCATCAACACACAGCCAACCCAAATGGGAAATTTCAATTAAAAAAATTCTCTTTTGTGTATGTAGAATGTATTGTTTCATTGTTAGGAGAGAAGCCTTTTGCATGTGATAGCTGTGACTACCGAGCTGTCACGAGTCATCGCCTGAAACAACACACAAAAATTCATACAGGTCTGTACTCATTGGATATCACTAACCTATGTTTATCGACTGACTTAAATGAGAAATATCATTCCTTAAAAATACAGTACAGTAAAAATGTACAGTTCTGCTCTAAAAGTGCAAAAAATTGTGAAATACTTTTTGAAGAAATTCAATTGCCACATGTAGTAAGTACATGATTTTGGGGCATTTTTTCGTGCTGATCCTCGTAATGATGTTCATTTATTGATATTTGCAACACCAACTTGGGAAAACACTGAAAATTCTATATTTTAGTATGCTTTGTGCTGTTCAGAAATGAGTAAGAAAAGTGCAATTCTGGTTGATTTTTCAGTGATTTCCCAAGTTGGTGTTGTCAAAGGAACATCATTATGAGGTTCAGCGCAAAAAAATACGCCAAACTCCTGTAATAAATTTGAATATCTTCTAAAACTCAGTATTTCACAATTTTGCGCTTTTAGAAAGTCTTTTGTAGTAAGTCAACGAACATGAATGATTTTAGGTATTTTATTTTTTATTTCCCAGCACATAATTCATTGGGGGGGAAAAAAAACAGAAGAAAGTGAGAGAAAAAAAGTTCCAGTCATGCAGCATGATCGTATGAGCGAATTTTCATAAACTATAGTATGTTAAATTGCATTGTATTTGGTGCAATTTTAGTTGACAGAAATGGTTAAAAACCAATTTTATGGCAAAAACCTTGTTCTAAATAAAATTCCACTGATTCAAAAGGGATTTTTGATTTTTAATTTTTTTTGCAGTTTTTATATAAGTATATTTTAGAAAATTTTAATGACATTTAAGTACGTTTTTCATCCTAATTTTGAGCAAAACTGTTTAATGTCCAATTTAATCGTTGAAAATTTAGTATTGACTAAAATTCTGCAAAAAAATAGAAATTTAACGGTTTTGTGGCCGTTTTTAGCCATTTTTACTGATTTTTTGAGTAAATTTTTCGAAATTTGACCAATTTAATGTGCTCAAAAATTGTTGTCCAACGAACCCATCCTTTCTTTTGAAATGCTTGATTTTTTGGCGAAAGAACCAAGTTTTTATCTCAATTCTATCGAGAGTTATTGTCTGGAATGACGCATACATATATATACTTATATATATTATGCATTGCTATGCAATTCTTAGCCCGAAGGGCCGAGTATATATATATATATATATATATATATATATATATATACTTATATATATATACATATATATACATATAAAAAAGCGTTAAAATCCAGGAATCATTCAGAATGCCTCAAAACAGATTTCGATGAAGAAAATTTTTATTTTAAAATTTTTGGAGCCATTGCAATAGCTTTATTTTCTAAGAAAATTCGCTAAAAGGAGCGAGTGATGTCCTTTTCCTTCTCATTACATTCCGGGAAGGCCATGCAGTTCCAAAATATTCAAAATGAGGAAAGGTTTGTTGTTTCCCTATTCTCACCTTCCAGCAAGGTCATGGAGAGTGAAATTGTAAATTAAACAAGGGGAAAATAGAAGTTGGTTAGTTCATCGGACAGCCGATTAAGAGAGAACCCACTGTATTGTTTATGGTGGATATATTGAAATGTGTTGTTTCATTGTCAAGTGAGAAGCCTTTTGCATGTGATAGCTGTGACTACCGGTCTACTCGGCTTTATCTTCTGAAAGAACACTTACGAAGTCATGCAGGTTTGTTTGTCCTCCTTGGATGCCAACTAACATACCTTTATCAACTGACCAATGAAAAATGCCAATTCTCAAATTGCAAACAAAATCACTTGTGACAAAGTTGTGGAAACCCATTTGAATGATGAAAACTGAATTCAATGAAGAACGTTGTCAATTTTCACAAAATTGAGAGTAGCAATGTTGGATCAATTTCGGTGGTTACCTTATTGTCAGAAACGAGCAATAATTCAATTGAAATTTTTCATTTTCAAGATAAATGTTCAGCCATGTAAATACTTATGTAGTAAACAGGGAAACAAAAAAGCCAAGTTTGGGAGCAATAATTCGATTGAAAATTTTCATTTTCAAGATAGTTGTTCAGCCATGTAAATACTTATGTAGTAAACAGGGAAACAAAAAAGCCAAGTTTGGGAATGGGTCCCTAAGTTCTTGATGACCTGTCCAGGAGCTAGTGTTACATAACTAAAATAGGTAATTTGTCTTCAGTTACTCATATTAAGTTTTATACTTACATAGAAACAATACAATATTTAGGTAATATGTACCTAGTTAGAACCCAAAATTGTCATTCAATTGTAGGAAGAGGAAACAAGTAGAATAATGATTGATGATACTATTACATACATACTCGTAGTAATGATACGAGATTTCAAATTAATCATCAAGAGATAATACAATATTACAGGTTAATATTATAGGTTGTGTTTTCAATAATTGTGCCAACTGAATGTGTGCTTGTACAACAGTAAGAGGAAACCTATTCTCTTTTTGCAGGTATCCATTGACTGATTGACTGTGTTAAGGTGGGAGCCATGAAAATTGCTTAGTGAAAAAATAAGTGGAAGCGGGTAACTAAAATTTGGTTGTTCCCCCAGATTGCTCATGTGATTTGGTGAACAGTACAATGGGGTAGATATTCCTTAATCTTCTAGATCTCCCACTGTATAAGAAAAAATGGAAAAGAAACCACAAAGGTTGGAAATGGGGTCCCCCTGAACCCGACTTCTCCAGGCAGTTCTGAGGGGATTATTGCACATTATTGCGATACTCCATGTGGTTGGGTGAGCACTATTGACTGTTATTACAGTCCTGCGCACTGGAGGTGTTAATAACTAGTTTTATAATAAAGTCCAATAAAAGAGTGTTATTGTTTGGTGAATCAACGACTTTTTTTTCCATACTTCTTACTCAGTAGTCACACTAGGTTTTATAATAGAGTCGAATAAAAGTGTTATTATTGTTTGGTGAATCAATGAATTTCTACCACAGAATGCGTTTTAGCCTTGTCATCAACCAAAAATGAAACGTTTTGTGTTAACGAAAATGTGCTGCATTTTGTGTTGTGGTTTTGTGTAAAGAAAATGTGTTGCAACAATTTACTGATAATTTCTTCTCGTTGCTAGAGGAATAGTACTCATTTTTAATCCCACAAAATTTGTTGACCATTCGTTCGAAAGCTCTCGATTTATCCCACCATATTAACTACTGCGAAGTGCCAACAAGCTGAGTTATGAGCATGGTTGTATGAATAATTGTTTACACACAGGTGATCATTCTCAATTATTCATATTGTGAACATGATTGCAACCGCTTGTTAATTTCTGATAATTCGTGTTATATGAATAAAAATGGAAGCTTATGACGAGGAGGAGGGGGGGGGGGGGGGGGGGCTGTAAAATATGCATCTTTTGTGTAAAGGCTGAAACGAGGCTCATGACGAGGAGGTTTCAAATATGGCGCTGGTGATAAATAAATAAAACAACTTATACGCGGATTTCAGGGGTTTATGTGAAACGGGTGAGCTAAAACACATTCTATGTTTCAATCATTTCATTCGAAGTATGTGAATAGAGGCAACGGGGAGTGCCTCCTGGCGAGGCGCGTAGCATTTTTTTTTTTGCTGACTGATTTCTTTTCAAAGAATCAGATAATACCACCCGGGTTGCTCTGTGTTCATCTCTAGATCTTTGGTACATAAATAACGTCAAAAGCGCAAGAACGGAATTAATAGAGAGTTCCTAGAGATCCGTCAGTCTCAATACGGAGTGCGGTACCTAACGAGAAACATTAACCGCACCTTAAAGTCATGTCAAGTCCTTAACGGATCTAGTTGTAACGCTAAATCCATGGAAGGAGGAAATTATCCCTAGGAGGTTTATTTGAGTCCATGGAAGGAGGTTATTTTAGACGATTACGTTTTTTCCAGATTTCGATCCGTTAACGTATCTGTAGGGAAGGATGCGTCACTGTAACTCATTGTGTCAGAGTTACGGCGCCGGATTGTCAATACCACACGACGTAATGTGTTTTACGGATCTACTAGGAACTCTCTTTATGTAGATCCTGCACGGTCAGTAATGATTTTTTTCTACACTTCTTACTTAGTTGTAGTATTTGTTTTTATAGAATAGATAAATGATTTTTCTAAACATTAATTAATTGATGTTATAGATACTTGTGATCTGAAGATTTTTCGTCATCGATATCAGATTTATTACTTTTGTCATACATTGGACATTGATGATTCTTGTTCGATATTGCAAACCTCTGCGAAAGCATTGAGTATGTGTAGGGAGAGGGTTGATTACGTCAGTGTGAAGATTCACAGGAGCCAGTGGGTGTAGTTGGACCTCTTCAAACTTCCTGTTTTACGAGTACAACGTGATGCTGGAGGTTCGGATGAGATGCAATGTGTTCTGTTAATTCCTGTCCACAGTCTATATATATATATATATATATATATATATATATATATATATATATATATATATATATATATATATGTATATATGTGTGTGTGTGTGTGTCTGTCTGTCTGTCTGTCTGTATGTGTTGAATATATTGAAATGTGATGTTTCATTGTCAGGTGAGAAGCCTTTTGCCTGTGATAGCTGTGACTACCGGACTACTCAATCCGTTAACCTGAAACGACACTCAAGAATTCATAAAGGTCTGTTACTCCTGGGATACCATTAACATAAATTGTCAACTGACAGATGAGAAATTTCAATTCTACAAATTACTGTGAAAGTATAATAGATTAAAATGTGTTATTTCATTTTCAGGTGAGAAGCCTTTTGCCTGTGATCACTGTGAATACCGAACTAACCAGCAATATCACCTGACAGAACACTTAAGAAAGCATACAGGTTTGTCTGTTCTCCTGGGGTGTCACTATTATAACTGTATGTGTCAATTGATCTCACTTTTAAAATTCTGATCCCAGAAATCACCGTAGTATGTTTGTTGATAATTGAAATGTGATAATTATTTCGTTGTTAGGTGAGAAGCCTTTTGCCTGTGATAGCTGTGACTACCGATGTAGTCAGAGTAGTACTCTGAAACAACACCTAAGAAGACATACAGGTTTGTTGTGCTCCTTGGAATTTACTAATCTAACTGTACCAACTGACATAAAAGAGAAATACCAACTCAAAAAATAACATGCTGATGCCTGTAATAAATTTATTATGTTTGTTGAATATGATGTTTCATTGCTAGGTGAAAAGCCTTATGCCTGTGACAAATGTGACTTCCGAAGTAGTCAACGTAATCAGCTGACTCATCACTTACTTATACATTCAGGTTTGTCAGTCCGTTATTGTTAGTTAGATATATGTTTAATTTATCAGTTTTTCACTCTTAATGTGTAATTTTTGCCAGTAGAGAATGAAAATTATTCAGTTTTGCAGGTCAAATCAGATCCCACTGATGTTTTCCCTTTATGTCACACATAGTGTCAATGAACACATGTAACAGTATATGACCTACACAAATAAATACTATATTCATCTATATGTCAGGTTTGTTAGTCCTCCTCCCAAGATGTCACTAACATAACTTTATAAACTGATATAAATGAGATTTCAATTCCACCAATACCTAACATCTATCTTGATTGTGACATTTCAATTTTAGGTGAGAAACCTTATGCCTGTGATCGTTGTGACTTTCGAGCTCGGCAGCTTGCTACTCTCCAATATCATTTGAAAAGACATTCAGGTTTGTTAGTCCTCCAGCAAATTCACCAAAATAACTGTATCAACTGACTTGATAGGGAAATACAAATTCAAAAAATTACTGTGCTGTGTATGTTAATAGATTGAAATGTTATATTTCATTATTAGATGAGAAACCTTACGCCTGTGATAGCTGTGACTACCGATGTCGGGAGCGTAGTTCTCTGAAAATACACCTAAGAAGACATACAGGTCTATTTTTGTTACTTTTTGATACTATAACATTAACATATTACTTTAGAAATAGATCAGTGAAACATTCTGAATCCAGAAATTTCCATTTTAAGTGAGTCGATTCTAATGCAGTGAATTTGATGTCATTCTTGTTAAATCAACTGATCTAGACTAGAATTTTCTATTCTGAAAATTACTGCATCATTTTGTTAAATAGACTTTAATGTAATGTTTCATTGTCAGGTGAGAAGCCTTTTGCCTGTGATAGCTGTGACTACCGATGTTTGCTACTTCCAGATCTCAGAAGGCATTTACTAACACATACAGGTCTATTTTTGTTACTTTTTGATACAATAACACTAACATATTACTTTAGAAATAGATCAGTGAAATATTCTGAATCCAGAAATTTCCATTTTAAGTGAGTTGTTTTTAACGCAGTGAATTTGATATTATTCTTGTTAAATAGACTTTAATGTAATGTTGCATTGTTAGATGAGAAGCCTTATGCCTGTGATAGCTGTGACTACCGAACTCGGCAGAGTGGATCTCTCAAACTGCACTTAAAAACACATACTGGTTTGTATTGTTATTCCTTGATAGGTTATACTATCATTACTTTATTGACTGATCTCAATGAAAAGTTCTGATTCTTGAAATTAGCATATATTATGAAAATGGTTATATATTGAATTTCATTGATAGGTGAGAAGATCTATGCCTGTGTCAGCTGTGACTATCGAGCTAGTAAGCGTAAGCACCTAAGAGGACATATGCGGATACATGCAGGTGTGTTAGCCCCCCCTGTATCTCCACAACAAATTTTTATTCCATATATTGCTTTATTATCTATTTTGCAATGATTAAAATATGATGTTTCATATTTAGATGAGAAGCCTGTCGTCTGTGGTAGCTTCGACCAATGAGTTTATAATCCAGTTCTACGAGACAACACAATTGAGCACAAACATTAGTTATTGATAAATGACTCCAACATTTATTTGATAGTGAGATTTATTTGTTTGGTGAGAATTTTCGATTTTTATAATTTATTGTTGTATTTACTTTACATGAATATAATGTGTGTTTAGTTTTTCATTGTTAAGTGAGAACCTTTGACTTCTTCCATCCCCTTGTTTTACTCTACCAAGCTAGGGCCTAATTCTTGAAACAACTAGTTAATACTATGCTGAATTCTCATAAAAGTTTTAGAAAAAGGATTTTCATTAAGCCACATTGCCACCACTGTGTTGTGAGCCAACAACAACATTTATATCATTTAAGATTTCACGAATAAATACACAGTTCAACTCCGATTGACTATGCGAGACACTGGTGTTACGTTTAGGTTCATATTTATGTTCTGTCACCTTCCCCTTCCACTCAACGGCTCAAGCTATCTCCCTCCACTCACCAGGGCCCATAAATATGACAGTAGTTTAGAACGTGGTACCTCCTATTGTTTTACTCCTTCAGAGCTCTGAGTCATACCGTCATACTTCCTACTGTATTACTCCTATGGTGCTCTTTGTACCAGACGGTAATACTTCCTTTAGCCACATTAATGCATCTATCACCTATTGATTACAACCAAAGCCCACACCACTCATAGACGTATTCAATTGATGACATGAGCCTTCTCAGACGACCTCCACTACTGTTTACCGAGGGAGGAACTGGACGAGTCATCAGGTATCTGTGAGGGGTTCATTGCTTCAGCTTCAGTCTAGGTACTGTACAGAGTCAGCATTTTCACATAGGACTCACCTGTGACCCTGTGGGCGTTTTAAGACATCAATGTTCAGTTTTTGCATAAATGACCATTTCGTGAGGGGGGTGGGATCGATTTTCTGATGATGAGTGGAAGTGGTTAGGGCCACTCCTACAGAGCTCTGAGTTTCGACAGTCTTACCTTGAACTTTTAATTTTCATAGAACTCTCGTGAGTACTAGATACTGTATAAGTGCAGCATATTTCGTTTTCATTGAAAGATAATAGTTTTTGGACGTCCATCTGAAGCTAGGTCATAAAGGCATGGCTTCATATATTTAGAAAGACGACCTATTGGAATTGATCCAGGACAGGTACAGGACAACCCAAGCATGGCGGGGGGAAACCCGAATTCAAATGGGTTTCAGACCATTAAAAACCATATGTGTATGTTTGTATATGAGTGTGTGGGTCCTAATGGTGGCCAAATTCTACATCATGATGCGGTTGCCAAGCAGATAGTTTTTCTCTCAGACGGATTTTCCATTCAGCGGTTGGGATGTCGAATGGAAGAGACTTCATTCACATACCAAGCGACCGGTGCAAGCCCACTGAGACTGTCATGATCCTGGATGTCCAGGTTGTCATTGGCAGCGTCGACATGGAGCAGACTTCGTTGGCCAAGATAATTAAATATGATAGAAATGGCTTGCAGCAAGCATTTCTGAGCTAAAAGAAGTGGCAACCAATAACATCAAGGTCATGGCCATGACCGTGTTGTGGCGCGGGTTGTGGTGTTGGATAAGCGCTACTTAAGTTGGACATCTCGGCGGGAGTGCTTTGTGGTAGTACCACCCACATTCCCAAGGTTTGTTGCTCAACTAGACTAAAATGAGGATCAAACAAAATAAGAATCACGAAAATTGGTTGAGAATTGTAGCCTGATAAGCAATGATAAAACTTGTCGTGGATAAGCACGTATTTTTTGGCTTTACCCCTTCCATTTCCTCCTTTCCTTCTTTAATTTAAAAATTTCCAAGGTTTGTTGCACATCTAAAATTGGGATAGAACAAAGAAAGACTCGCTTACTTGAACTGTTGGTCATTTTATAGGGGCACTTCCTTTCATCTCACTCTTCCTCCTTCTCCTGCAACTTCCCTTATCCCTAGAGCTGGCACCGGGTAAACTTGGACGTCTTCCCACTTCTTTAATTAATTTATTTTTTCAAGTTACTGGAGTGTACTCTTCGCCTTTGAGGGAAGTTTCATATATATATATATATATAAAAAAAAAAAAAAAAGTGTGTGTGAGTGTGACAAATTCAATCAACTTTGCCCAGACCACAATTCTCAACCGATTTTCAAGATTCTTTCTTTGTTCGATCCCAATTTTAGCCCAGTTGGCAACAAACCTCGGAAATTTTTAATTTAAAGAAGGAAAGGAGGAAACAGAAGGGATAAATCCGAAAAATACGTGCTTCAAGTTTTATCATCACTGCCCTTGGGAATAATGGATTTGTGATTGAGGGTGGAGGGGGTAGTTACCAATCCATTCAGGAGCTGCCGAAGCTACATTTTCCTACCGATTTCCGTGATTATTTTTTTTATTTTATTTTTTTTTATCAAGAATTCGGTCTAGTTTTTGAGCATATGCCAGGAATTTCAAATTTCGTTATGGAAGGGAGGGGGGGGGGATACCAATAAATCGTGATGTTTACATAATTCCCACATTTAGGTTTCGGAGGGTGAGAATGAGCAGCTTCATCTTTTAGTATAGTTTTATTACTAGCTTAGCGCTTTCGCCCATAGGGCCTCGTCAGAGCTGTAAATGTAAATACACTCCAAGTACAAACCTGTATTATAAGGTCACCTAATTTAATGTTGTGAAGCAGATTCGTAGTTGGAATACATTATTATTATTATAGTTCCTATGTAGTTAGTATTCAAACTACGAATCTGCTTCACAACATTAAATTAGGTGACCTTATAATACAAACCTGTACTTGGAGTGTATTTACATTTACAGCTCTGACGAGGCCCTATGGGCGAAAGCGCTAAGCTAGTAATAGAACTATACTAAAAGGAGAAGCTGCTCATTCTCACCCTCCGAAACCTAATGGTGAAAACCTGAAGCCTACCAACACTAAACATAATTCTCACCTGATTTTTTTTTTCTTTTTGTTCAATTAGGAATTTGGTCTAATTTCGGAACATAAGCCAGGATATATACATTTCATTATGCAAGGGGGTGAGTCTAGGGGGTAGTGCTGATGAATCGTGATGTTTACACTATTCTCATCTTGAAGAAAGGTCGGTGATTCACGTTACCACATTAGCTGTCGCATCGCGACCATGGCATCGGATCAAAGGCACCACGCTTTGAAAGTATCTCTTGGAGATTCATGTAAATTTTCAAGTGATTATGTCGAATAGTTCAGATGTTATAAGCAATGCCCGCCTAGATTGGTTGGTTTTACCTCATGGTGCCGCCCATGACCAGCCGAGCAATTGGTTGATTTCATTTCAGAATGCTTCAAAACTAATTTCCATGATGAATACTTTAAAAAATTTTCATTTATAAAATTGTTGAAGCCGTTGAAATAGCTTGATCTTCTTTGAAAATCCGCTAAAATCACCAAGTCAGTGATGGAGCTTGCAATCCTACGGTGCTTTGCACAAAATATTGCTGATATTTGTATAATTTTACCCCAATTTATTTAGAAGTAATTATTTGTTTTTGTCTGATTGCAGTTACCATTTACATACTTTTCGGATGATTCCATCGTCACTAGCAATTAAAGTACTGAAAGCGCTCAAGCGCTCGCCCCCAGTAGGTACTCCTTTCCTTCCTTTTGATAGTGATGACGGGCTCCTCTGAAAGCTATGTGCACCGGGTAATTGAATATTACTTTTGCTTTAAAAAAAAATCTTCATACTACAATAAAATCCGGTGAAAGCCTTCAAGTGAGCTGAATTTTTGACTGAGGCCTATGCTAACCATTCTTCAAACATGTGAAAGCCGTCGTAAATTATATACAATAGCGATATTGTAAAATTAAAAAAAAAAAAAAAAAAAAAAAAAAATCGTTACATTCCTCTTACACCAGGGTTTTCAGAATTCAAGTGGTAAGTGAATCACAGAAGTTTTTGCCACAAAAGGCTTCCAAAAATGTATGATTTGAGTCAGAATGATACCAAATCAAGTAAAATATCAAGAAAAACCATTGTACAATTATTAGATACCTATTAAAAAATAATTTTTCAATTTTAGAATTAATTCAACATGTCCAAAATTCGGGCAAGTGTCTCCATAAAATTAGACTTGGAATATCACAATAAAAATCACAAACCAACGTTTATTATCGATGAACTAGAACATTAAAAAATTTATGCTGGAAAATAAACTTAAATTTTATTAATATTTGAAGAAAATCAAATAAAAACTGAAAGAAAAAAAAACTAAAAAAGTATGAATTTATTTAATTAATTAATTATTTTTAATTGCGGAATATTATTTATAACAAGTTATTTGTCATTAAATTGTTGTTAACAATTTTTTTTTTTTTTTTTTTTTCACTCAATGTCTAGTAGTTTTAAAACAGTTCAAAATATTATAGTACGATGATTTCTGAAAAGTCGCACATTTTCAAGATTTTCAAGTTTTAAGGTTTTTTGAGCTTTTTTCAGTCTACTTCTGAGTATGGAGGTGGTGTCCTCTTCCAGTAGTTTCATTGCAGCTATTGGAGCTATGAAATGATGTACTCCGCTCACCCCTAGTTGGAAATGAATGGGGAACTGTACCAAACCCATGTTCTTTCACTAAAATCTGAAAATACCTCAAACGACAATTTCAACGTTTAATCAGAGATATAGTTAAGCTACCACTTACCACAAAAATTATCCAAACAAACTGATCCTGGCACTCGTTTGGCTCCTTCAACAAAACTGAAAATACACTGATACGAGTGAAAAGAAAGTGTCTCGGGAAAATTGCTGCAGCTAACTCCAGAGACATCAGCTGTGAATTTGATGCCTTGTGGCCACTTATTGAATAGTCAAATGACTGCACTTCGATCTACATCTTTCTCTTCTGGACCAGTAGGTACAGATTATTCCACTTACCCGAAAATCCACTTGCCCGGGTGCACCTTGAATGATAATTTTATTATTGCTACTAGCGGAAATAACCCTTTAGATTTAACACCATGTTTGCGTTGTCTATATAAAGATGCATGTAGGTACTAAAATTATTTGTAATATTTTATACTAATAAAGATTTGTTTTCAATTTTGGATGTTTAAGACCCTTGGAATACTATTTTTTGTAAGCCCCAGATTCTAACGTGCATATTTTTAAAATCACGCAGTTTGCTAAGCTGAACCAAATTTCCGAATTGGTCAGCTGGAGTGTTCAAAAATAGAGGTCATTTAATATTTAGACTTCCAGTGATTCTGTGGATCACGAAGTAAGTGATATGTGTGTGATCTCCTAAGTGTTACTGAACTATTTTCCATCTATTCTATAATTGGGTAAGTGGTATGGCCATAAGTTACTGCACTATTTTTCATCTATTCTATAATTGGGTAATATCAGCACCTTCACGCTCAACCTCAAGGACGGATTTGAACGGGTTTTTTTGCAAAATGATCGGGATGGTACGGGGAATGTTTGTGTAAAAGAAAATGTTTAAAAAACGTTTAACCAGATCAGCTGACTTTCTCTCTTATTCTACCTAAGAATTTGAAATTTGAGAAGGTGCCTCTGTGGGACACCGAGAAACGAATAAAAGTATGGGCTCTTCTCTGATAAGCTGAGTGAGCCACTAATAAGGAAGAGGAACAGATAAAAATTAAGAAGAATCGCTTACTTTTAGAATTGAATCATTACAAATCAAAATTATAATCCCCTGTTTGTTTACCCCTACTATAGTTATCATCCTTCATACCCCGCACTTATACATTTTTCTTTTCATTTTTATTACGGTTTCCTTGCCTTACATTTTATTTTATTAAATTTAAAAAAATATTTTCTACAACCACTACACCTCTTCTGCTAAGCATTATGCATCGATAAACTGATCATTTTCCCCAAAAAAAATGCTAGTGTGATACGGCCTTAGGTCACACTCAGAATTAAAAGTCTCTCTTGACACAACTACACGAAATACCTACTTCACAAAGCAAAATTAGTTTAAATTCAAAGTTCTCCTAAAAACTTGACTTATAGTTTTGACATTACGCATTATAGTTTGTTACGCAACGAAAAAAACGTCACACAACCAATTAACAAGTTAGGTGTTGTTATGATTATGTATACTAACATTGTAATTACTGAGACATTTTCAAAGCTCATGGCTTCTCTCATAAGCGGTACCTACCAAGCCACGCTTTCGGTAGGTATCATCAAAATTTGCTATAGTTTCTTTATACGCGGTTTTTTTTTATTTTTTTGTAAAGAAAATGTGTTGCCACAATATACCGATGATTCCCGCTTACAACCGAGTCGTTGCTAGAGAAAAGGTACTTCGTCATTTATACTAGTAGTACTACCTCAACCATTCTCCAATTATTACCATTCAACCCACTCCCACTAATGTTAACTTCATCACATATACATATTTACAGCAATCTAATGTAAAATCAGTTCTGCTGTAACCTAATAACCCTAAAAAATATTCACTGTCCGATAAGAATGCTGCGTCATTTGGCAACCCGTATTACCGGGCAGCTCGCCTACTTGAATTTTTGCAAATAAGGATTGTTTCTCTCTCTTAGTGAAACTATTGACAGAATTTTATACAGGAACATGCCTAGGATCTATCTACCTAATTGAACACAAAGAGGAATAGGTGTGCACTAGTGTAAGTCATTACTACCAGTATTATGAGAACACTGTCATAATATGTTCCAACTTATGCATAGGCTATAGTAGATTTACTTATTGCATTATTGCTCACATACTCAAGCGATGCGTTTAATAGGGTAACCATATCTTAATAGAGTATATTTCAGTTTCAGATAATTATGTGGGCCGTTCCCGGAGGTACTGCAATACCGGGTCAACCCGCGACAGAGGTGGAGCAAGCTCCTAGCACTCCGTCAATTACCAAAAATCAGTTTAATCTTCAGGGGCACTCAATGAGCACCGTACCAGAGATTAAGCTGATAAGAACAGATACTACACTTTGATCTTAGCCAAGAGGCCGAGAAGCGATACTTAATCCAGATTAATGATGGGTACTCATCCTCAAACTGGTAAAAAACGAGACTTGAGAAGAGCCAATCACCCTCTCTCAGTCCGTGCCTAATCCATGCCTTCGAATGACTCCCATACCGTAGACCTGATGGAAAACTAATGTGACTAGGAGAAATCTGTTATTTAATCCACAGGATTAAATATACTAGTTTGTTAAATTCAAGAGTCTACTGATTAAATTCACTGAATGCCCTTCAACAGAGCAGCGATTGCCATGCTCCACTGTGGAGATGAAGGGAGGTTGACAGTTGAACCAGTAACCTAAAGATAGCAGTACAAGTAATCTATAAGAAGCTTTGAAATAGAGAAAGAACATAACGTATGTTCCATTAGCACCTGAATCACTGTACTTTTAGTCAATGTGGAAATCTAAAAAGCGAAGGAGTTCTTATATAAGTAGGTAGGTACCTTGAATATTTCAAAAATTTTCAAATGCGTAGTATGAGAATACACTTCACACTCTGGTAATATGACAGCTCAACTCTTTGGAGATCCAGGGAAACTCAAGTAGGATGTCAGTAGATGGCGCCTCAACAGCAACACTCAGAGACACCTATAAGTAGAGTAGTGATATGTACAGGAAACGAATATGATATATCTACTGATTCAATAGATTAAGTTAGATAGTCAGTAGTTATCCATTTTCAACATTAGGTAGGTACCTACTGAATTGTACAAAGAAAAATTGACTTTGAAAGCGAATTCGCAGGGGGTATTATGCAGCAATTGCCACACTCCACTGTGGGGATTTGAGGCAGTTTTTGGTAGAGCCGATCAACTGAAGAGTGAAGTAGTGGTAAACTGAAAATAGCATTGGATTAGGTGCCCAAATGGCTGTATTAGCGAATTTTCGTAGGAAACTCAAACTATTCGTTGGCCAGCGCTTTATGAGCACATTAAATTCGTCAAATTAAAAAGAAAAAAAAGTACTCAGTCATGCAGATTGACTAATAGAGCGAATCTGAAAAGAAAAGTTGTGGATAACACTAAATTAGGCACTTCAATTCTAACCACTGAAGCCAACCATGTCCTGAATAAAACTGAGGGGACAGCCGTGTGACGAGATCACAAAGGAAATTTTAGGACACGCAGCCGAACACAAAACTTTGGTAAATTATGGGCATTTTCACCTAAAAATAGATTTTTCTCACTTATTACAAATCTTGGAGATCTTCTGGGAGTGGTCGCTATCGACTCAGCACTGAAAAATACTTCGACTGTGACACCCCACATGCCCATTAGTCAAAAAACCGATGTGTTAGCATTTTTCGGGCCATCAAATTGTAAATTTGAGCCTGAAATTCTGGAGCAATCGGGCTGGCCAACGGACTTGACCTGTCTATTGCCAAAACGGATTTTTCTGCGTTGGGACGAAGTTTTTACGCCGTTTTTAAAGTTTTTTTGAATCTGGATATAAGCTCTCTCTCTCTCAATATATGTATATATTCTATATACATATATGTATATAGAATATATACAATATATGTATATATTCTACGAAAGACACACAACATTTCCTCAATATTCTACGAGAGACGCGAGTCCCCACAGATGTTATCCTTGTCACAATAGACGTAAACTCTCTATATACTGAGATTCCTCATCATGAAGGCCTACAAGCTGTGGCTCAGTTCCTCCAGGAGCGACCAGACCCTCAAGTTCCTTCCACAAACTTTCTGGTCAAACTGGTTGAGTGCGTCTTAACAATGAATGTGTTCAAGTATGGTGACCAAAGATACATTCAGAAGAAAGGAACAGCTATGGGGCATGGCTCCATCGTATGCAAATCTCTTCATGGCCAAATTGGAGAACGATTTCCTGGCATCAAGAGAAATGAAACCCCTGCTGTGGAAGAGATGTATAGACGATGTATTTCTAGTGTGGCCGCATGGTGAGGAAGAACTACAACTTTTCTTGGCAGACATCAATTCGCGATACTCCGTCACTTTCACTTGGTCATATTCATCAACAGCCATTACATTTCTCGACGTCAACATCACTCTACAAGAAGGGAATTTCATCACCACTGTACACATCAAACCCACGAATCAACAATTATACTTGCATTACGACAGCTGCCACCCTCCACATACAAAACGATCAATCCCGAGATCGTTATCAATCCGAGGTCATCGAATCAATAACAAAAAAGAAAATCTCGAATCCTATCTGTAGTGGATTTAAATATGTTTTACTTGGCGTCGGTAGACCAAGTGGGACATTTATATTCTGATTATGCGGGTTAGTCCCTGGGTTATTCCCGTAAGGAATGTGAGCGGATCCGCCAAGGTCAACTGGCTTGGCGGACTGAACTGGGAGGTAGTTCGTGTCGCAGCCGCGTGGAGCACTGGGCTCGCATAGTGGGTGCTGGGTTCGATCAGTTTGGTACTGAGCCGTTTTGTAATATTCCGGCCTAAGATTTATATCTGTAGGGGGAATATGTTGAGCTTGGTTGAGGTACTGAAAAGTATCCTTCGCTTTTTGCACATTTGGAGTGTATTTGACACTCGGATCGGCCGGGTAGGCCTGCGTCGAATATCGTGGGTACTCGGACAGCTTGGTCGAATCGTAATGATCGCTTTCAGAGCGAGTCTGAAAGGTATCCTCGATCTTTTGTATAGGCGAGGCTTGATCGAACGTTTCTTTAACGAATACGTCGGGTGAGAAGGCGATCCGGGCGTGAGGATCGCGCCTTGCGCCGTCGCTGGGTTCAGCGGATTCGCCGGGTAGCCTGTAGGGAGCGCTACGGTGGCTACGCGGCCCGGCTTCGCCGTCGTCTGCCTCCCCTTGCATGAGGAAATAAGACGGCCGACGTTCCATCGAAATAACCGAGTTTTTAGCTCGTTTCGATGCCTCTATGTATAAAAATAGAGGGTTTGGGAGGTGGACTCGCTTGACAGAGCGTCTTTCCAATGCTCGTATGTCAGGGTCCTACCTCGTAGTCTTGAAAAAGACTTCCTTGGACGGTAAATTAGAGCGGATGAGCAGAGTAATTTACCGGCGTGCCCACAGCGGTCGGTTACGAGCTTATTGCTACGAAACCCGGGCGACACGGCTCGGAACGTCCCTCGGGCGTACGATCTAAAGAGAATATCGATAGATGTACCGGGTGGCGTCCTGACAGATGAACTACGTTGGGCAATGAGCAGGATGAATAATCACTGGACTCGTAGATGCCAATGCGAGATCTGTGTGGAGAGAAGGTATGCCTTGTAGAAAGCAGTAGGAAGCCGTTCTTGAGATGAACTCGGGATGCAGAAGGTTCGTCAGCGTAGAGCGTGTAGAATTCTTCGTACTTCCAAGTGTAGTCGTCGAGAGCGGAGAGTGGAATGAAATTCGGAGGGCTCCCAGCGGGGTATTTATAGGGAGGTGGCCGCCTCCTGGTTGGTCCGCTTAATTTCATTAATTCGACTGTGTAATCTCATTGGTTCGCACATTGTTTTCTCAGTATCTGCGAGTATGATAGCTGAGCTGGTCTTTCGGGGTGGTTTCCCCACGTCCGTCGCTGCGACGGGGTCCCCGGGGGTGGCTGGACGACCTTGAGTTTTTCTGTTTGAGATTTCTCATTCAAGGCGACTTGTTTCGAGATGCTTGTCGCATCTCTCTCGCCCAGTAAGTGTTTAGGGAGGTCGCCTTGTGTGTTATTAGTTAATATTTCACTTTTGAGAGAGAATTTAGTATTTTCTCTCTGGTGAAATATTTTGTTTGACGGAGTTATAACTCGACGTCTTGTAAATATTTTTGTGTTGTGTCTACCTCTTTTTGGTAGCCCTGAAAAGGGCTGTTGACAAGAGGGGGTGGTTTTCACCACACTATCTGTCAAGCCTACAAAGCAAGCTGGTTGAAAGGGGCTACCCAAAGAAATTTGTTAAAGATCGTTTAGTGCCAGCCCACGTACAGTACACAGCAACGCCACAAGCTACTACGGACCGAGTGCCACTAGTCACTACGTTCTTCTTTGGAGCCCAAAAATTAAATAGTATACTTCGTGAGCTACAACCCATTTTGACAGCCAACTCACAGACAAGAGAAATTTTCCAAGAAACACCACGAGTGACGTATCGTCAAGGAAAAAATATTGGTGAAATCTTGTCGCACCGTCACCCTCAACCGACGTAGTCTACAGAGCAACCTGGGTTACATCCTTGCGGCCGACTCAGATGCAAACTTTGCAACCTTGTGATTGAAAGCACACATTTTACTTCGGCAAACACTACACATTCCTACAAATGTGTAAACTCAGCAGAGTGCCAATCCAAAATGTGTGTTTACCAATTAATATGCCAGAAATGCACGAACAATCAACAAGGTTTCTACGTTGGCAAAGCATCGCAAATGAATCTGAGGATGAATAACCATCGTGCTTCAGTTACCCATAACCAGCCACTCCCAATCAACGAACATGCAAGATCTCATGATGCATCATTTGATCAATGTTTTGGGGTGAAGGTTTTGAAGAAGATGCCACCAGGTTCTAACGACCGACTTCCCCACCAATCAGAAAAAGCACACAAGTGGGTTTTGAAAGCAAACGTACCTCCCGGCCTCAACATTAACGATTGAAATTATCTTCACCTTGCGATTGAAATTATCTACATACATCTCCCTGTCAACAAGCCATCCCATCACCTGAACAATCTATAAATTATTTTTTCATTTTCATTTTCAACTTCTAACTTGTGAACAAGATTCATTCGAAATATCAAAAACAACTTTTTCTTTTCTTCGTTTATCTATTAATAATTCAAAACAAATTATATAGTTCAGTAGAACAGTTTATTTAGTTTATCAAAAAGTATATATATATATATATATATATATATATATATATATATATATATATATATATATATATATATATATATATTAATGACCAATGTTCTTGACCACTCAGTATTAAATTTTTGGACTTAGGTACTTGAGGGTTGGTAGACTAACCCTCAAGTTAGTTGGTAGACTAACCCTCTAGGATTGTGTTCTTTGATGAATGAATCGGATTTGTAGGGGGTCCCCGACCCTTTAAAGTTTCGAAGCCATCTAAATAGCTAATTTTTTCTTAGAAAAAAAATCGTTATATGCATAATTGTTAGCGGAATGACAGTCAAAATAAAGTCATTAATTAACTAGGAGATTAAAAAAGTTTTGCACAAAATTAAGCTGAAAAACGTACTTAAATTTCATTAATTTGCCTAAAAATAAGTTGAAACTGCAAATAATCTAAAAATCCAAAATCTTCTTTGGATTGCCCAATTTTATATATTTAGTATGAGTTTTTTTCTCCATAAAATTGGTTTTCAACAATTTCTTTGTATTCACATAACTCAAATTTCAATCAAATTCAACATAAAGCAATAAGTAATTTTAAAAAATTCGCTCGTACAATCTTGTTGCTTGACTGGAACTTTTTTTAATCATTGAGGATTTTAAAAATAGGTACCTATATGAGTTCAAGTAATGAGTTCCTACCTTGAAATGTCGAAAATGTTCAAATATTATAATACACTCCATGCTCCAGAGATATGACAGCGCTGCTCTGTACAGATCGATGGAAGCTCAGAAGTGAGACACATGGCAGTAATGGCACCTCAAAAGTTGCCCTTGGAGACCCTGGTAAGTATAGAGCAGAAATGTCAGTTGTATAAGAACTAAGAAGAAAATGTAACTATCAATTCGTTTAGCTATTTGTCCCATTTATTATGTAGAACCAACTTTAATGCTTCTAAACAAAAATCGTGTAATTTAAAAAATAATAAACAGCCAACACCTGCATACTGGTGGCAATAATGGCGGTGAAGCATGGGGAAAATGATACACTTTCATGAAAGTGATTGCATATGAGAAAAAACATATTTAATTAATAATTTAGAAAAAAAAAAAATCGCAGCTAGACATTGACTCACAAGAAATGATGTTTTGAGAACATACCTATGGTAACAAAATTATTCCACAATGAATTCAGGTAAAATCTCGAGAAAAAACTTAGAGAATGAGGAAAAATTACAATCTTTCTTCAATTAAAAAATTCAATTATCAATCAATCAATTCAAAAATTGCAATCTTTCTTCGAATTCGAATAAATGAAATAATAACGAATGCCAAACACCCAAAAGGACTTATCGAAACACCGAATTCCGCACGTGTGGAACTTTTAACAAATTTGGTCGATTTTTATGAGGTTCGGTCATTCCAGATGATACCATACACTGTCTTAACTCTGAAGGTTTCCATTCCAGTCAAATTGAATAGGATAGATTAGACGAACATTGTCAGGCATTGTCGAACTCCTTCTCACTGATGATGTATTTAAAGGAATAAGAATTAAATTTGTAGAAATCGACGTTATTTGAATTTGATCAGGAGATATTTGAGTGGCGTAGGCCACAACTTTGAGAAAATTAGGATCATTTGAGCCAGAACCGTTTTTAAAACGTAGCTGGTTCGCATTTGCCTGTTACCTCTATGCGGAGTAGGTCCCTACAACCCTCCCCCACCCCCGATATTTTCGAATGATATAGGGTTAATATGGGTTCCCATCTAAAGCATGAAATGAAATAATTTTCAAATTGAAATTAATTTTCATTGTTACAATTTTATATTATTAACCTATTCACAAAACTAAGAGTAGGTACCTATACCATTGTTTTCTTCAAATAAAACTGTATAAGGAGAAGAGGAAATGTGAGTGGGTACTTAATTTTTATACAATAAATAAACTATAATTTCAATAATAAATTCGCTATAATCTTGTTTAAAAGTCTTTATATAACGGGAAGGCACTTTTACCCCATAACAAAATAATTAGGCGAACAGGGGGCACTCGGATATAGAATAATTTGTATCGCTGCTGTAATTGAAAATAAGTACCTATAAGGTAACACCTCAAGTGGACTTAAAATATTTTGATAGGTATATGCTAATATAATAATGTGCCCACAAGTTCACTCACTCTCTTGATCCATAGGTTTGTTCGCTGAGGCGATTGGCAGTGACTTGCAAACCATTTCAAACTCGTTGGGGACTGTTGAAATGCGCACGCGCGACTTTATCCAACTTTCAAATTGATTTCAAAACGGTTGGTGATAGGAGTACATCCATTTTATAATTAAATGTTTGGGCAAAATACTGAGAGGGATTGAAACAGAGGATAAAATTCGAATGATGTGAGTTTGAAACGGAGGGGGCAAACAGTCAGGAAGTGGTCAGCTAGAAAAAGCTCAGACCGATTTGACGAGCGGAAAAAAGTTTGGAAACCTCTGCGAACAGGCAGTGACCACGGGTGGGGGGGGGGGAGCTCTGATGATCAGAGAACACAGCAACACCTCAAGTGGGTTGCGAACTGGTTTGGTGGCCTTAGCGAACAAACCTCATATTACACAGAAAATAGGCGCGGGAGAAGGTGCTGAACTATAATTTAAAAATGAAGTAATTTGATTTATTTAAAATATTGTATGGCCCTGAATCAGTTAATTGATCGTACCTATTTCCAAATTACCATGGAAAAACGTTCAGTTCTAAGAAGAACTTTAGCCATTAGAACTTTGCCATTGGTGGTGTTCTCTGGAATTATAGTTCATTGTTTCTCCCTGACATATAGCAGAACGTTCATCGTCTGAACCTACCTAGCCGGGGAATGGAGAAATAGACCGGGTATTGCATCCACTCCACCGAGCAATCCACTCATCCCTTGTAAACTAGGCTGTTCCGGGTTGTCCTAAAGTCTAGTATAACCACGGAAACACGTATTTTCATTATTTTTTTTTTTATTTATTTTATTTTTTTTAAGCCACTGAGGCCGCAATGGCCTATTGTAGCTATTTTCATTATTTACTATTCTATTTATTTGGGAAGTTTGATTGATCAAGATGAGGTCCGAAAAATCCTACGTCTTGGGATAAATCCCATTATCTGGCCACACTGGCCGTTCCCGGAGCTTAGTCGAGTTTCTCTTCTTCACGTTGTCAAGGATTTTCCGTGGAAGACATAAATGTGTAGTATGGAAGTAAATTTTGTTAGGTTTGCTAACCTCTAGTGCAAAATTGCTGGTACTTTTCCGTTATACCCTCCCACCAGTCAATTTGTCTTCAACACGCCCAACCGTTGTTTCTAGGCATTACTTCTTACTAAGATTATGTTATGTTATATTATGTATTCTTGAGAAGCGAGCATCCAGACCGCCAAAGTATACACATCATTCTGACCTTCATGTCCAACTAATCTGTATTTTTACTAAGGGATTGACTACTTGGTGTTATGTAATTTTGAGATGCGAGCATCCAGACCACCAACCTATACACAGCATTCTGATCTATTTGTGCGAATTAATGTGCATTCCACTTGTGCGAATTCATGTGGAGGCAATCAAACCAAAACCACGTCAATTTGTTTCAACAAATCCTCACCGACACCGGCAACTTCTGAAAACACAATAATTCTTTTTTTACTTATTTTTTTAAATAATATATTTCTTCTAATATATATTCTACGTAAATATGTAATCTAAGTAAGAAGGAATGCCTAGAAACATCGGGCGGGAGTGTTGAAGAGAAATTGACTGGGGGGGGGGGGTTATAACGGAAAAGTACCTACCAAATTTCTTTCCTCTGTAAGTAGGTAGGTATTTGAGGAACGCCGAGGTGTAAGCAGTGACCCCGAGTGTTTTGTTTTAATGACATCTTTTAGGGCTTGCCCATCTATTTATTGTTTCATATATGGATTAAATGTTCAATATTGTTAATAAAAAAAGCGGTTTCCAAACTGTGACAGAGTTCTGTTCCGAGCTAATGAATTGGAGCTATTGGAACGAGACTACTTACTATATTTTGAAATGGTGAATTTTTGAGCTGTGTACCCGATTTTGGGACGCCCTATCACAAAGTGCAACTAATGTTTTTGTTTGTCCAAGTCTTGACCATGGAAAACTCACGACCTCGAATTAGAATACATGACGTCTCAGAGGCGACGGCTTTCGTAAAAATATCTAATTTAGGTGAATTTGACTGCAATAGCTGGTCACGGATCCAATTATCACGGGATCCATGAATAAATAGAGCTAGGAGAAAGATCTCGGCAACTGAAACTCGTAAGGAACAGGTTGCATGGCTACAAATTGGTTTGTCTCTTTCCAGGCTAGTAGACAGAAGGTATCTGTTTGAGAGAGCTTTGGAACCCGGAAGATCTGAAGTTGTTCTGATGTTGAGAATCGACCGAAGCCAACTACTGAGCTTTTGCGTATCATTGGTGACATTTTCCAAGGAGAAATATATGTCAAACCGTTCAAGGTAACAAGAAAACTATCTTTTGAGCATCAAAATTTTCGAATCGGGCAACGTTCGTGCACGTACCTAGATTCGGCAACCTGTTGCTGACCTAAACTGTTCAACGATGTTGCGCTGACTTTCTAACATTGTTTCGGTCAATCGCGGGATCAGAGAGGAAAATAATTGTACGTACATTAGCATGGTATAAATCAGGTGGAAATAAATCGGGAAGGCGTGTTGTAAACGAGCATGCAGATTGGAGGTAGGACACGACGCTGATAAAAATGAGCAGAAATTAACTTACGAGTTCGCATGTTTTACGCTTTCTTCTTCATTTCTTCGACAATATGTTGTAATCTTGGTGTAGAAATAGAAGGTGAACTTGTACACTGGATATAATAACTTATATTGAATAAAAATGTTCTATGAGGAGAGCATTCATCTTGAGCTGTTTTCTAAAGAATCAGTTAGTAGCGCTGGCATATCGGTATCCGTTCAACTATTTGTCACCGTGACAAGAAAGTGCTACTAGCGGATTCTTCAGAAAACAGCTCAATCTCGTGCTCTCCCGATCATCATCTTTTGATGTTGAAACGGAGAAGAGAAGGCACATGGATGAAGAGAGAGGAAGAAGAAGATTGTGACTTTGATTGATGTTTAGACGTGATTGCTCTTGTGGTCACAGAGTAGGAGTCGATTACTTGTACACTGAATTAGATCGATATACAAATTAAATCTTACTTATACTTGAAATTCGTACCCAAGGTTTCAATACGATTATCTTATTTGACGTATCTCATTGAAGCGATTGACTACTTCCGTTCTCAGTTCTGCTTAAGCCATGGCTGAAGTGATGGACGACACGATTCAAGGTAAACAAGAGTAGAATAATATGAAGGTATACAGTGTTAGGGAGGTATACAGTGTTGAGTACCACTAGGGATGCAGATGTGCATACGATACCATTATAGCAAGAGTTCCATCTGTCATGTGCCAAGCAAGTCAATGAATCCTTGGTTGCTCGGTACCTAAATTGCGTTCGGATTGTTTCATCCTTTCCCGGCGACGGAACCGGCGCTCCAACTTTTCGGAGACACACGGCAGCCGGGTACTTGGTTCGTTTAATTTTCAGTTGCTTTCTAAACTTAGTGCGTGATAGAGTGTACAATATTATCGTTGTTGGTGCTTTGCAACAAAAGAAAACAAGCAGCCGCAAAATTCACTGGGTTCATCCATTCCATCCAATATGATAAAAGACGTGGTGGGGGCATTCCACATACTTCTCAGCCAGCGGGGCTACGAATTTTCAAGGTCCGCCGCTAGGAGCGGTAGGGAGCGAAAGACCTGAAGAACATGGTGGTTGACATGACTTTCCCCTGTCGATACCTTGAACACCTCTTTTCTCTCTACAACGGGGCTCCGATCACGAGTAGCTCGAGGTAGATCGCAGCACGTAAACAATGGTCTTACCGATTTGTTATTCTTATTGCCTATAAGGGCAGTCGTTATTCGGAACGAATTATTTAGCAAAAAGGGGTGACACAAGGTATCAACAAGGGGGAAGTCGTGTTAACAACCATGTTCTTTAGGTTCCTGGGAGTTCCTATTTGAAAAAACTTCTGGCTCAAAAAAATTAGTTATTAGTACAACTAATTTCTCCAAAAATTTTAAGCTAAGTTTCTTCAATACACACGTCATAGTAACTTATACACTAGTACCAAATTAATTGATTCTTCGAAATTGGCTTCGGTTAATATTCTTTTATCATAGATTTAGTATTTTCTCTTATGTAGAAAATTGCATCTATGATGGTATGCTTTGAATTTTTGAGTAAGAATCTAATGTTTTGAAATCTGAAGTCATTCTGCCAAAATATAATTATGGTTATGGTAAGTGAAAAAAACCCTAAGAATTTCATTTTATTTATTTATTTTGTCTACGCGCCTATGAATCCTGTTTTGAAATCACTCAAGATTCATAAATAGGTTGATAAACGGTGTGTATCAATGTGTGCTGCAAGCGCTGGTTTCCACATTGAAAGATTAAGTGATGGCAACTTTATTTGTTCAGATCATCCCAGTATCTTTAAAAGGTCGCCTTAACTGTCACCTGTTGGTTGATATTAAATTAAAATATCATTGCAGATCCAGGAGCCTCCATCAAGGAGGAGATGGACTCCTCTGACTTATCACTGGCGCCCACATCAGAGCCCCACCTTTGGCCCCCTGCTAAGGATGAGCCTATAAGCTTCACTTCAGGTAACAGTTCATTGTTCACACACACTTGTTAAGAAATTACTTGTTATGGGAATATCCACCTCCTATTATCTCACCCAAATTTAAATTTATGTGTATTGATCTTGTTCACTTCAATATCAAATGAGACTATTTAACTATACAACCGTTAAGCCTCCAAGAGGTCTGAAGTGTTGAAAGAATGAATTACCGGTAATATTAATATGCCTGTGAATGTCAATCACGGTACCTGCACTTGGTGAAACTCTGAACTTGGAGTTAATTAGCCACTATGGTGAAAATTCACTCCAGCTCTGAACGTGTTTGAAAAGGTATACTAGACGTTACTTTCCTGACCATTAATTAAGTCAACAGTTACTCCCCAAGCTATTTAACTAACATACATGATTATCAGTCGAATTGCTAAATGATCAGAGATGAAGGGAATTGATGTGGTTGAGTTCGATACGTGAAAATGCATCGTACCTTTTGTTTTATTCATTTATTGCAGTTTTACTCAGCCTCCTTGGACCAATTAATACGATGTGCACTCATTTTTGTAAGAAAATAAACTACTCTTGTATTGAACGTTTAGGTAAGTAAGTGTATATTGATATAGTAAGTGATAAACAGTTCATAAACAAGCATTAATTTTTTTATATGGTTGAATATTATAAAATTAACTGACTAAGTATGGTAAAAACAGAACTAATTACAATGGGGAAATAGTTTTTTCGTCGCTTAGTGTTTCAAGAATGTTTGTCCACATGCAAAAGTAATTTGTAGAAAGTGAGCGAACGGTGAATGATTGTTTGGTTCAATATTTTCAATAATGAACCTTTGTAATCGTCCAAGAAAAAAAGCTGTTTTTTGACCACCCTTCAAACTATGTTGGTTTACGTTTCACGAGGCGTAAAATCCAAGAATCGAATAGAAAAAAGAAGAAGCAAAAAATCCCTCCTTACGCCATTTGCTGGAACAAACTTCATGAAATATGACTGAAAAATGATAAATCGTGTGGGGATGTGCCAGTTACATTGGCATCACATTCTATCAACCCTAAAGGGTAGAATTCAAGGGCTGAAATAAAAACAAATTGAGATTTTAAAAACTTTCAAGATTACAGTTTTTTGTGTGAAATTTATAGTCATCATTCCAAAGAATCAAACAGAACCACTCGGGGCACTTGAGGTCAGGCTAGAACATTGACAGGAAAAAAGACATCATCACGGGAGTGCATTGTAACTGGTGAAACATAAAAATCGCCTTGAAAACTTCGACCGTCTCAGCTGATATAACTATCCAATGGAATTCTTACTTCACGAAGTCGAGTTTATTATAACTTCTGTCACTTATAGATGCTCTTGTGAGGCGTAGGGAGGTGATTTATTTTGCCAGATTAATTTTCAGTTGGTAGGTCAGCTGCTGTTAAATACAGAAGGACTAGTGAAGTATTGGTGCTATATTTAATTTAATTTTGTCTCCTCATCAGGCGTCTATGCCTATGCAGTTACATGTAGATAATGTAAAACAGACGTCGTTCAATTATTATTGACAAGATAATGTTCTGGTTAGAAGAGCTGTCTTATTAAGAAGTAATACACCTTTTGTAATCATTTGTAGGTTTTTAAAAATTATTTTTTATTTGGAGGCGTGTGATTCACAGTAAAAAGGAGCAAGAGATGTTCTTTTCCTTCTCATTACCTTCTGGAAAGGCCTTACGGAGCAAAGATACGCAAAACAGAGATGTTGTTTTCTCCTCCTTACCTTCTGGAAAGGTCGTGGAGAGTGAAGACGTGATGACTACAGGGGGAAAATGAAGAATAAATAAATAAATAAAATAATAATAATCATAAAATGGGTGGCTGTGTTACATTGACAAGCAAGTTACAGTGAGGCCAGCTAAGAGAGAGTCCACTGCACATTGTCATGTAATCCTTTTTCTATTAAATGTTTCCTTTTTACTGGATTTAAAAATTATTCTCTTGCGATTTTGTTTTCCGTTTGAGCAGTTTTGTGTTGGGCTTTTGAAGAGAAAACTGCCATTCCGGTGGTTTGTGATCTGATAAAATAAAGGAAACTTCTCCCAAATAATTTTGGGAGAACTCCAACCGCACTTTCCTGTGATACATGAATTTCAATCTATGATTTTTCAACGTTTCATGCACTTGTGATGTTAATCAGGGGGTCCCTTCCAGGCGGGAAGGTTGTTTTGACATCGTCAGTGCACAAAACTTTGTACAATCATTAAAGAAGAAAAAAACTACTCTTTGAAGGAGAAAGCTGGTGGTGTCAAATTTCTTGGGGTGGAATCTATTTACATTTAAAGATATAGAATGAAACGCTCATTGGTAGATTCTGTCTGTTAATTGCCTAGATTAGAATACTCGTTTTTTACTAAGGATTTATCGTACCCAACTAATGAGTATTTTATATCTTTGTTTAGATCATGATTCAATTAGGGAGATCGAGATGGAGCCAGTCGCCGAATTCGAGGTGGTTACATTCGACAGCACCATGGTTGTTCCTTCTACAGCCTCAGAAATTCAGACTGACCCACTTGCAGTTGAAAAAGTGTTGCATCTTCCTAAAGGTAACAGCCCTATGTCCTGAATGATTTATGTATGGAGGAAAATGCTCATCAGACTAGGAAAAGCATATTCAACGGAAATATATATATGTGTATATATATATATTTTATATATATATATATATTGAGGTTGAGAAATGACCAAGCTAGTCTTTGTGTGGAGTTGTTTATTTTCCTACGAAGTTTCGGTCCTGGAGCAGGACCCTATTCATGTAGTTTTCAATTTAGTTCTTCATTAGCACTAAAGTGGTGATTACATTCAAGTTTGTTGATAGTTGACACTAACACTTAGAACTGAGTTCTAGTTAGAATCTACTTAGAATTAATTTAGCTAAGTTAGCTGATCTGGTTGGGACCCATCATTGCGTTCCTCCCATAATGTCCTGGAGAGGTTTCCTATCAAATTTCAAATTTCTTATGATTAATAGGAGAGCATTTAGCTGAGGCAGCTGATCTGGTTGAGACCCGTCATTGCATTCGTCTCATAATGTCCTAGAGAGGCTCCCTATCAAATTTCACATTCCCAGGGTGAAAAGAAGAGAATTTAGCTAAGTCAGCTGATCAGGAAAGATCACATCATTTGATTTGTCTCTTGATGTCCCAGAGGGTCACCCTATCAAATGTCAACTCCCTTGAGTGAACAGGACAGAGTATTTAACTCTTTTTTTAGGAATTGGTTTTATTTTTAAGCAATTGGTACTGGTAAAAGCGTCCCGGTTCTTCAACCTCAATATAACCTTAGCTACGTTAAAAATCGTCCCGACCAAGATTGCTGCAGTTAATAAGGCGTTTTTAATATCAATTTTTGATGATCTATCTTTACGAATAGAAAATGCTCGGCTCAACCCACCGAAATCGTTTTGGTATCGTTGAATTTGTTATTGGAAGTCCTTTACGTCTAAAAGCCATCATGATGATATCTAATGAAATTGTTGAAGTGAATCAATTATTGTTGAAATGAAGCATTTAAAGGGGTTGGGAAGGTTGTGGAGGCACCATGAAGTTTTACGCTTCTACACAAACTCATTATTTGACTACTTGAAATACGGGCAAATTTACTTTGTTATATATCACTGGATTCGTTAGAAAACTTAGTATCCAAAAAGCTGCACTATTCACTGATTGAAATACTTTTGGGCCCCCAATCGTCAAATGAAATGACCTTACTTTATCGGAAAAAACCACCGTTACTTACCATAATATTTTTAAGTTCCCCGGCAGTTCCTAGTTGTTTCCAATAATATTTAGACCAAACTGTTGGTGGGGGGGTCTTTTTATTGTCAAAATTTTATTATTGGTGTTGATAAGAAGAGATATCGTGAAACTATCCATAAAAATCAACTTTACCGTTTTGATACATCGAACCAGAACCTACTATGGAAAGACTATCGAATAAAAAACTTGTTGGAAAAAAAAAAAAAAAAAAATATATATATATATATATATATATATATATATATATATATATATATATATATATATATATATATATTCAATTCCGTCCAGTAGATCTTGAGAAAATGGGGTAAATGTATTGTGAAACGTGATTTTTCAGGAGAGGTGCTTGAAGTTTTCCTTTCAGTGCAATTATTGAGGAACTATTCCTTCGCTCACAACTTTGTCTCACAGATTCGCTTCCTCCATGATACAAATCATTAACTTCACTTTCAAAGGAGAAGGAGATTATGTTGATAGAAAACAAGAAAACCTTCTTGAAAATAAAATTTTCGTGTTTTCTGTGCAAGAAAGTAAATTACTGTCCGTTTATGCCCAGAAGTGCAACACGGGATGATATTAACTTCGAAAATTCATTTCTTAGTTAATTTTTTTTTTTTTTGTAAGAGGGACATGCCGTTAGTATTCATTTGTTCACAAATTGTTTTAATTTCATAAAAAATTTTAAAAAGAAATTGAAATTTTTTTTTAACCTTCCTAACCCCCTTAAAATGAGGCAAGAAACAAAAGCGATTTTTCAATAAAATGGTGATTTTAAGGCTGAAAGGGGTGAGTTGAGAAATTTTATAGGTATAGCCTATCTTTCTTTCTGGTGTTCAAAGGGCATACTGTAAAAAAACCAAAAATCGGTTCATAATTGTGGTCGCGCATAAAGGACAAATAAGTAAACGTAATTTGATCTGTAGTTATAGATGTGTCATTCCAGATGATAACTCTCCTTAGGATTGAGATTGAAAAAATTCCGTTTTTGCGCAAAAAAAAAAAAAATCAATTCTTGCGCCAATAAACGATGAGTTTGTTGGCCAGCACTTTTTGAGCACATTAAATTGGTCAAATTTCAAAAAAAAATATGCGGACGAAATCACTAAAAATCGCTGAAAACCGTTAAATATATATTTTTAGCAAAATATTGCTCAAATAAAGTATATTAAGTATCTATAAAATAGAACATTGAAAATTTTATATACAAAATTATGCTGAAAATTTTAATTAAATTTCATTGAAATTCGCTTAAAAAAATCTGTAAAAACTGCAAAAAAGATAAAAATCCAAAATCTCTTAACAGCAGATTCCTTATTATTTAGAATACGTTTTTTTGCCATAAAATAATAGTGAACAATTTCCTCGCAGTCAAAAAGCGCAAATGTCAAAAGAATTTAACATGATACAATACGATAATTTATGAAAATTCGCTCATACGATCATGCTGCATACTTTTTTGAGCCAATTTTTGTGTGGTTTTCTGTCAATGAAGAATTATTGAAATATAAATACCAGCTCTACATCAGCATACTTAATTTTTAAAATTAGAAATGATTTAAAAAAAAGTCCAGTCATGCAGCATGACCCCATGAGCGAATTTTTGAAGAATATTACCGATTTTTACAACCAGCGAACGGCATTATTTCGATTTTTGACTGATTTTTCAACTTTGAAATTTTTGAAAACTTGATACATATTCTTATAGGAAATTTTACGCTGATTCCGAATATACCACATGTTAGTATGCTGAAAAAATTATTTCGCACGACAAATCGCAAAAAACAGGCTATTTTGAAATTTTTGACTACATTTTTGAAAATTTCAACCCGAAGATGTAATCCGATCAAGCTGGCCAACGAACTTGAACTTTCGTTTTGTGCCCTTAGCATTTTAAAATTTGTTTGAAGTTTCTAGCACAATTCTACGGACAGTTATCGTCTGGAATGACACATATATACATACATACATTTTTTTTTTTTTAACGAAACTCTCCTCAAAGGCGGAGGGGGCACACCATTAAATTGAAAAATGAACAAATAAAATGAAAAAGTGGGGAGGACGCCCAGGTTTACCCGACGCCGGCTCTAGGGATAAGGGAAGTTGCAGGATGAGGAGGAAGAATGGGATGAAAGGAAGTGCCCCTATAAAACGACCACCAGTTCAAGTAAGAACCCCTCAGGACGCGGGTGGTGATACCACGGAGCACTCCTGCTGAGATGCCCAACTCAAGTAACTCCGTGGCGCTTTCCCGCACCACACCCCACGCCATGACACGGTTGCAGCCATGACCTTGATGTTATTGGTCGCCACTCCTTTTAGCTCGGAAATTGCTTGCCGCAGGTCATACATACATACATACATACATTAAAAAATGCGTTAAACTTCAGAATATGATTCAGAATAGCCTGAAACGGATTTCTGCATAAAATGTTTTCAAAAATTCACATTCTACAAATTTTGAGGCGAGAGCAATAGCTTAATTTTCTTCAAAACTTTGCTAAAAGTGTGTAAGTGAACCAATGGTGCGTGCGAGTGGATAAATGACACGTATTAGTGAATCAATGACTTGAACTAATGAATAATGACCTCAGCCAAGACACAACGACAGTTGTCCATCCATTTACAGTTCATGAATGAAAAACCATGTTGAAAGAGGAGAAGTGACCGAGGATTACCCTGGTGTACCCAGTGTTCATTGACAACATCTGACATCTCACCCCGTACCTCAAGATCCATCATGATGTTGTGATTAATTAATTATGAGTGATTGAGTAATTATGATAGGTATCATAATTAAACAAGCTGGTGTCTTGACACCACAAAGACAAATTAGTCTGTGTAAAGCGTGAAAATGGCTTTAGGGCCATCCAGAGTGGCAACATGGAGCTACATTGTATTGATACAGGCCATTGATTTCACAGTTTAGAGAACTGTTAGGTTATCCAATGACTGAAACACTTCTTGGAAGCGTTTTCAGAATTTTATGGAAGTGGCGGAAAACCACCAACCCCCTTAAACCATTTTCCTCTTTCTTTGGAATGAAAATCAATTAGGCATGGGCTTTTGGGGGTCACCCAATAGAAGCAACAGGTTGAGGATGAACATCCTAGTATTCCTTGTGGCTTTTTATTCCATTGACGGACAGAAATACTATTGGGTCCAGCAGAAGTGATGTTCTTGACACAGTAATTATGGGTCTTGTCATGAAGCACTACCATGCATATAACTCACCAAATTTGTGGCTGGAAGAACTCGGGAGTGGGGCTTCCTCAAACTCCTGGAGAGGGGCAAAACATGTTCCTCCTCAGCTCCTCCCAGTACCGTCACAGCTACACTAACTGGATGCTTCCTTTACAATATCTGGAATTGTTGGTATTCCTGCCTCCTTGCTTGCTCTGCTGCTCTGTGACCCACACGAGACACCATAGGTGGAGGAACCATTCCTTCGTGGCGCACCACGGTCGCTTCCTCACCCTGTAGGAAGATCCTCATTACATAGTCTAGGAATCTTCCTAGCCATTTAGCCCCTCACAGCCCACCTCGCCAGATCCTGCAGGTTGGTGCTCTTATGATCAACAATGTTGCCTACCTGCTCCTCAAGCCTAAACACCTCAGTCTTTAGATCAGAAAGAAGACCAGTGAGAAATGCCTGTAAAAAATGGAGGAGAAGCCCCACAGATAGTTACTAGGATTGCATCTTGGACAAGCTGCTTGTAATGGGGCCACTGGTGAAGAGATTGAATGGCAAAATCCATTGCTGCAAAAACATTTATATTATACGTTTCTGCCTAAACTCCACACTCTCAGCATCTTCTGGTAGACTAAACTAAAGAACAAATGGTAAAGGATTGTCGGGCAGGAGTCACGTGACATTATGCCTTCTCCACCTCCCTCACAAACCAGGCTTAGAGGGCGAAACATAGAAAAATCTCTTGACGTGATCCAATGACACAACCTTAGTTGTACATACATGTTGTAGTTTATTTTTACTACTGTCAACAGTTTCAAAATTTTAATATTCTAGTTTTTGAAACTACTGAATCTATCTGAGAAATTGGTGAGTGGAAAGATCAGGTAAATGTTGAATGGAAATAGGTGGAAACCGTCAAGTTGATATGAGATCCAATGAAATTTCCAGTAATATTTTGGAAATTTCGAGGGAAAATAATAACAATTGGAAATTTTCAAAATTTATGGACCATAGAAACACAAAAAATTCTGGATTTATTATTTTTATTAAAGACCCCTCTTGAAGAAGAGGTGGAGAGATTTGAACTGGTCAAATAGCTCTGGATGCCCAGATTTACATAGTCTCGTTGCCCAAAATTTATATGATTGATTTTACCAATAAAACATCAGCCGGGGCCTCCTAAGTCCTACAACTAACCATTGCAGTGATATGGCACCACCTTAGAGTCACGCTCTACACAACAAGTATAAATATCATGGAAGATTCATCATTCTCAATCCATTTCTCGTCTTGAATCTTTGTCACACCTAACCTAACCTCAACCTCTTATAATTAACGGGACTCCGCTTAATCTAGGTACCAGGTTGAACGTTCCTACGTACAGTAAAGGATTTCACATTCCAGAGTATTTTCCTTTCTTCATCTGATGGGACCAAGGCACCGGGATGAAATTCGAATTTTACTCAATGGGACTGGTTGTACCAAGGTAAAATCCCCTCTCCTCTTCTTTCAGTTTCTCAAGTAAAAACTACGGTTTTATTAGCCAAGGAGTCACAGTCTGACTCGTAAATCGACTCAAATTCAACGACTTATATTGAAATGTTATGTTTAATTGTTAGGAGAGACGCCTTTGTCCTGTGATAAATGTGACTTCCGTACTAAATGGCTTACTGACCTGAAGAGACACTTACTAAACCATACAGGTTCGTTACTCCTGGTATGTCTCTAACAAAACTTTATCAACTGACTTGATGAGAAATTTCAATTATAGAAACAGTGTAGGTGTTTTTGAAATATATTGTATATGTGTATGTGATATATATTGAAATATGATGTTTCATTGTTAGATAAGAAGACTTTTGCCTGCGACAGCTGTGATTACCGAGGTAGAACGCCAAGTGAACTGAGAACTCACATACGAATACATACAGGTTTGTTTGTCTTCCTGGGCTCCCATTATCATAACTTTTTTAACTGATGATATTGTGCCTGACTTGTTGTCAGTTGTAGTTCTTTCAAAATAAATTTATTGGATGAGCCTTAGGAGCAGAGCCAAGCACTAGAGTAGGGAGTGTAACTCCAGAGAGAGAACAACCTGCCTAGGGGGAGGAGTATTATATAATGGTCGTGCGCTGCTCCTAGGACTATCTTGGGCAGTCAACTAAACTCAACAAACCACTAGCCTCTTTCTTACCACACTTCATTTCTTAGCTTGCAAGAATATTTTTCTTCCTTTCATCGGTGTTCTACATCCAACCTTTCCAATTTTTGTTAGGCAGTTTTAGTTCATATTTTTCCTTTTCTTATATAAAAATTTCTACAAAGTTCTCGGGGTCCGGTGTCACTTAATGTTACTGGTTCCCAAGAGGTCTAGCAATTAGAAAGGTTAGTTAGAGCTACTGGTGCCCCTGTGGTCCGGCTATTAGCAGTACCGGCCACCAGGGTTGCGTAATGACTGACAAATCGATAATGTGATTAGAAGGCTATAGGTAAATTGAGATCCGTCCATTTGATTCTTATTGTTAAGCTCCAGGAAAATAACTCTCACAGTCGAAGAGATTTGATTACACTGGCCTCATAGCTCAGATCGTTGGTCGGTTACAACTAAGGGGAAATTTTCCCTCTCGAGCCAAAAGACTGTAAACATCACATTGTTGCACTTGTTGTAAACATCACAAGTTGCACTTTTCACTTCCTCACTCTCTTGAGTCAAAACACACTGTGACAATGACCTCGCTCGACTGCTGACTTGTTCCAGCGAGCATCTGCTGAGCCAGTGGCCTGCAGTTTCACATCGTCATTCATCCTACCCCAAACCAGCCAATAGGGCTGGGATTTGACTCCGGGGAAATGTTAAGCTCCAGGAAAATAACTATCACGGTCGAAGAGGTTTGATTACACAGCGCTCATAGCGTAGATTGTTGGAGTGTTGCAACTCAGGGGGGAATTTCCCCTTAGTAGTAACAACACGAGATCAAACTCCTGTCAAGGTATCAAATATTTTTTGGCTGTTACATTGTTAAAAAGAAAAAAATGATTATAATAATAAAAAAATATATACATATTCGGTTACAACCACCAAAAGCATTAAATTTAGGTACCTATATTGTAGCCAAAAAAGAATAAAAAAAAGTAGTAGATATAAAGTAATGTCCACATTGTATATACTACAACAGTCAAATTTCAGTTTCATATATTTCCAATTTCATCAACACGCAGCCACAACAAATGAGAAATTTCAATTGAAAAAAAAATTCTCTTTTGTGTATGTAGAATGTATTGAAATGTGATGTTTCATTGTTAGGAGAGAAGCCTTTTGCATGTGATAGCTGTGACTACCGAGCTGTCACGAGTCGTCGCCTGAAAGAACACTCAGGCATTCATACAGGTCTGTACTCATTGGATATCACTAACCTATCTTTATCGACTGACTAAGATGAGAAATTTCAGTCCTTAAAAATACAGTGTTGTGTATGTTGGCCATATAATAAAATATGATGTTTCATTGTCAGGTGAGAACCCTTTTGCATGTGATAGCTGTGACTACCAAGCTGTGTTTGGTGAATCAATGAATTTTTAACACAGAATGCGTTTTAGCCTTGTCATCTCCAACCAAATGATTCCAGTAACAGGAAAATAACTATCACTGTCGAAGAGGTTTGATTACACAGGGCTCATAGCGTAGATCGTTGGAGTGTTGCGACTCAGGGGGGATTTCCCCTTAGTAGTAACAACACAAGATCAAACTCCTGTCAAGGTATCAAATATTTTTGGGCTGTTACAATGTAAAAAAAAAAAGAAAAAAAAAAAAATGATTATAATAATAAAAATACATATACCTTTTCGGTTACAACCATCAAAAGCATTAAATTTAGGTATATTGCAGCCAAAAGAAGAAAATGAAAAAAAAGTAGTAGATATAAAGTAAAGTCCACATTTTATATATTACAACAGTCAAATTTCAGTTTCGTATATTTCCAATTTCATCAACACGCAGCCACAACAAATGAGAAATTTCAATTGAAAAAAAAATTCTCTTTTGTGTATGTAGAATGTATTGAAATGTGATGTTTCATTGTTAGGAGAGAAGCCTTTTGCATGTGACAGCTGTGACTACCGAGCTGTCACGAGTCTTCGCCTGAAACGACACTCAAGAATTCATACAGGTCTGTACTCATTGGATATCACTAACCTATCTTTATCGACTGACTAAGATGAGAAATTTTAGTCCTTAAAAATACAGTATTGTGTATGTTGGCCATATGTTAAAATATGATGTTTCATTGTCAGGTGCGAACCCTTTCCTGTGATAGCTGTGAATACCAAGCTGTGTTTGTTGAATCAATGAATTTTTAACACAGAATGCGTTTTAGCCTTTCATCTCCTACCAAATGGTTCCAGTAACCGGAAAATAACTATCACTGTTTTAAGAGGTTTGATTGCACAGGGCTCATAGCGTAGATCGTTGAGTGTTGCGACTCAGGGGGGATTTCCCCTTAGTAGTAACAACACGAGATCAAACTCCTGTCAAGGTATCAAATATTTTTTGGCTGTTACATTGTTAAAAAGAAAAAAATGATTATAATAATAAAAAAATATATACATATTCGGTTACAACCACCAAAAGCATTAAATTTAGGTACCTATATTGTAGCCAAAAAAGAATAAAAAAAAGTAGTAGATATAAAGTAATGTCCACATTGTATATACTACAACAGTCAAATTTCAGTTTCATATATTTCCAATTTCATCAACACGCAGCCACAACAAATGAGAAATTTCAATTTAAAAAAAAAAATCTCTTTTGTGTATGTAGAATGTATTGAAATGTGATGTTTCATTGTTAGGAGAGAAGCCTTTTGCATGTGATAGCTGTGACTACCGAGCTGTCACGAGTCATCGCCTGAAACAACACTCAATAATTCATACAGGTCTGTACTCATTGGATATCACTAACCTATCTTTATCGACTGACTAAGATGAGAAATTTCAGTCCTTAATAAATACAGTATTGTGTATGTTGGCTATATGTTAAAATAAGATGTTTCAGTGTCAGGTGGAGAACCCTTTTGCCTGTTACATTGTGAAAAAAAAAAAAAAAAAAAATTTCATATACATACTCGGTTACAACCACCAAAAGCATTAAATTTAGGTATATGGCAGCCAAAAGAAGAAAACGAAAGAAAGTAGTAGATATAAAGTAAAGTAGTAGGGTATAAAATAAAACATCAATTTAGAGTTTTATTGGTTCAGAGGTAAGAATACTATTTCATTGTCCACATTTTATATATTACAACAGTCAAATTTCAGTTTCTTATATTTCCAATTTCATCAACACACAGCCACAACAAATGAGAAATTTCAATTTAAAAAAATGCTCTTTTGTGTATGTAGAATGTATTGAAATGTGATGTTTCATTGTTAGGAGAGAAGCCTTTTGCATGTGATAGCTGTGACTACCGAGCTCTCACGAGTCATGGCCTGAAACAACACTCAATAATTCATACAGGTCTGTACTCTTTGGATATCACTAACCTATCTTTATCGACTGACTTAGATGAGAAATTTCATTCCTTAAAAATACAGTATTGTGTATGTTGGCCATATGTTAAAATATGTTGTTTCATTTCAGGTGAGAAGCTTTTTGCCTGTGATAGCTGTGACTACCGAGCTACGACAAGTAAATACCTGAAAAGCCACTCGAAAATACATACAGGTTTGTTACTCCTGGGATGTCAATAACGTATATTGCCTGACTTAGATGTAAAATTTCAATTCTTAAAAATACATTACAATAACAATGTGCAGTTCTGCTCTAAAAGTACAAAAAATTGTGAAATACTTTTTGAATAAATTCAATTTTCACATGTAGTAAGTACTTGATTTTGGGGCATTTTTTCGTGCTTGTCCTCGTAATGATGTTTATTTATTGATATTTGCAACACCAACTTGGGAAAACACTTAAAATTCTGTATTTTAGTATGCTTTGTGCTGTTCAGAAATGAGTAAGAAAAGTGCAATCCTGGTTGATTTTTCAGTGATTTCCCAAGTTGGTGTTGTCAAAGGACCATCACTATGAGGTTCAGCGCCAAAAAATACCCCAAACTCATGTAATAAATTTAAATATCTTCTAAAACTCAGTATTTCACAATTTTGCGCTTTTAGAAAGTCTTTTGTAGTAAGTCAACAAACATGAATGATTTTAGATTTTATTTTTTATTTACCAGCACATAATTCATTGGGGGGGGGGGGGGGGGGGGGGGCAACAAGAAAGTGGGAAAAAAAGGAGCGAGTGATGTCCTTTTCCTTCTCATTATATTCCGGGAAGGCCATGCAGTTCCAAAATATTCAAAATGTGGAAAGGTTTGTTGTTTCCCTATTCTCACCTTCCAGCAAGGTCATGGAGAGTGAAAATGTAAATTCAACAAGGTGAAAATAGAAGTTGGTTAGTTCATCGGTCATCCGATTAAGAGAGAGCCCACTGTATTGTTTATGGTGGATATATTGAAATGTGTTGTTTCATTGTCAAGTGAGAAGCCTTTTGCATCTGATTGCTGTGACTAATGGTCTACTCGGCTTTATCTTCTGAAAGAACACTTGCAAAGTCATGCAGGTTTGTTTGTCCTCCTCGGATGCCAACTAACATACCTTTATCAACTGACCAATGAAAAGTGCCAATTCCCAAAACGCTAACAAAATCACTTGTGACAAAGTTGTGGAAACCCATTTGAATGATGAAAACTGAATTCAATGAAGAATGTTGTCAATTTTCACAAAATTGAGAGTAGCAATGTTGGATCAATTTCGGTGGTTACGTTATTGTCAGAAACGAGCAATAATTCAATTCAAATTTTTTATTTACAAGATATTTGTTCAGCCATGTAAATACTTATGTAGTAAACAGGTGTAACGGCCCAAAAATATTTGATACCTCGACAGGAGTTCGAACTCACGTCGAGGTATCAAATATTTTTGGGCCGTTACAGTAGTGCAGTCAGTAGGACCCGAAATCATACGAAACAATAATAATTAATTAAATCCCTCTCTAGCCAAAAGACTGTAAACATCACATTTCCTGTTGTTATGCCTTTAATTTCCTCACTCACTTGAGTCAAAACACACCGTGACAATGACCTCGCTCGACTGCTGACTTGTTCCAGCGAGCATCTGCTGAGCCAGCGGCCTGCAGTTACACTTCGTCATTCGTCCGACCCCAAACCAGCCGAGACGTCTGGTATTTGACTCCAGGGAAATGTTACGCTCCAGGAAAATAACTCTCACAGTCGAAGAGGTTTGGTAACCCTGGCCTCTTAGCTCTGGTCGTTAGAGCGTTGCAACTCCGGGAAATTAATAATAATTTCTCGTAGTTGTGACGACGCGAGTTCGAACTCCTGTCGAGGTAGCAAATATTTTTAGCCCGTTACAGTGGCGCAGTCGAAATAGGACCCGAAATCATACGAAACAATAATAATTAATTAAATCCCTCTCTAGCCAAAAGACTGTAAACATCACATTTCCTGTTGTTATGCCTTTCATTTCCTCACTCACTTGAGTCAAAACACACCGTGACAATGACCTCGCTCGACTGCTGACTTGTTCCAGCGAGCATCTGCTGAGCCAGCGGCCTGCAGTTACACTTCGTCATTCGTCCGACCCCAAACCAGCCGAGACGTCTGGTATTTGACTCCGGGGAAATGTTACGCTCCAGGAAAATAACTCTCACAGTCGAAGAGGTTTGGTAACCCTGGCCTCTTAGCTCTGGTCGTTAGAGCGTTGCAACTTCGGGAAATTAATAATAATTTCTCGTAGTTGCGACGACGCGAGTTCAAACTCCTGTCGAGGTATCAAATATTTTTGGGCCGTTACAGTGGTGCAGTCAGTAGGACCCGAAATCATACGAAACAATAATAATTAATTAAATCCCTCTCTAGCCAAAAGACTGTAAACATCACATTTCCTGTTGTTATGCCTTTAATTTCCTCACTCACTTGAGTCAAAACACACCGTGACAATGACCTCGCTCGACTGCTGACTTGTTCCAGCGAGCATCTGCTGAGCCAGCGGCCTGCAGTTACACTTCGTCATTCGTCCGACCCCAAACCGAGACACCGGAAAATAACTCTCACAGTCGACAATGACCTCGCTCGACTGCTGACTTGTTCCAGCGAGCATCTGCTGAGCCAGCGGCCTGCAGTTACACTTCGTCATTCGTCCGACCCCAAACCAGCCGAGACGTCTGGTATTTGACTCCGGGGAAATGTTACGCTCCAGGAAAATAACTCTCACAGTCGAAGAGGTTTGGTAACCCTGGCCTCTTAGCTCTGGTCGTTAGAGCGTTGCAACTCCGGGAAATTAATAATAATTTCTCGCAGTTCTGACGACGCGAGTTCGAACTCCTGTCGAGGTAGCAAATATTTTTAGCCCGTTACAGTGGCGCAGTCGAAATAGGACCCGAAATCATACGAAACAATAATAATTAATTAAATCCCTCTCTAGCCAAAAGACTGTAAACATCACATTTCCTGTTGTTATGCCTTTCATTTCCTCACTCACTTGAGTCAAAACACACCGTGACAATCACCTGTGTCACCGTGACTGCTGACTTGTTCCAGCGAGCATCTGCTGAGCCAGCGGCCTGCAGTTACACTTCGTCATTTGTCCGACCCCCAACCAGCCGAGACGGCTGGTATTTGACTCCGGGGAAATGTTACGCTCCAGGAAAATAACTCTCACAGTCGAAGAGGTTTGGTAACCCTGGCCTCTTAGCTCTGGTCGTTAGAGCGTTGCAACTTCGGGAAATTAATAATAATTTCTCGTAGTTGCGACGAGGCGAGTTCAAACTCCTGTCGAGGTATCAAATATTTTTGGGCCGTTACAGTCGTGCAGTCAGTAGGACCCGAAATCATACGAAACAATAATAATTAATTAAATCCCTCTCTAGCCAAAAGACTGTAAACATCACATTTCCTGTTGTTATGCCTTTCATTTCCTCACTCACTTGAGTCAAAACACACCGTGACAATGACCTCGCTCGACTGCTGACTTGTTCCAGCGAGCATCTGCTGAGCCAGCGGCCTGCAGTTACACTTCGTCATTCGTCCGACCCCAAACCAGCCGAGACGGCTGGTATTTGACTCCGGGGAAATGTTGAGCTCCAGGAAAATAACTATCACAGTCGAAGAGGTTTGGTAACCCTAGCCTCTTAGCTCTGGTCGTTAGAGCGTTGCAACTTCGGGAAATTAATAATAATTTCTCGTAGTTGCGACGACGCGAGTTCAAACTCCTGTCGAGGTATCAAATATTTTTGGGCCGTTACAGTGGTGCAGTCGGTAGGACCCGAAATCATACGAAACAATAATTAATTAAATCCCTCTCTAGCCAAAAGACTGTAAACATCACATTTCCTGTTGTTATGCCTTTCATTTCCTCACTCACTTGAGTCAAAACACACCGTGACAATGACCTCGCTCGACTGCTGACTTGTTCCAGCGAGCATCTGCTGAGCCAGCGGCCTGCAGTTACACTTCGTCATTCGTCCGACCCCAAACCAGCCGAGACGTCTGGTATTTGACTCCGGGGAAATGTTACGCTCCAGGAAAATAACTCTCACAGTCAAAGAGGTTTGGTAACCCTGGCCTCTTAGCTCTGGTCGTTAGAGCGTTGCAACTCCGGGAAATTAATAATAATTTCTCGTAGTTGTGACGACGCGAGTTCGAACTCCTGTCGAGGTAGCAAATATTTTTAGCCCGTTACAGTGGCGCAGTCGAAATAGGACCCGAAATCATACGAAACAATAATAATTAATTAAATCCCTCTCTAGCCAAAAGACTGTAAACATCACATTTCCTGTTGTTATGCCTTTCATTTCCTCACTCACTTGAGTCAAAACACACCGTGACAATGACCTGTTCCACCTGTGTCACCGTGACTGCTGACTTGTTCCAGCGAGCATCTGCTGAGCCAGCGGCCTGCAGTTACACTTCGTCATTTGTCCGACCCCCAACCAGCCGAGACGGCTGGTATTTGACTCCGGGGAAATGTTACGCTCCAGGAAAATAACTCTCACAGTCGAAGAGGTTTGGTAACCCTGGCCTCTTAGCTCTGGTCGTTAGAGCGTTGCAACTTCGGGAAATTAATAATAATTTCTCGTAGTTGCGACGACGCGAGTTCAAACTCCTGTCGAGGTATCAAATATTTTTGGGCCGTTACAGTGGTGCAGTCAGTAGGACCCGAAATCATACGAAACAATAATAATTAATTAAATCCCTCTCTAGCCAAAAGACTGTAAACATCACATTTCCTGTTGTTATGCCTTTAATTTCCTCACTCCCTTGAGTCAAAACACACCGTGACAATGACCTCGCTCGACTGCTGACTTGTTCCAGCGAGCATCTGCTGAGCCAGCGGCCTGCAGTTACACTTCGTCATTCGTCCGACCCCAAACCAGCCGAGACGGCTGGTATTTGACTCCGGGGAAATGTTACGCTCCAGGAAAATAACTCTCACAGTCGAAGAGGTTTGGTAACCCTGGCCTCTTAGCTCTGGTCGTTAGAGCGTTGCAACTCCGGGAAATTAATAATAATTTCTCGTAGTTGTGACGACGCGAGTTCGAACTCCTGTCGAGGTAGCAAATATTTTTAGCCCGTTACAGTGGCGCAGTCGAAATAGGACCCGGAATCATACGAAACAATAATAATTAATTAAATCCCTCTCTAGCCAAAAGACTGTAAACATCACATTTCCTGTTGTTATGCCTTTCATTTCCTCACTCACTTGAGTCAAAACACACCGTGACAATCCTGTTCCACCTGTGTCACCGTGACTGCTGACTTGTTCCAGCGAGCATCTGCTGAGCCAGCGGCCTGCAGTTACACTTCGTCATTTGTCCGACCCCCAACCAGCCGAGACGGCTGGTATTTGACTCCGGGGAAATGTTACGCTCCAGGAAAATAACACTCACAGTCGAAGAGGTTTGGTAACCCTGGCCTCTTAGCTCTGATTGTTAGAGCATTGCAACTTCGGGAAATTAATAATAATTTCTCGTAGTTGCGACGACGCGAGTTCAAACTCCTGTCGAGGTATCAAATATTTTTGGGCCGTTACAGTGGTGCAGTCAGTAGGACCCGAAATCATACGAAACAATAATAATTAATTAAATCCCTCTCTAGCCAAAAGACTGTAAACATCACATTTCCTGTTGTTATGCCTTTAATTTCCTCACTCACTTGAGTCAAAACACACCGTGACAATGACCTCGCTCGACTGCTGACTTGTTCCAGCGAGCATCTGCTGAGCCAGCGGCCTGCAGTTACACTTCGTCATTCGTCCGACCCCAAACCAGCCGAGACGTCTGGTATTTGACTCCGGGGAAATGTTACGCTCCAGGAAAATAACTCTCACAGTCGAAGAGGTTTGGTAACCCTGGCCTCTTAGCTCTGGTCGTTAGAGCGTTGCAACTCCGGGAAATTAATAATAATTTCTCGTAGTTGTGACGACGCGAGTTCGAACTCCTGTCGAGGTAGCAAATATTTTTAGCCCGTTACAGTGGCGCAGTCGAAATAGGACCCGAAATCATACGAAACAATAATAATTAATTAAATCCCTCTCTAGCCAAAAGACTGTAAACATCACATTTCCTGTTGTTATGCCTTTCATTTCCTCACTCACTTGAGTCAAAACACACCGTGACAATGACCTCGCTCGACTGCTGACTTGTTCCAGCGAGCATCTGCTGAGCCAGCGGCCTGCAGTTACACTTCGTCATTCGTCCGACCCCAAACCAGCCGAGATGGCTGGTATTTGACTCTGGGGAAATGTTACGCTCCAGGAAAATAACTCTCACAGTCGAAGAGGTTTGGTAACCCTGGCCTCTTAGCTCTGGTCGTTAGAGCGTTGCAACTCCGGGAAATTAATAATAATTTCTCGTAGTTGTGACGACGCGAGTTCGAACTCCTGTCGAGGTAGCAAATATTTTTAGCCCGTTACAGTGGCGCAGTCGAAATAGGACCCGAAATCATACGAAACAATAATAATTAATTAAATCCCTCTCTAGCCAAAAGACTGTAAACATCACATTTCCTGTTATGCCTTTCATTTCCTCACTCACTTGAGTCAAAACACACCGTGACAATGACCTCGCTCGACTGCTGACTTGTTCCAGCGAGCATCTGCTGAGCCAGCGGCCTGCAGTTACACTTCGTCATTCGTCCGACCCCAAACCAGCCGAGACGGCTGGTATTTGACTCCGGGGAAATGTTAAGCGCCAGGAAAATAACTCTCACAGTCGAAGAGGTTTGGTAACCCTGGCCTCTTAGCTCTGGTCGTTAGAGCGTTGCAACTTCGGGAAATTAATAATAATTTCTCGTAGTTGCGACGACGGGAGTTCAAACTCCTGTCGAGGTATCAAATATTTTTGGGCCGTTACAGTGGTGCAGTCAGTAGGACCCGAAATCATACGAAACAATAATATTTAATTAAATCCCTCTCAAGCCAAAAGACTGTAAACATCACATTTCCTGTTGTTATGCCTTTAATTTCCTCTCTCACTTGAGCCAAAACACACCGTGACAATGACCTGTTCCACCTGTGTCACCGTGACTGCTGACTTGTTCCAGCGAGCATCTGCTGAGCCAGCGGCCTGCAGTTTCACTTCGTCATCCGTCCGACCCCAAACCAGCCGAGACGTCTGGTATTTGACTCCGGGGAAATGTTACGCTCCAGGAAAATAACTCTCACAGTCGAAGAGGTTTGGTAACCCTGGCCTCTTAGCTCTGGTCGTTAGAGCGTTGCAACTCCGGGAAATTAATAATAATTTCTCGTAGTTGTGACGACGCGAGTTCGAACTCCTGTCGAGGTAGCAAATATTTTTAGCCCGTTGCAGTGGCGCAGTCGAAATAGGACCCGAAATCATACGAAACAATAATAATTAATTAAATCCCTCTCTAGCCAAAAGACTGTAAACATCACATTTCCTGTTGTTATGCCTTTCATTTCCTCACTCACTTGAGTCAAAACACACCGTGACAATGACCTCGCTCGACTGCTGACTTGTTCCAGCGAGCATCTGCTGAGCCAGCGGCCTGCAGTTACACTTCGTCATTCGTCCGACCCCAAACCAGCCGAGACGGCTGGTATTTGACTCCGGGGAAATGTTACGCTCCAGGAAAATAACTCTCACAGTCGAAGAGGTTTGGTAACCCTGGCCTCTTAGCTCTGGTCGTTAGAGCGTTGCAACTTTGGGAAATCAATAATAATTTCTCGTAGTTGCGACGACGCGAGTTCGAACTTCTGTCGAGGTGTCAAATATTTTTAGCCCGTTACACAGGGAAACAGGGAAACAAAAAAGCCAAGTTTGGGAATGGGCCCCTAAGTTCTTGATGACCTGTCCAGGAGCTAGTGTCACATAACTAATGTAGGTCATTTGTCTTCAGTTACTCATATTAAGTTTTATACTTACATAGAAACAATACAATATTTAGGTAATATGTACCTAGTTAGAACCCAAAATTGTCATTCAATTGTAGGAAGAGGATACAAGTAGAATAATGATTGATGATATTATTACATACATACTCGTAGTAAAAATAATAATAATACGAGTTTTTCAAATTAATCATCAAGAGATGATACAATATTACAGGTTAATATTATAGGTTGTGTTTTCAATAATTGTGCCAACTGAATGTGTGCTTGTACAACAGTAAGAGGTATCCTATTCTCGAGGAAACCTATTCTCTTTTTGCAGGTATTCATTGACTGATTGACTGTGTTTAGGTGGGAGCCATGAAAATTGCTTAGTGAAAAAATAAGTGGAAGCGGGGAACTAAAATTTGGTTGTTCCCCCTGGTTGCTCATGTGATTTGGTGAACAGCACAATTGGGTAGATATTCCTTAATCTTCTAGATCTCCTACTGTATAAGAAAAAATGGAAAAGGAACCACAAAGGTGGGAAATGGGAAGACTTAAAAATCACCTGATCTTGCAGATGTGGAGATGCGTTGCAGTATCCGACTCTGAAGGTAGATAAACTAATCTGCGGAATATGAAAATATTATTAATTGACATAATAAAATATATTATTATGCCTATGAAGCATTTCCGAGTTATTTACCGGAAATGCAATCAACCATTATCGAAGGCAAAGCCAAATTGATTAAGAACTCTAGCTGGAGACTAGGCCATATGTTGAAACCATGACTTGGAGAAAGTAATATTTCAACACTCCCTCCTCGCCAAGGCAAGATATGGACAATCACAGCTTCGAGTTATCAATTCAAGGCTAATCCTCCAGAACCCAAAAGTAAGTGGGTGAAATGTGTCAGTCAGCTATAACAATTTCGAACAGCGCTTAATAGACACATAATATATTGGCTGATGTCCAACAAGTCGATCAAACGAATTTTTAACAGTATTGAGCCAATCAAACTTTGGATGTAAGAAAATTTGATGAAGGGTATTTATTTGATATTTTTTTGTTTTAATCGATGAATTAAAATTGGACGCAGAAAGAGATAGTATCGTTTGCTTTTGTTCTCAACAGCACCTAGAATATGTGAATCTTGTGATTTCAACGACTTCTAGATAACGCCAAATAAGAAAAATTTGCAAAAGAAAAAGATACAAGGCTTGATGGCTTACCAAAAAAAATATATATAGGATGTACCTCTAAATCTTCCAAACTCCATACATATTACACTGGTCAATGGATTGTAATTTTTAAGCCCAAGTCTCTCTTTCTCCTGAAACATTGCGAGGTATGATTATTTCAAACCACAACGAATTAATAAGTTGTTATAGAGTGGTTAGATCTTTAAGTAGAAAGTTTCTAAATTTAGAAAATAGCTCAAAAGGCAGCGGCTTTGTTAGACAGTCTGCCAACTGATTAGCTGCGGGAACCCACTCGATCACAACTGATTTATTTTTAAATTCTTGGTGCACGTAGTGCATACAAAGCTTCACCACATGCTTCAGCGTTTTTGAGTCGTTGGTCATTGCTACAGAGATCGCAGGAACGCAATCGCATTTCAAGGTGGGAAGAATGTCAAGCTGAGTGAGAAACTTGCACAGTGTACGTACGTTTGCAAGCTCTTTGCACGTATCAGACATCGCAATATACTCAGCTTCACAGGTGGATAAAGCTACATGTGTTTGTTTCTTGGATTTCCAAGAGATCAAATCACCAAACACTTTAATCACAAAACCTGTGGTTGAACGTCCTTTTAAGTCGTTCGAGCCTAAGGATGCATCAGAGTATGCAATAATATCATTGGTGTTACTCGAAATAACTATGCCATAATCTTTGGTACCATTAAGATACCTAAGTATCCTGAGAACGTTTTCCCAATCTTGCTGAGAATAATTCATTTGCTTTCTGCTCATAAAATTAACAGCAAACGAAATGCCGGGGCGAGTCCCATTTTGGAGATACAGTAACGACCCGATTACCTCACGGTAAGGTACACTTTCTAAGAAATTTTCAGCGTCCCCGCTGGATTTTTCCTGAGTAGTCAAACTGCACGCATTTGGTGCCATAGAAATATTAGTATATTTATCAAATCCTGAGGGGAGAAATTTACTTGGAAGATTTTCAACAAATGATTTCTGGCGCAAGAAAATTTCTCTTTCCGGCTCCCTCCAGACTATTTCAAATCCTATAAATTTCTTAGGGAAGCCTAGATTTTTTATTTTAACTTCAGCTTTAAGTCCTATAATTTTTGCACCCAAGTTTGGGCAGGATGAGGCTAAAAGTGCATCGTCTACATACAATATTAATAGCGCAGTTTGACCACCTTTTTGCAGCTTAAAAATGCAGGTTTGAAAAGGATATTCCTCAAAACCTAATTTATGCAGAACACATGATATTTTATTATACCATAGATTCGGTGAGACTTTGAGGCTGTAAAGGGATCTTTTCAGACTACACACATGTGTCTTCTTCAAATCAGGTGGTACGTCTGTAAACTCCACCAAGCCTTTGGGGATTTCCATGAAAACGGGTTTCTCAAGTGTCCCGTGCAGGAATGCAGTAGTTACATCAAGCTGATACAAGTGTAAACCAAGTTTGATAACTATTGATAGAAATAACCTGACATCACCTAATCTAGCAACTGGTGCAAATATTTCAGAGATGAGATATTGATTGGTGTCAGCAAAACCTTTCACCACAAAGCAGCTTTGGTATTTTCGAACACCTTGTGGGTCAACTTTGATTTTATGCACCCAGCGTGATTTTATGATTTTTGTTTTAGGGTCCAAGTTCTGTCTAGGTACTAATACCCATGTACTCATTGATTAAAATGAGTCCAACTCGCTCCGAATAGCTTCTTCCCAAAAATCCTTTTCAGGACTAACCATTGCTTCCTGAAAAGAGGAGGGTTCTTGGCAACTTTGGTTGTTTTCCCTACCTAGGGCTATGGTATCAACAGGAGTACAGTTATCGGTTGCAGTATTATCAATATAAACGGAATCAACGGATTCTTCTCCCATGTTTAAAATTTCAATGAGCGGCTTTGGGTAGTCTTTTATTCGATCGCCGTAGACAATCGACTCAATACATTTTACGTCACAAGAACTTACTAAAGTTTTGTGTTGTTCGGAGAAAATAATGTAACTGGTTTCGGTACACTCCAGAAGATAACCTTTCTTAGCGTTTGGCGCTAACTTGGTTTTGCTTTAAACGTTGACAAAGTGCACTAAACATCCAAACCGCTTTAGAAATTTGAGATTTGGTGAATACCCTCTAACAACTTCAAAGGGGCTCAAGAAATTGTTTGGCGAGTGGGGTAAGCGATTGTTGACAAAAGTAACGTAGTTCAACGTATGTCCCCAAAACGAGGGAGGCATTTTCGCGTACAAAAGATTAACGCGAATTTTATTTTTGATTTCTCTATTTACTCTTTCAGCACAGCCATTTTGCTGTGGCACATACGGTTGGCTGGTTTCCTACACAATATTTTCACTTGACAAGAGTTTTCTCATGTCATCAGTGTGGAATTCAGTTCCACGATCAAACCTCAATCGAAAAACATTTTTGGTTTGAGATGTAATAGCCTGGATTTCTTCGAGACATTTTTTAAACGCAAGATGTACTTCTCTTTTATTTTTCAGTTGATAGCTAAATACATATCTAGAATAGTCACATATCACTATCAAAATGTAGGTAGCACCTGTCCTGAAATTGGCGGGAGAAATGGGGCCAATAATATCAGAGTGTAATAACGCAAAAGGCTTATGAATTCTGTGTCTGATTTGAGAGTGAGACTTCCTAATTGTGTTGGCCTGATGACAATCCTCACAATTACGGACATCGTCAGTAAATTTGACGAATTTACGTTCAGGAAGGGATTTCTTGGATGCCTCCAGATACTGCTTTGAAGCGTTATTTAAGCAGAGGTGCCAGAGAATATCCAATCGTTCTGAACGTGTGAATTTTTTATCTAAATTAACTATATCGAATTTTGAAATTTTCCGGTCTAGCACATCTGGGTTAGTGACAGTCAATTCTTCAAATTTCCTCCCTCCCAAGCTTGCAGGAACACTATCCAAAGGGACAGAAACAGGCAAAGGGGTACGAGAAGCATTCGGCGTGCTCCCTCACAAATTTTCGTGTATTTTTTGGGGTATTTGAGGTGTGGAACTGCAAGATTGTTCGGAAGAAGTGACGAAAACAGCACCCGATTTTTGACAAAAAAACGGAAGTTAGTGAAAAACGTTGTCTATTTCCACGAAAAATAAAGAGTTACAATGTTAAATCGATTTCGACGGTTAGGCCATCATCAGTAACAAACAATAACTCCGATAAATAAATAACTCCGATAAATAAGTTCGATTTTTGACGTTTAGATTTAGGTTCTACATCCCCATCACTATCAGAAACTAGATCAAACGTAACCCACCAAAGGTTATTACGAAACTCGCCGGTTTTAATGATTTTACCCGACGAGGCCTGAATAAACTCTACTCTATCTTTAGAGAATAGAACATTGATACCAGATTGGGTTGCTTTTCGCACGGAAAATAAATTCAAAGCTAGGCCAGGGACGAACAGAACGTCTTTTAAAGTCGAGATTTGGTCATTATTTCGAAATTTAATGTCACCACTTAAATGAGCTGTCAGGTCAGCCTTTTCGTCAGCATTTGCACACTTGAAAGTACGCTGACGAGATAAACAACAAAGATTAGATAAGACAGATCTCGAGACTGACAAGTGTTCTGTTGATCCACTGTCCACAGCTGCTGTGAAGGAAGTATTACCTCCTTCGATAAGTGAGAGTGCAGTAGGGTTGTACTCACTCATTAGCACAGCATGGTTCTCTTTGTCTGCACCCATCGTTACCCATACGTCCGTTGTGTCCTCGTCATCCATCTGTCCCGCAATGGCAAAAATAGCATCAGGATGGCCGCTAAACTCTTGTTCCAGGTGTTTAGCTTTCCCCAATGGCATTCCGTGCACTGTAGGGGCAGCTGTTTGCTCGACTGGTTGTGAGCGCGAGAGCCCGCCAAATTTTGGACGACTGGAGAATAGTGTTGAGGATTTTGGACGATTAAAGAGAAATGTTGTGGGTCTTGGGGAGCCAGTTGACCCCCTGTGTTGCGAACAGGACGTACTAGAATGACCTATCTGTCCACAGTTCAAACACAGTCGATTAGCCCTAGATCAGAGATCCCTTGTGTGACCTAGCGTTCTGTAGTATACACAGAATAACCTCTTCTCAGTTGATTTGGACTTAAGTATCGGTTTGGGACACTTCCCAGGAATGAGACCACCCCTAGGAGCTTGTCCTCCTCTACCTTTAGTAGTATTACCACCTCTACCTTTGAAAATTCCGCGTCCCCTGGAATTCACAATCCTACTTCTTAGTGCGGCATACGACGATCCACTGGAGGAAGATAGCTGATTAGCTCTCAATTGTTCCTCCACTAATATCTCCTGCATTTCCGCGATTGAATACTTGAACCCAGACAGTTCGGCTTTCTGATAGGTGAGGGTGTCACTGATAAAGTTCGAAAATCATTTTAATATATCCAGGTGTAAGTAAATTTGGATCGGCTGAAAATTTTTTTTTTTTTTTTTAGTTCATCGAAGTGCCCTAGAAACTCTACCGATTTTTCTGAGGTTGGCGAATAATGAATGGAGTTAAATTCGCTGACAAGTCGTTTTAGTTGAACCGTTGAAGAAGGATCGCACACATTTCGCAGTTTTTCGAGTATTTCTTTTGGCTCGACGGTGTCTTGCACCAAATCTTGAAAATAAGGGGACAACGATTCGAAAATGAAATGGCGTACTTTCCTTCTTGCCACTACCTGATCTTCATCAGCGAAAGCTGAAGATACAGATTCGATAGGATCAACGGTAAACAATAACTCTTGGGTCCCCAAAAGCCCGATGACACTACGGTACCAATATTTAAACCTGTCTTCAGTTTCTAGTTTCGCTTCGAGAGGATGAAGCCTAACTGCCTCGATTCGACGTGCCCTATATGGGTCTGGGATACGGTCTGCATGCCGAACGAAGAAATTAGGATTTTTGCGAGGCGCTCCTGAAGGGAGTTCAGCATTAGGGGACGGAGGAATGAGGTTAGAAGGAGACGTTGACTGGATTGTAGATTCATCTACATCCATCGCCGAGGTACCGTTTGAACAATTGGCTACTGGCTGATCGGTCTCTACCTGATTAACAACAGTAACAGGGGGTAACTCCAAGGTACATTCATCGTGGCCGACAGTAGAAGATTGTTCAAGTTCTACATACCTCCTGTCCAAATCAACCAGTTTTAAGTTTACCTCACCGAGTGATGCTTCAATATGCTGCTTGAGTCCATCCATAAACTTGGCCAGAGTTTCCTCAGTGACATAATTTTTCGCTGGCTTTGATACAGCGGCCTGTACAGTTTCTATAACCGGTACATCAGATTGATTCCCCAGAGTTTCCTCGTCGGAGAGATCGGACAAATCCAATTCAGGGTCCATGATATCCTGAAAGGACAACTTTGTTTACCTCTTGAATTGAACAAGGCAACAGAAACCAAATTCCTATTCATTTCCATTAGCATTTGCTAATCAGTTCACTTTTGAAATTTTGAACTCCACATTCTAAGATGTGGCTGAAATTTAAGAAAAATTAAACTATGTTCACCCTGAATCACTTTGATTAACTGTGAACATATTTATATTAGTAGTCATGGGCCCGACGACTCCGGAAGAAACGCAGATTTGCTCGCAGTTCTGCAACACAGTGCACAATAAAAGCAATGCATCATGATTATTTTGAAAAATTGACGGGCCCGTCGTCATGAGAAATTGCGCTGCATTTGATGTCGTCAGGTCCAAGAGGTCTCCTTACAGTCATGCGTCACCTTGAAATCATCGCCTTACGCCAGTTGCTGTTTGTTAGAACAAAAACACACAAAAACAAATTCCTTGTATCATAAATTAGGCACACCGATCTTCTCGGTAGCACTTTTAAATGGGTCCACGCGGTTTTCCGGAGCTGGCTAAACTGAATTGACCTCTCGGGTTTCGATCGGAAACGAATCATTTGGAATACAACTATTATTTGATTATCAAAGTTTGCATTGCAAACATCTAACCAGTTGTAAAAATGATCGTATCATTCCGGGAGGAATAAATATTTAGCGAACATAGAAAATTTTTAAAGTTTGCTGAGGTAAAAACAAACAAAAATTGAAAGTGAACATAATTTTAATGTTTCAAAGGAACTATTGATTTTTCAAATTTGCGGATTGTTAAAAAAGAAGTTGGAATTTATTTTTATTACCCGTCTTCCCTGGGAATGATTTTTCAAATTTCTGAACGTGGTCCACAGGACGGTAAGGTCTGGGACGTCACATTCCCAATGACACCCTACAGCCACGGTAGGTTTGTCAAGGGTACGTCTGGTAACCGTAGATCTTGCAACCACCAGAAAAATGAACACGATCGACCCGGTCCCAAAGATTTCCGTCCAGCTGTTCAGCGAGGGGTTTTCTCTCTTTCAGCGACCTACGAATTGTCATTCCCTGCACCGATTGCAACCTTGAAACGAAATGCCACTGGTTTTAATCCCCGAGGAATTAGCCCAAATGATTTGCTCGTAAGATGCGGCCCTTTCAGATCCGACAGTCTATTTTAATCCGTCAGGATCCGGGAACCCAGTATGTCGCAGAATGGAAAAATGTGCCCTTCTGGATGAACGGTGACATATATATTAATGATGTGGATAATAATTAATATGATGTGTATAGTGGTGGACCTCCTCCTCAAACCAGCTTCATTCCACTCGGGCTAGCGTTAGAAAATGAACGCTATCGCGCGTCTAGTCGCTCGAGATTCCTGTTGGGATCAGGAAAAACGAACTTCACTGTAATTAAGCGGCGCGCGGGGAACAGGGAAATCCTTGCCAATATCAAGTTAATGACAAATCGGGCATGAAAATGGGTGGCTGCGGCATTGGTCTCTATTTAAACAGACTCGAGTCACCAATTCTCAGCATAGGTCGCTGGAAACCAACGACGAATTTCTGAGACAAACTTCCCTAAATGGACAAGAACTGAACACAACGTCGATCTACGATGTTTATGAAACAAAATCTCACCAGTGGGATGTTTGAAAGTTCGAAGCGGAAATTGAAGTTGGAATCTCCGTTGCCTTGTAGACTGCACACAACCAGATCCTATTACAAGCAGACGGGGAATAAGTAATAGAGGCGAGAAAATGTTTGAGAGAAAATCCCGTGCTGACGCCCGGAAATCTACGGTCAGAATAAGTAATAGAGGCGAGAAAATGTTTGAGAGAAAATCCCGTGCTGACGCCCGGAAATCTACAGTCAGAATTGTTTAATTTATTGGTTTGAGCTTTCACGGTACATTTCACTGTGATTTTTATGTGAAAGCTCGCAATTGACAACTATATGACCGGTCCATCCGCGAATTCGTGCCCGGATGTAATTGTTTCAATAATGGAGCGTGTAGTTTGAGCTAACATTCGTATAGCAACAGGGAAGTTAATGTTAGTAATAAAGTAAACGCATACCTTGTCCTGTTTGAGGTTTATGTCGAAAACTTGAACAAACAACTGAACGTAAATTAACTTCAAAGTATATGACGAACAGAAAAAGTCGATGAACTACCGTAGTAGGAGACAAAGTGAAGAAACGAGGCCTTGAAATGTGAAGACTTAAAAATCACCTGATCTTCCAGATGTTTCAGATGTGGAGATGCGTTGCAGTATCCGACTCTGAAGGTAGATCAACTAATCTGCGGAATATATAAATATTATTAATTGACATAATAAAATATATTATTATGCCTATGAAGCATTCCCGAGTTATTTACCGGAAATGCAATCAACCATTATCGAAGGCAAAGCCGAATTGATTAGGAACTCTAGCTGGAGACTAGGCCATATGTTGAAACCATGACTTGGTGAAAGTAAATATTTCAACACTACCACAGAATGCGTTTTAGCCTTGTCATCAACCAAAAATTAACGAAAATGTGCTGCATTTTGTGTTGTGGTTTTGTGTAAAGAAAATGTGTTGCAACAATTTACTGATAATTTCTGCTCGTTGCTAGAGAAATAGTACTTCGTCATTTTTAATCCCACAAAATTTGTTGATCATTCGTTCGAAAGCTCTGGATTTATCCTAACATATTAACTACTGCGAAGTGCCAACAAGCTGAGTTATGAGCATGGTTGTATGAATAATTGTTTACACACAGGTGATCATTCTCAATTATTCACATTGTGAACATGATTGCAACCGCTTGTTAATTTCTGATAATTCATGTTATATGAATAAAAATGAAAGCTTATGACGAAGAGGAGGGGGGGGGGGGGGCGCCTGTAAAATATGCATCTTTCGTGTAAAGGCTGAAATGAAAGCTTATGACGAGGAGGTTTCAAATATGGCGCTGGTGATAAATAAATAAAACAACTTACATGCGGATTTCAGGGGTTTATGTGAAACGGGTGAGCTAAAACACATTCTGTTTCAATAATTTCATTCGAAGTATGTGAATAGAGGCAACGGGGAGTGCCTCCTGGCGAGGCACGTAGCATTTTTTTTTTTTTTTTTTTTTTTGCTGACTGATTTCTTTTCAAAGAATCAGATAATAGATAATACCACCCGGGTTGCTCTGTGTTCATCTCTAGATCTTTGGTAGATAAATAACGTCAAAGGCGCAAGAACGGAATTAATAGAGAGTTCCTAGAGATCCGTCGGTCTCAATATGGAGTGCGGTACCTAACGAGAAACATTAACCGCACCTTAAAGTCATGTCAAGTCCTTAACGGATCTAGTTGTAACGCTAAATCCATGGAAGGAGGAAATTATCCCTAGGAGGTTTATTTGAGTCCATGGAAGGAGGTTATTTTAGACGATTACGTTTTTTTTCCGGATTTCGATCCGTTAACTTATCTGTAGGGAAGGATGCGTCACTGTAACTCATTGTGTCAGAGTTACGGCGCCGGATTGTCAATACCGCACGACGTATTGTGTTTTACGGATCTACTAGGAACTCTCTTTATATAGATCCGCACGGTCGGTAATGATTTTTGTCTAGACTTCTTACTTAGTTGTAGTATTTGTTTTTGTAGAATAGATAAATGATTTTTCTAAACATGAATTAATTGATGTTATAGATACTTGTGATCCGATGATTTTTTTTCATCGATATCAGATTTATTACTTTTGCCATACATTGGACATTGATGATTCTTGTTCGATATTGCAAACCTCTGCGAAAGCATTGAGTATGTGTAGGGAGAGGGGTGATTACGTCAGTGTGAAGATTCACAGGAGCCAGTGGGTGTAGTTGGACCTCTTCAAACTTCCTGTTTTACAACGTGATGCTGGAGGTTCGGATAATGAGATGCAATGTGTTCTGTTAATTCCTGTCCACAGTTTGAATATATATATATATATATATATATATATATATATATATATACATGTGTGTGTGTGTGTGTGTGTGTGTCTGTCTGTCTGTCTGTATGTGTTGAATATATTGAAATGTGATGTTTCATTGTCAGGTGAGAAGCCTTTTGCCTGTGATAGCTGTGACTACCGGGCTACTCAGGCCACTAACCTGAAACGACACTCAAGAATTCATAAAGGTCTGTTACTCCTGGGATACCATTAACATAAATTGTCAACTGACATAGATGAGAAATTTCAATTCTACAAATTACTGTGAAAGTATAATAGATTAAAATGTGTTATTTCATTTTCAGGTGAGAAGCCTTTTGCCTGTGATCACTGTGAATACCGAACTAACCAGCAATGTCACCTGACAGAACACTTAAGAAAGCATACAGGTTTGTTTGTTCTCCTGGGGTGTCACCATTATAACTGTATGTGTTAATTGATCTCACTTTTAAAATTCTGATCCCAGAAATCACCGTAGTATGTTTGTTGATTATTGAAATGTGATAATTATTTCGTGGTTAGGTGAGAAGCCTTTTGCCTGTGATAGCTGTGACTACCGATGTAGCCGGAGTAGTACTCTGAAACAACACCTAAGAAGACATACAGGTTTGTTGTGCTCCTTGGAATTTACTAATCTAACTGTACCAACTGGCATAAAAGAGAAATACCAACTCAAAAAATTACATGCTGATGCCTGTAATAAATTTATTATGTTTGTTGAATATGATGTTTCATTGCTAGGTGAAAAGCCTTATGCCTGCGACAAATGTGACTTCCGAAGTAGTCAACGTGATAGTCTGACTCATCACTTACTTATACATTCAGGTTTGTCAGTCCGTTATTGTTAGTTAGATATATGTTTAATTTATCAGTTTTTCACTTCTAATGTGTAATTTCTGCCAGTAGAGAATGAAAATTATTCAGTTTTGCAGGTCAAATCAGATCCCACTGATGTTTTCCCTTTATGTCACACATAGTGTCAATGAACACATGTAACAGTATATGACCTACACGAATAAATACTATATTCATCTATATGTCAGGTTTGTTAGTCCTCCTCCCAAGATGTCACTAACATAACTGAATAATCACGGGAAACGGACAACAAAGTGTTACGGGATCCTGAATACAACTTTATTGTAAAATTACAACGGTAATAGAAAATAAAAACGGGAGAGCGGTTTGACTGAAAGACATCTAAAACGATAATGAATACACCTTTTTCTTTTTCCCGCAAGGCAGCCGGGAGCGCTCCAGTCGCAGTGTACTGGTTACTAAATATTACCTTTAGCATAATTACACTTGACTTAATTTAATTACACAAATTCGGGAGTACAGGTCACTTTATCGATCAGGGATATTCGGGATTAAATTGGGAAATATTAGTTTTCATTATTCCATTCACATGTATTTAATAGGTATGAAGGTTGATAAGATGCTACGCTAGCGCTGACTCGGGAATTCAGAGAACTAGCTCTATGGAATGTCAAATTTATTTCTAGGCGGAAATTACGAATTTGGTTACGACCAAACATACTCCCCCCCCCCCAATTCCGCAGGAATTCTAGCATGGGATTTCAACTATCAGTGGGCAAGGGGCTCAATTTTCGGACGGGTCTTTCGAGAATATTGGAGCTAGTGCGCACCTTTGCGACACGGGAAACGTCATCTTTGCCAGGGATCAATTCGACTATGATGCCTTTCGGCCCCGAGAGTGGGGGAACGTTGTCTTTCATTATCAGAACAACATCGCCTATCTTGGCTGGTTTGAAAGGGGTATTCCATTTCTGTTTGGACTGCAAGTCTAGTAAGTACTCGGTTCTCCATCTTTTCCAGAACTGTTCGACTACAGCATTTACAAATCTCCACTTGGGAGTGAGGCGAGAGCTGAACTCAGCGACCGAAGATTCGGGAAGGGCAGTGAGGGGCCGCTGAATTAGGAAATGACCCGGGGTTAGGACTAAGAAATCGTCAGGTGATTCTGATTGGTGAACTAGAGGACGGCTATTAAGAATTGCCTCGACGCGAGATATTATGGTAGTGAACGTTTGTAAGTTAGGAGTATGGGATTGTAACGTAAGGATAAGCAACCGTTTGGCTGACTTGACTGCGGCTTCCCACAAACCCCCGAAGTGAGGAGCTCTGGGTGGAATGAATTTCCATTCGACTCCTCTTGCAGCTAACCGCACTTGTAAGTTATCAGAGATACCGGAATCCATGGCCTTTCTAATCTCTGAGAATAGGCGGGCAGCACCGGCAAAATTGGTGCCATTGTCAGACCAGATGGTGGTTGGTACACCTCGACGTGCCATGAATCGTTCAAGTTATTGAAGGAAACCATCAGTTGTAAGGTCCATTACTGTTTCTAAGTGCACCGCCTTTGTAGCAAAACAAACAAACACAGCTAAATACACCTGCAGTGAACGGGATCCTCTCTTTCCTAATAGAGTGATTTCAAAGGGACCTGCATAATCAATGCCGACTGTTTGAAATGGAAAGGCTCGTTCAACACGACCTTCGGGCAGCTGTCCCATAGATGATTCATACGGGACAGTTTTTATAGAGAAACATCTGACACAACCCTTTAAACAACGGGATACTACTACACGACCATTGTGATCCATAGGCGGGAACGGAGGTATGCCAGCCTGGCGCGGGGACCTACATGTAGACAAGCTTCGTGCGCCTGCTTAACTATCAGTTCGGTTAACTTATCTTCGGAAGGCAACAAGGCAGGATGCTGAGTCTGACACTCCAGGCTACTCAGAGCCAATCTGCCTCCTACTCTGAGCAAATTATCGGGAGCAAGGAATACTGAAAGTTGTGCGACAAATTTTGGTAAACTCTCCTCCTTCTCGCGGGATCTAAGGGATTTGAAAACTTGTGGAAAGTGCCTCTGTTGTGCACGACGAACTAATCTCCTCTCTGCTGAACTAAGTTCAGTTGTAGTTAATGGGCCGGTGCGTTTCTTGAACGCTTGACAATTGTTCGCAAAACGCAAGACCCATCCTATGACTCTTTTTAGGTGAGAGTAGGAACTAAAGCGAGATTCAATGTCCAGAGGTACCTCCCCTGGGTTGGTGACTAAGTTAATGGTACGGGAAGCTCTGATTTCCGAGCTTACATATGGGGATGACAGGTCGGGGCGTACTCTTCTAATGGGCCACTCCGACCTCGGAGTGCACAGCCATGCCGGACCACTCCACCATAGTGAGTCATTAACTAGCTGGGATGGTAAAGCTCCACGCGAAGCCACGTCAGCGGGATTATCCTGAGAACGCACATGAAACCATGAGTCGTGCGGAACATGATTTAGAACCTTTGCCACTCTGTTTCCTGTGAAGACTTTCCAAATTGGTGCGGTATCCGCGGTTATCCAAGACAGAGCTATAACACTGTCCGAACAGGTGACTACATGCTTATCTGTGACTGACGGGAAGTTAGGGCGTACCTTCGTGATAGTTTTTCCCAATAATTCGGCAGCGAGCAGCTCTAGACGGGGAATCGTTTCTAGTTTTAAGGGAGCAATTCTAGCCTTAGCCATGATTAATCTGGAGAAATATTGGCCATTCACGTCACTGACTACACATATTACGGCAGCGTAGGCCCTTTCTGAGGCGTCAGCCAAACCCACTATCCATTGCGGAACATTTGAACTGGGAACGTGACGAGGGATCCTAAGGAGCTGCAAGAAGTCTAAGGATTCGGACAACCTCTGCCACTCCTTCAAGAGGTGTTCGGAAATCGGATCGTCGCAGTCGCATTTTGAGCGACAAACTTCTCGTTGTATAGATCTGGCGAACACTGCCACCGGAATCACCCGACCTACCCGGTCATAGATTTTCCCTATCTGACTAGCCAACTCTCTTTTTGTGCGAACTGTTGATGTAACGGGTACTTTGAAAAAGAAGGAGTCAGATCTGGGGTCCCAAGCCACTCCCAGCATTTTGAGAGGCTTCTCATCCTCCCCTGTCAAATCTACACAGTCCGTATGCGGACTGACGTGTTCTTCGGGAATCCCTTCTAGCAGGGCAAGATCACTGGAAGCCCATTTTCTGAGCTCTAAACTAGTCGAAGCCAAAAGCGCTTGAAGAACATTTCGAACTCTGAGAGCATCCCGTATAGATTCTCCACCACCGTGTACGTCATCCACGGATGAGCAGCACTTTGGATGCTAATGGAAAGTCATCAGCGGAGGTCTCAGCCAAATGTTTTATTACACGATTGGCTAAGAACGGAGCACATACTGTGCCGTACGTAACCGTTGAGAGAGCAAAATCTTTAACGGGATCCTGAGGAGAGTCTCTCCAAACTATACGGAGCATGTCCTGATCCTGAGGGGGGTGTCTGATTTATCGAAACATCTGTCTAATATCGGCTTTGAATGCAAATTTAAATAGCCGGAATCGAGTTAATATCGTGGATATTTCGGGAAGGAGACTTGGACCTACATGTAATATCTCATTGAGAGATCTTCCATTTGAGGAGCACTGCGAGGCGTCAAAAACTACTCTTATTTTTTCTGGAGGGTCACCTTCTCTATGAACGGCGTGATGCGGGATATAATAATGGGGTTGACCTAACTTTGGAGGCTGAACAAATCTCATGTGACCCTGATTCAGATAATCCTACATAAACTCCTTGTAAGCGGATGCTAACTGATGATCAGCTCTGAATTTACTTTCTACACTATATAGTCGGCGGAGTGCAATGTTACGGGAGTCACCCAATGATGCCTTATCTTGCGAGAACGGAAGGGCTACTTCATATCTTCCCAACGAATCACGGGAAACGGAATTTAAGATGATTTCCTTGGCTTCTTCCTCTGCTTCTACTGACTCAATTTCGAACATACGACGGAGTAGTTCGTCAGTTCGCAAATCTGTTGAGCTACTACAACTGACTTCAAGTGTGGACACTTGTCAACTAATGCGTTCGGGAACGACACTCTTTCCCTGGGGGGTGTGCAACCTATTGGCAACTGTAAACAAAGAAATGGATTCCGGTAGTCTGACAATGGGGGGCACCAACGAATACAGATTGCGTATGAAGACAGGAGTGGTACACGAATTTGGTTCCTCGGAATCAACAGAGTGTGGGTTCAAGCCAGCGGGAACTATGTCAACGGAAACTAGGTCAGTGACAGCTGGATTCAAGGTCAATGGGGTGCCTCCGCCTTGTGGCGTAAATTTGGCACGTTCAAACCCAGCAAGTGCCTCTTGACAATTTTCTTCTCTCTCCTGAGTCACATTCTCACTCCTCATGCGCTCATCAAATCGAACCCTCCTCTCCTCGAGGATGGGAAAACGATAGTTTCGCTCATAGCTATTGGGAAAAATTCTTGGGTTGTTGCCTAAAGCTATCCACCCTACACGAGTTCTGATGAAATGAGGCCCCTGACCCTTGGGTGCTACTATTTCCGGGAGCATGAGTGCTGCAAAGAGACCGGAGCTAAACATGTCAATATTAGCTTTTTTGCTAAACTCGGGATCCACTAACTGTGAATTTAACTTTCCCCATGCCCTTGGCATGTTGAAGGATTGACTCGGAATAGGTATGGTTAACCTCTCGATCACCCATGCCCCTACGGTTAAGGAGGTGCCATCCTTAAGATGCAGCACTAACAAAGTCGTGAACTTCAATGATTGCTTAGCTTCGCCAACACCTATGACCTCAGAATTGCAGGGATCCAGAGGGAGTTCGACCCTTCAAGCGGCTTCTAAGGAAATTATATTAGTTTCCGCACCAGAGTCTAATAATACTCGGATACGTCGCAAGCGGGAGCTACAAGGTGGGGAGATATGAACTAGTGCTGTAGGCACCAGGCTAGGAGCATTAAATTTGATGGCCTTTCTTGCGTGATCATTAATCGAGGGAATTTTTAAAATAGATTTAATGGGAGGTTGGAGTTTACTTGGCTCATTGGAAACACTATTAATTGAATGAAATTTTAAGCTAGATTTAGTAGGAGATTGGAATTTACTTGGGTTGGCGGAAATACAATTAGTGGAATTACAATCATGAACGGAACAATGAAAACCATGATTAAACTCACCAATTGTAGCGGAACCGCGGACGAAATTGCGGGATACATTTTCGCCACGCCTAGAAGAGGCGTGGCCTAAACTTCAGTAACTTGAATTATGTTGTCGCGGACGATTACGTGATCTGAACTCGCGACTTGAGACACTGTCGACACTTCCTTCACTCACTGCACTTGGACAACTAACTTCACTAGACTGACTTCGGTAATGGGCGGAATCCTGAGGCTGCAGGGATGTCCTCTCCTGACCACCTGGTGTATTGATCGGAAATGTCGAGCCCTTGGGCTGCGTCGTGGTTTAGATTTCATGACGGGATCACATATTAGGTAGTGATGACGTTCGTTACACTCACTACACCTTCTTTTCGACGTACAGTTTATCACTCTGTGGTATGGGGAAAAGCAGTTTATGCAAAGATTGTTGCGTTTAATTACATCCTTTCTTTCCACCACTGATTGTCGTTTGAAACGATGACAGAGATAAAGGAAGTGCTCCTGGTCACAGAACATACACGGATACGAGATCACTCGGCGGGATGGTCCTGGCTTTGTTTGGAAATCGGAGGGATGAGCGGTGGAAGCGGGAGTGGGGGCTCCCTTGGAGCAAGTGGCGGACTATGGCGGCACGGGCTGTAACTGCACAACCCTCAGCTCCTCCTCGAGAAACTCCAACAACTGCACATGCGTTGGGATAAAGCCCTCATTCTTTACTCGTACCCTATTGAATTTCTGCTGAAGAGCGGAGTCGATTTTCGAGAAGAGAGCCTCAAACAACAGGAGCCCGTTAGGTCAGGAGCTTCCACCGAAAAAATTGCTTCTATCCGCGCCTTGGCCGAAGACAAATACTGCTCGAAGGTACTGGCATCCATCCGATTTAATTTCGGAATCGTAGATCTTTTGGCGAAGGTGGCTCTGGCTATTCTGTACCTTCCGGAGTTCTCCGAGCACAAGTACTGATAAAATTGGTCATAATTAGCAGCTTGATGCGCTGTGCCCTTAAGCCATTGTTCCGCCTGAGCGACTAACTTCCCTTTAAGGGATTCGAATTTCACGGCATCCGGAAGATGCGGTACGTTATGTACTGCGGAGTTGAAACTTCTGATAAAATGAGCAAATTTTGTAATGTCCCCATCATAAGTTGGAACAGATGGAAGCAAAATATGCATGACTTTCACAGCTTCGTAGGGAGTTTTAACATCATGAAATGAAAACTCACTCTTTGTGCGTGCGGCCGCGTCAGCCCTTTCCTTTTCTGCTATCAGCTTCTTGGCTTTTTGACAACCTTCTATAATGTGCGGGATCCATGCTAATGTAAGCTCTTCTTTGATTTCAGAACCGTCTACTTTTTCTAAAAGTTGTTCCCCTTCCTTTAGAATGTCTGTGGTTATTTGAACTATGGAGTGAGGTTCCTGATTGCAGTCATTTAGGTTCTGATATAGTGTCATAAGCCATGATGAAATCTTGCGGTATAAGGTTTTATATTTTCTGGTAATTTGTCCACCTTGTTGGGATCCATATGAAAACCTTTAGGCTTGGTGTCCGTCGTGGTAAGATTCTCTCCCGACGACAAAGACAGCGGCGGTGAAGGTTGACGAGATCTGCGCTTTGACTTCGGCATCCTGAATATTTGAATCCTTTTTACTGGATGCAAATCTCAAACGGATATACAACAAGATTCTTGACCACGATATCTCAAGCCAAATGAAACGTGAAACTGGTTCGGTACGCAATATGGCATAACAACGTGTTATACGCACAATCCGGGATCTCGCAAACTCTGCTCAGCGTCGCGATCACTAATTTCCCGGGTTTCGGCACCAATGAATAATCACGGGAAACGGACAACGTTTTACGGGATCCTGAATACAACTTTATTGTAAAATTACAACGGAAATAGAAAATAAAAACGGGAGAGCGGTTTGACTGAAAGACATCTAAAACGATAATGAATACACCTTTTTCCTTTTCCCGCAAGGGAGCCGGGAGCGCTCCAGTCGCAGTGTACTGGCTACTAAATATTACCTTTAGCATAATTACACTTGAATTTATTTAATTACACAAATTCGGGAGCACAGATCACTTTATCGATCAGGGATATTTGGGATTAAATTGGGAAATATTAGTTTCATTGTTCCATTCACATGTATTTAATAGGTATGAAGTTTGATAAGATGCTACGCTAGTGCTGACTCGGGAATTCAGAGAACTAGCTCTATGGAATGTCAAATTTATTTCTAGGCGGGAATTACGAATTTGGTTACGACCAAACAATAACTTTATAAACTGATATAAATGAGATTTCAATTCTACCAATACCTATCATCTATCTTGATTGCGACATTTCAATTTTAGGTGAGAAACCTTATGCCTGTGATACCTGTGACTACCGATGTCGGCAGCTTGGTAATCTCAAAGGTCATTTGAAAAAACATTCAGGTTTGTTAGTCCTCCAGCGAATTCACCAAAATAACTGTATCAACTGACATGATAGGGAAATACAAATTCAAAAAATTACTGTGCTGTATATGTTAAATAGATTGAAATGTTATATTTCATTGTTAGATGAGAAACCTTATGCCTGTGATAGCTGTGACTACCGATGTCGGCGGCTTGCTGATCTGAGACGACACATAAAAACACATACAGGTCTATTTTTGTTACTTTTTGATACAATAACACTAACATATTACTTTAGAAATAGATCAGTGAAACATTCTGAATCCAGAAATTTCCATTTTAAGTGAGTCGATTCGAATGCATTCTTGTTAAATCAACTGATCTAAACTAGAATTTTCTATTCTGAAAATTACTGTATCATTTTGTTAAATAGACTTTAATGTAATGTTGCATTTTTAGATGAGAAGCTTAGGTGTGTCTGTCTGTCTGTATGTGTTGAATATATTGAAATGTGATGTTTCATTGTCAGGTGAGAAGCCTTTTGCCTGTGATAGCTGTGACTACCGATTTTTGCAGCTTCCAGATCTCAGAAGGCACTTACTAACACATACAGGTCTATTTTTGTTACTTTTTGATACAATAACACTAACATATTACTTTAGAAATAGATCAGTGAAATATTCTGAATCCAGAAATTTCCATTTTAAGTGAGTTGTTTTTAACGCAGTGAATTTGATATCATTCTTGTTAAATAGACTTTAATGTAATGTTGCATTGTTAGATGAGAAGCCTTATGCCTGTGATAGCTGTGACTACCGAACTCGGCAGAGTGGATCTCTCAAACAGCACTTAAAAACACATACTGGTTTGTATTGTTATTCCTTGATAGGTTATACAAGCATTACTTTATTGACTGATCTCAATGAAAAGTTCTGATTCTTGAAATTAGCATATATTATGAATATGGTTATATATTGAATTTCATTGATAGGTGAGAAGATCTATGCCTGTGTCAGCTGTGACTATCGAGCTAGTAAGCGTAAGCACCTAAGAGGACATATGCGGATACATGCAGGTGTGTTAGCCCCCTCTGTATCTCCACAACAAATTTTTATTCCATATATTGCTTTATTATCTATTTCGCAATGATTAAAATATGATGTTTCATATTTAGATGAGAAGCCTGTCGTCTGTGGTAGCTTCGACCAATGAGTTTATAATCCAGTTCTATGAGACAACACATTTGAGCACAAACATTAGTTATTGATAAATGACTCCAACATTTATTTGATAATGAATTAGCATTGGTGAGAATTTTCGATTTTCATAATTGTTGTATTTACTTTACATGAATATAATGTGTGTTTAGTTTTTCATTGTTAAGTGAGAACCTTTGACTTCTTCCATCCCCTTGTTTTACTCTACCAAGCTAGGGCCTAATTCTTGAAACAACTAGTTAATACTATGCTGAATTCTCATAAAAGTTTTAGAAAATAGATTTTCATGAAGCCACATTGCCACCACTGTGTTGTGAGCCAACAACAACATTTATATCATTTAAGATTTCACAAATAAATACACAGTTCAACTCTGATTGACCATGCGAGGCACTGGTGTTACGTTCGGGTTCATATTTATGTTCTGTCACCTTCCCCTTCCACTCAACGGCTCAGGCTATCTCCCTCCACTCACCAGGGCCTATAAATATGACAGTAGTTTGGACTGTGGTACCTCCTATTGTTTTACTCCTTCAGAGCTCTGAGTTCTCCAGACAGTAATACATATTTTATGGCCACTCCTTTGCAGCTCTGATTCCTGGGCAGTAGTACTCTGAACCTTTACCACTTCCTTCACTATTATGTCTATAGAGCAGTGAGTTCTGGACCGTCATACTTCCTACTGTATTACTCCTATGGTGCTCTTTGTACCAGACGGTAATACTTCCTTTAGCCACATTAATGCATTTATCACCTATTGATTACAACCAAAGCCCACACCACTCATAGACGTATTCAATTGATGACATGAGCCTTCTCAGACGACCTCCACTACTGTTTACCGAGGGAGGAACTGGACGAGTCATCAGGTATCTGCGAGGGGTTCATTGCTTCAGCTTCAGTCTAGGTACTGTTCAGAGTCAGCATTTTCACATAGGACTCACCTGTGACCCTGTGGGCGTTTTAAGACATCAATGTTCAGTTTTTGCATAAATTACCATTTCATGAGGGGGGTGGGATCGATTTTTCGATGATGGGTGGAAGTGGTTAGGGCCACTCTTACAGAGCTCTGAGTTTCGACAGTCTTACCTTGAACTTTCAATTTTCATAGAATTCACGTGAGTACTAGATACTGTATAAGTGCAGTATATTTCGTTTTCTTTGAAAGATAATAGTTTTTGGACGTCCATTCGAAGCTAGGTCATAAAGGCATGACTTCATATATTTAGAAAGACGACCTATAGGAATTGATCCAGGACAGGTACAGAACAACCCAAGCATGGCGGGGGGAAACCCGAATTCAAATGGGTTTCAGACCATTAAAAACCATATTTGTATGTTTGTATATGATGTGTGTGCGTGCACGATCGCGCGTGTGTGGGCCAAATTCTACATCATGATGCGGTAGATGATTCTACATCATGCCAAGCAGGTAGTTTTTCTTTCAGATGGATTTTCCATTCAGTGGTTGGGATGTCGAATGGAAGAGACGTCATTCACATACCAAGCGACCGGTGCAAGAAGACGGATATCGTTGCCGTCAAGCCCGATGAGACTGTCATGATCCTGGATGTCCAGGTTGTCATTGGCAGCGTCGACATGGAGCAGACTTGGTCGGCCAAGATAATTAAATATGATAGAAATGACTTGCAGCAAGCATTTCTGAGCTAAAAGAAGTGGCAACCAATAACATCAAGGTCATGGCCACGACCGTGTCGTGGCGCGGGTTGTGGTGTTGGATAAGCTCTACTTAAGTTGGACATTTCGGCGGGAGTGCTTTGTGATAGTACCACCCATATTCCCAAGGTTTGTTGCTCAACTAGACTAAAATGAGGATCAAACAAAATAAGAATCACGAAAATTGATTGAGAATTGTAGCCTGATCAGCAATGATAAAACTTGTCGTGGATAAGCACGTATTTTTTGGCTTTACCCCTTCCATTTCCTCCTCTCCTTCTTTAATTTAAAAATTTCCAAGGTTTGTTGCACATCTAGACTAAAATTGGGATCGAACAAAGAATGACTCGCTTACTTGAACAGTTGGTCATTTTATAGGGGCACTTCCTTTCATCTCACTCTTCCTCCTTCTCCTGCAACTTCCCTCAACCCTAGACCGGGTAAACTTGGACGTCCTTCCCACTTCTTTAATTAATTTATTTTTTCAAGTTACTGGAGTGCCAGTAACTGAATGTCAAAGGAACTTCGAATGTCAAAGGAACTTCGCCTTTGAGGGAAGTTTCATATATATAAGTGTGTGTGAGTGTGACAAATTCAATCAACTTTGCCCAGACCACAATTCTCAACCGATTTTCAAGATTCTTTCTTTGTTCGATCCCAATTTTCGCCCAGTTGTTTAACAAACCTCGGAAATTTTTAATTTAAAGAAGGAAAGGAGGAAACGGAAGGGATAAATCCGAAAAATACGTGCTTCAAGTTTTATCATCACTGCTGAGGCGATCAACAAACCTTGGGAATAATGGATTTGTGATTCATTTGTAGTTACCAATTCATTCAGGTGCTGCCGAAGCTACAATTTTCTACCGATTTCCGTGATTCTTTTATTTTTATTTATTTATTTATTTTTTCATCAAGAATTCGGTCTAGTTTTGGAGCATATGCCAGGAGTTTCAAATTTCGTTATGGAAGGGTGGGGGGGGGGGATACCAATAAATCGTGATGTTTACATAATTCTCACCTGATTTTTTTGTTCAATTAGGAATTCGGTCTAATTTTGGATCATAAGCCAGGAGATATACATTTCATTATGGAAGGGGGTGAGTGGAGGGGGTAGTGCTGATAAATCGTGATGTTTACACTATTCTCATCTTGAAGAAAGGTCGGTGATTCACGTTTGGTACTACATTAGCTGTCGCGTCGCGACCATGGCATCGGATCAAGGGCACCACGCTTTGAAAGTATCTCTTGGAGATTCATGTAAATTTTAAAGTGATTATGTCTATTAGTTCAGATGTTATAAGCAATGTCCGCCTAGATTGGTTGTTTTTACTTCATGGTGCCGCCCATGACCAGCCGAGCAATTGGTTGATTTCATTGCAATCGTTTCAGAATGCTTCAAAACTAATTTCCATGATGAATACTTTGAAAAATTTTCATTTATAAAATTGTTGAAGCCGTTGAAATAGCTTAATCTTCTTTGAAAATCCGCTAAAGTCACCAAGTCTGTGATGGAGCTTGCTATCCTACGGTGCTTTGCACAAAATAATGCTGATATTTGTATAATTTTGCCCCAATTTATTTAGAAGTAATTATTTGTTTTGTCTGGTTGCAGTTACCATTTACATACTTTTCGGATGATTCCATCGTCACTAGCAATTGAAGTACTGAAAGCGCTCGCCCCCAGTAGGTACTTCTTCCTTTTGATAGTGATGACGGGCTCCTCTGAAAGCTATGCGCACCGGGGTAATAGGAATAGGGTTTCGCTAACAAAAAAATCTTGATACTACAATAAAATCCGGAGAAAGCCTTCAAGTGAGCTGAATTTTTGACTGAGGCTTATACTAACCATTCTTTAAACATGTGAATGCCGTTTTCCGAACAACATTATCTACGATAGCGATATTGTAAAAAAAAAAAAAAAAATCGTTACATTCCACTTACACCAGGGTTTTCAGAATTTAAGTGGTAAGTGGACCACAGAGGTTTTTGCCACAAAAGACGTCCAAAAATGTATGATTTGAGTCAGAATGATTCCAGATCAAGTAAAATATCAAGAAAAACCATTGTACAAAATTATTAGATATTAGAGAGTTCTTATGTCGTACATAGCGACGAGTCGGGCAACGACTCAGAATGGCGATAGGGCGAGCAAACGAATGCTAACCTCCCGAGTCGTTGGTTGCCAATTGGTGAGTCGTTGACGACTCGCGCTACGACTCAATAAGTCACGCTAAAGTGAGAATTGATTTCCGCTCACGTTCGGCTGTATTTGTATGCCAATTTTATCCATCATTTCGTCATGTTTTTTCCTTGAGTTTTATTCATTTTCGTTCCAATTTCGTACACCTTAGCCATTTTCATTTCATATCTGTTTTTTATTTTCCTTCTGATCCGTCCGTTATGGACGAAGTTAGGGCGTATGAGGAGTGTACGGGAGTGTAATTAGTGCACGGGAATTGAAGTTGGCGTACGAGGGATTTCTCCTATCGCGCGAACATCGAGCAGCGCCGAGGACCAGGACGTTATGTTAAATTTTCGCTTCAGTCGGGAAGATTTAGTGAAACTAATAGTACATTTTGGCATACCAAGGATCGTCAGAAGGGGAGGTCCAGGAAGCTGTTACTGCATACCTGCTCTCACCGCTCTCTGCATGATGTTGAGGTAGGTATTAATTTAATAAATAATGTATATACATCATAAATATGATGGTAATGTAATAAATAATAATCGAAGCCAAAATCTGATCTCAGGTGGCTCTCGTATCCCATCCGACTGACAAACCTTGAAAAGCTGTTTGGATAATCGGATCAGACGATATCGGCGGTGGCGAACAACATGATAAATCATATTAGAGTCCACAAGGGCCATCTGCTGGACGATTTTTCTCATTTGTCATGGCTGACCTACGAATGGCTGGAGTACTACGCAAACGTAAGCAAAAACATTTTTCGCGAAAAAGTACCAACATAATTGAGAGTCTACATTTTTGTTGTAAGCGCTTTGTTGTCTACATTTCTTAATTCGTAAACACAAAATTTCACCAAAATCATCTAGGTAAATCTGTGGAAACGTTTATTTTTATTGTCAATCAAGATTGCTAATTGTTTTCATTATTGGGTACGTAAATAACCATTCATTTGTAATGTGGAGTGCTAAAAATGGATGTTTAACATGAAAAATTAAGTTTTTATAAGGCCAGAAATTTATAACATGTTTTCCTTGCAGGTGATTGGTGACAAAGGTGCGCCGCTGAATAACTGCTGGGGCTTCATTGTCGGCACTGCACGTCAAATGTGCAGACCGACAGTCGACCAGAACGAATATTTCTCACTTTGCTTTTCGAGATTTTCACAAAAAACCAAAAGCTTGTGCTCCAAGACATTGAAACTATGTACAAAGTTGGAGTTTTATTGAGTAACTGTAGGACCATTCTGTACAGGAACCAGTGCCATTCTTACTTCAACGTATATCCGATTTCATTGGAGAAGTATATCTCGTAGAGTTGGTACTTACTACGTGTTTTCAATAAATCGTTAAATGAGGATTGTTTCAGAAAAAAATGTAGAAGTGCTTAATACATTTGGGCTGTGCTCAATAAGTAGTGTATAGTTGTTGTTAAGTAGTTTCTTCTGTTAGCGAATTTTTGTACAATTGCTCAACAATAAAACCATCTGCTCAAAAAAGCTAAAAATAATAAAAACTAAGAAAATTTTTAAATTTTTTCATGAAAGCAGAATTTAATTTATAAACAAATTGAAGACCATAAATGTAATCATTATACTTTACATGCGCAAAAATGTGCTCAAATATCAAAGAAGGTGCTTAAAAATCGCTGAAAATGGCAAAAATTACAAAAACCTCTTGATTCATCATGACAACAGAATAATATGTAGAGAAACAAGTTCGTACGCCATAACTTGGATCGTATGACAGTTTCATGCACAAATGTGTGGTGTCATATCAAATATATAACTATTCAAAATATATAAATATTTATTGTCATAATTGTACAAAAATTTGCTCATGAGGTTATGCTGGACGACTGGAACTTTTTACCTATTCGTCCTTTGAAAATATGTCTAAGTACGCATCTATTTTATTTCCATCGTATTTTTCATGAATTCAGGGGGGGAAAAAATGTAAAGTTTGAACGTGAACGGTTTTAATTAAATATCCCAAAACATTGAAAAATCTGGAACTTGTTTCCTGTTGCATTTATATGATTTAGGAAAGGTTTCGCTTTCTATAACTAAATAGCATCAACACACAAACATCCCATTAATTAATTTAAGAATGTACTACTGAACAAAAACATTAGGTACCATGTTACGTACGTACCTCTTTTTAAGACGTCAAGAAAGCATTAAATAATTATATAGGTTCTCAATAATTTATTGTCACGTCAATTAAAAAAGTTGTTAATGCAGTATAATGATCATCATGTGCTTTCTTCATAAAACACACTATACATGAACATTCATCAAACGTAAGCCAGTAAAGATAGTCAGGGATAACAAAACAGCAGGGGTACAAGAAATATACTATATTCTAAATATTCTCATAAAGCATAGTATGTTGATACACTTCTCCTTCACGTTAATACAGAGATCTAACGGGGTAGGAAACATTTTTAGGGTGCGTTTATATTAGGAGCTTGTACGAGAGCCACGACTATAGCGAATATCGTTGCACCGCTTTCTCAATGGGCAATACATTTTGATTCGTGAATTTATTTTTTCTCAAAATTGTATGATAATATTAGTCTCAAGGCAGCATGGCATCGAAAATATATGCCACCCCTATGTAGTTGGAGACGTTTCAAAATCGGAATTTCAAATAAGAGCGGAGAAAAAGAAACAAACACTCAGTGATAACGCGTACTACGCGGAGATGCACAAAAACTGGCTGAAGCAGCCTGTTAGGTTATGTTAGGCCTAAACAGGAGGCTCTCACCAATCAATGTCCATTCCTCGTGGTACGTCATTTATCGGTAAATTATCATAGTTAAACTCTTCATATCCGTCCACCACTTCCAAAAATCAATTAATTTCTCAACTTTTCAATTTCTTCTCAAGTGCAGACACAAGGTGAATAAAAGTTTAGCTTCAACGATAATACACAATACACAAAACACATGCCTTGTTGCCTTGCCTTGTGTCTTATACATAATTGCCCATTAAAGTACTCGTATAAATACTTGAATGATGTTCGCTGTAGTCACAGCTCTCACTGCAGCTTTAATATAAACGCACCCTAAGAATGTATGACTCTACTGATTAGCGCCTCAAGCAACTCAATACTCTTCACCCCCTTTCCCCCAGCTCCCTCATGAAGTTATCAAAAAACTTCATTTCTTCCCTTCGGTTTCTCTCCGTCTGTTCCCTCATAAAGTTGTCAAACTTCAAATTCTCCTTCCAGTTCCTGTCTTCTTCGAGGGTGATCCTTCTACTATCGTTCTGGGCTTGGAGCAGGGCCACCTCTAAACGTTTGAGCTCCAGTTCATGCTCTTTTGCCTTCATCTCTCGGACGTGGTAGCTAACCCCTATGTTCAGCCTCATCCTTCTTGGATGCAGGGTAGCAATGCTTGGGAGACAGCGAGGGGCTGGAGTGGAAGCGGCTCTCCCAGTCTAAACAATTGAACAGAACAAAATAGATTACTAGTAGGATCTGTTGATTTGAGCCTGACGTACAAATCGAGTGCGAACCTATGAAACGGCATTTGAAACTAGTTCCAAGAAGTAGCGTTATTTGCTCAATTCAGTGGAACATCGTATCTCTATTAATAAAATCGTAAATTATGTCTGTCTTGTGAATAATATGTAAATCATGAAAATTTTCATTTCTTTTTTGTGTCATGCTATTGTAGACGATTGGTATCATTTTATAAATTTTTCTCTGTCTGCCTGTTTGCCCGCTTTTCACGGTCAAAGGACATCCGGTCATTGGACATTCGGTGAGAGTGGGGGAAATTATATTCACCAATCTAAGATACATTATAGTCTATATGGGAGGGGGGAGAACACGGGTATTTCGGTAGTCATTGTAGAAACGTGAATCTGAGTTGGGGAATATGTTAGGAATACCCTAAGCTGAACCAAAAGGTACTTGAATTTGTCTTAATTTGACCGGTAAAGTGGGTATCTTTATATGATCACAGACTACTTCAGTTTTTTAAATATGATCAGTGGGGTGTTGGGGGGGGGGGGGGGGGGGGGTGAAATGGGGTATTTCGGACATCACTGAATAAATTAAGGACCTGATTTAGAAAAATATGTTGAAAAACTTAATAAAAAAAAATAAATGAAAAATGTAGCTTCCGAAATGGTCTCAACATTTTAGAAAACGGAATTTTAGAAAATGTTTACCACAGAAATCGGTTGTGGGACATTTTAAAACGAGTCTTTATATCAACTTAAATCACAGACTACTTCAAATTTTCGAATTACATCCATAGGGGTGCCCAACATAGTATGGTGGGGCGGGAGACCCCATTCATCCTACTTATTCAGCCCAACGTGTGCATCGTACGGGTGAACCAACTACTTTAGGGTAAATAAGTTGAGATGTGAATATCAGTGCTCATAGTTTGGTTGTCTACATCCGGAGTATTCAGATCTGTTGTCTGGTGCGTTGGAGCACTTGTGGAAGCACGCAGTTCAACAGAATATTAAAATCTTCCTTATTGTGATAAAGCAACTAACAAGAGATTTTGATAACGATACTCACTATTTGGATATGTGAAGGTGGAAGAGGATCCGAAATGGGGTTGTTTGGAGGAGGAGTTGGGTGGCGCATCACTGCACCCGTGGAGCAGCCTACACAGTTCAACAATAGCAGAATATTAGAATCATCCTTATTTTAATAAACCTACTAAGTAACTAAACATTTCGATAATGATGCTCACTATTTGGGTATGTGAAGATGGAAGATGATCCAAGTTGGAGTGTAGGCTATCAGGAGAAGGCTGCACAGTTAAACGAAAAATTATATTAGTACCTAATATTAAGCTTAAATGTATCATTTAGGTAAGTATTGAGTACAAATTTAGATTATTTCCTTACACTCTGGCTGGCGAAAGGAGGAGTTGTGGGTAGCAACATGTCGTCGGCAGGCCCCGCCGAAACCACTTCCAGCAATTGATCACTCTTCAACTTCCTGAAGAAACTGCGATTCCTGCAACCCCACATTCAATGATGCAATATTCAATTAAAGTGGTTACGGACTTGCTAGCTACTACGACACTGAGTAACTATCTTGTAAAATGCTGCCAATTACTACACAAAGGTGTTTTTAATTGTAATTAAAAAATGCTCAATCACCTACCTACTCCATAACCGCACACGACGACAAGTATACAAACATCCGTTTTATAAACACGGTTTGGTCTAAACTTGACTTGATAAACATTGGAAATATCCCTAACATCGTGCAACTGGGTACAGATGTAACCGTATTACATTAAACAGTTGAAGTGGATTCAACGAGGAGATATGTCAAAACTATCAACTATGTACGAAGTTAGCTCCACTAAGATATCCGACTTTCAAAAATGTATTATTCTATGTTCCATATGTGGGAAACAATTTTATTTTTTAAATACATGTAGCGTTTTCAGACCAAATACAACCTTTTCCGGAACAAATTTAACTTTTTCCAAAATTTGGTTTGGAAAAAGTTTAATATGGTTTGGAAAAAGATTAATTTGGTTTGGAAAAAGTAATTTGATCTGGAAAAGGTTGTATTTGATTTGGAAATTCTATATATACAGGGTGTTGAGAAATAACATGACAATACTTTAAGGTCTTATTGGACATTTAAAGGGTGATGACGAATATACCACATATATCAGGGGCCTCTTAATGAGCTTTAACCAAGTTTTCTGCAAAATACCTCTATTTTCAACGTATTTCGAGTATTATTTGGCAAAGAATACAAAACATAACAATCAAAACAAAAATCACCTCGAATTAAACATAGTAGGACAATAAGTTCTTCATACCATGAGACGTTGCATGGCGTTGGAGAGGAGTGGTGCCAGCACTTTCCAGGCCGCCTCTTTACCGTCCTCGTAGGGATTTCGGGAGAGGACACTGCGGAGAATAATGTCGTTTCCCACGCAAAATCGAAAAACCGTCCTTTTTTTTCTTCTTTCTTCCTTAAAAAAATAAAATTAAATTAAATTAAAAAAAAATCGTATGAGCGAATTTTCTTAAATTATAATATATATTTGTTAAATTGATTGAAAATTTTAGCAGTTTGAGTGCAAAGAAAATGTTAACCATTATTTTTCGGGTAAAAAACGTATTCTAAATAGTAATCAGCTAGGTACTCAAAAAGAGCTTTGAGATTTTACGCTTTTTCAAAAGTTTTTATCAATTTTATAGTCAATTTTAATGAAATTTAAGTACATTATTCAGCATACTAGGTACCTACATACATTTTTTAATGTTCTATTCTATATTTGATAAACATTATTTGAGGAATATTCTGCTAAAAATTATGAATTTAACAATTTTATATCTTTTTCAGCCATTTTTAGTGATTTTGTCAGCACATTTCTTGAAATTTGACCAATTTAATGGGTGCGAAAAGTGCGGGCCAACGAACTCGTCCTTTCGTATGGAAAACTTGATTTTTTGGAGCGAGAACGGAATTTCGATTTTAGCGAATTTTTTTTGGAAAATGAAGCTATTGCAATGGCTCGGAAAACTTTAAAATAAAAATTTTTGAATAATTTCTTCATCGAAATCCTTTTTGAGGCATTCTGAAAGGAATCCTTGAGTAACGCTTTTTCATATATATATATAATCCTTTTTGAGGGATCCTGAAAGGAATCCTTGAGTTTAACGCTTTTTCATATATATATATATATATATATATATATATATATATATATATATATATATATATATATATATATATATATATATATATATATATATATATATATATATATACCTTTCAGAATGCCTCAAAAAGGACTTCGATGAAGAAATTTTCTATTTTAAAATTTCTATTTTAAAATTTTCCGTGTGTGTGTGTATTTATGTGTCATTCCTGTCGATAACTCTTCTTAGGATTGAGATAAATATTCCGTTCTTGCGGCAAAAAATCAAGCTTTCCAATAGAAAGGATCAGTTCGTTGGCCAGCACTTTTTGAGCACATTAAATTGGTCTAATTTCAAAAATTGTCCTAAATAAATCACTAAAAATGGCTAAAAATCGTCAAAATTGGATTTTTTGTAGAATATTGCTCAAATAAAGTTTATCAACTATAAAATAGAACATTCAAGTCAAATTGGACCATTAGCTTTCAATGTGTTCAGGATTATCCAACCTGCGATCGCTGATTTTCATAGGGAAACCTGCAGGACTTAACCCGCATAATCTCTGAATATTTCATCGAAGTCGAAAAAAATTGTGGGAGTGACCTACGCGCGTGTGTTTGGTAGTGATCAGCGGACACACAGACAAGTAAACAGGCCGACAGAGAACCAAAATTTATTATGTTCAAGAACGTATTAGAATGTAAAATGCAAGCGGAAAATTTGATTGTAGAGCAAAAACAGAATATATTTACTTTTCAAAGTGGACACAATGCTTCCATACCTTAAGTAATTAAATCCGGAAAGAAAATGAAGCATTCAAAACGGTGTGTTCACACTCAACTTATTTTCACTTTATTATTCACTTTTTCTTCACATTTCTTAGCCCCAATTTCTCATTGCAAACTCACTTAACATTTTTAACTTGAAATTTGAAAAATACGGACTCTAACTACATTACGGACACCCTCAACACATTGAAAATACGGATATGGACGTATAAATACGGACACATGTAACAAAGATTGATGAAGTCACACTTACCTCGGACGATCCTTGTGTATTTTCCGACACTTCGCTGATATTTCACTTCTACGTGGATTTTTCACTTTTATCTGGCAACAACCTACCTCAAAATTCACTTCAGAAATCAACTTTTACAGCACAACACTACTAATCACTTTCAAAATCTTGAATAAGTACTAACAAACAACAAACTCGCAAAGCTGCTGTACTGTTTTGATGTGAAATGAGGTTATCCTCAACGAAGGTAATTCAGCTGAGTCGGGAAACGAATCGGAAACCTCGTTGCCCTTGACGACCCGAAAGGCGATACGAGTCACCTGACTCCAGTCGGGTTCCGAATTGGCGAGTCGTCGCCCGACTCGGACGCGCATGCGTACTTCCAATTATCCACTCGTGGTGACGACTCGGGCTCCCATTCGGGCAACGAATAGACGATCGAATACGACATAAGAACTCCCTATGGCCCATATTCTCGTGACGTCACGCTTGAGTAGGTTCGCGTTTCAGCCAAAGTCGGCCATGATACCGCCCTACGTCAATGAATCGCTACTCAACCAACCTTTTTCTCACAAGAAGTTTGCCGTCTCACGTCAACATAATTCGTGGTTATAAGGCCATTTTCCAACAGTTTTGTTTTGAAAAAGTATAATATTGTAGAAACGCAAAGTTTCAATTCGACTAAATGTTATAATAATCATACCTGCCAGCACAATAATTGATTGTAGATTGCTGTCAACAATACCAATCTAACATGAACGAGTTTTTATTTGGACTAGGAGCCTACTAACTATAGTAGTTAATCAGTGTCAGAAAACTAAAGAACTTCATTTGAGAATAATTAACCTGAAAAATAGTAAAGAAAAGATGATTGAAAATTCCTCAGGTGTCTGTACTGCTGTGTAGGTACCTAGCCATTGCTCAGGTAGCTTCATCAGCGTTTTATTATAAGTTCGTAGTATTATGCTTAACTGAGGAAGCTTTACTTGTTATATTGAATGAATAAAAGGAGAGATTTGATAGTTTGTCAAAATAAACAAGGCAGGTTGTTGCTACACCAAGAAACGAAACTACTTAGGTAGTTATGTACGTCCTACCAGATTTGCTGTTGGTTTGAAGTGCCTAAACAAAGTAGGTGGGGGTCGTTGCTTTGCCGACGAATACAACCACTGATTAGCAAGTTTGTCAAATATCGAATCAGGGAATAATATGCAACATGAATTAGAAACCAGCTGCAAGGAAAAAACCTTGAAATGCATTCCTCTGAAGGTATAATTTCATAAAGACGGCATTGGCAGTGCAGTTATTTCGCGAGTTTTGCAGTTAAGCAAATTTTATGGACAAAAAAGGTAATTAGGTAGGTACCTACTTTCGTTTTGATCAATGAAGTAGTACCTACGTGAACAAGTAATAATATATGGAAAGTATGTAGGTATACCTTACCTCTAGGTACTTACCTTTCCACATGTGATACAACTTACTATACCTGCCTAACAGAGCTCTCATAACACATCCTTTCACAAGACCACTTTCACAGTACTCTAAAGATTTTTAGTTTCAATTGATTCAAAGAACAGTTCTAAAACTAGATAGGTAATCCACACTATTTGCGGCTGATGTCTGGATCATCTAGAACACTTGTATGTCAACTCCTCAACACATATTTCATATGGATCTGTACCCCACAGATTAAATCTTGCATTTGTAGCGTTTGAGGTCAACACCTGATAATAACTTGATGTAATTTGCGTACAATTTATCACCTTGCATATTACAAGTAATGAAAATATTGACTCGGAACTAGGTGAGACTATGTTATGCTGTTGTCCAGCTGTGACTACAAATGGGGCATTTTCGCATATGTTTACTTGTCACCATGACAACAAGGTGAAATAACTTCGATTTCGCTTGGCTCGATGTAAGGATGCGCTAGTGTCGCAAGTCTCGAGAATATCACCCATTAAAAAATATTTTTTCAATTTTAGACTTAATTCAACATGCTACATGCAGGTAACATGAAACAATCCAAAATTCGTGCAAGTGTCGCCTTAAAATTAGACTTGGAATATCACATTAAAAACCACAAACCAACGTTTATTAACGATGAACTAGAACATTAAAAATTTATGCTGAAAAATAAACTTAAATTTCATTAATATTTGAAGAAAAATAAATAACTGAAAAAAAAACTTAAAAAGTATGCATTTATTCTATTTATTTATTATTATTTTTAATTGCGGAATATTATTTATAACGAGTTATTTGTCATTAAATTGGTTGTTAACAATTTTTTTTCACTCAATGTCTTGTAGTTTTAAAGCAGTTCAACATATTATAGTATTATGATTCCGAAAAGTCGCACATTTTTAAGATTTTCAAGTTTTAAGGTTTTTTGAGCTTTTTTAAGTCTACTTCTGAGTATGGAGGTGGTGTCCTCTTTTAGTAGTTTCATTGCAGCTATTGGAGCTATAAAATGATGTATTCTGCTCACCCCTAGTTGGAAATGAATGGGGAACTGTATCAAACCCATGTACTTTCACTAAAATCTGAAAATACCTCAAACGACAATTTCAACGCTTAATCAGAGATATAGTTAAGCTACCACTTATCCCAAAAATTATCCTTAATGATCCTGGCACTTGTTTGGCTCCTTCAACAAAACTGATACGAGTGAAAAAAAGTGTCTCGGGAAAATTTCTGCAGCTAACTCTAGAGACATCAGATTTCACTTTTGGACCGGTAGGTACAGATTATTCCACTTACCCCGAAAATCCACTTGCCCGGGTGCACCTTAAATGATAATTTTATTATTGCTACTAGTGGAAATAACCCTTTGGATTTAATACCATGTTTTCGGTTGTCTATATAAAGATGCATGTAGGTACTATAATGATTTGTAATATTTGGTACCTACTAATAAAGATTCGTTTTCAATTTTGGATGTTTAAGAACCTTGCAATCCTATTTTTTGTAGGCCCCTGATTTTAACTTGTATATTTTTAAAATCAGGCAGTTTGCGTAAGCAGAACCAACTTTCCGAATCGGTCAGCTGGAGTTCAGGGTGGAGCCCATCATTTTATTGTCCCTTGATATCCTAGAGAGGATCCCTAATCAGACATAGGTACGACATAACTTTTAGCTGATCAGGATGGAGCCTGTAAGGTCATTCGTCTCTTGTTGTCCCAGAAAGGCTCCCTATCAATTTCGACATCCTATGGTGAATAGGAGAGATTTGAGCACGATTTTGGCATCATTATGATTGATATTATGGCTCGTGGTCAGCGGATCTTGCCCAAAGTCGGCGAGGCATAAGTCCTGACATGTTAATACAACACACCAAAATTTCACCTAATTATGCTGAAAAACGTACTTAAATTTCATTAATTTTTGCTGAAAAATCTATAAAAACTGCAGAAAAAACTTTATACTCCAAATCTTTTTTGAATTACCAAACCTTATTTAGTCCGTGTTTTCTTGCCGTAAAATTGGTTTTTAACTATTTCTATCTACTGAAATTGCTCAAATTGCAATACAATTCAACATATTATAATACGATCGATAATAAAAGTCGCTCATAAAATCATGCCGCATTACTGGAACTTTTTAAAATCAAATTTGAAGACAAAATGCCCCGCAAAATGTTTGAAAACTACCTAGGTACCTACTTGTGAAAGAATGAAGATGTGAACCATACACTACGTCTGTCTGGTCGAGATGACTTCTGAAGTGGAAACTGGCCTAATATATATATTGGCTGGATCGATATCTCCATCCAAATTATGCTATTGTTTTTCATCGTCAAATCTTTCGGACCGGGGGATAGCGGCCAGAGAAGGGGTGAGCACCAAGGATGATCGCTAAGTATCTACCTCGTCACAGATCCCTCAGTTACCGCCTTCTTACCGTAACATGCTGCTTATCGGACTAATATCGACTTTGGTGGCCGTCGTTCATGGAGGAAGATACAAAGCACCGGACCCTTCCCAAGTTATCTTCAATTATACAAGAATCCCAACAATGGTAAGGTTCATAATCTAGTCAATGATTTTTCTTCCAAGTGTACTTCTAGGTAGCGGAAGCATTGTTTTCACTTTCGGGAGGAAAAACAATTTTGGTCTCCAAAATCAAAATTTCCACTCGCATTTTTAGCGAATTTTCGTACAAAATAAGATTGCAATAGCTCGGAAATGCTCAAAATCAAAATTTTCGAAAAATTTCTTCATTCGCGCGATTTTTTCGCGTTTTCGACTTTGTGTCACTAAAACTGTCATAACTCCCTAAATTTTCAGTCAAAACTCAAATCTGATTATACCGTTGAAAAGAGCGTAAGATTCTCAATCACCCGAATGACTATTTAAAAACTTTTAAATGGAAGGAACGGGTGCAAAATAATCCGTAAGTGAAAAATTTGTAAAATTCCGAAAATTTTCACTTTCTTCAGTTTGTCACTCGAAACGCCCTGGATAAATTTTCATGCTGTAAGCCTAAAAGTTGCATCACAATCCCATCTTTCCAATGTGAAAATTTATTCCGTTCTGAGTGAGAAAATCTTGGTTTACCGTCTCAAAATCGGTGGAATACAAAATGGCGGCCTAATAAAGATGGCTTAACTTTCCCATTAAGTTTTTCTCTAATAATTCCTAAACCATACATCCTACAGAAATTTTTATGCGTAGCAAAGTTGTAGAACATGAAATAACAAAACGATTCGATCCCAAAACTCTGAATTATCTCTCAAAATAAGCGAATTACAAGCAATTGAAAATCGGGCAAATTTTGGCCCAGTCCACTCCTCCCCCCGTCTAGACTTTTGCCCTTCAAAACACCGGCGTTAATATTGGTCTAATTTCAGTCTGCCAAAGCTAATTCTATTCAAGATTAGATAAATACTTTCCAAAGTTTGTATCGAGCATATTAGCTGAGACCTTTCCACATTGACTTGCAGCCGAAGTTATCAATTTTATGTCATTTTACACATAAACGCAAAAACGGCCTCTTTCTTCGTACTTTAATAGGAAACGGTCTGAGCAAAAACTTTCTCGAAACGAACGTAAGAAAACATTTAACCCTGAATCGAATGAGGTTTAGCAGACCTGAATCAGACCAATATTGAGGTCGCTAGGACTTTTTGAAGGGCAAAAGCCTAGACGGGGGGAGGAGTGGACTGGGCCAGAATTTGCCCGATTTTCAATTGCTTGTAATTCGCTTATTTTGAGAAATTATTCAGAGTTTTTGGATCGAATCTTTTTTTTTTTTTAATGCTCTACAACTTTGCTGCGTATAAAAATGTATATAGGGTGTCCAGTTTAGGAATTATTAGAGAAAAACTTTAAAATGGGCGAATTAAGCCATCTTTATGGGGCCGCCATTTTGTATTCCACCGATTTTGAGATGTCAGACCACGATTTTCTCACTCAGAACGGACTAAATTTTCAAAATCTAATCTCAAACCTTCTCCGCAAATTTACCTATTTTCGGACCTGGCTCCTGGAGTGAGTGAGCTCCTGGACTCTAGCAGTGGGCCAACCCATAACGACCAATGAGAAGGTCCGCGGTAGGTATACATACATAAACATATACGCATATATCTACAATATAAACATAGGAAGGCACTAAGCGAATCTTGTGGAATAAAACGTGTGCAAGGTCCAATAAACTGATCCGCAGTATACAGGGTGCTTACACTTTTGATGAAGAGCCTTCTAGACGTCAATTTCACAACTGATTTCTGATCGAAATTTCCTCTTAAAGGTTTTTTAAAACGCTTTATTTTCGTGTTATTCAATTTTTAAGATTTTTTTCGAGTTTTTCACATTTAGTTACCAAAATGGCTATTACTACCTACCTTAATATTTAGAGTAAACTATTGGAAAGAACGTTAAATTTCCTTTTGGATAGGCTACATAACGTGTTAGATTGTGCAGATCCAGATAGCGTGGTAAGGAATCTATCCCCAATTGAAAAAAATGTCACAAAAGAAAGTCCCAATCATGCAGCATGATCGTATAAGCGAATTTTCGTAAATTATCATATTGGATAATGTTAAATTCTTTTGAAATTAGCATTTTGAGTGCAAAGAAATTGTTTACTATTAGTTTTATGGCGAATTACGTACTCTAAATAACAATCTGCCATTCAAAACAGAGATTTTAGATTTTTAGCTTTTTTTGCAAATTTTATCGATTTTTTTAGCAAATTTTAATGAAATTCAAGTAAATTTTTCAGCATAATTTTGTACATAGGTACATTTTTGAATGTCCTATTTTATAGTTGATAAACATTATTTAAGCAATATTCTGCTGATAAATATCAATTAAACGCCTTTTAGCCGTTTTTAGCCATTCTTTAGTGATTTTTTCAGCACTTTTTTTGAAATTGACCAATTTAATGTGCTCAAAAATGCTGGCCAACGAACTCATCATTTGGGAAACTTGATTTTCAGGCGCAAGAACGGAATTCTTATCTCAATCCTAGGAGAGAATGACACACACATATATGTATGAAAAAACTACACCTTCATGAATCGTTTCAGAATGCCTCAAAACAGATTTCAATGAAGAATTTTCTAAAATTTATATTATAAAATTTTTCGAGCCATTGCAATAGCTTCACTTTCTACGAATATTTGCTAAAACCACGAACTTCACTTAGAAATGTCTACCTGAATCAATTTGGAAATGCTATAAGTAATATGTTATGGAGTTATTATTATGAACTGTCGCGGAATTATTAAGAATGGGGGCCAAACAAATGATTCCATTTCGCCAAGGTTTCGATAAATTTATTATCTTCTTCAGGGCTCAGAGATGAACTACAGCGTGAATATCGTGAACCTCCGAGCCCAGAAGAAGATAATAAATTTATAGAAAGCTTGACGAAAGAGGAGGAAGTTTGTTTGGTCCCATTCCTCATAATTCCACGACATATTGCTGCGTTTGGGTCGATAATCATATATTCTATATAGAAGATACTCCAATTTATCATGTTTGCTAATTATTTACACCTATTTGTATTGTTTATTTAGTTGCCGATTTTGTGGAATTATCATTACTGTTCAAGAATTCGATCTTAAAATACTGTTATTCTAAAATAATTATTTACCTATCTACATAACAATTCGTCCATTTTAGTGTTTAATTATTGTTACACTTCATAAATTAATTTTATCACTCACGTTTGATAAAATTTTCTACTTTCAATGCTCAATTCATTTTATAAATAAAACCTTTGTCTAATTATTTAGCAGCATTTCCTAAGGGTAAACTCCATTCGTTGATTAAACAAAGGTCTTTAATACATCTATCGTTATCCATGTTCAATGCGATACGTACTACGCCGATTAGCTGATTACTAATAATAAATCATCCTTAGCTTAGTGTCAAGGTAAGTCCAACAGCAATTTGAATTTTAAATTGCCTTCACTGACACTCAAGACCAAATCGATTAGAGTAGGGAAGTGTCTCTACTAAGTAGCCTCCTTGAGTCGTTGAGTGTTTGAACATGAAATCGCGGATCTGGTTATTGGACCTTATGGGCAGGCACACTGTTAAGGACGTTTTATTCTTATTCCATAAGATTCTTAATGTACCTTTCAATGTATATATTGTGATATAAGCGTATATGTTTATGTATACAGGGTGTCCCGACTTATGTCCATAAAACTCTGAGGGTCGATTCTAGAGCTAATTTCTGATCGAAAGTTTCTCTTAAGAGATTTTTTTCAAACGCGTTTTTTTCAAGTAATTCAATTTTTAAGATTTTTTCATATTTTGTACCTTATGGTATTTAAATGGCCGTAACTCCGCTCAGAATCACTTTAAACTCAAAAATAAGGACATCGTTGGAAAGAGCGTTTAATGTCCTATCCATCTGATCCAAAACCAATATTTATTGAGGTGTCTTTGTAGAAAAAAAGATACTAAAAAGCGCATATTGAAAACTTGACTTTTTTTCCCATTTGTTTTTTGCTCTTACAGACCAGGTATTTTGGAAAAGCACTCGACGGGGAAAAGTTCCTCAGAGCCTCAGCTTTTCAACGGTTTAGTCAATTTTATTTTTATTTTGCTAATTAGAAGAGACATTTACGCTTTAATGTTGACAACATCAGGTTTTCAGTGAAATCGAGGGTTTTCATGAAAAATGACCCTTTATGAAACTACAAGTTTGGGGCCGGTTTCTCCGTATTTTTCACGCAGAATCGAATGCGTGAACGAATCGATTGCAGATCTCTCCAACTCCGTTATCACCGTTCATGAGTTTAACTCATGAGTTTTTAATTCATTTGTTATGCTCAATTGTATGTGTTTTCAAGGGTAAAAACGTGGTTTTAGCGAATCGAATCGCGGAGTTTGTCCCATAATTACTGTAGGCACCCTGTATAGTAGTAATAAATACATTGGGCTCCTCCTATCCGAGTAACAATTAATAAATAATACAAGGTAATACATATTACAAGTATATGTATTAAAACTCAGCATCATGAGCTTACCTATATAATATTGGATATCTGTAGGTACTTACTTGTACTGTTCAACCGCAAAGACAATCTGCTCAGGAAGAAAAGAAGTAGGAACGCAGGTTTGAAAATAGGTAGGTATTTAGTTCACCTTTAAAATACATTAAACATTGGTTAATTAATATTTGACAAGGAAAAAAGTGCAAAGGTAACACAAATTTGGCACACATATGGTAAATTCAAGCTGAACATTACTTCAAAATTAATAATCAATAGAGAACATAGGATTTCATAAATAGAACAACGTTAAAAGTCTGTCAAACTGTTTGGCGAAACATTTTTGTACGACAAAGAATGGTATGGATATAGTTCCGTTGCAACGATTTGGTTGTAAGTGAGAATCGTCGAAATAGTGTCGCTCTTTAAAAGTACCTAACGCTTTTCGTGGTTGTGTGACAAAGTAAAGACACAGAAATGTAAAAAATATGGGCCCTCACTTTATTACTAATTTTATCTTCTTACTGCTCATTGAATTTTTCAAGTTTGTAGGCATGCTTATATGTACGAGATAGGTATAAGTATAAGATATAAGTCCGAGACAAGGTATAATAAGGCATGCTTATTGTACGAAATGAAATAACTTTGTTCCAACAAGGACAAAACGGCGCCCTAGAGGAGCTCAGAGCTCGAAATTGCGTTCCAACAAGGTTATGGGTTGAGAACTCCGTGTTCCAACAGATCTTAGAGCGCCCCCAGAGCTGCTCCGGATTCCCTCCCCCAAGCCAAGCCCAAGAAGTTGTTGTTCCAACAACCCTTTGAGAGCGACCCCTGGGGCTCCTCCAGAGTTGCCGTGGGGTTAGCTCCAGGATCGCCTTCTTTCACGTTTGTTGGAACACTTCGGATAGATATGATAACAAACGTAGTAGATAAGGTGAAAACAGTTTAGAGAAGGTTACACGGATATGTAGTTTACCCAAGGGTAGCAGGTTATTTAAAATGCGTATGCGTAGGGCTCGGAGCTCTCGATGAGACCCCGTCAAAAGTGTGGGGCTGCTTGGGGGACCCCAGGAGCAGCTCTGGGGGCGCTCTAAGATCTGTTGGAACACGGAGCTCTCAACCCCACAACCTTGTTGGAACTCAATTTCGAGCTATGAGCTCCTCTAGGGCGCCCTATCGTCCTTGTTGGAACAAAGCTAACTTTTGCTCTCATCAAGAGCTCCGAGCCCTACGCATGCGCATTTTGAAATAACCTGCTACCCTTGAGTAAACTACATATCTGCGTAACCTTCTCTAAACGGTTTTCACCTTCTCTACTACGATTCTTATCACATCTCTCTCCGAAGTGCTCCAATAACACGAAAGTGGGCGACCTCGGAGCTAACCTCACGGCAACTCTGGAGGAGCCCCAGGGGTCACTCTCGAAGAGTTGTTGGAACAAAGCTCTCTTATCTACAGTCCACGAGATAGACTCCCCCCCCCCCCCCCCCCCCCCCCCACTTTATTTTCTCTATTGTCAGAATAAAATATTCTAACAATTCACTTTTTTTTCGTAGATTTCAAAAATAACAAAATTGCGTAGGTACTGCTCATTTGCTCAACGTGCACACTTAACATTAACTTCGTTTTTTTAAAACGAGAACTTCCAGTGTTTCATTGCAGATTCGAATTCTCCGTGATATTTCATGAAGAAATGACCCATCATTCGATTTTTTTAGTGCGCAAAAACTGGGACAATTCCACTCTAAACGTGCGCAATTCCGATATAAAAGTGGAAAATTGTTGAATAGGTAGGTACTGAGTTTTTGAAGCTAGTCAATTGCCTTATATAATACATCATTTTGGGGTATTTTTTCGTGCTGAACCACGATTGATACTTGCCACACCAACTTGGGAAAACACCGGAAAATCTACCAGAATAGGACTTTTTCCCACGCTTTCCGCACAGCACAAAGCGTACTAGAATGTACCTATAATTGTATATAGTCGGGATTCGGCTCAAGGAAAAAGAAATAATTAAAAAATCTTTGCAATCATTTTAATGACGTTTCGGTCACCATTCTGTGGCCATCATCAGTAAAGTTAAAAGCTTTGCCCTCCAAGAGGACAGTGTCAATAACAGGAGGTTATAAACCTCACAAAATCGCTAGAGCTAACAAGCTATAGTAATGGATGCCAAATGTTAAACATTAGTTTCTATATATTTTTTCCTCTCTGTTTTAGCAATTGGGTTTTGTCTTATGCATCTTATTTTTGGTCCATTAAAATTGTTAACCAAAATATTGTTTCTCAATACTATTTCCCCAAATGAAATTGTTTTGGCTCTAGCCTGGCTTGTTGGCTCTAGCGATTTTATGAGGTTTATAAAACCTCCTGTTTTTGACACTGTCCTCTTTGCCCTCAGTTTTTACCCTGTCTGATGATGGTCACAGAATAGTGTCCGAAACGTCATTAAGTACAATGATTAAAAAGATTTCGTAATTATTTCTTACCCCTTGGGCCGAATTCCGACTACCTATATACAACTATGAACAACATCACGGCTGACAACACCTCTATCATAGAATGTACCTAGAATATCAGTGATGTTCCAGGTCGATATGGCAAATATCAATATATTAACATCATCACGTGGTTCAGCCCAAAAAAGAAACCTCAAAATCATAATTCCTCAAAAGTTTCTCGCTGTACCGTATTTTTGTTTGCAAAAAGTAAAATAAATTTCTGAATTCCTTAGAATTTATACTTTGGCCCATCCATCTTTTTAGGTCTTTACCTTCGAATCCGTCTTTCATCAGGTTCAAAATTTACGGCACTTGGTAAAACCAGTTTCTTTGTTCCACAGCCGTATTCAATCTTGTTAGGTAGGGGTGCAAAGCCGGTTATAAAGCCGACTATTGTTTTAAGTTCCCTACGGTTTTTCCTGAGAAGTCCCTCAGTAAGTTTGGTGTTGGGTTCGGCCACCATGAGCTTGCTGTGGATCTCCCTCAATATTGGACCATCTTCTTGTGGTCGGTTGACCAACAGACCACAAGAAGATGGTCCAATATCATAGGGGTCACACAAAACTCAACCCTGTGCAGACTATGCGAGGAGACAGACGAGACAGTATCCCACATAATCTTCGAGTGCCCTGTACTCACCTATCGCACTTTTGAAATCTTTGGGGCTCAAACCCCAATGATGTGTATTTGAAGCGAATAATTAAAAGGACTCACATCCCTCACCAGAGGGCTGAATCTCTTTGATTAAACGCAAAACTTTCAGAAAAGTACAATAAGCCACTAGGCTTCCGTAATTGGGGCCCAAAATAACCCCACCCTGAGAGTTTTCCTATGGGTGATATTCTCGAGACTTGGACACTAGCGCATCCTTACATCGAGGCAAGGCGAAGTCAGAGTTATTTCACTTTGTTGTCATGGTGACGAGTAAACTATGCGAAAATGCGCCATTTGTAGCCACAGCTGGACAACTGCATATCATAGTCTGACCTAGTTCCTAGTCAATATTTTCATTATTTGTAATATGCAAGGTGATAAATTGTATGCAAATTACATCAAGTTATTATCAGTTGATGACTTCAAACGCTACGAACTGAAGATTTTATCTGTGGGGTAGAGATCCATATGAAATGTGTGTTGGGGAGTTGATGACATACATGTGTTCTAGATGATCCAGACATCAGCCGCGAAGATGTTGTGGATTACCTATCTACTTTTAGAACTGTTCTTTGAATCAATTGAAACTAAAAATCTTTAGAGTACTGTGAAAGTGGTCTTGTGAAAGGATGTGTCATGAGAGCTCTGTTAGGCGGGAATAGTAAGTATCACATGTGAAAAGGTAAATGATGTACCTATAGGGGAAGTATACTTACCTACATACTTTCCGTATATTTATTACTTGTTCATGTACTTCATTGATAAAAACGAAAGTAGGTACCTAATTACCTTTTTTGTCCCTAAAATTTGCGTAACTGCAAAACTCGCGCAATAACTGCACTGCCAATGCCGTCTTTATGAAATCTAACCTTCAGAAGAACGCATTTCAAGGGTTTTTCCTTGCAGCTGGTTTTCAATTCATGTTGCATATTCCCTGATTCGATATTTGACAAACTTGCTAATCAGCGGTTGTATTCGTCGGCAAAGCAACGACCCACCTACTTTGTTTAGGCACTTTAAACCAACAGCAAATCTGGTAGGACGTAATACCTACCTAAGTAGTTTCGTTTCTTGGTGTAGCAACAACCTGCCTTGTTTACTTTGACAAACTATCAAATCTCTCATTTTATTCATTCAATATAACAAGTAAAGCTTCCTCAGTTAAGCATAGTACTACGAACTTATAATAAAACGCTGATGAAGCTACCTGAGCAATGGCAAGGTACCTACACAGCAGTACAGACACCTGAGGAATTTTCAATCATCTTTTCTTTACTATTTTTCAGGTTAATAGTTATTCTCAAAGCCTAAACGAATGAAGTTCTTTAGTTTTCTGACACTGATTAATTTAAATAGTTAGTAGGTTCCTAGTCCAAATAAAAACTCGTTCACGTTAGATTGGTATCGTTGACAGCAACCTACAATCAATTATTGCGCTGGCAGGCACGATTATTATAACATTTAGTCGAATTGAAACTTTGTATTGCTACAATATTATACTTTTTCAAAACAAAACTGTTGAAAAATGGCCTTATAACCACGAATAATGTTGACGTGAGACGACAAACTTCTTGTGAGAAATAGGTTGGTTGAGTAGCGATTCATTGACGTAGGGCAGTCATGGCCGACTTTGGCTGAAACGCGAACCTACTCCAGGCGTGAAGTCACGAGAATATGGGCCAATGGGCCATACATCTATATTTACATCTAGGTAGCTAGGTACACAATATTTCTCTGCACTCTTAGCACACTTACCCTTCCCTTGTTGAATTTCGGATTTTGCCAACTTTATCAGCGAACATTATGATGTTTTTCAAATATAATTTATCAAATTTCAATTGTCTTAAGTATCCTGTTAACCATGAATTTATTTTTTATTTTATTTTTTGTTCAGACGGAACTGATCGCAGATGCGGGCTACGAGCACGATCAGCATCGTGTGATAACATTAGACGGTCACATTCTCGCTGTTCACAGGATCACACCACGTGGAACGAAATCGGAGCATCGAGGTAAAACCATTGGAGTTTAGAGGCGTTTAAAATTATGGGGAAAAAAAGTCTTTGTTGAGAATCGAACCTACGTTCTCTAGCTCAACTTGCCAACTTTCTTGGCCTCAAAGACTTCTGGATAAAAAAAAATACTTTAGGTAAATTCAGACCACTCAACTTTAAAGTCAAGAGCTCTAGAGCATCATTGCTCCGAATTTTATGTAGGTACCTGCTATTTTTATATTTCAATAATGGAACAGTGTAATCGAACAAAGAAAACAAACCCCTTTCTTATTTAGGTCTAGATGTGCAAAAAATCTGGGATTTCAGTTCGATGGCGAATTGATGGTGAGGTACTACTCAACTGATTTTATGATGCCTTTCGTGGAGAGAGAGGGGTGTTTTAGCGAATTTCCGTAAAAAATGAAGCTATTGCAATGGCTCCAAAAATTTTAAAATCAAATTTTTCGAAAAATGTCTTCATTGAAATCCGTTTTGGAACATTCTGTATATATATATATATATATGCCATTATAGGCGATAACTCTCCTTAGGATTGAGATAAAAATTCGTTCTTGCGCCAAAAAATCAAGCTTTCCAAACGGATTGATGAGTTCGTTGGCCAACACTTTTTGAGCACATTAAATTGGTCAAATTTCAAAAAATGTACTAAAAAATCACTAAAAATGGCTAAAAAAAAAACGGCTAAAAATTGTCAAATATATATTTTTTTAGCAGAATTTTAGCCAAAAAAGTTGATTATCAATGAAATGAGCATTATAAATACGCAGAAAATTATGCAACAAATTGAACTCAAATTTAATTAATATGTACTAGAAAATCTATTTGAAAAACTCCCAAAAAGAGCTAAATTTCCGAATCTTCTTTAAATTGCAGAATATTATTTTTAAAGAGTTTTGCTGCCATTAAATTATTAGTTAACTATATTATGCTATGTTACTATGTTATATGCACTCAAAATGCTCAAATTCCAAAAACGTTCAACGAATTTCAAAACAATTTATTCTAAAACAACATGTTTTACCACATAAAGTAATACGATTATTTACGGAAATCCGCTCATACGATCATGCTGCATGACTGGAACTTTTATTTCTTTATTTTTTTTTTAGTTCAGTTAAAGCAACTAATTATTCTTGATGAACCCTTAAATTTGGTAGTACATTTTCAAAGCTCTTTTGCCATACTTATCTTCAATTCTCCCAAGCTACTGGACCGAAGTTTAATCAATTTGACTCAAAAAGTACTTTTCGGCCATGTTTGTGAATCAAATCTAGGCATCAATCCCTAGGGACTGATGATTGTTGAAAGTTTCAAAAATCGGTATATAAAAATCATTCGAAATGAAAAAGTTCCAGTCATGCAGCATGATCGTGAGAGGGAATATTCGTGAATTATCGTATTAAATTATGTTACATTGTTTTGAAATTTGAACTTCTTGAGTGCAAAGAAATAGTAATAACCAATTTTATGGCAACAATATTCGTTCTAAAGAATATTCTATGATTCATAAAAGATTTGGAAATTTTGGCTTTTTTAGGGAGCTTTTATCGATTTTTTAGCAAATATTAATGACATTCAAGTGAAATTGTCTGCATAATTGTTTGAATAAATTATAATGTTCTAGTTCGTCGTTGAAAAACATTTTTTGACTAAAATGTTGCTAAAAAAATATAAATTGAACGATTTTTAGTCTTTTTTTTTAGCACATCATTTGAAATTCCACCAATTTAATGTGCTCGAAAAGTTTTGGGTAACAAACTCATTCAACCTTTCGTTTGGAAAGCTTGACTTTTTGGCGCAAGAATGGAATTTTTATCTCAATCCTAAGGAAAGCTTGACTTTTTGGCGCAAGAATGGAATTTTTATCTCAATCCTAAGGAAAGTTATCGTCTGGGATGACATATATACATTAAAAATCGTTAAACTCTAGGATTTGTTTCAGAATATCTCAAAACGGATTTCAATGAAGAAATTTTTCGAAAATTTTGATTTTAAAATTTTGGAACCATTTCAATGCTACATTTTCTACGAAAATTCGTTAAAAGGGGGTTATAGCTGATTTTGATAGTTTTTAATTTAATCGGAAAAAATATCACCAACGCGATTGTGATTTTCATTTTAAAAAAGTCCTCAGTTTTACCTGATTTCACTGGATCCTATTTCAGTTTCTACGTTTTTTACTTTGTTCGAATATTGTACTCTAATTCAGTATTCATAAGAGAGTAATGGGAGGGTAATTCAATGTTCATTAACCTCCAACAGCCTCTTTCAATGTGTAGCTGCCTACAAAATGTTCGTTTTAAGCCCATAACCGCAAAGAAAGAGTTCAAAACACTTGGAAGATAATTTCTGTTCGATTTACAATACTTCAAAATCTTTCGCTATCTTCTGATAAAGACGAAGCGTTAAATTTTTTCACCGACATCAATGAGGCCCAATGGTATTGAAGTTACCCAGGTATTGTGTTTGTAATTTATTTAGTCGTCTGATTTTCTTGCTATATTAGTTGCTCATGAGAGAAGGTCCAACTGTTATTTTCAAGATTTTGTGTTGTGTTTTGCACATATTTATAATAACGATAATGAAATTCCAACAGGGTACCCGGTCCTCATTGTTAACGGTTTCGGCTTCCAGGCAGAAGGGTTTCTTGCTCTTGGTTCAGCATCATTACGTAAGTTTAAATAATACTATACATTATTATGTATGCATTATTCACTCGAAAATTTGGAGTAAATATTAATGCGGACATAAATTTCTCTTTAACTGTCAATTATAATATATTATGCAGAATGTTGCCAGCACCTCAATTTTATACTGCACAAATATCATGCTAGGGTTCAAACAAGCCGAGTTGAGTGATATCATTTGCTTTTCGTTTTTAGCACCGAACCGTAAAATTTATGAATCTATAAATGGATCGTGAGCGTTTAATGATTTATATGCCACATACAGAATTAATCGATTCCTTGATCTTTATTTCAAATAAAACAACTTTAATTTCCATCTTTATCGACATGAAATTTAGGTACATATGTACCATCTTATTTTGATATCATATTATTGCATCCGTTAAGTAAAAAGTTTAATTTCATTTGACCTTTGATGATTCACATGGTCTTTTTACCAAAACCGAAATGTGACACGGCCGCCCAGTTTTTTTGTGGGTACCTATATATTTATAGACATGAAAAGATGTGACCAATTGTTACAAATGTCTATCGTTGAAATCCGTTTTGAGGCATTCTGGAACGAATCCTCGAGTTTAACTTTTTTCATAAGTGTATATATATATATATATATATATATCCCCCTAAAATCCTTATTTGCGGGAGTAATTGAAAAAACTTTATATTTGATTCTCCACGTTTTTTCCAAGGATCTCAAATATGACCACGTTGTGCATTTCGCAACCGTCAACACCAACTTTGTTTTTTCAAATGTGAACCCCCTTTTTTATTGAAGATTTGGATTCTTCGCAAGATATTATGAATTTACGACCCCTCACTCGATTTTTTTGACCGAATTTTCCTAATTACCAAAATTGCGCAAAACATGGATTCTGGTAAACCCCATGTGTGGTACATGAGTTTTCATTGTTTTTCAACGCTAATTCACATGGTGCTATCTGTTTCTTGATTTTTTTTTTTTTTTTTTTTTTAAGCGGAATAATGGCCGAAATTCGGTTATTTTGTGTGAAAAAAATCATCTTTTTAGCCGTGTGTTTCCACATGAAATTTCATAATTTTACATTCCCTTTCCCTTCTTCTTTCTCAACCGGGCCGGGGACCGGCTGTGACGGAGTTTAAAGAAAATAAAAACGAACACTTCATTTGAAAAAATTAAAAATTCCAGTAAAAATCTGAAAACAGACGCTCTAAGAACAAAAATGGACGTGAAATACCCAAAATTAGGCCATTAATCCGCCAAAGTCGAGTCAAATCTAATCACTGATAGAATCATGTGAATAATTGTTGAAAAACAATGAAAATTCATGTATCACATTTGGGGGTTGCCAGATTCCATGTTTGGTAGTTAGGCAACTTTGCGTGCTCGCGGAATCATTTTCTTTTGCAGTCTCGAAAAAGGCAGAAGCCGAAATATTTGTATATATAAGTATTTGTGTATAAATAGTTTGTATCGCTATTTTCTGTTTTCTTTTCTTACTTAGTGATTACATTCAAGCTCTCCTAGAGCCATTCAACAAGTTATATATATATATATTACTATAATATATACTATAATTACTATAATATATATTATATATATATATACATATATATATATATATATATATATATATATATATATATATATATATATATATATATATATATTTATTACTTGTTGAATGGCTCTATTTTTATTTCTCTCTAATTTTGATTAGTTTAAAATATCCATGTTTTACTATTCAACCTTATATATATATATATATATATATATTTTATTTACTTTTATTTCTCTCTAATTTTGATTAGTTTAAAATTTCCATGTTTTACTATTCAACCTCACATACACTTCCTATGTTGTATAATTAATTTTGTCTTTCAATATGCCTATTCTCAGAATGTATATCACTTGTCCCCTGTTTTTATTCTTAGAACATCAATCTACCTTTACTCATAACAACTTTTCATTTGATTTTTAAGGCCCTGAAGATGGAGAAATAAATTCTCCGAAACGTTGGCAAACACTTGTTTTATTGATCGAACCTCAACAATTCCACCACTACTATATATATATATCATGCGAGTACATAAAAACGTCTGTCAAGTTGGGTGTGGCACATATGTAGCTTCCCCGTTTACCTATCATGAGTGTATTGACCATTGAAAAGTTTTAAATGATCTTGAAAAATTCCATAGCGGAAAAGAGTAAATCAAGAAGTAGTTTGAAATGTCATAATTGGTCAATTAAGAAACGAAAAAATTGTACTCAATGTAATTTAAGTTTGTGCAAGCGCAGATTGAACTGATGAGTTGAAAACAATGAAAGAGGTACGGGACCATCTACCACCGAAACCGCGCATTCGCTGACAATTTTCATCAAAATTGGATGAAAACAGTGGAAATTAAGGTCGTTAGAAGGATTTCACATAGGCGCATGCGCAGTAGCTACTAATGATGCAGTGATGTTGAAATTGATATGGGATGCTTAAATCATCATCTTCCAACTATGATCCAAATTTGAGCGAGATCGGACGTCGGACGACTAGGGCGTGAAAAATGGAGCATAATGGAATTTAATTTTGCGCATGCGTAGAGTGAAGTATTGATTTGGCAACGATGAAACTGATTGGGGACCGTCCACTCCCTAGCCCGCAAATCTCCTGAAAATTTCATCTAAATCGGATGGAAACTGTGGAAAATACGCTTGTTACAAGGATTTGCGGACACACGGCAGTCACACACAGACAGACAGACACGGAACCAAAGTTGTTCAGAATGGTCTAAAACGTAAAATGCGAGTGGAAATTTTGATTTTGGAGACGAACAATTTATTTTCTTCCGAAAGTGAAAACAATGCTTCCGCTACCTTAAGGTAGACTCGGAAGCAATATATCAAACTTTACTTGCGAAGATAAGCCACGTCGGAACTTTCTCAATAATCCGCCACCTGTACCCACACAGACCCGCATGGGTCCTCGAAGGTTGCCCAGCAGTCTTCAGTGGGGCAAGATCAAGGCCTTCTATATCATGAGATTGTAGCCGGGAGCAAAAATTTTACATGTTCTCCACCTACCAGGGTATTGGGATATTGTCAAAAAATATACAAATTTATTCCAATGATCTAAAAACATAACCACCCAGACCTGTGCATGGATAGCTAGAATAATGTACTCTTCGATTCCAAAAGCTTTTATCGAAAGATAAACTTAATTAAGGAAATATCGAATTATGGAAAACATCGACAAGAGCTTTATAGGAAATGTCCGTACTCCTTCACTGAATTTACCTTATTGTAACATTTTGTGAACTCTGACATCGGATGAGACTTGGAACTTCTCTCCAACTTTGCCCGTTGCCGGAGTGATGAAATGTCTTGGAGTCTTTATTTGCAACATTTACCTTTGCGGTGGATTCCTTGCATAGCTACATTTCTTTTTCTACTGCCATAATCCATAATATCACGGTATTGGAAAACAAGAAAGAAGTGATTCCCGTGTCATAAATGTTGCAAGTTATGTAATGATAATGATATTTTGTAATTTTTTCAAACTATGGTTGAAATGGATTCCCGCTGACTGTTCAAGAAAATAAACTGAATCCACTATCTAGTGAGAAAAAAGGTGGGTTAACAAAGCTACCCCAGTACGCAAGTAATTTTAAGCCACATGGGCTTCCGTGAATAGATGAAGGAAGTTCAGTAAAATCATCAATGCTTAAGTCGCTTTAAACGGTTAGTTAAGACACAAACGGTTAGTCTTGCAATACTCCGGGTTTCATTCGATTCAACGAACTCAAAATTTGAGATTTGTACTTTGAATTAATTGATTTTTGAACATCAAACAAAAATAGGCGACTAACGTTGCAATAAACCCGATTACGTGAAGTAAAAATTCCATTGGAATTAAATCAGCTGATACGAGCGCCGTAGAAACAAGGCGATTTTCGCTATTTTCCACCAGTTCTAATTTGCTCCCTTGTTGATTTTTGCTTCCTCACGGTTTTGCTTCCTCAAGGTTTTGTGTTCGTGATTGAAGTCGAAAAAATTTTTGTCCTACGAAATCAAAATTTTCACTTGCTTTTTGCGTTTCAGAGCTTGCTGATCAATTTTGGTTCCGTGTCTGTATGATGTCTGTCTGTGGTAAATCCTTGTCACGCCCAAAACTATACTAAGTTTCAGTCCGATTTCGATGACATTTTCATGGATTGTGCGGGTTAGCTCCTAGAAGGTCCTCTATCATTTCCAATGCCGTCGAATCATCAGTAGCCTGTGCGCATGTGCAAATGTGCATTTCTCATAGCGTCGATTTCTCATAATCTGTTGGTCCGATTTCGTTCGGTAGGTAATTGGGTATATGTTCTGAAAAAAGCCGTATAAATTATTTTGCGATTGGTACAGTAATAATCATCGCGCATGCGCGAAACTAATATCAATTGACACAGGCAAAACTCCGATTCTAATGAGATGATTTTGATGAAATTTTTAAGGATTGTGCGGGACAGCTTCTAGACGGTCCCCTATAACTTTCATTGCCGTCACATAAATAGTAGTAGATATGTGCACATGTGAAAACGGTAATCTCTATTATTTATAACGTCGATTTCTTATCGCATCTATTGGTCCGATTTCATTCAAACTCGGGGAGTAGAAGGGTATATGTTTCAATAAAATTTCGTATGAATTATATCTCGATTGGTGGAATAACAACTATAGCGCATGCACAAAACTAAAATTGATCGACACAGACAAAACTCCGAGACTAATGGACCGATTTTTATGAAAAATTCAATTATTGTGCGGTTTAGCTCCTAGATGTTCCCCTATAAATTCCATTGCCATTAGATTAAAAGTAGTCTGTACGCATGCGCAAACGTTAATTTCTTATAACGTCAACTTATCATCATTTCGACTCGTATTTCGTTCTTCAACTAATTCTATACGTCCATGTCACTTTATGTGAGGGAGCTATACTGGCCACCCAACTCTGTAGACTTTTTGTCCTGCCAGTTCTAGGCCCTTAGGGAGGACAAACGGATGAACGTACAGCGACCCTGGTGATATTATCCGATTCCTCGGAATGATGTTTTGTTTGCCGATGTTAGGTATTGCACATCCCCGGCCGATGAATGATTTTTGAGCCAAAATTTATAAAGGTTGGTCCATTAGTTTTGGAGAAAAGTTTTTTGGAGGGGGGGTGTTACAATTTTAGTTTATTGGGCTATCACAAAGGTTTATTATTGCATCAACTTGTTCATCTCTACAGTGTTTGAGATCTCGATTTTTGATCCAAGTGTCATAAACTGTGGTCCCGTAGTTCGAAAGAAAATGCTCAAAACTTGCAAGGCGTATGGACGTTTTTAAATTGATTATTTTTTATATTTTTTTATTCGATTTTTGGATACTAAACATCTTAAAATAATAAATCAAAAAATAAGTCTCCAATGGGACTCAAATTCGCTCATATGGCAATGAACTAACTTGCTGTAACTGGTTCTGTACAGCATTTCTAATGTAGGGAAATGAATCTATAATAATTTGTGGAAACATGTAGTGACAAATGTATGTAGTTTACCTACAGAAGTAATTTAAACATATAAATGATGTCGATATACAGTAGGTACGTTAACAATGTTTCAGCTTTCATTCTGACGGATCTCGGATATGACGTTTGGATTGGTGATCAACGTGGCAGCATTAGATCGGTACAGCATGAAACCTTCGCTTTGAGCGATTTTCGAAATCATAATTACACGTATGGATTATTATTGAGAATGCTAACAATATAATTATTTTGAATTTCTATGTTATAGTATTCCACATTTATCAATTTAGTGATTAATTTAATTTAAGTGAAACTTATTTAATTAAGTTAATCTTTTAATGCGAAAACATCAAATTGTGGTTACCTCCGTCATCCTTTCGAAAATACAAATATAATTTACGCAATAGGTATGCATGTTCTTAGAAATTTGAAAGAATAATGTAGCTGCAATTGAATAGCATCAACTCACCTTATACTTCACCTCACTTTGTAATTTTATCAAGACCATTTGAAATGGAGAAAATTATATTACGTGAATGAAAATCGTAAATACTGATAAAATATTCTTAAAAAAAGTGCCAGTTTTCTGCATGATGGTATGGAGCGAATTTTCTTATGTTATCGTATCTTGTAACTAGGGGGCCCTTCAGGCTTTACCTACCAACCCCGCCGTTGCGGCCTGACGGACCGCCCATTTCAGCCTGACAGGGCTTTAAAAAAACTTGTTATTATTGAAGTATTTTGTCATAGCGTAACGTTATATGATGCAATTTTTTTTCACATATCATCACCTAGGGGTCTAAAGTAACTAAACATGATTTTCAGCTTTTCCGTTACGCTTTGTGTGACGCAAATTGTAATAATTTCCCACCAAGGGGGGCCACAGACATGGAAATGTCAAAAAAGCCAATGAACATTTATCAGTTTACAAAAATAAGTAGTAATGAACTTGTAAAATGTGATTTTGATCTTAAAAAATAATAAGTTATGATCACATCCAGACCTCGATAAATTTTCTAAATCACAGAACTGAAGTAAACTTTCTAAGAGTTAAGTTAACGCACATGGGGGCGCAAAGGTCACCAACCCCTAAATATAGTTTATAATACTTTCCACAATCAACCTAATTCATTTATTTTTTTTGTCTACTTTATAACACACTACAACAGGTTTTTACTTCATCAACAGGTTTCACGAGCAAGGGTTTTATGACATGCCGGCTTTCATCGACTTCGTCCTAGGGAAAACTGGACGACAAAAACTTCTCTACGTTGGCTACTCGCTCAGCAGTGGGATGCTGATCGTTTTGAATTCAGAACGTCCCGAATACAATGAAAAACTTTTGGGAGTCGTCCTAATGGCTCCAGCTGGTCATCTGAGAAAGTGGGAGCAAAATCCACCGAATTACATAACAGGAATCTCGACTGTTGATTCCCAAATCGTACGTATGGAGTTCTGACTGTTGAAATTTGTGTTTTGGAGGTTGGCCATATATACAGGTTGAACTTCTCGTAGATGCGAAAAATTTGTTGAGTACAACTACATCAAAAATAGAGTAAAGTGCCGACAACCGCATATTTCTATCTAAATCCGTTCTCGAGATATGATTTTCTTAACGGCTTCTAAAGGAAACCCGTGTCTTTTCCCTCTTTTAAAATTTAATTTCTCCACTTTCATTCATTTAATTTTAACTTTTGACCACATTTTTGGAATCAGCGTTAAATTTTCTTAAAGTCTGATAGACTTTGATTCAGGCAAATTCCCATCTACAGACCGCAAAAGCAGCTCAAACATACAAAAATTTAAATAAAATCATGCTGAAAATCTTTAAAACGTTACAACTCTTCCAAACATATTCCAACAAACTGGCAAATCTCGCGAAAACTGCTTCATTCAATACTCTTTCCAACGGTATAGTAAATTTTACTTTTACTTTGCTATTTAGGGGAGGAAAGTTTGTTTAAAGATTAAAAAGTGAGGTTTTTTTCCCCCCAATGAAATCTATGGCTGTCTGAAAACATGACCTTCTATGAACCTACGTGTTGGGAATCGGTTTCTATGCATTTTTTTTTTTTTCACGCTGAATAGAATGGTAACACTTGCAAATATCTCCATCTCCCTCATAACCGAGTTTTCACTTTATTTAACTCGTTTCTCCTCTAAAAACTCATGCAATTTTTATTGTGCATAACAAATTAAAAATTTGTGAGTCTAGGAGTAAAACTCGGTTATATCGGAGTTGGAGAGATCTGCAAGTGCTTGTTACCATTTGATTCAGCGTGAAAAAATAAATAGAAACCAAAGCTGCTATCCCCCACACGTGAAGCGTTCAATTCCGCGCTCACTGTCCATTAGGGGGCATGGAATTTGTAGTGATAGAGAACAGCTGGAAGGTTATTTATCTGGAATAAAAAAAAGCTGGTTGAAAGAGGATATCCAACAAAATTTGTTGAGATAGGACGGTTTCAGCACGCGTCAATCCCCTAGGATATCGAATGATCGTGTTTCGCTTGTCACCAAATTCTTCTTCGGATCTCAAAAAATTAGAGTTATTCTTCGAGAACTTCAAAGTACAGGGTGGTGCAGAGGAAACGCATGTTTTTAAATATTGAATTACTGGGACACAATGGGTTGAAAATAATAAAAACAAGTATGAAATGATAGGTTTTTTAATGCAGTTTTTGAAATTACTTACCATATTTAGGTTCGGAAAATAATGTCTTTGAGATGACGTCCTTCTTGCTGGATACAAATTTGGATCCTCTTCTGAAAATTACGGACGGCTCTCTCCAACATTTCATTCGGCAATTTCCTGACGAATGGAATTCTTAAGGTCATCGAGTGTGCGAGGCTTGTTGATGTACACTTTTGATTTCAAATGTCCCCACAAAAAGAAGTCACATATCGACAGGTCGGGTGAGCGAGGGGGCCAGTGAACATCACCAAATCTCGAAATCACATGTCCTGGGAACATTTGTCGAACCACTTCCATGGATGCTCTCGAGGGCTGGGCAGTCCTCCAGAAAGTGGCGGATGGACAGATCACCTCCCACACACAACATCTTGAGCTTCTGCACTAAGCAGGTGTCTGTGAGTAAGACGGGTATGGCCAGTGGCAACCCGGTTGACCACTATTCGATTGTGGCACACTCGATGACCTTAAGAATTCCATTCGCACATGCGTTTCCTCTGCACCACCCTGTGTCTTGACATTGAGCCCATTGACACGTGATGTGTTCAATGAAACGCTGTCAAGCAAAAAACCTTGGAGACATTTTCTTTCATAGGGATCCACAATCAACGCCTTCAGGGTCACGGCATGCTGGTTTACACCCATGTGAGCGCACAATTGTCTAGTGGTTCACGCAGCTTCAGTTCTTTCCCTTCCACAGTGAGCGCTGTCAGCGTTTGTTTGCTCTTATCACTGAGTTTCAGCCCTTTATCAGTTTTTTGTTCAGCCCTTTTATATTCTAGGTACTATTTTGCTTCATTTCTCGCGAGTCCGGGTTTTGAAAGAACGTTTTGTACCAACCTTTCAAAAGTTGTATTTATTAATTTAGTTGGAACGTTTATTTAGTTTGTTTTCATCTACATGACTGGAACTTTTTAATTGTGAATCTACGTACTGAGAATGAGTGATTTCACAGAGACCAAATACTTCGAGCAAAACAATGAAATGATCTAACAGAAGAAGAATCACGAAAATTGGTTGAAATGATTGTGAACTTAGAACAATTCATTTTCCCCTTCCTTAATCATTCATTGAAAAAAGAAACCCTCGTTTCGCACATCCAGACCAAAAGATTACCTACCTATTAAAAAGAAAGATGAATAAAACAAAAACGGATAAGAAAAATATGATTTATGGGAATTGCCTTGTTTTCATTGCAAATTCGATTTCCCGAGGTTTTTTTCAAGTGTACTGCATCAAGTTTAATGCTTCAAGCAATCATTCAATTGCGAACGGTGGATATTTCGAAAGGGAGTGAGAAGTGAGAAGGGCTGAACGGTTGTTTTTGGACGAACGACGCCGATGACAGCTCATATAGCGGAAGGGAAGGAACAGAAGCTGCGCCAAACGTGTAAGTTGTGTAGCTTGGTAATAGACGGCCCAAATTTTACCTCTGAAAACACCTAGGTATTAGTGCCTAGAAGATATTACATTTTATTATTTCGCCTTGGATATTTGTGAATGTTATTGTCAATAAAATAAGCAGAAAGTGAGCCTTGGGGATATCCCAACCTTGATCAATGAAGGGAAGTCTGCACCAAGATTTTATGATGATTGAATCTTACTCGTTAAGAGTAAAAGTTCTACCGAGCGGTCAGGCTTTGCGGGTCCTGCCCCTTCACGACACTTTGCTAAAATAACGCTTCACTCGTCTAACTTTAAAAAAATTGATTTCTCAATATGATTTCAGGAGTCGCAAATCAGAATGGGTCTTTGGCTGTTTATGGGGAACTACCAGTTCATCAAAGAAACATTGCTCAAATGTACGATCTCAATGACGAATCCCATTTGCCGGTCTTTGATCTACAATATGTATGGAGTCAGCGTCTCGAGTGACCCGGTATACTACCTAAAAATTATTTTTGAAAGAAATTTAACGTGTCATATATATATATATATATATATATATATATATATATATATATATATATATATATATATATATATATATATATATATATATACCTAAGAGAGAAAGAGAGAGATGTGATGTGTGATACAATATTATATTTATTATGTACCTACGAAAATTATAGGCATACCTGATAAGTGTGCCTAAGCACTTTTGTAAGGTCACCTTCAACTTATGACACCTAACACCACGTTTGACTATGAACGGTAAATAAAATTACTTACCTACTAATAGTAACTCATAAAATAAACCTATTCTTCAAATGAATGAATTTTGAAAAAATAAAATGAATTAAATTAAAATAACTGTTATTTGTAAGATATCATCAGTGCAAATTATACAAGGTGATTCCCTCGTAACTTAAATAAAAATTGGTGAAACTAGACCGAAACTGGGGTAGAATACCACCCATCCCACCTTCCTGTCTCAATCCGTTGCTGAGATATGATTTTTCAAATTTATTTTTCGAGAAAATCACGCTTTTTGACATAAAACCAACATTTCTCATCTTTAAATAATTTTTTCTCAACTTTGGTTTTTAGGAACAGATGATTTCCATAAACATTTAATACCATTCAGACTCATTAATTCTCTTTATATATAGAAATTGGGCATTTCACAAATTATCCACCCCCTCAAAATTAATCTTAGAGACCGGCAACTTTCACAATAACTGCTCCGTTTAATACTCTTTTCAACGGTGTAGTCAGTTTTACTTATACTTTGCTAATTGAGGGAGAAAATTATGTTTTAATGGTGAAAAGTGTGTTTTTTTCTTTTCAATGGATTCGATTTTTTTTTTTTTTTTTTTTTTTTTTTTTTAATGACCCTGTTTGAATCTACGAGATTAGGTTTAGTTTCTACGTATTCTTTCACGCTGAATCGAATAGTAGGTAACACTTGCGGATCTCTCAAATTCTGTTTTAGCAGAGTTTTACACTCACAAATGTTTAGTTTATTTTGTATGCTCAATTGTATGTGTTTTTAGGAGTAAAACTTGAATTAACGTGTAGAACTCGTTTGTAACAAAGTTGGAGAGATCTGCATGTATTAACATTGGATTTTGTTTTTGGTTGCCCGTTTGGTTTTTGTGAAATTGGCTGGTCTCTATGATAAATGTTGAGGTGGTGGCTAATTTTTATACGTTCTTTAAAATTCCAAATTCCTAGAAGATCTAAAGTTTTTTTTTTTTTTTTAAATAATAAAAAGGCTGAATAGTGTCAAATAAATATGAAAATTATTTTTTTATGAGGGTATCACTCTGTACATTGGACAGGTGTTGGGCTAGCCTGATACGTGGTGCTCAGCAGGAATCGCTGTCATTTTTGTGTATGTTACCGTGAAAACCCGAGCTCGTCAAAACTAGTTTCAGCTTGTCACAACAGAATACTAATTTATATGTCCAACTAATCTTAATTTTTACTAAGGGCCACCTACTTGATGTTATGTAATTTTGAGATGCGAGCGAAGCAAGTCCACTGACCTATGCAAAAACGCTTGCATACGAGTCTGCAACACATTGGGACATTTCATGTCTTTAGTTGCAGACTCGTATGTGTTGCAGACTCGTATGCAAGCTCTAAGAGCCACTCAGCTGATCCGGATTGGGCATCGTCTAGTAAATTTCCTAAAGAGGCTACATACAAAATTACAGCTTCAAACAAAATTACAGCTCAATGAAATCATCAGAAATTAGCAAGCGGTTGCTATCATGTTCACAATATCAATTATTGAGAATGATCACCTGTGTGTAAACAATTATTCAAATAACCATGCTCATAACTCAGCTTGTTTGCCACGCACTTTGCAGTAGTTAACATAATATGGTTGGATAAATCGAGAGCTTTCGAACGAATGGTCAACGAATTTTGTGGGATGAAAAACGACGAAGTACCATTTCCCTAGCAACGACTCGGTTTTAAGCGGAAATTATCAGAAATTGAGCATATTTCGTTACGTAACGTAACGTGACATAACGAAAATTTGGTTGTGTGCCATAGCAAAGACATGAAATGTCAAAACTGGATTCTAGAGCCACTCAGCTGATCTGGGATCGGTCAGTTGTGTTCAAAAGTCCCTCAAGGGCCCACATACCAAATCTCAGAATCGTGGGATCATTAGGGAAAAAACTGGATTCTAGAGCCACTCAGCTGATCTGGGATCGGTCAGTTGTGTTCAAAAGTCCCTCAAGGGCCCACATACCAAATCTCAGAATCGTGGGATCATTAAAGAAAAAACTGGATTCTAGAGCCACTCAGCTGATCTGGGATCGGTCAGTTGTGTTCAGAAGTCCCTCAAGGGCCCACATACCAAATCTCAGAATCGTGGGATCATTAGGGAAAAAACTGGATTCTAGAGCCACTCAGCTGATCTGGGATCGGTCAGTTGTGTTCAGAAGTCCCTCAAGGGCCCACATACCAAATCTCAGAATCGTGGGATCATTAAAGAAAAAACTGGATTCTAGAGCCACTCAGCTGATCTGGGATCGGTCAGTTGTGTTCAGAAGTCCCTCAAGGGCCCACATACCAAATCTCAGAATCGTGGGATCATTAGGGAAAAAACTGGATCCTAGAGCCACTCAGCTGATCTGGGATCGGTCAGTTGTGTTCAAAAGTCCCTCAAGGGCCCACATACCAAATCTCAGAATCGTGGGATCATTAGGGAAAAAACTGGATTCTAGAGCCACACAGCTGATCTGGGATCGGTCAGTTGTGTTCAGAAGTCCCTCAAGGGCCCACATACCAAATCTCAGAATCGTGGGATCATTAGGGAATCTCCGCGTAACGCTCTCCGCGTGTCGCTCCCCGCGTGACGCTCCCCCGCGTGACGCTTTTTCATTTATGTGCCATAGTAAAGACATAAAATGTCAAAAATCATATAGCCAAATTTCAGCTATAATCATATAGGTACCTCACCTACCTACCTCACTTCTACGAATCATAATAATCATTGAGCATATTTCGTTACGTAACGTAACATAACGAAAATTTGGTTGTGTGCCATAGCAAAGACATGAAATGTCAAAAAAGTGATCTGTGTAAAATCTCTCTAAAGAGTGGTTGTAGATGAGGTTATACTAATACGATTATACAAATAAGAGTTAAAAAACGGATATTTACGGTACCTAACATGTATAATATAATAACAACGGAAAATGAAACATTCCTCTAATAATAATCGGAACGAACCAATATCCAGTTGAATAAAACTATCGCATTCATAGAACTTCAATAATGATACTTGATTACTGGTAGGTATTACGCAGTAATAACATTGAGTTATTATAACCAAAACCTCTAGACACTGAATGTTGGATAAAATCCTTCTTAAACAGATAAACAAATATAATTAACTGATAAAAAATCCTTCATAAACTTTGATCTTGTTAGCCGCTGCATATTATTCAGACATTGATCCGTGACACGATTAAATTTATACATTATATTAAGGGCTTCTTAGTCATGGTCAAATGTGGTTTTGGGGTCTCAATGTTGCTAAAAATATATTTTATAAATATGGCGATCCTGTGCAACACACGGGTCAACCAGTTATTTATATATAATACTGTGTATTGATGTGGAAACCTATACCATATAATAATTTACAAATCCTTCTTGCAGAAAATCTTATTCTATCAATTTGCTATGACCGTCACCTCAGTTTCAGTGTTCGTTGGGAGGCATCTTATGCAAGTCATCAAAAATGGTGAGCACACTTTGGAGTCACACTCTTTAAGTATAATTTTTCAAGCTGTAGTGAGTTAATAACGAATCGATTGTTTTGGTTTATTTTAAATAATGAACCTTTGTAGTAGATCATGAAAAACTGACTGATTTTTCAACTTTGAAATTTTTGAAAACTTGATACATATTCTTATAGGAAATTTTACGCTGATTCCGAATATACCACATGTTAGTATGCTGAAAAAATGTATGTATATATGTATGTATATATGTATTGGTCATTCCAGACGATAACTGTCCGTAGAATTGTGCTAGAAACTTCAAACAAATTTTAAAATGTTAAGGACACAAAACGAAAGTTCAAGTTCGTTGGCCAGCATGATCGGATTACATCTTCGGGTTGAAATTTTCAAAAATGTAGTCAAACATTTCAAAATAGCCTGTTTTTTGCGATTTGTTGTGCGAAATAATTTTTTCAGCATACTAACATGTGGTATATTCGGAATCAGCGTAAAATTTCCTATAAGAATATGTATCAAGTTTTCAAAAATTTCGAAGTTGAAAAATCAGTAAAAAATCGAAATAATCGAAAATTTCTTCAAAAATTCGCTCATGGGGTCATGCTGCATGACTGGACTTTTTTTATTTTTTAACAAGCACCTACTACCTACGTTTTAAACAGCATGGTTCTAGGATTGGTTATACAGGGATACTTCCATAAGAGTAGTTCAATCTGAATTTGGACAATGTTTCATGCAAATATTACCGATTTTTACAACTAGCGAACCGCATTATTTCGATTTTTGACTGATTTTTCAACTTTGAAATTTTTGAAAACTTGATACATATTCTTATAGGAAATTTTACGCTGATTCCGAATATACCACATGTTAGTATGCTGAAAAAATTATTTCGCACAACAAATCGCAAAAAACAGGCTATTTTAAAAATTTTGACTACATTTTTGAAAATTTCAACCCGAAGATGTAATCCGATCATGCTGGCCAACGAACTTGAACTTTTGTTTTGTGTCCTTAACATTTTAAAATTTGTTTGAAGTTTCTAGCACAATTCTACGGACAGTTATCGTCTGGAATGACACATACATACATACATACATACATATATACATATATACATACATATATACATACATACATAAAAAAATGCGTTAAACTTCAGAATATGATTCAGAATAGCCTGAAACGGATTTCTGCATAAAAATTTTTCAAAAATTCACATTCTACAAATTTTGAGGCGAGAGCAATAGCTTAATTTTCTTCAAAAATTCGCTAAAACGTATTTTTTCAACCCCCCTGAAAATTTATTGGTCAAAGTTTCAAGATATGTAGATTCAAAGAATTGAATATAAAAAAATCGTTCTCCACGCCGTCCTCCATCCACCATCCGAAGCTTTTTCTCCGAAGCTAATAGACCAAAATTCAAATCATACATCGGCTGGGACTGTGCTAGTAACATCGACATCACTTTTGATCGACCCTAAAGGGTAGTAATTAAGAGTTGAAATATTGAAAAATCGTGATTTCGAAAACTTTCTAGGTAACTGTTATGGTATTTTGGGTCTCATTTGTATACATCATCCCAAAGAATCGGATGAAACGCTCGGGTCGCCTTGCGTTCATCCATTTGCTGTTCTTAAGGGCTAGAACTTAGAAGGGTAGTAATTAAGAGCTGAAATATTGAAAAATCGAGATTTCGAAAAATTTCTAGGTAACAGTAGGTAATGGTATTTTGGGTCTCATTTGTATACTTCATCCCAAAGAATCGGATGAAACCTCTCGGGTCGCCTTGCGTTCATCCATTTGATCTCCTTAAGGGCTAGAACTTTGGCAGAAAAACAACGGACGGTAGACCTACGGTTCTACAGTCAGATCATTTAATAATGATTAATTTTACACATTATTAGTTCACTATGGTTACTTAGCAATATTAGTTTATAACTGAGCGTAATAAATCAGCTTTCCTTGACAGCACAGAGCAGAGGCTTAGGGATTATGAGATGCGGTGATAAAATGAGAGCATTCCAAAAGTGGCTAACGATTTTCCTGCTATGAAAACTAAGGGAGTCACATTTCCCTAGTAACGCATTGGTTGTACGTGAAAATCAATAGAAAATCCCACCGTGATGTGACGCTCGTGACGTGACGAAAACAAATGGAAACGTCCTGTTAATCATTATTAAATGATAAAAATCAACAACATCATAGCCGCGAATATGAGGTAGGATATGTTTCCTTTACATCCCTTAGAATAACCAGTATCGATACGGAACATTCAGTAGTGTCCATCACGGTCAGCAACATGTAAGGTAGATTGGTAAGGTTTCTGCGCTCTACCTTGAGCTTCTCATGTTTGGATCCTCATTGTTTCATATTCATAGGGCAAGGGAGGATCAATTCATAGGGAAAGGGAGGTCAGTGACGTCACAGTTTACAAGAACCTTAAAAATCATGTTTTGGAGCAGAATAGGGTTGGTGTTTATTAGCAAGGATACAATCAGTTAATAAAATTTCACTGCTACTGAATCCAAAAATGTAAAATTAGTTGCTAGAGACAAATCGTCAAAACAATCAGGTTAATTTATCGAAAATCACATTTATCCAGGGATGTTCGCTTTTGCCATTAAAATGTCATCTATATAAGTTTCACTGTTGTTGAACGTTTGGTAGAAAATAAAGCAACTTCTGTGTAATACCTATAGATTACTTTCAATAATTTTGTCACAAATTATATACCCATGTTGCAATAAGTGATGATACCATATCTTCTGCACATCCATTTAGTCAGATTTTAACATAGAATAGGTTTTTACAGAGACCTTCTAGTCAAAAATTGTCATCTAACAATGCAACGGAAAAATGACATGTAACACCAACATTACAAGAAGGCAAGTGATACCGTTGCCTGGTGATCTTGTAAAGCTAATTTTTTTGTTATTTCACTATGACACTGATAAACATATTACAAGTTCATCACTCTTTAGCCTTTAGGCACATGGATTATTTTTTAAAATTTTAATGTATTTATTCATTTCAACATGAATGTTTTTGTGCTGGGAGACATGTGAAAATTCGCGTAACTATTTTTCTAAGACCTAAAAACTGATAAGCGATTAGGAGTCATTTCCTAGAAACATAGATAACTAGAAATGAAACTAAATAATAACTGAAATACGCTTTTACCAGGACCTATTGAGACTTATTCCTGAGACCAAATTGGGAGTCCATTTTGTGATAGCAAAATGTGACACGGGGGTAAAGGAAGAACAGTCACTGCCTTAATCCTCTCCGAAAATAAAAGCGTTGGTAGGAAGCCTCTTTGGAATATAAAAGAGACGATTTAAATGGGAACTTTTCTAATTAACTGAATGAGCTGAATTCTCTCCAGTTCACCCAAGGAACGTGAAATTTGATAGGATTACCCTCTGGGACATTAAGAGACGATTGAAATAATGGGCTCTTTCTGGATCAGCTGAGTGAACTAAATTCTCTCTTGTGCGCTATAGGAAATGGAAATTTGATAGAAAGGTCCTCTGGGACATTAAGAGATGGAAGCTAAGACAGGCTCCATCCTGATCAGCTGAGTTGCCTTATTTCTCTCCTGTTCACCCTAGGAAGTTGAAATTTGATAGGAAGACTCTAGGGCGCATAAAGAGACGAATGCAATAGAACGAATAAGATGGGTTCCATTCTGATTAGCTGAGCAGGTTAAATTCTCTTCTGTTCACCCTCGGATGTTGAAATTATGTTGGGAATCTATTACCGACACCTGAGATGAATGCGTGTTTCACGGCATACGGTATCTTAGATAGTTACTCACCTTTCAATGATGCATTAACAAATATCATTTACTCTAATATTTCAACACATAGGCAATGTCCATCATCAATTTTAATATATATATACGCTTTCGGTTTATTTTACTCTTATCAGTAAACCTGTATTTAATGTTTTGATGGTTTGTTTCTCAACGTTTACATGTATCCTGGAGTAGAAACAAATTGTACTAGTTTTTCCTATTTCATGGAAAACCACTGAAATGTGAATATGGAAATATAGTCCCCAAAACATATTCGTCATGGAAAACATATCATATGGAATGTTTTTCCATGAAGTACAGAAATTTCGTATATCGCACACGCATAAAGAACGTCCAAAGTTTGGTCGTTTCAAGATGTGTGTTACTGTGGTTTCTTAAATAGGAATGAGTAATGTCTTTTTATTATCTTGTTCATGATGTGATGCCATTTTCAGGAACCGATGGGTCTTATTCTGTGCCCATCTAAACTTCTGAACAATACTTTGTGATAACATTATAACATTAAAATGTATACAATTGCAATTAACATTAATAGCACTCACCATTCATAACTTTCAGGCCGTTTCTGCAGGTATGACATGGGGGCAGAAAAAAACTTTGCGATTTACGGACAAATCGTGCCGCCAAACTACTATTTAAATAACACCCGGGTTCCCATATTTTTGTTTCATGGTGGACTGGATAACATGGTGACGATTGACGTAAGTTATTTACAAAGTTTTCAATAGAGAGTTCCTAAAGCGATAGGGAGATAGAGATGAGGCGCCTTATTGTGAACGGACAACACTACTGCGCATGTGCGGGCAGATGATGGCGGGAACCTCATCTCCAATAAGACACGTTTATTTCACCTAATCATAAGACGCTTTATCCCGAACCAACCTATCTCTTCTCTTCCTCCCTATCGCAAAGTAACGTTACACATCGATATCAGTGATATTCATTTCTTGTTGGTATTCATGATTCATGAAAATTATATTCATTTTCTTGTTCATACATTTTCAAAATCTGCCATTGCGAAACCTATTCCTGAATAAGAACACATGGGATAGGCGAGAAAATCCCCTTGGTGGTTCAGCGTTACTTAAAGATACGTAGCGTCACTAAGATGAAATGCTAATTCGACCCCCTTGATTTTATCAGGTTACCATTCGCTGTGGCTCGCCCTAGATGATAAAATCCCCAAGCACCTTATCCCAATCGTTTAGGAACTCTCTAATTAACGTCAGATTTCTGTATATTTTAAGACACAAACTTGATGAACACTTCGCTTTATTTCTGAAATTCCAAAACTACAATAGCGAACCCTTCGTGAAAATAATGCACTATATGTGCATATATGTGAAAATACACACCCTTTTCCTGCTCCTGATTCCTGCAAACAACTTTTTACTGCGTCTTCCTCTCTGACAACCAAAATCTTCTGTCTCAATTTCGCCTACACACCTCCTCTTGAGGCGCTCATTATAGCAGCTAACGATCAGTGTGAACAACCCTCCGTTGCTTGCTTGGCAAACCACAACGTCGCTCAGCTGCTTCAGGAAGATACAGGGAATACAGGAAAATACAGGGATATTTTTTTCGTACTGGATCCAGCAGCCACGATTATGCTCCCACCTTAAACCGTGGTGCATTGGCTCGCACATGGTCTCCTCAACAGAAGTAATCAGAGCATTCCTGGCTCGAGAATGAACCTTGTTCTAAGTCTCTCCTAGTTTTTTGGCCATAGTCGTGCAGTGATTTCTCTTCTGGTGCCCTCTTGCAATCAAAACAGCTGGCATCCTTCCTACTGGGGGAGACCAGTAGCTCGGTGGTCTGTTGATCAATAGGTTCACAGCAGCTAGGGTATTCACACAATTCAGTCATGCCGGTCCTCACTGACAACCTTCCTGAGCATCTTCTCTAACATTTGGTTGAACCTCTCAATCAGCCCACCACTATGAGGCCTGAGGTGACTGGGTCTTGTGCACCCCGATAATCTGCTGCTTTCCATGAAAACTTTTGCATCAAAGTTCTGTTCCTGATCTGTGTGGCTTTTCTGGGGTATGCCAAATCTGGACGCGACATGATCTTCTAGCCCGTGCCTCAGTTTCGTCCTGCTGATCCACTATGGGGACTGCTTCTGGCCATTTAATGGAATAATCCATGGTGACCTCTATGAACCTATTTTCTCACCTATTTACTCAGTCTGTGGCAGTGGCCCTATGGTATTTACTGCTGGCCAATCAAAGAGCTAAAATGTATTACTGTAGTTCTCTTCCTCTTCAACGCTCGCCAGCCCTATTGCACTCTTCACATCAACGGCTGTACTTCCTAACGTCCCTTGTCATCCCCACCCACGATAACTGCCGTCGAAGGTCCGTCAACATTGTCCCAAAGAGTGCACAATCTCTAATACCTTCTGGTGACACTAATAAAATCTGTGAGACTGTATGGCGTCCAGGGTGATTTTTTCACTGTTGAACAAGTATTCCGCCCACAACCTTCAAACTGTACCACAGGGGCCACAAAGTTTTCATCTCTGCACTCTTTGGCGTAACTACTAGCCAATCAGGGCGGATCTGGCCTGCACCAGTTCCGGTCCAAGATCAGTAGTACCCTGTGCCCAGTCTGTAATTTGTTCGAATTCCCACCTCACCCCCATTTCTAAGCGAATTCGTCCGACCATATCCGGTTGATCTGCCTTTGAGACTCTCAATCCTGCAAGGCGAACAAGGCCTTTCTTCCTGTAAATATCGCTGGAATGTTACCAACAGTCCCCGCTCCTCGTCCATGACGACTTGTCGCAATTTCATCTTCAGGATCTGCAGCATCTCTAGGCTCAGTCACGGGTGGAAGCACTCCGCACCTTTGCAATTGTCCCTCTTCGTCATTCATACGTAAATCCCACTCTGACACCACTTGTAAGAAACGCACGTGATGAACACAGCGTATTATTTTCTGCAATTCCGAATGTACAATAGGAAACCCACCTCAAAAATAATGCACGCCTTTTTCCTGCTCACAAATCCCGCCCAACAACTTTCTGCTGTGTCCTCCTCCCTGACAACCAACATCACCTGTCTCAATTTCTCCAATAATGTTGAATTCAGATGTTTAGGTACATAATTCATATTTATGTTTGTGGCAAGAGCTAAACCTCATTCCATATTGACATATATGTCAATACATGTCTTAGCTCTGAGGTTCAATCTGTTTGATTACCTAGAGTGACGAATGAGCTAAACGCTCTCCTGTTCACACTAGAAATAAATCCTACATGGAATATTATCAGGCGAATGTAATCGGGGAGAAATTTGACAGGGAGTCTCTCATGTCAATATCGGCCCTCGCTGATGAGCCATCAAGCGACATTTAAAATTACGAGCACACATTCTTTCATGTTTACCCTAGGAAGATGAAATTTGTTTGAGATTGTCTCGCTGGCTCTAAGAGACGAATGAAATGATAAGCTCCATCATGATCAGCTGATTGAGCTAAAAGTTGAAATTTTATAAGGGAGCTTCTCTAGGATATCTAGAGACGAGTGGGATGACTTACTACGTCCTGATCAGCAGAAAGAACTAAATTATTTCCTGTTTACTCTAGAAAGTGCGCCATTTACGGTGCTATAAGACTTATCCATATGTTAAATGTATTTAGGCGTTTTATTACTGATAAAGGAGGTGACGTGACAAATCTGGATAATATGGGTACATTTATCTAGAAGAAAAATGGGAGATGTTGAAGTAGCCAAATTTGGTCTGGATTAGTTAAACATAAATTTTCTAAGCAGATTGCCCCAATAATTCAACATACCCCACCATCAAAGTTACTAAAGTCAGACTTTTGACCCTAGGGAAACATTGAGACGTGGTAAGCAGAAAAGTCAGTTTGGAACTGATTACCTATATCTGTTTCCTCAAGTTTTCCAGCACCGATTTACATGTAATTTACACTTTCGTTCATAAATCAACTAGTACGAAATTTCAAAGTGACATTTATCTAGTCTGCTCAAACCAATTTTGGTTTATAATTTTCAATAGTGAATCTTTGTAATTGACCAAGAAAAAATTACGACCTCTCATCAAAATTATTGAGTACCTACATTTTAAAATCATAGAATCCGAAAATCGAAAGAAAGAAAATCCGTCCGTCCGTCTGCCGGCCGCCATCCAGAACTTTACTCCGAAACTAGTTACTGGGCCAAAGTTTATGAAACTTGGGCTATAAATCACATTTGGGGGCTTGTTGATCATAGAAGCTCTGCATTAATTTTTATCAAACCTTTATCAAGGACACATTTAAGGGCTGAAATATTAAAAAATCAAGACCTCGAAAACTTTCAAGGTAACAGTATTGATTTTTTGGTTGTCATTGTTAGACATTTTCCCTAAGAATCGAATGATACCACTCGGAACGCTGTAAGAATCCGTTCGCTCCCCCTATGGGCTAGAACTTTGAGAGTGAACTCATGCGAGAGTGAAATCTTTGTATTTAGTGAGTCAATCGCTAAATTTCATTAATAACCGCTAGAGCTGGTGGGTATTTGTAAAATCGGGCACATAAAACTTGGCTTGTAAATTCCGACGATCGTATTAGATGGTGTAATTTCAATGGAATTCTGACTTCGTGAAATCTAGTTTAATATAACCATTGTCCCTACGGATGGACTAGTAAAGCGTTGGTAGGTGTTTTTATTTTATCTCATAAATTTTCAGTTGGTAGGTACCTACCTAAAGGTAAAGGTATAATTAGATCAGGGGACCATCAGTAAAGCGTATATATATTAACTAATTGATTAATATTCCCGCTGAAGTTGCCTACATCTGCGTTGACATTTTGATGACAAATTCAGCTTGCGCCCGACCCTCATGACATTGTGTAACGCAAATCATTTATTACTAAGATGTGTTGTAAGGGGCCCGTGAAGCTAATTTCTCTCTTAATAATCCGAGTGAGCTGAACTTTGAAATGGAGCTCCTTTGGAATATCTAGAATAGAATTTCATGACATGCATGTTGGCTCAATGATCCTATGAGAAACCTTTGAGGGTAATTTCTCTCCTTTTCGACATACTGTTTGTTTCAACATTTTTTTCTCTTAATTTTATGGCACTTACTATAAAGCATAAAATTGTGTCTTGGAGCTGTAAAGGTTTGAACCCTTTTGGGAGGCGCGAACCGCCGAGTTTCGATGATGTACTATTGACGGGGTTTCATAATTATAGAGCTACAGATTATATAATTATAATGATAGATTATAGAATGTTGTCCGTTTCCACGAACAAGTTTTTGATAAAATAAATACGGTAGGTAAATACGAATAAATTTGATAAGACAAATTTTGTGGAAATAGACGTTCTTCACTAACTTTCATTTTGAAATGTGTTTCTACAACTTTGTTGCGAGTGCCTTTGTTCGTATCTACACATCTCCCGCATACAAATTAAGACCAACCAAAAAAATAGCTTTTATTTCAAAGATACCCAGTATGAACAGTGTAACACAGGCTTTCAGTATCTACTTATACTGTAGTTTAAAATTTTCCTATTAAAATAATAATACATTTTTTGAATGTTGTAGGCTGCTGAAAGAACGATCAGGGGCCTGGGCAACGTCGTCAAGAAAAAACTCGTCAGGCGTTACAACCACGCCGACTTCCTCTTTGCCCAGAACGCTCCGAAAAAAATCTATGAGGATGTTGTCGAGTATTTTGATGAACTAGTTGGAGGTACTCTGGAGTAAGTAGTACAGTGCTGCGGAAACATTGAAGATATCTTACCATTTCAAAATTTGATTTGCCTAGGAAAAAATAAAATAAAATAAAATGCTGACCTCTGAGCTGGTACCCGGTGTCCGAATTCGATCTGACCCTCATATCTCGCCTTACTATACATCTTAAAATACCTCTGAAAACATGAAATCTTATTTATATACTCTAACGACACCTGCAAGGAACATGGAGTCGGCTTATTCGGGCCATTGGTTGAACTTGTAGAAGAATCCTTGTACATAATGGTACATCACTCCGAAATTTAGGAAGCTCTGTACTTGTGTATGTGTTGAAAAGTTTCTTGTTCCATAGGTTTCTGAACGATTTTGGTGCCGTGTCTGTCTTTAGTAAACTCCTGACCCTGGAATAGCTTTATGCAATTTCAACTAAACGATGTTTCATAGATTCCATCAGCCTCAGAGCCATTCCAATTGAGTGCGTAGGAACGTGAATTAACTCACAATCGGAGGGTAGCTGAAGGAGTGTCTTATAGTAACACCCATTTCATTACGGAATTTAAGGAAAAAAGATGTCTGTTTTCACGAAAAATAAAGAGTTACAATATTAAATCGATTTTGACGGTTAGGTAATTTATTTATTTAAACACGGACAAACACTTTTAATAACACAAATAACAAAAATAGAAAAGAAAGCCTCCGTAAAACATAAAAATACACTTCATTCTGGGAAAAAATTTATTTACAAGTTGTAATTATATTGGGCAAGTTCAAAATGTTAATAACAGAGGAATAAAGGGGTAGAAACCGCGATCCACACCTCAACTTGTGGGGGGAACATTCGACTAAATCGAAAATCAAAAAATCATCATCAGTAACAAACAATAACTAATGGTAGCAGTAACAATGATAAGTTGTGGTTTGTTACTGATGATGACCTAACCGTCGACATCGATTTACCATACATTTGATAACAACAACTTACATTTTTTAACATACATTGATTTAACTGTTTCTTTTTCGCGGAAATAGACAACGTATTTCACTAACTTCCGTTTGATAATTTCTTCGTGAGTGATTTAGTTCGTACTCATTTCATTGGAAAAATACGATAAAATAAATCTAAAGGGCTCCACACACTTGTCAGTCTATCTCAAGTTTCTGAACTGCAGTTAGTGTGGACTGAAGGTGTGTGGCCGTCACAAAGGCGAAGAGTTCGGGAGTTTTCGCAACGCTGAGTCGTAGTCGAGTGGGAGGAACTGCGAATAGAAATGGAGCATTGCGAATGCGCGTAAAATGCTAACGACTAGACACAGAGATACTTAGACACAGACAGAAACTGCTGTTTTCAATAATAAATTCACATCTTCAATAATGGTTCATTATTTTCAATAATGAAACGTAATTGGAAAAGGGAAAAAGGTGTAAAATATCGTTAATATGTAGGTAATAGGTACAGGTAGGTACATATATTTATAATGGGGAGTTTTATATTATTAATTTTAAAGGGGGAGGGGGGGAGCATTTATGTGAAAATTTGAGTCATGTGAGATCGTGGATCTTTAGATATTAATAATCTCTTCGTTTCGTAGGCGAGATAAATACTTTCTACGATGGATGATGTTGCCAAATAGAAACATTTCAATGTTAGGTTAGTTTTAGAAAATGTCTACTCTATCTTTACAAATTGGTAAGAATGAAGGCAATTTATAAGAAACGACTGGACCTTTCTTGTGGCTTGTTTTAATAATGTTTATACTTGTTCAATCCTTAATAATAATTGTAAACAATGGAAAATTCATAGTTCATGTTCAGTGAAATTCGTTTGAAGAAAGAAAAAAAATAAAATAAAATAAAATCGTAAGATTCCTAGATTCTCGGGATCTGTGAATATACTGACACATGACGATAGGCCCAAGGGCTTATGTTGTTTTCCAGTGAAGTAGATATCAAAAGGGTTTGTATTGGGTATCACCGTCCGTTGTATTGTACATTTCGTGTAAATATTTTGTATCATTCGCATCAAACAGTATTTATCATTATGGAATAAACAATCTGAGAACATAAAAACTTGTGTTTTTCCTCTATACATACTCCCCACTCCCAGTCCTTTAGGGCTTAATATTGAATTTCATTGATAGTGCAGGTACGACGGAAAGCTGTGTCTTAATAATACAATAATACTTAGGAAACAATCGTCGAATAATTATAATGTCACAGATCTTTTTCCAAACGTAGTTTTGCTAACGTAATACCGCAACCCAATTCGGCACCCACTGTTGTTTTCCAATAGAAAATCCCATTTTCATTAAGAAGAATTTGTTTTGAGTAACAAAATTTCTTGTATAATGAAATATCAATACAGATATTTATTCCTCAAGTTGTAGATAACCTGTTAACTTGATTTCCGAAACGTGTAGGTACTACGTGTTTTGGCAATAAAATAGCTGCTTATTGATTGGTATACACAGCGGGATATTCTGAGAAGTTTTATTTTGTTTTATTAATTTATTGTTAGTTTTTTCATCAGCCACACTTCAGTTTAAAAAAAAAAACAGGTTTGTGAACAACATTATTGTTGTTTAGATTTATCATAAAAGAAAAGGGTAAATTGGTTTTTGTAAATAATTTATTAATAGGTGATTTGAGTTATACTTAGGTACTCAATTCAATATGTAATATAGATCTATATGTGTTGTTGAATGAGGTTGGTACTATTTTAGATAAGAGAGTAAAATTGATCATTATAGAAGATACTATCCTCTCCAAGTTCAATTCAACATTTTCAAGATCATACAATCATCATCATACAAGGTCATACAGGTAAGGCTTCGTATGTAAGAGGTACGACCTATTGGAATTGATCCAAGGGGATGGGGGACAACCCTAGCATGAGAAAAAAAAAATAAATAAAAATAACCGAATACGAATAAGTTTTAGACCATTCTGAGACCAAATCCGTGAAAAAAACCATAGGTGTAAGTATGTGTGTTTGTGTGTGTGTGTGTGTGTGTGTGTGTGTGTGTGTGCGCGCGTGTGTGTGTGACAAATGAGAATAAATGATAAAATGCAGCTCATGCTAATGCAGCAAATGCTGCTTATTCTCATGATAAAATGAGAATCTTTATCAGGTGGTGCAGCAATGTCCTCGTGCTCACGTTGGCCGCATTTTACGTCACGATGCGGTTGGCAAGCAGATAGCAGGTACTTTGTCATCTAGCGGTTGGGATGTTGAAAGGGAGAGACTATATGTCACATGCCGAGTGACCGGGGCAAGAAGCCAGATATCGTTACGATCAAGCCCGATGGTTCTGCCATAATCCAGGATGTCCAGGTTGTCAGTGGCACCGTGGACATGGAGCAGACCAGGCGGGCTAAGATAAGTAAATATGATAGGAATGATCTGCGGCAAGCGATATCTGAGCTAAAAGGAGTGGCAACCAATAACATCAAGGTCATGGCCGCGACCGTGTCAAGGCGCGAGGTGTGGTGCGGGAAAAGCGCCACGGAGCTACTCGAGTTCGGCATCTCGGCGGGAGTGCTCCTTGGTATCACCACTCGCATCCTCAGGGGCTCTTACCTCAACTGGTGGTCATTTTATAAGGCCACTTCCTTTCATCCCTCTCTTCTTCCTCCTACGACTTCCTTCATCCCTAGAGCCGGTGTCGGGTAAACCTGGGCGTCCTCCCCACTTTATTTTATTTATTTATTTTTTTAATTTAATGGTGAAATCCCCTCCGCCTTCAAGGGGAGATTTGTAAAAAAAAAAAAAAAAAAAAAAGTGTGTGTGTGTGTGTGACAAATGTTATCGATGCAGCCCAGGCCACAAATCTCAACCGATTTTCGAGATTATTTCTTTATTCGATTCAAATTGCAGTCTAGTTGTGCAACAAACCTCGCAAATTTTAAATTTCATGACGGAAGGGAGAAAATGGAGGGGGCAAATCCGTAAAAAGGTAGCTTTCTAACGAAACATTTTGCTGCCCAGGTTATAATTCTCAACCTAGTTTCATGATTCTGGTTTTTAATCCTAATTTTAGTGGAATTATTGTGCATCAAACCTTGAAAATTTCCGATTTGCGGTTGTGATGGTGGGTGGATGGGGTAGTTAGCAGCTCATTCAAGCTACAATTCTCGACCGATTTTTGTGATCTTTTTTTATTCAATAAAGAATTCTCTCTAGTTTTGGAAAGTACCTATCTTAGGAGTTTCAAATTTTATTATGCAAGGAGGTGAATGGTAGCGGGGGGGGGGGGGGGGGGGGGGTAGTAATAAATCGTTGGATCATTATTTTAACCATCTGAGTCCCATCACTCTTTTTTAAATTTTTGCTCGATCCAGATTTCAGTCCAGTTATCCACAAAACCTTGGAATGTTCAAATTTACTGACGGTGGGGGTAAATGAAGGGGGTAATTCCAATAAATCGTGATATTTTCGTTTTTCTCATCAGATTTTTTTGTTCACCCTTTTTTTGTTATCTTTCAGTTTAGATGTGTTGAAAATCGGGATTTCATTTTTATGACGGGTTTGATTTCATTTGTCTCCTGATGTTCCAGAGAGATTCCCTGAAATTTCAACTTTGAAATAAATTTTGAAACGATTCCTTGATTTAAACGCCTTTCACTAACCACCACTAACCACTACTTTATCCTACGACGATAAAGCCGAGTGAGTTTGAGATTATTTGAATTGCGTTGTTCATTCCAATTTTTCAAAGAGTTTGAGATTGAGCATAAAGGCAACTTGATGAACAATCTAATTAGGTCATTGAACCCAGCTGTAACTATAGATTTTGTGGAAATGGTCAACTTTTTTATTTCATTATGTATATATTTAATTAACTTCCCATTCGGCCAAAAGATGCTAGCGTTTGGACCGGGGTGTCTCTTACGATAGTGAATAAAGATTAATATACGAAAGTAAAAAATATTATTGCCAGTTGCGGTAGATAAGTATCTATATTTATCTATCTACGACGCTGAAATTAGAATAGAACGTGCCCTGAGGTGTAGTAAGAGTTACCCATAGTAATAATGAGCACTAGTTTGAAAAGTTCGACCGGAGTTATCGCATAACGATCGATGAAATAAATATAGTAAATTAAATAAAATCATCTAGCGTAGCTAGTGTAGTTCTTTAAAAATGTGTCAGCTACTTACCTACGTAATCTATTTTTGGTATATGATAGATATCACTATTTAGTAATTTTTTTGTTTCTATATTTCTATTGATGTATCAATATACTGATGATTTAATTGAAACCGTTGGACTTATGTTGTATTGCATTTAAAGAATATTGATGATAAATTATAATTACTGCAAAGAAATTATTTTTCCGCCTTACATAAAAGAAGGAAACCATTTCTAAGGAGGAAGCACTTCATAATGGATTCATTAGAGATGTACGATTTTACATTTTTATAGCTTATTCTGTCAGATGATGTGTAATGTGTTAAATATTAAACAGAACGTGCTTCTAAATAATTAACAGGAGTCTTTCCGCCAGATTACGTGTACGTCGTACCCTATCTAAAGAGATCGATTCAGGCTATTAAATCTTAACAGTGGAGGTGACAGACCGAGAGTGGTATATTTTTGCATATTCTGAATGTAAGGTCCTTCAACGTTCACACTTCTGTCCGCAAAAGTGTTCCATTGAATACTTTCTTGTTTATCACGACAACTCGAGATCATTGCTTCACCAAGTACCGAAGTACAAGTATGTTTCGAATGTACGACATACTACTCCCAATATTAGCAGTTTCAAGTTTCGTCGAATTCTCTCAGGCTGGAAGATATAAAGCAGCTGATGCTTCCGAAATAATTTTCCCTTACGACAGGATACCGAAAGTGGTAAGTACTAGTAATTTGCATTTCATCTTAGTAGAATTAGTGCAGGAGGCATTATAATGAAACGTATGTATTAGTTTTACAACAATCATTCGGATGTTTAGCGATTATCATCACAGAGAATACATACCTACTGTACTCGTAATACTACATACCGGTATCTTTTCTCTATTAAATGGGCCATTCCACCAGAAAGGGGAAATCACTGTCCCGAAAGTCCTGCCATTACCCATTCAACATTTTCATTTTGAAAAAAAATTTACAATTCACTATCCAACTTGCTTAACAAGTTCCATTATTCAGTTATGCCTAAATTTGAATTTAAATGAGGGAACTTTAAGTTTGAACATCCAAAATGTCATTCTCTCACCATGTCCAGACCTGACCTTCTTAACTTGAAGTTTGTATTGAGAGCACTAAACATATTTTCACGATTCTAAGGGGGTGGTCTGTCGTTCATATCAATTCTGAAAATGGGAAAAACAGCTTTCCCGTATTTTTCTGAGTTGAATACAATGAACAGAAGAGGAAAGTACCTGTGTCCAGAGGTATGACGTCATTCTCTCACCCCAACCTTGTCTTCGAATTTTGACTGACTTGGAACTTTCCCACTCTTTTTGCTTTCCCACCACATTTAGGGTTAACAATAAGGTTACTTCTGAAAACCAGTTCAACGAAATTCAGTCGCCTGAGAGCTGTCAACGTGGTTAGTTTGTTCTGATTCCTTGACAGTACACTTTTGTTGTGTCATTCTTCCTTCTGCATTAGAAGGAAGGAAATTGACTATTAATTTCTGCCATTTGTTTCTTCTTGTAGGGCTCTTGTTCTAGTTTCGTTTGATAATAGCAAATCATAGAAAACACGCAGTTGCAGTAGAAAAAAGTAGAGAAAACCCTAATGTGTCATTCTCTCACCTGTCATTCTCTCGCATCTTTTTTTGAGAGAGAATGACCAGCGAGGTGAGAGAATGACTGCTGGAATTATTTTCAACGCATTTTTTATTTGATTTCTGGTTGAAACAATTATTTATTTTCACCTGGATTCTGGGTATTATGTACCTACCTACGTTGCATTAGTATACATGATGTGAATACTTATTTACCTATATATAATTGAAGGAAGCCAGAAATAGCCCAGAAAAGTATCGAGAGGCTCGGTGGACTAACTAGGATTAGGCAGAAAACCCTGCACAGAATCGGAATGATGGGGTTCGAGGTTTCCACAATTTTTTTTGGTTTATTATCTTCAATATTTTGCAGCGTTTTAAATTTGCATTTCAAATAGTTGTCATTTCGACCCCTCCCGAAACTGTGTGGGCTACCAGAGGTCCCACTGATCAGGGAACTACGTAGCTGTAAACTTTGAGTCCATAGCCAATTCAAATTATAGGGACGCTGTGTTTATATTAGGTACTTACAACAATTTGGTGAGGGTTTTTGATATTTTTATGACTGATATCCCTTTCTAACGTTTAAGTTTCGTATTTTCACATCTATGGATTAGTAAAATTTATGGAATAGGTAACTGATGTCAAATAAATGTATTCTTTCACAGGGAGGTAGGCATCATGGCCCCCTCCAAGAAAAGGTGTCTCACAGTGTTAGAAAAAAAGTTGGCAAGCAAATTGAGAGATAAATTACGGTATGAGAAGAACAAGGAAGACCCGGTGAAATCAATTGAAATGAAGTTAAAATCGCAAGAAAGGAGAAGGGCCATCAAGTGGTATGGATGAGAGGTGAAAAGCTCCTTAGCATGAACAGACTGAGTTGCTTCGAATGTCCCTACAACTGTTAGAAGTACCAAATTGGCTCCCATATTTCTTTGGGAAAGCTAAAGTCACCCCCTGGAGAGTACGAACTAAATCACTCGCGACGAAGTTGTGGAAACCCATTTCAAAACGGAAGTTAGTGAAAAACGTTGTCTATTTCCACGAAAAATAAAGAGTTACACTGTTAAATCGATTTCGACGGTTAGGCCATCATCAGTAACAAACAATAACATTGTTATTGTTTGTTACTGATGATGGCCTTACCGTCGAATTCGATTTAACAGTGTAACTCTTTATTTTTCATGGAAATAGACAACGTTTTTCACTAACTTCCGTTTTGCCCTGGAGAGTATGGAAAACCTATTAAACCCCCTCAAAAAGAGAAACCATCGTCGTTCACATCAGTGTCCCCAGATCCCAAGCTGAATCCATTCAATGAATTCGAGTAAGTGATGAATATTGGCTTCCCTGAAGATGGCAGGTATGGGATCTTGGCTGTCGAAGGTGATTCGGAACTGGGCAATACTTTCCAAAGTCCCTTAGAAGTCGAACTGACCGATGATTTGGTGGGGAATGTGATACCAATAGACACCAACGAGAACGTCCTCGCAGATGATGATAATGGTGATGTCACTGAAGGACTTTGCTTCCAGTGCGGTGGTGCTATAAGTCATAACAAAACTGGTCATTTGTGTGATGTGTGCCAAATTGACTTGCACCACAATGGTTGCATTTCTGCATCTGACTTTATTGACTTTGGCCTCGTAAAACTTTTTTGTAGCAAAGAGTGTAGAGATCTCAATATCATCTAGACGATTAACCGAAATAATATATTATAGTAACCATTTAAATTGTAGTCTAAAAAAAAAAAAAGTCTAGCGACCTGTCAAAAAAGTTTAATCTTGTAGAGTGCGTTTTCAAGACTAGGTACGTTTTATACTACTTTTGAGTTTTAGTCAGTTACTGTAGTCTGATCCAGTTTTTCATTATTATTTACCATTTTAAGGCTGCACGTTCTCAAGTGTTCTCAGATCTCTAATTCGTATAGTATTAAGAATATGCAGAAAAGATTAAAGATACCTACGTTTTAATGGTTACGTACCCTGGTCACAAGTTTAGGCTGTGTTCATGAATGAGCTATTGATACGCTAAACTGGTTAATTAGTTATACATTTTGCTTTTATTGATAATTGATTAATAAAGTGATACGTATTGTGGAGAAACAAAAATATGAAATTATTCTGGAAATGAACTTTTTTCTTCTTTTAATTCAATTCATTTCGAGATTGAATTCAAAAAGTACCCATATATCTACCTCAACAACTTGATTCACTTAATTTCTGGAGAAAACTACGCTTGAGGTATAAATTTCTATTAACTTCCAAAAAATTAATCTATTAGTGTATTATCAACACTTTGGTGATACAATTTAGTTTTAATTGATAGATGTACAAGAAATATCTTTGGTATTCTGATAGGCGAGATAATGACTAGAAGGGTGAGGGAATGACAAATCCTAAGAAAAAACTTAAAATGTCATTCTCTCACCCATGAGTCATTCTCTCACCCTAGCGATTTCTTAATTAATTTTTAATCAATCAATTAAACATGTTCATGTACGCCCCACCATAGAAATACATGTAGATTGGTTAGGAGAACGTCCCTGATTTTTTTCAGAATTTAATTCCGACTTTAATTTTTCTGAATAGTTGGATCTCCGATTTCCCCTTTCTGGTGGAATGGGCCAAATAATGAGGTTTCAGATCGTGTCACCAGTTAGTCACAGCGAATAGCAGAATATCTTATCAAGTCGTTTTTACGCGCCTACGAATATTAAAACTTTATTAGAATTAATCGCGATCTGAAGATAGGAAGTCCTTTTCCTTCTTCCAAGGTGGTATTAACATATAAACGAATGTAGTTTATGTTTATTTCAATTAACCTTTTGCGATTTAGGGAGTGTGTGTGTGTGTGTGAGAGAGGGAGAGACAATCAACGAACTATACTTCGAAATATAGTTCGTTAGAGAGATTCGGTCCGGCAGTTTGCCGGTGTCCACCTATCCTAGCAACACGTTTTTTTCAAAAACATTTTTATTTTAATATTGAAAAATTCACGAAGAATCTATATTTATTTATTTTTTCTAATTCATGATCCCAATTGCTATGTCTGCAGGATGAGCTGATACACGATGCAGGTTATGAGTACAGCAAACACCGAGTGTTCACGGAGGACGGACACATACTGTCTCTACTAAGAATCACAACCCCTGGGTTACAACCAACGAACGAAAGTTAGCAACAAACTCAAGCACTCACTCAATCATAATTAACATTTTAAGTTAGTCGCTCAATTTTTGTTGGCAATATCCTAAATATTCCACTTGTATTCAGTAAAACATCTGGTTCTGCGAACTATCCGAATCGTAGTTGTGACGTCTTAACCAATCTTGGTAAATTTTTGTAGTTTCTATATATCTATTAATAAGGATATCGGTAATGAGGTTCATTACCTATTAAGAAAACTTTGAGTTATGCAACATGATCGTATGAGCGAATTTTTGTATATTTTACTATATTTATGTTACATTGTTTTGAAGTTTGATCACTTTGAGTATAGGGAAATTTTTAATTAACAATTTTATGGGAAAAAACTCGTCCTAAATAATTTTCTGTGTCTCAAAAAAAAATTTGGGATTTTTTGCTTTTATTTGTAGTTTTTTGCGAATTTTCGTAGAAAATGAGGCTATTGCAATAGTGCACGTCTACAATTACTATAACCAAGATTAATTTCTCAACCAAGCGGCATTGTTTGCTGTATCCATCTGTAACATAAATAAATATAAAACTGCGACATAAATAGAAGAACAAATAATTTAAAATTTTCTAATCCCAGCCGAACCATGGGCCGTAGGGCGGGAGGGGGGTCGAAGTAAGAATTAATGTGCGCTTTTTGGACTTCCCCACTTCCCCTACCCCTCTAAACGGCCGTTGACAATTCCGGAAAAATACGGGTTTCGTAGGTTTTCCTACGAGGAAGACGACGGCGCGATCGGATCGCGAAAAAAGTATCGGGAAATGCGTAAAAAAAATGCGAGAGTACGGACCCGTTTTCTCGAAAAGTCCGCCGAAAAACTTGGTTTTTTCCGATTAAAATATACCCCATAAAGGTACGTTTTTCGGAACGGTTTTCGCGGGCGGAATACAGCTTTGGGTCCGCCGAATCTGAATCCGAAATCGGATATCGAAAAAAGTGACGAGAACTCGGTCAAATTGCGAGCAGAAGCGAGCAAAGCGATTAAAATGATTCTGCCGTGGACGAGAGAAGGCTCAAGAATTGACGTGAAGGGTTCGATGTCACAACATTGCGAGGCGAGCAGGTATGCCTACATAGGTACCTACCTTGCGAGCGAAGCGAGAGCCATTTCAAATAATAAATACGGACTTTGTCCTACACATATACAGGTATACCTTGCGAGCGAAGCGAGCAACATCCCCGAATAAACTTTTCGTGGTTCCACGTAGTTTTATAAGATTTAATTTGTTTGTAATAATTCCCAACTGAAAAAAACGTCTGCCAAGTTGGGTGGGCAGTATAACTTCCTCAAGCGAGCGAAGCGAGCAGCATCCCCTACAGAAGTTAAACCTACCCTTAGAGATCTACCGTTTGCGAGCGAAGCGAGCAGCATCCCCTACAGAAGTTAAACCTACCCTTAGAGATCTACCGTTTGCGAGCGAACCGAACAACATCCCCTAAATGCCATACTTTGCGAGTGAAGCGAGCAACATTTTCTACATGCCAGACTTTGCGAGCGAAGCGAGCAACATATCCTACATGCCAGACTTTGCGAGCGAAGCGAGCAATATTCCCTACATGCCACACGTTGCGAGCGAAGCGAGCAACTTAATGGGGGGTCCGGGGGGCTTGCCCCCCGGCTGGACGTGGAGGCGAGCGTAGCGAGCCGGAGCGGCTAGTATGAAAGAAATTCGTGATAAATCGAGAGCTGCCCACCGAATGGAGAACGATTTTTGTCTGATGAAAACTAAAGAAGTTTCATTTCCCCAGCAACGGCTTGGTTGTACGTGAAAATCGTAAGAATCTCAAATCCAAGAATCGTGACACTTCCGCGTCACCCATCTGGCGTAACGTTTTCGGACAGTTAGCTCAAGGCTAAAACATGTTCCATGTAACAGTCTTTGAAGCGGTCTGTATACCGTGTAAAAATTTCAGCTCAATGCAGAACTTTTTGAGTTTTAGAAGCGTACACTAACCAACAAAACATATGTATATATGTATATAGATAGGATATAGATTTGTAATTATTTATATGTATGTATTTAATAAATGTTAGTACCTATCTGATTTATTCCATCAGGTGTACCGGTGTTGATTATCAACGGGTTCACATTTCAGTCCGACGGATGGCTCACCCTTGGAAATTCGTCTTTACGTAAGATCTCAAATTTTATTACATAAATGTTTCTAAGCCTGACCCGATTTTACTGATGACCGAATGAAGGCTCCGAAGTGAAAACGAGGAGTGTCATTTTGCGTTCCTCACTACCAATAGGGAAGCTTTGTGTTCTTGCCAGAAGTTGAAAAAATGTTGTCATCTACCCCAGAATCAAAATTATCACTTACTTAGGGTAAGAAATAGGCTAGCTTCTCGTATTTGTTTATTATAGCCTAGCGCTATCGCCGTAATGGCCTCATCAGAGCTTATTGTATAGGGGGTCGATGAGTGGGCACATTTCCATGGACATTACGGCGAAAGCGCTAAGCTATAAAAAACTATAATAAATAAAGCTAGCCTATTCCTCACCCTCAAACAAATCCTAGGATGTATTTCTTGAAGCCTACTACCCCACATAATTGTCACTTACGTGCCAGAACTTGCTGATTAATTATGGTTCCGTGTTCTGCCTGTCTGGTGTCTGAGCCAATTCCTTGTCACCCCCGAAACTCCGCTAAGTTTTAGTCCGATTTTCGTGAAATTTCAGGGATTGTGAGGGTTAGCTCCAAGATTATCCCTATAAATTGCATTGCCTTCGGATCAATGATGGCGTGTGCGCATGTGCAAACGAAAAATCTAACAATATCAATTTCCAACGTTATATTGGTCCAATTTAGATCAATCTCGGAAAGTGATTGGGTCTAGGTTTCCCGATAGTGCTCTATGAATTTTATCGCGATTGGTTCTGTAACAACAGCTGCACATGCACCTAACCAAAACTGGTTGTAACAAGGTGAAACTCCGACATTATTGGACCGATTTTCATGAAATTTTCAGGCAGTATACGGTTAGCTCTTAGATGCTTCCCTATAAATTTAGTTGCTGTCGGGTCAATAACGGGATATGCGTATACGCAAACTTGATTTTTTTACAACGTCCATTGCATACGATCTACAGGTTTGATTTCATTCAAACTCGAAGGGTAGTTGGGTAGGTATCGGTTTCAAGAATTTGCTCTATGAATTTTATCGCAATTGGTTAAGGAATAGGTAACTATTTCTTATGTATTTGGTTGAGACACGTAGCTAAAACTCAAAGACTAATGTACCTACCAATTTTGATTAAAATTTCAGGAATTCTGTGATTAAGCTTCTTGATGGCGTCCTATAAATTGCATTGCTATCGAATCAATAGCAGTTTTGTGCATGCTAAATCATGAATTTATAATAACTTCGGTTTGGCTGTAATTGGTTCTACTAATGAGCATTACCCACGTATTCATTTTATATTTTTAAATGAAAATAGATTTGATTCTAAGAAATTTGATACCATCCGCTCTCTCCTACGTTGAGTGGTTTTCTTTCTTCGATTTTTCAAAGTTCACACTGGTGACGTCACACTGGGTTGCAGGGAGGGGGGGGGGGGGGGGGGGAGGTCCCGCCCAAGCGGTAGGGATGCTTTGACGTCAGCAGTGTGCGAAACTTTGAAAAATCATAGAAACTAAACTATTCATCGTAGGAGAGTGCGGTCGATACCACATGTCTTATATTGGAATCTTCTTCCATTTAAGATTAGTTAAAATACCTTTTTCGCACCCATGGGTAACGCTCATTCTTTATGTCCATGTTGCAATAAGCGAGACAGCTATACGGCCCACCCAACTTGGACTATTATTGTTTTATTTTATTTTATTATACTTATTTATTTATTTCGAGCTGAGCACTCCTGACGATACTGGTGTCCCTCTCTGCTAAACACATGTTCCAGTCAAAAAGAAGGATAGTCTGGCTCCTAGGACGCTTTAAAGAAACGCCGGCAGGGGATAGGCTGATCCGAACTTAATTAAATTCTAATTAATTAACTTGTCTAAGTTGTATCATGATTATTGATATCACTATATACCCTGAAAATACCCTACTCATTAATGAAAGTGTGAACGCAATAAAAAATGAGGAAGACGCCTGCAAAGAATGCAATCCTGAAATTGCGTTTTCTGGAAAATTGAAGTTTCGTACCTTCTTCGTTTTCTCCCCTGTACCCTTTAATTAGGCCCACAGATGTCCATTGCGTTGAGATGTGATCATTTTCTAATACAATATTGTGATTTATTTTTCTAATACAATACAATTACCTTACACAACAGCAATCTCTGCGTCCATTTCGTATTTTCGAGCTTTCTGAACGTATTTGGTTTGTTGTTCTGGTATATATCCTCCATTCCATCACGTGGACTAAGCAATTTTCGAACTTACATTCGGCTTTGTAAAAAATATATTTCCCGGGATTGTGCGGTTCAGGTTATAGATGATCCTCGAAGAAGCTCTAAGGATTTGACCAGAGATCTGCACATGCGTAGATGTACAAACTGTACACCACTCCTACAATTACTGTTACCTGATTTTTATTGAATTCCCTAGTAATAATTACCTAAGGATGACTTTATGAAGCCTTAGTGGGGCTCATCCCGTTAGAATCAAAGAAACCACCAATTCACTAAATTATTATCAATATTTTAATATCATTATTATTATTATTTAATAACGTTACCATTCGATCAACGTGAAAACATATGTGAATGTCAATCAGATCTCTGCACACGAGGCTATTCATTAGAATTCGTTTATTAACTCCTGCATTCATACTATTATTTACCGAAACGTATGATCCCAAATACATTAGCACTGCCTCGAAGTTTTATTCTATGATTTTGACTTGATAAACAGCTTCCTGTTTTCCGTTCACAAGACTTTAAGAGTACGAAAAGCTTAGTTTTTGAATAATTTTAGCCTTCATCCTTACCTCGATGGGATACGACGTCTGGCTCGGAGATCAAAGAGGGAATTCAAGGTCTTTGGGTCACACCAACTATACAGTAACCGACCGAAGGAGCCACAACTACACGTAAGTTGAGTAGTAATGGCGAACCTCAACCAAGATGAAAAACGTTAATTATACCTATATAACTATAACCCAAGTTATAAGTACTGCCTAAAGCATTTGAATTTATAGGTACATATGCCAGGTGAGGAAACTTTTCTGTATAGATCACTAACATCTTCAACGTGTTCGTATTTTACTGTGTTAAATTACAAATTCCTTGATGGAATGAATAGATTCACCTTAGACACCACAAAATATATTGCTCCATCGTCTAAAAAAGCTCTCCAATTTTCCCCAATAGTTTGCTTTGCCAAACATCTGAATAAAGCGGGTCATCACAAGTAATTTTAAATTGTTAGGGAAATTTGGGAATATTTCTTTCTAAATAAGGGGTGATGGCATAAAATAATACAGTACATAGGTACCTGATTTACCTAATAATTAATAAAAAAATTGTTTCAATAAGGATACAGGACGACGCAGAAAGTGGAGCTCCCTTGGTGTCCCGAACATAAAAGTATAGAATTTTCAAATTAAATTCTTCTTTTTACAAAATGAATTCTTCCATTTACATAATGACAAAATGAGTTCGCCCTTCTACAAAATGAATTCGTGGCATTGAAATTTCGATGCCAAATGAATAGCTCATTTTTTCTTCGAAAATTCGGTAAAAGGGAAAGCGGCGGTACCAGTTGCGGTTGACAAAAATATTGGGACGCCCAGGGGGGATTGAGCTGCCTAGCATTCAGCCGCCTTCCTGGCTCGACTACTCGAAGATTAGGGCGTCCTCAAAGGAGTATCGTAAATTCGTTTTGGCTTAACTAACATCGGTGAGATCCTTTTAGGAGCCTTGCATCTACCTTAAACTAAATTTCCTGCTTTATATATTATATTTGTATGCTGACAATGAAGCTTGGCTCAACAGTGCTATTGAGATTGTATACATTAATTGTGTGAGGTATGATTACCTATGTTTTGAATTCTAAGATAAATTGTAGACAGTGTACGCAGTTTCTGTTCCACATCAACCTAATGGTGTTCATTTCTGTGTCAACCATAGTTTTCACGAGCAAGGAATCTACGATTTGCCTGCTTTCACCGATTATATCCTGGAGCAAACTGAACGAAATCAAATCCTCTATGTCGGCTACTCGCTCAGCTGCGGAATGATGGTAGTCATGAACTCAGAACGACCGGAGTACAACGACAAGATCCTTGGAGCAGTGTTTCTGGCTCCAGCAGGTCACTTGAAGAAGTTGGAAAGCAACCCTATAGACTACGTAGCTGGTGTCTCCTCTCTAGTCATGTCCGTTGTAAGATGATTTTCCTGAAATGCAGAAATATTTTGTGGTTTGCAATTTCACAAACATATTGTAGAAAACACACTTCTAGATGAAACATTTTATGTTTCACAACTATTGCAACCTATCAAGAAATTCAGACTGACAAGATTTTCCAAAGTCAATAACCAAACATGACAACAAAACAAATGAGTTGCCATAGTATTAAAATTAATCTCATACATAGGTTCTTTAAACTGATTTCTGTAGGAACTGCCTTAGCATGTGTGTCATTCAAGAACATTTTAGTAATACCTATGAATGTGCCCACGCAACCGTCATGAGCTCTGCACGAGTATACAAAAAGCTTCTAAAGTTCCAGACACATACCAAACTAGTATCCGTAGGTTTGAAGGGTAAGGTTGGCCCAAAAGGCCCTAAAATGTCCTTGGTGCCTACCTTGATTTTACGTGAGTAAAAGAGCATACCTACCAATTTTGGCAAATGTCGGTTCAGTATCCATTTGCAATTATAATTGAGAATGAGAAACAGCAGGTTCAAAGAAGGCAGAATCCATTTAACCCCTAAGCTTGTACAGAACTGTAACAGTTCCCCTTCCAATTTGCCAGTGAAGTCCATAATGGCACTCCGTTTGGTGACACGGAGGGCAGCATGGCTCCCCTTAGAACCGTGCCACTTGCAGTGCCCCTTATGACACCTTGGTCGGTACCGCTAATTACCCTTCTGGATGAGGTGCGGCTTAAACCAAAAACAGAAAGAAAAAAACGGTTAGAGTTGAATTCACTCTGAGGAACTTTGGAAGTTCATTCTTAGGACAACCGAGTTTGTTATATTTTTACTTTTTTCGTTATTTGTTGTAAGAACTATTTGACTGACCAACAGAAGCCTATCATTGTTGCACGAGTATGGCCCTCTTATGATCCATCCTCTAGGCAATCCTATAAAAATCTCACGCTTACTAATGAAATCACCTAATCATGAATAATTGCATTTTATTTATTATTAACATTGTATACAACCTACTACTTTATTCAATATAACAGCTCTCGCTAATTATTTTAAAAAAAGAAGAAATCTTTGCCGAACCAAAAGCAAATACTCAAGTTCTGTCTGTTCTGTTCTGACTGTTGGTGTTCTGTCACTCATGTCGTTTCTCCTTTTCAGAAATCACAAATTTGGATGCGTCAGTGGCTATTTCCCTATAATATAAAATACATAAAGAATTCCTACCTCATGTGTAACTCCTCACTCATGAGATACTCTATGTGCCAAATTTACATTTACAGCATGTATGGGGTCAGCGAAACCATGGACCCGGTGAGTATATATAAGATAATATTCTTAAAACTCCGAGAGACTTCGGTATGAATTCAGAACTGATGTAATAAATTGAAGATTAAATTTTGAAACTAAAATTTGAACCAAATTTCGTAAACTTGGATCCAGTAGCTAGGGAGAAGATAGAACTTCGGTCGACGCATGGACGGATTATTATTAATACAATTTATATCTTAATTTTGTCAATCAACATAGCACACATATTTGAGCATATATAAACAAATTTGAGGGAGATTAAAATATTATCTCTCGATTGATTACGTATGAACGGCTTATACAAAAAAATTGGTTGAAAATATCACCATATCGATATTGCACAACTGGACTAAAATCTCTGGATCAATCGACAAAAAGAGCCCTCACAGAAATCAGATGAGATTAATGAGAACATCATGATTTTCCTCCATTACCTCCTCCGTTCACCCCTTTCCATAATAAAATCTGAAACTCCTGACATGTATGCCAAATTCACAATTGAACAAAAAAAGAATCTCGGAAATCTGACGAGAATTGTGAAAACATCACGATTTATGACTATTACTGCCTCCATTCACCATCCCCTTTCATAATGAAATTTGGAACAATGTTCCAATACTAGGCCAAATTCTAAATGGATCAAAATGTAATCGCGAAAATCGGCCGAGATTTGTTGCATGGACAGCGCTTGAAAGGATCGGTAATTACCCCTTCCCACCATGACAGACAATCCAATATTTCCCGGGTTAGTTGCACAACTAGACAAGTTGGAACCAAACAACATAAAATCTCGGAAATCGGTTGAGAATTGTGGCCTTTGCAACGTCGACAAAATTTGGTCTTGCGTGTCAAAAGACCACAGACATACACTTCTGGGTTTTTACCACAGATTCGACCGTGGAATGATCTGAAACGGATTCGTTTTACTTTTTTTCATGCTTGGGTTGTCCCACACCTCCCCACATCAATTCCAATAGGTCATCCCTATGTACGAAGCCTTTCCTACATGACCTACTCTTAGCTTGTGACGGACGTCCTAAAAACAGTAACATATATATAAACGTACATCTGTGTCTTTAGGCTTTCATTTCCCGGAAAGGTATCCTTTTAGGGCCATATCATACGAGCGCTATTGCCGTCGCGCTGATAGCGTCGCGTTAAAAACGCTCCAACCCGGCAAAGGGGTTCTTATGGAGCATGTCATACGGACGCTAATGCCGTCGGCGAGTCCGCGTTAGCCGGACGCTGGGCGCTGCCAACGCCGACGGTCGCGCTAGCAACGCTGCGCACGTGACGCCGGGACCCTGTCATACGGAGCGCTAGCGCCAGCGGGACGCATTTGCCGCGTGAGCACTGGCAGAGCAGCTGGACCACCTTTGGAGTGATCATTTGTACGGAAAAATTTTGTTTTAAAAAAAAATTTTAAATTTTAAAAATTTTGTTGTAAAAAAAATTTTATTTTAATTTGTTGTGTCACGTGAATGAAATCAGAGTATTTTATTGTCAAAGCTGATTATAAAGATTTAGTCACGAATTTGAAGATTTAGCTTATTATGTTAGACTAATTGATAATCATTTAATATGTATGTGATAACTTTTTTAATATTATTAACACATAAAATGATTTTTAAAAACTCGTTAAAGCTCATGTCCTACGAGTTTTAAGAGTAGCACTACATTTAACAACATAACTGTCAATAAAAACTAAATTTATATTATTCTAATGCATATTTCTCCTTAAGGTAAGTTTCTTTGTTACTCTTAATTTAGTGCAGGATTCGTCTAAGGTAAGTTTCTTTCACTTTTATTCAATATTAACATAGTTACCTTAATGTTATGACCAGTCTCTCTGCAGGTTCTATACTCCTCTTCATCACTGTGTCTGTCTTTCTTATTTTCTCACACACGGCACTAAGGAGTTCGTCAAAAGAAGCAACCGACATTCGATAGTAACTAAAAAATTTATCTTCATACTTCCTGTGTTCCTGGAACATCAGATGAAACTGTCCTGTCGACAAACGAGAAGAAAGCACAGGATGGGTTCCCCATCGTCTTGGATCCTTCCGATAATATTCTTCATATGTATCTAAAATGTGCAAAAAGCTGACACAACCTAACTGGATGGTGTCCATCTTGGTAATAACATAATTGCCGCGACGGCAAATGCGCCCGGAAAACGCTACGTATGACAGGCACCTGGCGTTGGCGGGACGGCATCAACGCGACGCATTTGCCGTCACGTATGACATGCACTTTTTCCGGCGCTATCTCGACGGCATCAGCGCGACGGCAATAGCGCTCGTATGACATGGCCCTTAAACGCAATACTCGTTGTTAGTCCAGCTATACCTAATTTAATATTGTTTCAGAAAACTGTAGCTTATCAATTTGCAGTTACGTCAACCACAACCTCAGTCTTTGTTGCAAAGCATATGACACAAGTCATCAAACTTGGTGAGTATTAAAACCAGGATTTCCTTTGCTTTTAGAGTTTCTGTGGAGTAGTAATAAAATAATATTTTTGATCATAAACAATCCCTATCATTGTCAACTAGAAGCCCTCTATGCTTACTCAATATATAGCATTCGCAAATTGGGTTAAATGTTCCGCAGCTTAAACCTCTAGCAATTATATATTTAAATCTTTCATATTTTTAATTAAACCGCGTGCATTAAAATTAAACTTTTCGAAAAATAAATTGAGTAAAACTTATGCAAAATGAGCATTAACCATTGTTTCCAATGATGAACCTTTGTAATCGACCTAAAAAAAAAAAAAGGTTGATCAAACGGTTTGAGCAAAATTCACAGACAAATAACTAGATAATTTCATAGGCTTATAAAGCCTAGCTAGCTAGGCCGAGGACGAGTAAGCTTATAAAGTTATACTCGTTAAAAGGATTTTACGTTTTCATATGTGCAGAAGCTACCCTCAGGTAAATAGGGAAATCATCATAGGGAACCATCTTGGGCCCGACCCGCACAACCCTGATATTTTCGGACTGTATTCAAGTATAGTTCCCCGTTTTGAAGATTGGCAGACACACAAACAGACATTTAACTAAAATTATCTAGGACGAACAGTGGTCAAAAACACTATTTGACGCTCCCGAAATGAGAAAACAAGCAGATCATTGGAGACAGTCCGTAGCCCTATTGGCCGCATCATACCGTAGCTGCAATCATACCGAAGCGCTGATTGCGGATTGCCAACGTAGCCGGACCAGATAGCGCAGGCCCGTAGATATTGATAAAGAATATAAAATGAAAGATGAGAATTTATAAACTGAAGATAAATAATCGGATATAGGTATATCACCGATGGAAAAGATAGATGAATCACAAACTGAGGTGCAAGGTTTGTCAAGAGAGAAAGCAGTTGGTTGTTTGAGTTTGAACGGCAGAATGAATTCTGAGGAGCAGGTCCAGCTTGTATAATACTTCCCCTTCTTGACCTTTTCTTAGAGGTTTCAGCTACTCTGGTTCTGGCCCTGCCCCTCAGAAACATCTGATATATTTATTTTGAAAAAATGCATCTGGTTAAAAGTCGGGCACGACAATTATTATTGTTATTTTAATTTTTTATAGGAAGATTCTGTAAATACGATTACGGCACTACCAAAAACAAGGTTGTCTATGGGTCGGAATCTCCCCCGAACTATAACTTTAATAGCACCAGCGTTCCAATTTTCATGTTTTATGGCGGAGCAGACAAAATGGTGACACCTGAGGTACTTCAATTATTGCATTTTTTGGTACATATGCATACATATGGAACATTTGCAAATATGTTCATACGCTTTTTTAGAACACAATTATTATTCCACTGCATTGTAATACATCATTCTATCCTATATTAAACTCTAGACATGATTTATGCGTTATAAAAACTGAGATTAAAAGGTGCGATTAGTTTGAAACAAGTTATTCGGTTTCCGGGACAAAGCCATGAAACGACTCGTTCGAGTATAGGCGAATGTGCTACCAGCGTTAGTAGATGGATTTCAGGCCATTGCATGTTTCTCAAAAACGAGATTCATGAATATAGTACAAGAACAGTAGAACTCAAGAATCAGCAATCACTAACATATAAATTAATTCGATATTCAAATAGGTATGAAGTTATAATAGAATATTATTTGTATAGACACTTGTAATCGACCAAGAAACAAATAATTGTACACCCCCTCCCCCTCTTTCACTCTCAAAATTTGTTGCTTTACGGTTCGAGGTACGTTGATTCCATGAATCGAACGAGTAATGGACTAAAGTTTACGAAATTTGTGTCAAGAGTCACTTAGTATTCGGGTTGTGCCTGAAATCTCGGCATCAATCTCAATCAACTCCGTAAGTTAAATTTAAGGGTTGACATTAGTGAATTATCGTAAAAAACGAAACTATTGCATGGCTCCAAAAATTTTAAAATACGAATGTTTTCATAACTTTCTTACGATCCTTTGGGTTGTTGTGAGGGTGACTATCATATTGCTGCTTCTTCATTAGGGTAGTCAAGCAAAATGGGTGTTAATTCACATTTGTTAAAAAATAGAACTTAAAACTATGTGAGATTTTTAGTCGATGATTCTACATAAATTCTGCAAATTATCAACATAATATGTATGTACGCAACTTCAATGAACTCAGTTGTTCCATCCTTTAAATGGGATTGAGGGTGATAGGACTCTTGAAATCGAGCAATTGATTGATTGAGCCGATGGATTTTTAACACAATGTTACGCAAACACAACAAATTTCTATGAAATCTTCCGAGCAATGAATATGCATTAAACAATAAACTTTATTTGACATTAGAATAAATACAAATATATAAACTGACATTTCTGAAACTTTTTTTTATTCGAAAATGTTTATGCGAAATGTTTTATTCCAGGCTGCGAAGAGATCCGCCAAAGAATTGAGTAACGTAGTGAACATGAAATTCATCTGGGGATTCAACCACGTCGACTTCCTGTTCAGCAACACAGCTCCCCAAATGGTTTATGAAGATGTTGTCGAATATTTTGATAGCCTAGTAATGTCAGTGTGAAACATATTAGATTCTAACAATTTTCACAAACGATTTTGATTTTTTTTTTCCTCCATGAAATATTCGAGTTTACAAAGATAGCATTTTAGCGAATTTTCACAGAGAATGAAACTATTGCATTGGCTCAAAACATTTCAAAATCAAAATTTTCGAATCATTTTCTTGAAATCCATTTTGAGACATTCAGAAACGAATCCTAGGATTTTACGCTATTTCATATATATATCATTATTATCAACTCTCCTCAGGATTGAAATATGAAAATTCCGTTTTTGGGCCTAGAAACTGAGATTACCAAATGAAAGGATGAGTTCATTAGCCAGCACTTTTTGAATACAATAAATTGCTCAAATTTCAAGTAGTAGTGTGCTTTGAAATAATCAAAAATGGCTAAAAACGGCTAAAAAAACATTAAACGTATCATTTTAGGCAGCATTTTAGTCAACAGAAGTTTATCAACAATGAACTAGAATATTAACAAAATGTATGCACAAAATTATACCAAAAAATGTACTTGAATTTCATTAATATATTGCTAGAAAATCGATAAAAACTGCAAACAAAAGAAGCGAAAAAATCCACACAAAAAATTTGAATTGCAGAATATTATTTGGAACGAGTTTTTGTCATAAAATTGGTAAACAATTTCTTTGCTCTCAAAGTGCTCAAATTCCAAACCAATGTAACATTAAATATAGGTAGGTACCTATGAAAAGATAATTTCGCGGAAATTCGCTCATATATTCACGCTGCATGACTGGAATACATTTCTTGCAAGAGCTAAGAAAATCTGTTACATTTCCAATCTCTTGTTACATTGCGTATTCATGTTTATTACAGCTAGATGCTGGTAGATAGGTACTCTCAGGTAATGTGTTTTGAACATATACCTATTTATATAAATGTGGTTAATTGTTGTCGTATAAATGATATATGATTACATTGTTAGTACAATAAAAAATGACTAACAGCAACAATGATGAAACTGCTGACTGTGATGTTGAATATTTTACAGAAGATTAATTCTTCCAATCACATTAATCACAAAATATTATTGATTTGCATTTCCAATATGCAATTGCTACAAATTTTACCATACAACGTTTTCTTCAATTTTAGTAATTTTGTTAAAATTTATGTGTTGTCTTAAATACAATTTTGTGCGCCGAAATGTTCAACCAGCAGTAACCTATTTATTCATCCCTATTACGATAATATGTATATGTATCCTAACACGTATCCTATACAGTCAAAAGACACAAGAATAACTAACTGATAAGAAGAACCGTGATAATTGCTATTCATAGTTTGAATACCAGTGAAGCCACGAATTTAACCTTACAGGTAAATAGAGCAAGAAAAACATTAGGCTGAAACGTGTGCTCCCGTTGTTTCAATTTGAATTTTGTGATTTAATGTGGGTTGGCACCTGCCTTCTGATTAAAAGATCAGCAGCTCAAAGTAATGAAATTAGATCCATTAAGACTCACAGTCGTGAAAAGTTGAGTAACAGTAAATGCAGCAACAAATAAAGTAAAATTAGATAATAGTAATGAGCGTTTCCCACGTATTTTTTTTAATTTATTTTTTTATCTGAAAGATGAGATTGAGTTGAGATGATTCCTATTTAGTTTTTTCGCGAGACAGGTGTCGTTGACTTTCAATTAAATTCCGAAGTTTTGATGGCGTCATCAGTGCACTAGGCTAGATACACGAAGAATAAGATCCATGAGTCCATTGAGACAACCTAACAAGTGATCTTGATGACAATGGTGAGAAAGGCTCCGCTGCAATGTGCGCCAACGCAGGAGCTGTAGAGTTGACACTGTACGAAGAAAAATTCCTGCTCTATCAGCGACCATTCTGTTTACAACAATACAACTGAAAGCAACCAAGTCCTACTATATTTTCTATTCGATTCCGTTCTTTTTCGTACAATAATGAGTAAAGTTGAAAGCAGTTTCTTTCAGTGCACGGGAGCAACTCAACTTCTATCAGCTTCTACTCTATCAACAACTTCTATCAGCCATAGAATGGCACCTCAGCAGCGTCAAACCAAAGTTTTCTTCTCTGGGTATCACGGAGAACACAAAAGAATTATCTCTGGTAGTTCTTCTGGAAGTATCTCTGTTGATTTTTTTTGGGGGAGCATTCAGCGTTTATGTAGAGAGCATATTGTTTCTTCAGTCAAATTATTGTTTCCAATGAGATGTTTTACGCAAAATATAATTAATGCATAAATTTACACCCTTCTGAAGAATGATGTTTGACCGGACTGAAACAATCTGTCAGTGACTTCAAAAATTCATTAATTCCCTATTTCACAATGTTAGTACCTACTATGAAGGAAGCTGTAGCATTTGTACGCAAATCCTCCTGCTGATTATTATTAGGATCGCATTATTGAATCATTGAACGACGAGGAACATATCAGCTAGCAAGGCTGTTCATTAAAAAAACTTGAATATTTGAATCTCCTTGCGTACGAATTGCCTCATGGAGACCTTGCACAAAAAAGCCGATGTGAAATTCAAATGAATTGTCTATGAATAGAGTGTTTCTTCACCGCAGTCAATTCTTTATTTTACATCCCAATCACCGATCGAAATTTGAAGCTGTTAATGAAGATTGTCGACACGAACTTCAGTCTGCAACAGTCCGCTGGAGAGAGAAGGTGGATGTTCTTATTGGGTCCAGAAGACGTGGATATTAATATAGTAGGTATAAAACGTGCATCAACAACCAGCTTATATTGAAATATGAAAACCGCGCTAAAAATTAAGCAGAATTTCGATCTGGGTGAGATGATGGTAACACTCAATAGTAAGAAAAAGAACAACGGAGAAATTCGTTCAGAAATCCCTTCAACAAAATCCGCGAACAAACTATAAATGTATATTTGCGAGCGTGTATTTATGTGGTGTAGGTATGCATGTTTAGTCCACTTAAGCCTTAATTTTCAACTCGTTTCAATTTCACAAACTTAATTTTTTGTTTGGCGCATATAACTGGCGGAATTTAAAATTTGATATTTGGATCGTTTCTTTGATTAAAACCCAAAAACGAGTTTTTAGCGAGGAACACGCTTTTTCCGGTACCTACAGAAAAAACCGAGAACTTTTCGTAAGACCGATCCGTTCTTTATTCTTCTCCTGAGGAAGCTATACTGCCCACCCAACAAGGCAGACGTTTCAATTTTTGCCGAAAAAAAGGATTTATACGAGTTGATTCCACCATTTTCAAAACACAGGAATTTGATGACAGCTTTCACTGCTAGAACAAGTTCAAGTTGATCGTGATTAACTATAGATCTGGAGAAATTGGTTGAAGTCTTTGTTGGTACACGTACTGGTCAAACTCACCATTAGTTATTTCTCTGCCCTTCTAACTCACTACTCGTAAATGAAAGTACGTTGTTATATTATAAAATACATTAAACAACAATTTATAATATAACAATTTATAATTGTCTACTATTTTTTTCCACAAAAATACTAGAGTAGATAAGTAGGTACCGTGGTTCTTAGCTAACTTAGTGTGCGTTATGATGACAATACAAATAAATACATATCAAGTATTGATCCTACATGTATCCCCTAGGTATTGTTTCCAAATGTACCTTACCTATTATATCCTTAAGTTGGTTGCAGTGGTATGCCCAGGAATGAAGATGGATTCCGGTGCATTTCTGGTCATATGCGTTCTGGTTTACGCGTTTTCGATCACGGGTGTCGCCGGGGTTCGCCGCAACGAGTTGTACGGCCCAAGATACAAACCACTTTGGGACAAAGATGCCAAGAACAATTACACTTTGAACTTTGGACCAACTGCCATAGTAAGATTCTGCAAATTATTATTTTTTTTTAGTTCTACACTTGTTATTATATACGCATGCTATATTGTAGGTACATGTATTATTATATGCAGGGTGTCCCCAAAAACGACCCCCCCCACCCTACTAAAATCGTTAATAATGGGCCCACAAAATAATTGTCTTTTCAATCTTGTGGGTTTTTTTTTTAAGAACCTCAAAAATTACAAAATTACGCACTGCGCACGAACGCAAACATTCGCCATTGACATAAACTTCATTATTTTAAATGAGAGCCCCCATTATTATTGCAGATTTGAATTTTACGTGAAATTTCTTGAAGAAACAACCCATCACTCGATTTTTTGGGTGCGCGTAAACGGGCGCAATTTTTCTCCAAAAGTGCGCAATTCCGCTCGGAAAGTGCAATAACAGTTTTTGAAGATATTCTATTTTCCACATGCAATACATGGTTTTGGAGTATTTTTTCGTGCTAACCTCGTAAAATGATGTCTATTTATTGATATTTTTAACAACAACTTGGGGAAAACACCGAAAAATTGACCAATGCACTTTTCTGACACATTTCCACAAAGGAAAAAGCGTACTAAAATGTAGTTTTTTCGGTGTTTTCCCTGGTTAGTGTTTCAAGTATCATTTAATGAACATAATTGCGAGGTTCAGCACGAAAAAATACTCCAAAAACATGTTTTAAATGTGGCAATTATCTTCAAAACTCAGTTATTGCACTTTTAGAGCGGAATGGCCCACTTTTAGAGCGTAATTGAGCCCATTTGCGCGAACCTAAAAAATCAACTGATGAGTCATTCTTCATGAAATTTCACGTAGAATTCAAATCTGCAGTAAAAAATGGGGTTCCCATATAATAAAGTAACGAAGTTGATGTCAAATGCGCACGTTCGCGCACGTGCGCAAATTTGTCATTTTTGAGATCCTTACAAAAACATTAAGATTGAAACAAAATGTATTTGTTTGATCTATTATTAACAATTTTAACAGGGGGGGGGGGGGGGCATTTTTGGGGATAGGTACCCGGTATCATATGTGTATATTCAAAAGACCTTTGGATCATTGGGTAAATCTTTTCTTTATGATCGGGCGCAAAATTCTGCAAAATGCAGTTAGAAAAATTTTCATAAGGATTGTTGCAATTTTTAAGGCTAGAGTGGATTAGATTTCTGATTATGGTCCTTTTGAGTTTCGCTCGATCTCAATCAAATGCCTCTACGCATGCCTGAACCCCCTGGAATCCGTGCAGTAAACATAGGTAACCTCCTCAATTTGCACCCGAATTCACAATTTCTATCCGATTCCGCTCAAATTTGCAAGGTGGTTCAGGACTCACCTATAGATGGTACCCCTGTAACTATGCCTCCTATAGAGGTCTACTACAACCATTGATTTTGTTTAACAGAAAAACCTGGTAGAGAATGCAGGATTCACTTACGAAAACTACACGCCGAAGACAGAAGATGACTATTTCGTTAACATCAACAGAATGATTCATCCAGATAAACTTGGTATCGAAGACAAAGGATACCCGCTGTTACTTTTGAATGGATTCAATATGCAGTCAGAAGGTTGGATGGTGCAACAAATGATGGATTCAAATCTGGGTAAGTAATCGCAGCTAATAATTATAATGACTTTCATTAACGGCGATCCGTCTTATCTGGGTTGCACAATGGACATAAATTACTAGCTCATGATTACGCATGAGTTTCATGATTCCCAGCGGTTGGTTGGTATGCAGGTGAACAAAAAGTTCCAGTCTTGCAGCATGATCGTATGAGCGAATTTTCGTAAACTATTGTACTATACCTATTACGTTAAATAGTATTAAAAATTCAGGATTTTAAGTAAAGAGGAATTCTTAACTAAATACTAATTTCATGGCAAAAACTCGTTCTAAAAAATGTTCGGCAATTCAAAGTAGATTTTGGGTTTTTAGCTTTTTTCGAGTAGTTTTTATCTATTTTTCGGCAAATATTAATGAAAATGTTGACGTTTTTCAGCAATAATGTCTGCATAAATATTTTTATGTTCTGTAGTTCATTGTTAATAAACTTATTTGTACTGAAGTTCTGGTAGAAAATATAAGTTTAACAATTTTTTGCCGTTTGTTGCAATTTTTAGTGATTTTTTTAGCACTTTTTTTTTTTTTTTTTTTTTTTTTTTTTTTTTTTTTTTTTACCAATTTCGTCAAAATGACGAAATGAGGAGCTAAACCGCACAATCCTTGAAAATTTCATAAAAATCGGTCTCATCGATCGAAAAAAATCGGTCATTAGTCTCGGAGTTTTGTCTGTGTCGATTAATTATAATTTTGCGCATGCGCTATAGCTATTACTCCACCTATAGCTATATAACTCATAGGGGATTTCCCTGAAACATATACCCATCTAATCCCCGAGTTTGAATGAAATTGGACCAATGGATGATAAGAAATCGTCGTTATAATAATTTAACGTTTGCGCATGCGCAAAGACTACTATTTTTGTGACAGCAATGAAATTTCTAGGGGACAGTCTGGAGACTATCCCACACAATCCTTAAAATTTCATTAAAATCGTTTCACTAGATTCGGAGTTTTGCCGGTGCCAATCGATATTAGTTTCGCGCAAGCGCAATGGTTATTACTCCACCAATCGCGATATAATTGATAGGGCATTCTTCCAAAACATATACCAAATTACCTGCTGAGTTTGAACGGAATCAAACCAACAGATAACAAGAAATCGTTTTTATGAGAAATTCACATTTGCGATGCGCACAGACTACTGTTGATTCGACAGTATTGAAAGTTATAGGGGACCGTCTAGTAGTTAATCCGCACAATCCCTGAACATTTCATCGGAATCGGACTGAAACTTGGTACAGTTTGAGGCATGACAAGGATTTACCACAGACAGACATCAGACAGACAGACAGGCACGGTACCAAAATTGATCAGCAAGTTCTGAAACGCAAAAAAGCAAGTGGAAATTTTGATTTTGGAGGACAAAAATTGTTCCGACTTCAATCACGAACACAGCATAGAAAGGAAGCAAAATATTTTCTAAATTATCTCTGATGCATTTCAGTAAACTAGGTAGGTATACAACCATGTTGTGGATACGAAGAAGTACCCTAAGATATACCGCACCCTAATAAACATTTAAGAAAATATTCTCGTTTTTAAATTTTTTTATTTTATTCATTTATTTTTTATTTTTACTTTTAGCTGCAGTTTGGGGTGCCTCAGGATACGATGTGTGGATGGCGGACCAAAGGGGCACTTTGAGATCGATGGCTCACGCTACTCTCAACCCAGCTACCGACGTGAAGTATTGGGATCATTCGTAAGTTGTTCATCGAATTCACAGTATTTCTTGAAACTTACACTTTCATTGCTATCGATTCATTTATTAAAAATAAAATAATCAAGTCCTTCCTTACACACGGTCCTTCCTTTTCAATCGGTCGATTTCGTTAAATACCTCGCGGAATAGCCCAAACAGCGGTCTTCTCTCTGGCGAAAACTCGGATTGGCTAATCTAGGATTAAAAACTGATGATGGAACAGTGAAAACACTGACTCGCGATTTTTATCTAGATCCTGTGTTACTAGACTCGGGATTTACTTAATGACTGAATGACATAGGAGAGTGCGGTGAAGTTAAAATTTCAAAGAAAGTGTCGCATTTAACTTAAAATACCTATATAATGAAGGTTCTATAAACCATAACAAACCATTGACATTCCTAATTAAATTTCGATATTTTCCAGGACTGAAGAGATCGGAAAGTACGACATGGCAACTTTCATCGACTTCGTCCTCGAGAAAACCGGACGTAAAGATCTCGTCATAATGTGCATCTCGTTGGGGTGTTCGTTTCACGCGGCGCTGATCGATGCTCGCCCGGAGTATAACGATAAGATCAAAGGTGCCGTGTATTTCGTCCCTCTCGTCAACAACATTAAGAAGGAAAGGGACATGTTTATCACTTTTCAGTCCTTATTTATCCAAGCCGACTTTCTGATGGTGAGCATGAACAGATAAAATTGTTCTATACGGGAAATGTATCATTTCCACATAGAAACAACTGATAAATAATTAATGAGGTAAAATAAAGCGCCTACGTTTCACAATTCCATCTGTAGATGACAGAATTTATAATAAACACGATTTCGGAGTGCAAATTCCATTGGCATTATATCAGGTGATAGGATCGTCGAAGTATTCAAGGCGATTTTTACTTAATATGTTTCACCAGTTGCGATTCACTCCCGTGATGTATTTTTTCCCTGTTCTAGCCCTTAGGGAGAGCGGATGAATGTAATATGGGTTTGTAATATGAAGTATCTTTCGATTCTTTGGGATGGTATTTATAAATTACAAACACAAAAAAAGGGTACCATAAAAGTTTTTGGGACCTCGATCTGCGTTAATCGGGCCCCTTACACCCGCCCGTGCACCCCCGCCCAGGAGGGCTGGCACACTGCAATAATATTTTACTGGATGAGTTGATGAATGATTTTGAATGAATTTTGACATTTTAAGTCTTTACTTTGGCACATAAGTACTCGAAAAAAGCGTTACAGTTGGTATTCTGATGATTTACGCTTACAACCGAGTCGTTGCTAGGGAAATGGTACTTCGTCGTTTTTCATCCCACAAAATTCGTTGACTATTCGTTCGAAAGCTCTTGATTTATTCAACCATATTATGTTAACTACTGCGAAGTGCGTGGCGAACAAGCTGAGTTATGAGCATGGTTATTTGAATAATTGTGTACACTCAGATGATCATTCTCAATAATTGATATTGTGAACATGATTGCAACCGCTTGCTAATTTCTGATGATTTCATGGAGCTGGTGTTTCGATTATTATTGGATTCATAGCAGGTGATCCGAATATTGCGAGAATGGTTAGATTTGTGAAGCGGTTGTTAAATCATTTTAATAGGTAATTTCTATACTTTCCACTCTAGAAAGCTGTAATTTCGTATGTAGCCTCTTTAGGACATTCACTTGACGATGCCCAGGATTCGGATCAGATGAGTGGCTCTTAAAGCTATTTTCTATGCTTTACAGTCTAGGAAGGTGTAATTTCGTATGTAGCCACTTTAGGACATTTACTTGACGATGCCCAGGGTCCGGGTCAGCTGAGTGGCTCTTACAGCTTGCATACGAGTCTGAAACACATACGAGTCCGCAAACTAAAGACATAAAATGTCTTTTTATGTCTTTTGTTGTCTACAGACTCGTATGCAAGCGTTTTTAGACATTGGTGTTTCACCAAAATATAATGAAAATAAGCATTCGCCTACTGAAGAGAATAATGGGTATTGACATGTTTCCAGTGCAATACTAGCTTTCTTGGAATAATGAGGAAGATGTGATTGTAAAAGAATTGTACCACTTATGCAAGCCTTTCACCACTTGGGTCCTACTTTTTAACATACTGCTCAACAACGGACACGTTCACACACCTAGAGTGAGTTTATGGGTGATTTGATTCGTCACTATTTTTAAGCGGTTCTTAGCACAGCACGGCCATTATCCAATTATGTTATTGTTTGTTACTGATGATGGCCTAACCGTCGAAATCGATTTAACATTGTAACTCTTTATTTTTCGTGGAAATAGACAACGTTTTTTCACTAACTTCCGTTTTATAATGGGTTTCCACAACTTCGTCGCGAGTGATTTAGTTCGTATAAGTCTTTATAAAAGATGGGGGGGGGGGGGGGTGTTACAGTTCCTAAAAGAAATCAGAGAACGTGCATATCGGTAGGTTGAGTGCTGTTCCCAACGCATGTAAATGCAGCCATTGAAGATACAAGGAAACGTCAGAACACCGAGTGAGGAATCTTCTAATAATTGTAGCACCCCTCCACGTTTCATTGAAGTTGTAATAAAACTGGCCCTTCCTCTTTATTGTCTATTATACAATTTATAATGAGATGTGTACATCCTTCTTTTTTGCAGACTTTATGCAGCCAAGCGGCGTTGTCAATGGGTGGTTCTAGCGTCAAAAGTGCCAAACACCTCATTCAAATGTATAAACATGGTGTGTACCTAGAGTGCGTTAAGATTCGGGTGTATATACCGAAGGCTAATATTTACAAACCCTGAATCGGGTTTTTTCCTCATTCATTGATTGTTCATTGATTATGAACTCGCTCTTCTTGAATTTCCATTCACATAGGAGTACACTTGATGCAAATTTAAATTTAGATAATTTTTAAATTGAGGAATAATTTAATAATTCGATGTTTAATTGGCTCTATCGTGGGTTAATTACTCGTGATTGGAGTGAGGAAAGTGGAAAAAACTGTTTCAAGCACTCCCAGTTTAAGTGGAAGTTACCTACGTACCATCTGTTTCTTAGGTAGGTTTTCTTAGTTCAAAGGTCCATCACTAGATACCATCATTCTAGATACGAGTCAATTAACCTTCAAACTCAATTTGTACAAAAATCTAATTAACATGCAAATTTGTGGTTATTTCAAAAATTCTTGTAGGTATTTAACATACAAAAAAGTTTTTGCTCCTCCGCGTTGTGGTAGCCATTTTCAGATTCTATAGTGATATATTAGATTATTCCAACTTGTTCTAGCTGCCCAAATTATGTTTGTGGCTCTAAAAACAAGTGAATGGTGATTTGATACACTTATTTTATTTGAAGAAATTCAGTAGGACCTACTAAATAGCTTAGAATTTACAATAATCGTATAATTGTGTAATTCAAATTCACGCTGAAACATTCGAAAACGAATCTAAGAAGGAAATATTCAAACTGGTGCATTTAATTTTTACATTTTGAGTCCATATCTTTTGATACAGGTACCTGCCTAAATATCTTTACGCTGCACGAAAATAATAAAGGGTACATACTACGTAAAAACGAAACCAGTAGGTACCTGTTGTTTGAAACAAAACTGACATTCGACAAAAATTTTCGAATCAAATGTGGTCATTTGTCAAATCCCAACTCAAAAACTCAACTTCTCTAATCTCAAAGCATATTTGGCTGATTTCTTAACCACTTTCTGCGATCAATTGTGTCTATAACGGAATTTCGAGGATTAGTTTTCTGTATATTTTAAATTTCGCCGCTTGTCGCGATCATAATATTGAAATGGTGCAACCAAACATTTTCTCTTTGAGTGCCATAGTCCAGGGAACTACCTAGAAGATTTTGAAGTAGAAGGGAGGAGGAGAAGGCTAACCCAAAATCATGCCGATTTTCAATTGTTTGTAATTCACTTATTTTAAGAGACAATTCAGAGTTTTGGGATCGACTCGTTTTGTTTTTATGCTCTACAACTTTGCTACGTAAAAAAATTTTTGTACGATGTACGGTTTAGGAATTAACAGAGAAAAACTTAAGGAGGGAAAATTAAGCCATTTTTATGCATACCTTTGCCTACTTTGTATTCCACCAATTTTGAGATCGCAGAAAAAGATTTTCTCACTAAGAACGGACTAAATTTTCAGAATCTAATGTCAAACCTTCTCCTGAAATTACCACCTATTTTCGGCCTAGGCTTCTGGACTACCATTTTAGATAGGAAGGTACCTATGCAATTTCATTTACGGAAATTTGGTTTTGAAGGAGAGTTCGCCAAGTACGACTACGGAAGAGAAGAAAACATGAAACACTACGGCCAACCTATTCCTCCGCTCTTCAACATTACCAAAATTACATCTTTTGTGGCAATATACTACAGCGATACTGACGGATTTGCGTCAGTGGATGTAAGTACTTATTCATATTAGGAATAAAATATCTGAAAACATAGAACTTCCTGATTACAAGGCAGGTATCCATCGATCTACCTAATTATTTTTGCATATCAACTGGTTGTTCAGGTGTCTCATAGGTTGAATCAGGAGTCACCCACTGCATACTATATGTAGGTCGATATATTGGTGGTGGTGGGCATATATTAGAAAATATAAAAGTTTTAAGAGTTTTATAACTGATTAGTGGGCATAACGATGACTAAATAGAGGGTGTGAGGTCAAATTCTTGGAAAGATTCGTTTTCTATGCACTACCTGCTTTTTGAAGGATATTGTTCCCACCACTGATACTCATATCGTGATACTGATACTCATACTGTCTCTCGCCAATATTTTGTATGACAAACTCGTCCCAGAAACCTGATGTAAAATCAATGTTCTGTAGGTTGGGGTAATACCTTACCCTGTTATTGTATAGGTAGTGGCGACTATGACAAACAAGCCGTTTTGAGTATTTCAATGATGCTGTAACATGTGAAGGTAGACAATATTACTTATAGCCAACTTAGGTACGGCTCTTTGAAACTCTACCCTATACCCCTGTAGCACATTTTATACATGAGGACTCCATTCAGATGTGATTATTTCAGGGAGCCCAGCGAACCTTGAAGTCACTGAGTGGCCCCACGTACGAGTGCAGGATGCCTGGGTTCAGTCATTTTGATGTTGCCAGTGGAACCACTTTCAAGTACATCATGCCAGACGTGATGGCCCTCTTGGACTCAATCACCGGTTACTCCGACGATACGAAAGCGATGTCCGGCAAATGTCCATCCATGGAGTGGGTTAGAGTCCTGAATAACTGAAAACCTGGTAGCTATACCACCAGTCAAGATGTCACCCTAATCGATTCTGAAAGCCATACGACCAATACAGTTTGAGCCACCTTTTCACAATGTGACTGGATTTTGGGTACTTATTTCATAACAAATTTGTGCCCAACCAACTATAAAGAATAGAATATTTTTTTAACTGATTTTTTTCTTTATATTTCCTCTTCCCACCGCGACCTTTTATATTATAGGGGAAATATCTCATTATATGAGGTTACCAACTACACCCGCCCTTTGGAGTCATCTCAATTAACCATAAAGAGCTTTATTTTATAACAACAAAGACATAGATAACTTAATTGAATACAAAAGAAAAGTGTAGGTGATTAGATCTACTAGCTATGCAGCAAGATGCAAAACTTCTACGATCTGTATCCAAAGGGGTGAATTGTAAAAAAAGTTGCCAAAGATTACTTATTAGTAGTTAGGTAAGTACCTACCTATTATAATTTGCTTATTCAACTTCTTAAATTATTTTATGATTGAATTATATATTCAGGTATATTTTTGTCGGGATTCAACCCAGAAGGAAAAAAAAATGTAATCACAACATCGTCGTAAGCAATTTAATGTGTCCTTGACGTTTCAGTCAGCACTGTGACCATCATCAGAAACATAATGGTAAGTAATGCATGCATTACAGGGATGTCCCTTTGAATGGATTGCATATAATTTTGGTGAGAGTTAAAATATGAGAAAAAATAAAAATATCATGACTTCTCGGAATTAACCTTCCTTATATTAGCCCCCCTACTGTCAGTAAATTTCCATTAAAAAACTTCCAGCATGAAATCGGAAACTCCTGACATATTTTCCAAAACTAGACAAAATTAATAATTGAACAAAAAAATGATCACGAAAATCGGTCGAGAATAGTTAAAACATCATGATTTTTTTACTATTACCCCCTCCATTCACCCCTTCCATAATGAAATTTGAAACTCCTGATATACCTTCCGAAACTAGATCAAATTCATAGTTGAATAAAAATGATTGGGTGAAAATCGGACGTTATAACGGGGTTGGGGAGATATGCAAGTGTTACCTTTGATTCAGCGTAAAACAATGTGTAGAAACCAACCCCAAACTCGTATTCAAGTCAACTCGTTTCAAGAAAACCCTCGATTTCATTAGGGGAACAAATGTTTTTCAACGTTAAACCTAATCAGCAAAGAAAAAGTAGAATTGACCTTCCCCCCCACCCCTGTTGGAAAGATGAGATATTCTAGGACTACAGGCTAAATTTAGCATGTAGAATATAATTAGACCTATCCGTCTGAAAAAAGTGCTCAGTCTGAAGATTTGACAAAATTCACTTTTCAGATTGATTTTTCACCAATTGAACCATCTTAAAAAACTTTTACGTTACATTAGGGAGATGGGAAATTTAACACTCTTTCCAACGGTATAAACAAATTTGAATTTTCTTGGGTGATTAGGGGAATTGTGGCCATTTTAAGTGATTTAAGGTCGAAATCACGGAAAAAAATCTTTAAAGTGAAATTACTCGGTAACGAAGCCTCTTAACAAAAAAGGTCTAGGAGGCACTTTTTGTAGCAAATTGAAATTAGTTGTACAGTCGATCCCTGGCCTGTGGCAGGTACCAAAGGTTAACACCCTGTATATCAGGGTGTCTACAGGTCACGGATTCCCGGAAAAGTCACGGATTTAATAGTAGGGCACGGATATTTCCGAAAGTTAGAGATTTTAATATATAAGTCACCGATTTTTATGGCGTCGGTAACCAAATAATCATAATATAATGCCAGTACCGGGATTCACAAAACATACTTAATCAAGAAAAAAGTTATGAAGATCTAATTTTATATAAGCTACTCATGATTACAGTACTACTGGTAAGTATTTCGGTACGCTATTCCTAAAGAAATTAAAGCCTGTAGGAGGTCACCGATTTTTAAAATTCAGAACCCCAAAAGTCCCCGATTTTTATTTTACAGATCTAGTAGACACCCTGTATATGCGTTTGTAGGTATTTAGAATTGGGGAATACACAAACGGGCGCTTTGTTTATTTCGAAACTCCCCTTAAAAAATGGAGGGACCACACCATTAAAAAAAAAAAAAATATATATATAGGTAAACTCATTTAAAAAGTGGGAAGGACGCCCAGGCTAACCCGATACCAGAAGGAAGGAGGAGTAGGGATATAGAGAGATGAAAGGAAAAACCCCAATAAAATGACCACCCGTTAAGAGATACTTAAGAGATACTTAAGCCCCGAAGGAAACGTGCGGTGATAACACAAAGCAGCACTTCTGCTAAGATGCCCAACTCGAGTAACTCGGGGTCACTTTTCCTGCTCCTCACCCCGCGTGATGACTGGTCGCGGCAATGACCTTGACACCTAAGTAGGTACACGAAACAAAAATAAGTACCTATGCACCTAGTTGTTCAGAATGTTCTAAAACGTGATATGAGAGTAATATTTTGATTATTGGCAAATAAATATTTTTCTTCTCCCGAAAGTTGAAACCTATAGGTTGACTCGGAAGCAAAAACTGGAAACGTTGGCAGGGACGTCCATGTAGGTTTTCTAGGGCATAGGTAGGAAGGTAATTCGAAAATTACCTTCATTAATTGAAGTGAACCTTACCACAGGTGCTCCAGATTCTATTGTTGGAACGTGACAAATAAATTTCCCAGACCTGTTTCACCGATACCAACAGTTTACGCTTTACGTCAAAACAAGTCCGATGAGTGTAAGGATATACGATTGTTATGACGTCAAACTTCACCTCCGCTCAGTTACGTTTGACAGATTATCGAATTTCACAACTGTTGCACACCGATGAGCTGTTCACGAGGTAATGCGTTCAGTTCAGTTCAGTTCAGAGCTTCAAGTACGTCGGAAGTCACTGCTTCGCGAAGAGCAGGATGTTTGTGGTTATGCAAGGCGGTAAGTATAGATATTGCGTAGCAGTAGGCATTGCGGGTCACTGCCTGCAAAAAGTAGTAACTCTATTCATTTACTGCTGCTAACTAATAAACAATTAGTTTTTAGTTATTATTCGAGTGAATAATAGATAATACCTGACTAATTTTTATTATTGACCCTAAAACTATCTTAACGGCCTTTCTGGAAGATAATGAGAAGGAAAGAAACATACCCCCCCCCCCCCCCCCCTTTCACCCCTACGAATCGCAGGAAGGTGAACCAAGAATAAAATAACTAAAATCGTTCACCGTTCGAAATATTTTTGCCCCACACTGTGCGGTGCACACGCATGCGCGGACAAACATTCTCAGAACTCAAAGTCAGAACAAATATATTTTCAGAATGCAATCAACAAATAGGTAAATGATTGTTCACGAACTCTATGATTCCTGTTCTATGTTTGTAGGTATGCACGTGCAATTTAGGTAGGTGTGTTAGATACAAATATAGTGTGTGTGTGTTTTTAATACCAAAAAATGCCTGCACTTCAGATTAACCGGTCAAAATGCCAACAGGGCCAAGCAATCGTCCCGAGATGGCCGGTTTTGAGAGAGTCTACTGTATTTACCAAGAAATTTAGTTTGATGTGGATGCAAGAATCCGAGAAACATGTCATCCGGACGTCGCGTCGGTTGGGCCGAAATGACTATGCCTTTAGTTATAGGTAGGTACGTACATACAGCCCTACGAATTGAAACAGATAGGTACTTACCTACGCAACTTTGAGGGGGATTTTGCCAGATTGAGAAAAAGATTGATTTGACTTCTGACTTGAACAATAATCCAATAGTCTATTTCATCTGAAAGATCTTGGCGAGGGCTTTTCAAAAAAGTAAAATATGAAGGGTATTTTTTACCCAAATGACGTCACCTCATCCCCGCGACCACCTATGATGGGAGGAAAACCTTTTGGTTTTACCTGAAAATTTGCAGTTCAGAGCTTACAAAGACGTAGAAACCCATTCATAGATCAAAAATAAATATTTTCGACTCATAAGGTGCTCAAGAAATTACATTTGAAACAATCTTCAAACAAAAAACTCTTGAAACATCTTCAAGCTGAAAATGAAACCTGGAAGGGTTTATTTGTTTTCTTTTATACAACCGCAAAACAATTTTACATAGAAACAGAACGATACCTAGTTGTTTTTCTGAAATTGATGAAATTATCCATAAAATGAAAACTAGCACTTGTCAAAAACCTTTCGTTACTTTCCTTTCGTTTTCGTTAATTCACTACCATTCATTCATTCTGACCTGTAGGTATGTCCAACTAATCTGTATTTTTACTAAGGGATTAGCTTAGTAAAAATACTACCAACTTGATGTAATGTATCTTACCAACTTGATGTTATGTATTTTTGAGATGCGAGCTTGCGAGCATCCAGACCACCAAACTATACACAGAATCTGATCTACATGTCCAACCAATCTGAATTGTTACTAAGGACTGAATGACTTAAACTGAATACTTGATGTAATGTATTTTTCACATCCAGACAACCAAAATATACTACCTATCAAGCGTTTCTGATTGTATACAAAATTGTTTTGCGGTTGTATAACAGAAAAGACCGTATGCGGTCGTATAATGAAAATGTACTCAGTCATACTGCATGACTAATAGAGCGAATTTTCAAAGAAAAGTTGTGGCTAACATTAAATTAGGCACTTCAATTCTAAACATTGAGGCCAACCATTTCCTCAATAAAACTGAGGGGACAGCCGTGTGACGAGATCTCAAAGAAAAATTTAGAACACTCAGCCTAACTCGAAAATGTTGTCAATTATGGGCATTTTCACCTTGAAATTGATTTTTCTCACTTATTATGAATTTTATAGATCTGGAAGTGGTAGCAATCGACTCAGCGCTGAAAAATACTTCGAGTTTGACACCCTACATTCCTTTTTGTCAAAAAACCGATTTTTTAAGCATTTTTCGGGACATTAAATTGTAAATTTGAGCCTGCAATTTTAGAGCGATCGGGCTGGCCAACGAACTTGACCTGTCTTTTGCCAAGACGGATTTTTCTGTGTTGGAACGAATGTTTTACGACGACTTTAAAGGGAGTTGTCGTCTGGAAATACATCCTATAAATCAATAAATAAATAATATATATATATATACATACGACGTTAAAATCTAGGATTGAGTTCTTTCAATTTTTTTCAATTTTAAACATGCTTTATTTGTGAATAAATACGAAAGAAAAAAACTGTAGGAATAACATAAGTAAAAAAGCAACATACTAATTATTTTACCACAAACCCACAAAACATGTGCGTGGGCATTTCTATTGACTTAGGTAAGTATAAGCTCGTTGTCTATATTTCGTATTTATATTATAAATTCAAACATAATAAATTTTTTAAGCATATCAACAATTTTTACAAAGTATGCATGATAAATAAACGGAATTTGAATTCAAATCTCTTCCATTATCCATGTTTTTAACTCAAGTTTCTTTTTTGTTGTGAAAGGTAAGTTAATTAAGTGGGATGGTATACTATTCATTAAAATTGGTCCACGATATGGTGCTTGTAGTAGACAAAGGGTATTACTTTTCTGCGGTATCATAAATAAATTTGGAGTTTTCGTACAGTATGTAGAAGCGTTTTTCTCAAGTAAAGATTGTCTTTTAATGAAAAATGTTAGAGTTTGGAAACTAATTATCTGTGAAATCGTTAACATTTCAGATTCTCTGTACAATAAAGCTGATGAGTACACGCGGTTCTTTTTATAAATTATTGTCAGTATATGCGGTTTCAAGTGTGACTTATATGTGCCACCCCAAGCGAAGGCAGCATAAGTGATACTTGAGTGGATTATTCAAATTCAAATAATTTATTGTGCAGTATTGTAGTGGATTTATAATATGTTTTACTTGGTGTAGGTAGACCAAGTGGGACATTTATATTCTGATTATGCGGGTTAGTCCCTGAGGTATTCCTGTAAGGAATGTGAGCGAAATCGCCAAGGTCAGCTTGCTTGGCGGGATGAACTGAGGGATAGTTCGTGTCGCAGCCGCGTGGAGCACTGGGCTCGCATAGTGGGTGCTGGGTTCGATCAGTTTGGTACTGAGCCGTTTTGTAATATTCCGGCCTAAGATTTATATCTGTAGGAGGAATATGCTGAGCTTGGTTGAGGTACTGAAAAGTATCCTTTGTTTTTTGTACATTTGGAGTATATTTGACACTCGGATCGGCCGGGTAGCCTCGTGTAGAATATCGTGGATATTCGGAAATCTTTGTCGAATCATAATGATTGACTTCAGAGCGGGTCTGAAAGGTATCCTCGAACTTTTGTGTAGGTGAGGCTTGATCTAACGTTTCCTTCGTGAATACGTTAGGTGAGAAGGCGATCTCGTCGCGAGGATCGAGCCTTGGGCCGTCGCTAGGAACAGCGGACTGGTCGAGCAGCGGGTAGGTAGCGCTGCGTGGGCTAAGAGGCCCGGCCGCGCCGTGTTCCGCCTCCCCTTGCATGAGGAAATAGGACGGGCGGCGCTCCATCGAAATATCCGAGTTTATTAACTCGTTTTCGATACCTCTATGTATAGAAATAGAGGGTTTAGAAGGTGGACTCGCTTGACAGAGCTTCTTTCCTTTGCTCGGATGTCAGGGTCCTACCTTGTAGTCTTGAAAAAGACTTCCTTGGACGGTAAATTAGAGCGTATGAGCTGAGTAATTTACCGGCGTGCCCACAGCGGTCGGTGACGAGCCTAGTGCTACGAAACCCGGGCGACACGTCTCGGAACGTCCCAGCGGGCGTACGATCTAATGAGAATATCAATAGATGTACCGGGTGGCGTCCTGACAGAAGAACTACGTTGGGCAATGAGCAGGATGAATAATCACTGGACTCGTAGATGCCAATGCGAGATCTGTGTGGAGAGAAGGTATGCCTTGTAGAAAGCAGTAGGAAGCCGTTCTTGAGATGAGCTCGGGAGCAGAAGGTTCGTCAGCGTAGAGCGTGTAGAAATCTTCGTACTTCTGAGTGTAGTCGTCGAGAGCGGAGAGTGGAATGAATTCGGAGGGCTCCGAGCGGGGTAATTATAGGGAGGTGGCCGCCTCCTGATTGGTCCGCTTAATTTCGTTAATTCGACTGTGTAATCTCATTGGCTCGCACATTGTTTTCTCAGTATCTGCGAGTATGATAGCTGAGCTGGTCCCCCGGGGTGATTTCCCCACGTCCGTCGCTGCGACGGGGTCCCCGGGGGTGGCTTACGAGCGTCCGTCGCGGAGCCGACGACCTTGAGTTTAGACGGGGACCTCGGGTGGTTTCCCTGCGTCCGTTGTTCAGACGGGGTCCCCGGGGTGGCTGCTGGACCAGAGGTGGTTGCTTGCCGCCTCCTGGTTGGTTCGCCTATTGTCTCTCGTGTAATCAGTGTTTCTGATTGGCGAGTAGGCTTGTTTGAATTGTCCTTGTTAGTTTTAGAGGACGTTTGATTTTCTGTTTGAGTTTTCTCATTCAAGGCGACTTGGTTCGAGATACTTGTCGCGTCTCTCTCGCCCAGTAAGTGTCTAGGGAGGTCGCCTTGTATGTTATTAGTTAATATTTCACTTTTGAGAGAGAATTTCGTATTTTCTCTCTGGTGAAATATTTTGTTTGACGGAGTTATAACTCGACGTCTTATAAATATTTTTGTGTTGTGTCTACCTCTTTTTGGTAGCCCTGAAAAGGGCTGTTGAAAAGAGGGGGTGGTTTTCACCACAAATATGTTTATGTAAGCACACATGAACAACAAATACAAGAGACAAAATTAGACATGAGGTGGCGAAGAAAAGAAAAACATCAAGTACCTACAAATTAAAATTATTTAGGTAAATAAAGGAAATGATAATTAAAAGATAAAGGAAAGTTTAAAGATATTCTGCATCACAGAAAGAAGAAGGGGGAGAGGAGAACGAAGGGGAGTGCACTAAATGCTGGCTACTATCGGAAGCCTAGATACTGAACAGTAGCCTTCAAGAATCGACCAATGGAGGGGGACGCACGAACAGACAAGGGAAGAGAATTCCAGATCCTTGCTCCTGCCACCCCAAAGGACTTGGACATAGTTCGACTGGTGTGCCTGATGACAGAGAGAGAGTGGGATCTAAAAGAAGAGGCTCTATTAACTAAGTTGGACAAATAGATTGGCATTGAACCATTAATTATTTCTGCAATTAATTTTAAATGCCTGAAAATGAAATAGTCCTCCAGGGGAAGGCAAAGAAGGGTGAGATGGGATACAGATTGACGTACATTAACATTATATGCATATCTCAGGCAAGCATTATAGGCAACCACGAGTCTCGATTTCAAAGAAGCGGAAATAGCATAGGAGTAAACTGAGCAACAATAAAAGAAGTGAGGAGTTACTAAAGCAATGGCAAGTCGTATTTTGAAGTTATTAGGAGTAAATTTAGATAAACGTCGGAGACTGTGGAGAGATCCATAAACTCTCTTGCACACCTGAACCACATGGTAGTCCCAAGACATGGCCTTGTCAAAATAAAGTCCCAGATTTCTTACATGTGATGAGTAAGGCACCACCATCCCTTCAACTAAGATGGGGGGCAGACAATTAGTAGGTAAATCTTTTTTGTACAATACAATAACTTTGAATAAAATTATTGCAAAATACAACATTTTCAGGAATTTAAGAGATACAATATTTCTAGTTCTGTAAAATACATAAGATCATTGTTTTATTTTATTGGACAATTTATCAATATGCTGTGTGAATCGTAATTATTGATTTATTATTAAGCCTAAATATTTAGTAGGTATTTGAAACTTTTTCCATTTTTTTGCAAGTACAATTAGGAGTATTAGAACATTGATGAAATTTTATTGTCAGGTCATGGCTTGGAGCACTTTTCATGGAGTTAAAGAAACAAATATAGTTGGTTTTTCTATAGTTGAGCGCCAAAAGATTGTAGTTCAAGTGTTTTATAACTTTTTTAATGCATTGTTCAGCCAATGAATAGGCCTCCACTTTGATGTATGAAACGGATTCGTAGGGGATCCCCGACCCTTCCTACCCACTTTTAAAATTAAGAAGCCATCTAAATAGCTCACTTTTTTGCTCGAAAATTCGCTAAAAGACCCTTAACCATTATCTTCGAAGATGGATTAGGAAATGAAGTTAGTCTTTTTGAAATTCGGCGCTCAGCTGTAAATTATATCCATGGAAGAAATCTCTCTTCTTCCATGTTGTATCCATGGAAGAAATCTCTCTTCTTCCATGTTGTATCCTTGGGAGCCTGTTAAATCCTGTAACAGCTCCTCGTCTGGAGGGTCCGTTCTCTGAGTAGCAGCTCTTGCAAGGAGTTCTGTGTTGTTGTTCTGTTACTCTGTGCTCGAGTTCAAGTCGATAAAGCCAAAGCGCCAGGAGCTCTCTCGCTGTTCGGTGGGGTGAGATCGGGTGAAATATCGCGTCAAACCCTGGAACTGCCCTCGTCAAATGACCTCCTAGTGATTTCGAACGCGGAATAATTTTGTGTTTGTGTGAAAAACTTCAGTCTTCCTGAAACAAGATGCCTTTCATTCCGGGAACGGCTGATACTTCGGCTTCCCACGTAGAGCTGTCTATTTCATGCAGGTAAACAATTGATATTTACATATAAATAGTTTACTTTTCCTTTCACTCCCTGTCAAAATGTTGATGTTTGTTAGTTTGACTTGGCCTATCGTATTGATATCGTACTCAGTACACATCAAGACCAAATTCATAAACAAGTTGGGATGTCTACTGATGAATGTGAATGATATTGTCACTAATGTAGTGATGTATAGGTAGGTACTGTTTATCAACACTACGTTGTGATGCTGAAAGGTAGTTTGCAGTTATTTGGAAACACATAGATAATCTGTAATATGGTTGGTTACTAACTCAAAACAAGATAAGTATCGGTTCTTCCACTCATACCCGTACTTTAGATAAATGGAGTGAAATGGCTCACATTGTTTTGAAGTGGAAAAATCCCGGCGCATCAACAAGTTGGACTGATATCATCTCTACTCTCGTCATTCATGGCCAAAGGGTTACTTTGACACTTCGTTATCCAAAACAGAAATAAAGCATTCACAACTATCGAATATTAGGTACGCAATAAGATCTAACGCTGATTACTTTGCCCTTTTTGTGATCAATGGATTGATGCGGGATTTTTTCACCTTAACTACTTTTAGAATTCCCACCAAGGTTGAGCATTCTAGGAACCTAATGTGGTCTCAATAGGAATCTGGATCATTAATGACCTTAATTAAGTATATTTGTGCTAGGAAAGGCGAGATTAGAGTCAGAGATTCTATATATTTGAGTCCCTACCATAGCGAATCTTGATACCCTACCTAATGTGAATGATTATAGAAAATTAATTTTGTAGATTACACGAGTCATTCGGTAGAATCCGCTACTATAATACTTTAAACTATGATTTTCTTCACTTCGTGAAAACTCACTGAATCGTATACCTTTTGAGAAACGAATTTGTGGTCTACATATTCCACATTTTAATGTTTTCCCATGAAGTGGAGAAAGTAGGTGAAAATGTTTTTATGCAGATCAAACTAAAGGCCTACTGATATTATTACACACGCATGATTCATGATATAGAAACAGATTTAAATTGAACATTAGTACTGTCGTCTACATACGCACATAATATGAGCGCATGATTGTGCAATCCATCCACAACGATAAACAACTGGCTCTCTGGGACATTGAAATTTGACAGGGAGCCTCACTAAGACATTAGGAAACGAATGCAATGACGGGTTCCAATCTGATCAGCTGACTTAGCTAAATTCTCTCCTATTCACCCTAGAAATTTGATGGGGAGCCCCTTTGGCACATCGGGAAGCGTATAAAATTATAGGCTCTTTCCTACATGTACATGTGGGTTCGTGCTACGCACGGGTAACCGGATTCGCAACCCGATTGTTTGGTTTCTAGGGATAGCAAAGCAACATGACTGCGACTATTCAACGTGATACCGATTTATGGCTGACCTATTGGGCTTGATGGTAACAATATTCTGCCCATTTGGCACATGGAATAAACAGTATATCTCTCACTTCATTACATCCTAGCCTTTGGATGGCTTAGCATGTGATATCTGCTTGGCAGCCCGATAGTTATCATGACATTAATGTGGCCACCATGAGTCTTCAGGCGCTGAAGCGCAGTGTTCCATTTTTAGTTTGATAGGCATGGCAAATAGTATTTACTGTCACACAACTATGTATATGTACCTCTACCATACCACTACTTTGAACAAAGATAGCTAAAGAGGACACCTGGACAGCATGAAAGTTACATTAGGTGTGGGCTCTACTACCTTCTGTTGCCTGTCAAAGTTGAGATCAGCAGCAGTGTGAGTGACCTTCCAGCTTGAGCCCCTTAGGGCAAGCCGGTGCTGATGGTATAAAATTGAGATGCTGAATGAGAAGGTGACAATAACAAGCCCTCAGGCCTTGACCAGATGGGAAGCTAGGCAGAGAGAGCACTGCAGAGAAAACTTTATGATCTAATGCAAGTGACCTCTCTGGTAATACAGCGTTAGATGCGTTGGTTATACGATCCCTTGAAGTTGACTTCAAGATGTGTACTTACTGCAAAACTTTCAACATAGATCTGGCTGGGATGGGAGATTACCCATCTTATGAGCTGTTGTTTAGACACCTCAAAGAAAAATCAGTCAGGGCAAAGTAACTTATTTAGTCAGAGGCACTATTAGCTGCCATTTTTGATACTGCTATTTGCCAGGACTGCATCCTGGACAAGCTCGTAGTAAGGCCGCAGGCAAAGAAATTTGATGGCAGAAGCTTTGTGCAAGGGAAAATGTTCCTGTAAGTGTACATTAAGATGGTTTATAAACCAATCACTGCTGTGCACAACCTATTTCTGCTAGTAGCTATAATAAAATTATCATGATTTTAATTAAAATGATGTAAGTAAAAATTATGATATCTTAACATCGAAAGTGCTTGCCCCCTGGTACTCGATTTGCTAGTGACGATGGACTCCTGCAAAAGGTACGTAAATGATAATTTTACTCTGCCTCCTAATTTTCTGTTTGCTGCGAACCCTCTGAAGCTTACCTGGGCTACTCTCGTTCTATATCAATTGCCGTGTTATGTTCATTGGGATACTTTGGCCTGATATGGAACCCAAGACCAGGTAATGGCTCTTTCACAATTGGTACACTGGTGTGGGTCCACTGGTGTGGTGGAAGAAAAGGAAGGATGTAAAAATGAAGGTGAGTGAGGCCAATGCCCTTGAGCCCCTCTCTTAGGACCCCTCACGCAAATTGGTTGGCAGGGGTTACGAGGCTCATTTTCTTGATTATCTATACTGAGGGAGTGTGGTAGAAAGGTGAAACTCGTTTAAAGGACCTCTCTGTTCGCTAGAGGATCATTCTGCCACTCTCTAGTCACCCAGAGGGAGCTCCAGAGAATTGTGAATATCCTCAATTATCCTACCCCAGCAGCCTTGATCTACTTCATCAAGATTGAAAGTTCAGTGATATATAGAACGGCAATCCATTTGCTCCAACTACTATCCAGCAATTGGCGATAATACCTCCAGCTTCTTATAAAAATTATCCTTCAGATAATATAGTCAAGGTGTTTATTGGTACAGGAAACTGTTATGGTCAGGTCTTCTTGATCGCATTCAAAAGAGAAAAACCAAATTGGTTTGAGCACAGCAGCATTCCAGCCCGAAAATGCATGAATTGAATGCATTGAATGTTTTTCAGAAGGTGCCCATTTTCGAATGGTACCGGTCATGAGAGGTGATTTCAGCAAAAATTCACGATTTTTTTTTGCTGTAAAAATTTTTCTATTCATTTTCGAGCTCCAAAAATTCGTGGTCAAAACAGATTTCTAGATAGGGTCTTTGTCTATAATTTTTATGGTTATCGTACTGTATGACCCAAGCTTTCCCCTTCGACATCATACCTTTGCCTGTGCGTATGCAAACTCAATTTAATTTGAGGGTTTTTTTTCTGTTACAGGGACCTGTCATGCAAGGACATGCTATCCAAGTCGGACCCCATGGTCGTCACTTTCTTGAAACCTTTTGGACAAGACCGTTGGGTCGAATACCACAGGACCGAACCCATCAACAACTCCCATGACCCGGACTTTCTCTCCAAACCACTCATGGAGTACCACTTCGAGGAGCACCAGCAATTGAAATTCGAGGTTTACGACCTCGATTCCTCCAGCACGAATCTCGCTGACCACGATTTCCTGGGTTATGCCACTTGCTCACTTGGGCAAATCATAACCGGTGGGAAGGTAGTCAACCGGGTATAGAGATTTCATATTCAATTACTCCCTCCTCCCAATTTGTGTTCAGCTTTTGGTTTTCTTGGTTCGTTTTTCCTATTCCCCTGATTTCACCAACTTTCTCATCCATATAGCTTTCCTTTGGCTAAAAATAAAGTTGGGTTGATTATTTTGATAATTGTGTAATTTTTATGTGGGAGCCTTTAGTGTTAGCTTACTAACAAATAGTATACAATGCGGGCTTCACATTTTGCAACTTTAACTATTGCTTTCATCGTCTGTCACTCATCAGGTCTTGCTTGCTGTAACTATCTTACATTGGTTCTCAACTCCTTTCTAGGGATGCTTTTCTAAACCAATTCCCTGCTCTCCACCACCACCATCATCACCCTACACACTGTACTTTTGCTGATATATTTTTTCAAAATGATGATTAAAAAAAAAAAAAAAAGTTTCAGTCATGCAGCATGATCTTATGAACGAATTTTCGTAGATAACCGTACTGTATTATGTTACTTTGTTTTAAAATTTGAGTACTTTGAGTGCAAAGAAATTGTTAACCACCAATTTTATGACAAATTAACTCGTCCTAAACCTCATTCTACGATTCAAAACAGACTTTGGGTGTTGAGTAGTTCTTTTTTTAAATCGATTTTTCTGCAAATACTAATAAAATTTCATTTAGTTTTTTACCATAATTTTGTGAATAATTTTTTTAGTGTTCTAGTTCATCGTCGATATACTTTTTTGGCTAAAATTCTGATAAAAATATACATTTAACGATTTTTAGACGTTTTTGGTCATTTTTAGTGATATTTTGCGCACATTTTTTGAAATTTGACCAATTTAATGTGCTGAAAAAGTGTTGGATTAGAAACGTGTTTTATTGTAGAGGCTCTGAATATCAAGCGTATCTTGAGTTTTGGAAAAGAGGGTGTCGAAGGTGAAATTGTCCTTTATTGACATAGGGCTTTCGACTACCTACACCTACACAACGCATTATTAATGTTTACATTCCGTAAACCCCCTTACTAGTAATGGGTCATCCTCGGATTAACATGCCTTAAGGGAAATGGGAAAAGTTGAAGATTTCTTTTTCTCTCATTCATTGTTCAGGAAGAATAATAACTGAAAAATAATGTTTATGGTGTGACGCGATGGAAGAGAAGATAACACTACTTTAAACACACACGCAAGAACATACTCTTATGGTTTTTTTTCACGGATTCGGTCTTGGAATGGTCTGAAAATGATTTTTGTGCGGTTATTTTTTTCTCATGCTTGGGTTGTCCCCTACCCCCTGGATCAATTCCAATAGGTCGTCCCACTTAAATAAGAAGCCTGGGCTATATGACCTAGCTTCTGAGGGACGTACTAATAAAAATGAATAAATAAAATGAAATATTTGATAAGAAAAATGAAATAAATAATTTTCACAGGAACCTTGTATTGACTGGTTGAACATGTGATCTGCCAGAGTCTCAGACCTAGTCCAATTCTAATGGTCTCTTTTTGGGAACTTGGGAAAGTTGTGGATAACTTGGGGATAATATCGGTAAAAACTTATCCTGCAAGGCCTGTTTCAACTCAAGTCGACATACTACGTTGACGGCGCCACTTTGGGATCCACAGTGACATAAACTGGTCTCAACTGCCGATGTCCATCATCTCCTGTTTAATAATTGGGATATTCATGATCGAGGGGCTGTAACTTCGTTGGAAGCTTCCACCATAAAAATCGACTCTTAACGACGACTCGACGTGCTAAGGATAGCAGACTGTGGCGCCTGCTATCAAAACTACGTTAAAAATATCTCACAATGGTGGAAAGACAACAGTTGATTGCACTTCAGTAAAGTTGTCAAGAGTGTAGTTTTTCTATTTTCTTTTAGTTATACTGTAGTTTTTCAATTTTTTTTTAAATTTCGTTTTCGGAATTTTCAGCCAAGTGAACAAAAAATCAATTAGGTAGGTAGTAAGGAATTTGTAAACTAGGAAAAGTAAACACATAACCAACACATGAAATATTTCCCACGTTGTTGTACTAATTTTTAAACATTTTTAAAATTCCTTATTTCTAGAAGAATCAACTGTATTTTAATAAATGAGTCTGAGTAGTGATAAATAAATATGTAAATAGTCTGTTCTTAAAGTCAATTTAGTGCTGATTCCGAAAATGTGGTCAAAAGTTGAGAAACGTAGATTTGAACGGAAGAAATGTGTTTTTTACGTTGAGAAAAAACTCATTTTCTTCGACAGAAATATAATTATTTTGACCACGGATCGATCTAGGGAGGTGCGGTTGGTAGCCTTGTACTTATTCAAATTCAACGACAAATATGCACACGAGTGCGTTGTGCAATTAAAATTTACCCCTTTTGGAATCCACAGGTTCCCCTTTTCATGATCTACAATACCCCTTTTTGTTGGTCGGGGTCTGGCAACACTGCTCTACTCCATTTCCGATGTAGTTCTTGCTGATTTTTTATCACGTTGACTGCGTCTCCAAAAACCAAACTTCTCAAGGGCCGGAAAGGAATTTCGAGAACCCTAGTGATCAATCGAAATATCAACTTCAATGATCGATTCTAGTTGTTTAATCAATCTGAGGGCACAACGCGAGATACCACTACCTTCATACACAATCGAAGAGTAATATTCAACTCGGAATCGATTTTTAAATCCTCTATTGACTCCCCCTAGCGACAGATATTCGGACGTCGGTCGCTCTGTCGTAAGGACGTCCTTTGGTTACCTGTCCATCGAGACGCACCATGAGGAAACCGGTTTGATGAATGTACCATGAGGAAGGTAGCAATGGATGTTCCTGAGGGTAGGGCGCAGTCATCTGTCAGATTTTCTACGAGAGGCGTGCCCCAGGGTAGCCTGCTTGGTCCCCTCTTATTCTTGATACTGGTGAATGATCTACCACCCTTACTCGAAGACAACCAAACATCGGTTGTCAACTACGCTGACGACACAAACTTTCTTGTTGTCGGAAAATCAGTGGGCGAATGCATTTCAGCTTGTCAGCGGAAATTCGAAATTCTCAAGCAGTGGCTTAACGACAATGAGCTCATACTCAATGAAGGTAAAACCAACTGCATCTTGTTTCGAGCAGAAACGGGCGATACTCACGAGAACTTTCAGCTTGGATTGGCCACAGTAACCACATTGGGGGATGCCAAATTTCTTGGTGTGCAGTTGGATTCCACACTCAAATTTCGAGCCCACGTTGACTCGTTGGCATCGAGGTTGAGTAGTTCCTGCTTTTGCCTGCGGAAACTGCGTCCTGTAGTATCCAAATCAGGCTTGCTCTCAGCATACCACGGATTGTTTCTCTCAAAGGCCAGGTATGGGATCCTCTTTTGGGGAAACAGAGCTAACTTGGAAACAATTTTCAAGCTCCAAAAAAGAGCCTTAAGAATTTTATTGGGTCTGCCTCCACTATCATCCTGCAGAGGGCAGTTTGCCATGGAAGGGCTCCTCACCCTGCCTTCGATACTTATCCTCGAGACGCTTCTATACATGAAAAAGCATCAACATCTATTTGCTCAGTTCAGCTTCAGTCATGACCATCACACCCGTCATCGAATTGATTTACTTCGTGTTCCATCTCACCGGCTTGAATTCTTCAAGAGTGGTTTGACATATAAGGCCATTGAAATGTGGAATTATTATGTGCTCAATCTCCAGGTAACACTGTGTTCCGCTGATGCCCCACTAACTATATTCAAGAGGCGGCTGAGGGCATACCTGGTCAAGAGAGAGCTCTACTGCATTTCTGACTTTTCTGTTTGATAGTTTTCTTCGTAGTGTACCAGCTTCTGTAATCTTAAATTTTTTTTTTTGTCGTTTTTTTTATTGTTTGTAACGATTTATTTTTTGACAATTGCCCTACTCTTATCTTGTTCGAGTGCTTCTGGCAAATAAAGAATTATTATTATGACCTGTACATCGAGACACAGAGAACATATTAAAAAATAAATCCTGTATATACCCAATATCACCATCCCATCACTATCCTATTCTTCCTGTACCTCCCTTACGTTCCCCTCTCAGTCCGTTGGAGGAGCCGGGGTGCCTCTGTTGAGAACCATGTGATACTTTAGAAATGGTTGTGTATGCTTAAGAAATGATTGAAGATACTTTAAAAATGATTTTACTAATGCATTCAATAGAGAGAATTTTGATACACAATTCTATATAATCACCTTTTCATGTCACAGTCTCACTGATAAATTAATAATAAAATACCTTGAAGAACTTGTTCATATGGATGAGAAAGTTTTGAACTTGATATAAATATTTTAATTTTTTATTTTGAGTTCAAAATCCATTTATTCTGAACAGTCACATCATCGTTCGCGGTCTTTGTACGTTTCCAGGCTTCTAATTAATATCCATTATTTGTCAATTCGAAACTACAAAATCTCTTGATCCCCTCATGCCGAGTAATATGGTGTCTCTAATATCCCATAATGTTGCTGATTGTTGTATGGTATCAAACGTGACTGCTGCTGAAAGCCTAACTAACAGCTTTTGCTTTTTAGGGAGTTTGGTTGGGTTTGTGCTTGGAAATCTCATAGCTGCCGCTTCTAAATGTTAAAACTATTGATCGATGTTGCTTGTGATCGTTCGATGTGACATTGTTACTATTATCAAATAATCAATTTTGTACGATACATATCTCCGTAGGCATTTTAATCATTGCGAGTAGGTTTGTGTTCTATTTTAGTTTAGTTGTGCTCATCCCATTCAAGTTGGGTTCAAATCCATCCGGAAATTCGGCAATCCAAAAATGTTAGTGGAGGGGAGTGCGGAATTCTGGCAGGGTGTTCACAATCTTATCATTTGCGATAACACAAAGTTATCATTGCGTTATAATTGCCATTGCGTTCTATTACCATTGCATTTCCCAAACATATTCATTTCCTTCCGCATTTACTCCTACCTATCGGAAATTTCATGGACATCGAAGTTCCTTAAATGATGACGGTATTTGGATAATACACCCATAAGTTAATAAAGCATACACAAGAGATTGTTATGTAGATTAAGTGGTTTTTCTTTTGGTGAGTCAATGCATAAATGATTTATAATGCTTCTACCAACACACGATACTCGCGTAGAAACTTAATATTATGTTAGGGTTAAGATAAGCAGTTGATAAAAGGACCGAATAATTATCCAACAGTCTCATTTTAGAACGACCTCGCCTTTAAAGTTTTAACGTTGATAATCAGTCAATTTCGTAAGGACAGGTAGGTATTTCCATACTTCCTCTTCATTTGTAAATGTGTTATTTCTTCTCAAATACCTACCTATTTTCTTATTCGAAAAGCAGAAAATTGCCAATCTATAAGTCATAAAATCACGAATGGAAAAGGATCATTAGGAAAGTAGGTTGTTTGTGAGATCGCAAAATCGTTTCACCTAGGTATTTTTAACCCATCTCGGCCTCACTTGCATAAAACCGTGATCAATTTGAGTTTTGTATTAATTGCCTATTTTTATTCTTATACACAAGCGCTACAGAAATAGATTTTCTATAAATTAAATAAAACTTCGAGAAACGTAAAAATGCGGACTCACATTCGACCGCAGTCATAAAAAAAAGACACAACATCAACTCCTGACGGATGACTTAATTGCAGCAATCCGGTAAAATATATAATTTTCCAGATGTGGACAGTCCGCCACAAGAGTGTTTGCTGGCAAGATTCACCCCACTCATCCGACTGGCACTAGTCAATCAAATTGACGGATTGCCACATTTCCGCAATTCTGGATGGATGTGAACCCAGCTTCATTTGTAACAGCCAATGTATTTATTATTTTCTCTCTGAATTTTCGTCTCATTCATCCATATCTGTGCAACATCAGTGTTGTGGATAACGGATGCTTTTAAAGCAATAGTTTAAACCCTGTCATAAAGACTGTGAACAAGTTATTTCTACCCATCCAAATTTGCGAGGTCGTGTTATGATCCGACCTAGAAAACCTGTCTTTTTGGCATTCATCCGTGACGTTTGGTTTGGATTGGTACTCACCATTCACACTTTGGACGATTAGGAACAGTCATGGTACATGTTACAAGTGTAGGGAAGGTCATGCGTTCATGAACACACTAAGCCAGAACGTTAGATGCAAGACATAGCATAGCATATAGCATATGCTATGGGTGATTGCATATAGCTTATTATAAATCACAACCGTTAAAATCAAAAAACCATATCATTGCACAACTTCTCACCATCTTCTCACAACTGGAAAGAAGGGTGCTCTGTGCATTTTGTATGGATTCGAAGGCATTGTGGTATCCATTAAAATGAATAAGAAGATCGACTGTTACTCCCTTAAGCACTACTTCAATATGTCCAGTTGGGATGATGCCTTATCAAATGAAAATTTTATTGTCTAATCTCCCGATTCCTGCAGAAGTATAAGATTTTTCGTGTACAATTCTGTCTTATGATCTCCTGCTTAATTGAAAGCAACCATGGAAGGCCTCCTATTCAGACAGGCTGGCTGTTCATTCAGTCAGTGTCCTTGGTAGCTCGAGTTGATATATAAGTTCTTTAAGGCCTAGTGAGGGCTAGCCTACAAATTTGTGTTATTTAAACTCTCTACCGACTTAGTAGCTTAATAGAAAGAAAGGACTGTTTTTTGGTTAACGACAACATCGCATGCTGGCATGGTGGGATTCACATTACCAGACCCATTACAGCGTCACCTTCTGGCATTACTTAGATGAATTATGAATTGGGGTGGGAACTAAATCTCGTGATCATACCTCTTTATGTGGCGAACCTGTGAACTATTGACAAAGTAATTGCACTCCCAATAATAAGTACATATACATTCAGAACTGAATTGCGAGGGGACCAACCATGCTTGGCAGCTTAAGTCATGTCACTTCGTTGGAAACAAGGGAATTGGAACGGCTGCATTAGAAAATGTGATATTTGTTTCTGGACTATCTAGTCCTTACAAATAAGTCGTAAAAACAAGAAATAGGATGCCTGGGAGGTACTCGAATGTATCACGTAGCTGCTGTAATAGCAAAATGAGAATCCGAGTAAATGAGTGACTAATGTGTAGACTCACCTTAGTGGATGAACCGCTAACTTGACCACTACCATTGTTAGCTCAGAATTGATAAATTGCATGCACGATTAACTTTGAAATGAAAATAAAGTTTAATAGATCCATTAACAGTGGCAATGGTAATGTTCCAGAGAAGGCATATTGCGATATATGTCGATAGGAGTTCTCTGGGTTGTGTTTGGACGCCGAAATTTCTAAGTTGGTAGAAAATCTGTTCGTAGAAAAGTTTGAATTTGTGAATTTGAAGAGCGAGTAGAGTAGAAGTAGAAATCCACTACTACGTACTTTGATAATATACGAAAATGAAAATAAAAATAATGTAGGTTCCTAGCTAAACAATCTCCTCATTAGATATACTTTTCGTGTACAATACTATTAATTCAACGTTAGTTGCGTATTAGCGAAATAATACTTCAATAATTTGGAAATTTAAGTAGTCATTTCAATGTTGAGTACGGGTTGGTTATTTTTTGTGCACTTTATGTTGTGATTCCTAATCATTCAGACTTCAAATTTATCCGATTAACCAAAACTAGACTTAATTCGCTGTGTGTCATCCTTTCCGATTACTCACCTGCATGAAGTATCTTGATATTGGTTTTCCCTAGTTTGGTTAAGGTGTTTGATAACAGTTGGTAGAATTCATACGTGTAAATGTCAGGTATTTCTCTGAATAGTGAATTAACTTTCTGAATGAGATAACAAATTCGAGAGATCCCTTTCAGAACGCCCTGGCAAATGCATTTTAGGTATAAGCTTGTTTTTTATCCAGTCATGCGAATGATGTAACGGAATTTAAAATAGTAATAGCCAATGGTAGAATTGCACCACACATTCCCAATGTTTTCTCTCTTTACCCTTTTGAAAGAACTGACAATCTAGGTATTGAATCATTGTATCTACATTTTTAGAGAGGTGATTCTGATCATGCCCTCGAATAGGGATGAAGTCTTGGTTCAGTACAATGAAGCAGAGCTAGAAATTTCCCATTTTCGCTCAAAATGTAACCAGTGATTGGAAAGCATCAAAATATCACGTTGAAAGTTGGTGCATTCTATGATTTATAGCATTTGTACTCAATTTATACTAGAATTTTCCTCTTATTTTTTGTTGTAAAGATTTGTATTTCTAGATAGTCCAGCAATCTAGTTGCAGGCTTTATGTGATCCCAAAAATATGAAAAACGTGAATTTTATTGATTCTTGGAGGTATGGGAGCTCTGAGTGTTAGACCTCGCTATAAGTATTAACTCCACATCGATTAGGGAACTTTTAATTTCATCACTAAGAGGCATCGAAACCCCAAGCTCAAAATATTCTTGTACTGTTCTCAGCAAAAACCAATTTTAGTCCCTAATTCTTATTCTTCTTGTGTCAGCCTCCTCTTCAAAACACTATATCATCAACATTATCAGTGATTCTTTTGGATTGTAGTTCTTTAATCGTTATTATGATTTTTCATTTGATTCTATTAGAAAGATCGGTTTCTTGGATGGGCCAGTGATTTATACAGTTTAGTGACCTGAATACGCATTTGTTAACTTGGAAAAAAAAATTATTTATTGTTACATCTGGGAGAGATTTATGGTCTATACAAACATACTGACATATCACTTAATTTGCTCTGAAATGTCTAAATGCTTGTGGTTTTTTCGATATTGGATGATTAACAGTCATTAGTTCTTCCACAATCTTAATTCTCTAGAAAGAAACTTTTTGTCTTGAACAAGGACATCATCCATCATGGATTCCAGTTACTGAATAGATTAATGGCATCTGCATTTGCTTCTATACCTTTAATTATCATAGTGTTACCCTAAACCGATGTCCTGAATCGTTTGTTCATTAATATTAGACAACAACATCTTCATAATGTTTCACTATGAAGGCAAGTGAGGTTTGATTACCAAATGGTGGAAGTGATTAAATTTCTTTAATCGATTTAATCAAAAGCGGAGGTTATTTATTTCACTTTGTCAAGGTTGTTACATTTCACGACCTTGTTGAACACCGTCATCATTCTTTTGCCCTTGTTAATTTTTCAAGGTGTTCTTTTATCTTCACCTCGATAAATGCACCCATGTTTTGTCCACGGTTATTTGTCGAAGTGTTTTGTAAAGGTTTATTTTTTAATTAACTTCACTGTGTTAATCTTATTACCACCTAAGAAGGTAGTGACGAATTAAAACGATCAAGTTAAGTAGTCCGCAATTTATTGATTTATATTCTGTATTAATAAAGTATCAAGTATCAATTCAGGTATTAGTGATGCCGTCCTTCTTGCTGCAGTAGAGAAGGAAGATAATTTTTATTCATTGCGTCACCGTACGATTTGTCTCCCTAATGATATTGCCTCTCAACTACGAGGGGCTCGCCAAAAGTAAGGTTCCCTATTTTGTAATTCGGCTTCGGAGCGCGGGAAAAATTTGAAACTTGGCGGGATATTCCGCTAGGATGTGGTGGCCACACTGATTTTTGGAGGGAAGTGATCCGATAACCTGGTCGACCGTATCAGTCTTGTAAACATGTCGAGTGCAACCCCATCCGTGTCCGCCTCTGAACTGAGAGCAATAATTCGTTTTTTCACGTTAAAAGGTAAATCCGGGACTGAAATTCACAAGGAACTTTCGTCAGTGTATAGTGAAAAGTGCATGAGTGTTCAAAAAGTCCGGAAATGGAGAGAAAGTTTTCTGAACGGCCGAGAAAATGTTGAAGACGAACCGCGTTCCGGGAGGTCCTCTACCGCTCGGGAAGGAGACATTGTTGACGCTGTTGAAGAAATTTTGCAAGGCGATCGTCGGCTGACGATTGAAGAAATCTTTGAAGAGCTTCCAGTTTCGATCAAGGACAGAACGAGCGTACGGTCAGTCAATAGGATCGTCTCAGAAAATCTTGGTTACAGCAAGGTTTGTGCTCGCTGGGTGCCCAGGCTGTTGAGCGACGAGCACAAAAGAAACCGGGTTGTCGCTGCGACCACTTTTTTTGAGCTTCACAGTGCTGAGGGAGATGCTCTTTTCGACAGAATTGTTACTGGAGATGAGACGTGGGTTCACCACACCACTCCAGAGACAAAAAATCAAAGCAAAGTGTGGAAGTTGAGCGGAGAGGCGGCCCCAAAAAAGGCGAAAATTGCGTTGTCTGCCGGAAAAATCATGGCAACTGTTTTCTGGGACAACAAAGGTGTGCTGTTGGTTGACTACCTTGAACGTGGGAACACAATCAATGCTCAGAGGTATTGTGAAGTCCTACAAAAGTTGAGATCGGCCATAAAACGCAAAAGGCCGCATTTGCTGTCAAAAGGGGTGCTTCTCATGCACGATAATGCACGCCCCCATTCGGCTCGCCAAACTCAGGATCTGCTGGGACAATTCAACTGGGACATTTTCCCACATCCTCCCTACTCCCCGGATCTTGCTCCCTCAGATTTTCATCTTTTCCCGAAGTTGAAGGGGCACCTGGGAGGGAAACACTTCCGCGACGACGAAGAGCTGAAGGCGGAAGTCAACAACTACCTGAGGAAGGTGGGCACGCAGCACTACCAGGACGGCATTCAAAAACTCGTGCCACGCTTTCAAAAATGTATTGAGAGAAATGGTGATTATGTTGAAAAATAGAAAACAATCTGTAGAATCGGAAAAAAATATAAAAAATTAAAAAAAAATTTGTCTACTATTTTTTCTAGCGTAGGGAACCTTACTTTTGGCGAGCCCCTCGTAATTAGTATCCGTGACTAATGAGTTTGTCGATCTGTCTTTTTATCAAGCTTCTTAATTTGTGTAGGGTTGACCACTTTTCGAACGTTACCGACCCCCCCCCCCCCTCCCGCCGTACGTTTAGAGACAATTTTTTAAAAATGTTCCACGATCATTCAGAAGGACTATTGAATCGAAGATCTCCCTCCTTCTCATTACTAAGGTAAGACCAATAAACGTTGATGCGTCGAAATGTATATTTAACGAGTCCATTTGAATTTGCTACATTCCAGCTTGAAATGAGGCTACTGCCCCGAATCAAAGGCGTGGGCGATCAACATTTAGGGCACATAATCGTCTCAGCAGAAGAAATGTCTGCATCCAAAGATGAACTCGTTCTGAAGCTCAATGGTCAAAATTTGGACAAGAAAGATTGGTTTGGGAAGTCTGATCCGTTCTTGGAGTTTTTTAAGTCCACGGAGGGTGGTGAATATTCTCTAGTGCACCGAACAGAGGTGGGTATTGAATATAAACACAATAAATAAATATACCTACCATAATTGATCAATATTGATGAAGCTTTGAGGGAGCTTGTAAAATTAGCACTTTTTTTTTTTTTTTTTTACAATTTTTCGATTTTAGAATCAAAAAGAGATATGACAATGGCTGGTAGCATTGAAAAATCTATGACATGTAGTTTATACGTGTTTGTGGTTCAGGGAATATTAAATCAATGTTCCCTCTAGTTAACTATGGTTATTTGTGTAAAATGTACGTTATAGCAACTGCTCAACTGCTAAAAAGGAATAATTGAGTTCAATCCCCTATTGTGTACACTATTGGTGGCATGCAAAAACCTTCTCAGTTTTGCTCAAGATCGTCGACGGGCTATGAAAGAGTGTCTATATCTAGAGAAACAAATCCAGATGCTCACATTTTAGGTCTCCTGCTGGCTCGTTCGTACCTATTCTGTAATTAGCTCATGAATATCTATCCTTTATTTTGTGTAGTACACTTTCGCGTTGATTGCCTTAGCTTAATAATGTCACAAGTCTGAAGAGCACCTGCTATTATACTTCTCATTGCAATTTCAATTAGGTACCTTTCATAAAATATAATGGGAGAATTGCGAAGGATTTGCAATTCAAGGTGTATGTGTACGGTAATTTTTCTCAAACCAGACCATCCTTTCATGAACACCATCCTATATATACTGACCTAAGCTACTTGAACTATTTTCTACAACTACTACTTGGAAATACGTATAGTTTTTACGATGTTAGGTCTTTTGAGTTAGACTAAACCTGTCTTCTAAAATCTCCATATTTTCTTTCCTATTCATCCTACGTTGTAAAATTTAGAAGGGAGCCTTTTTGGGACTCTGTGGTTATAGTGGAAATGTGCGGAATCGCCCAGGACGTCTGAGAAAACTCGAGAGTTAGCTGGCTTAAACATGTTCCATGTTGTCGTAATTTTAGTCATCAGGCTTCAAATTAACGGCATCCAGCGTTACGATTGGCATTTATTGTTCCTAGGCACCTCGGCTAGTTAGTTATGTAATTCACAATATATTTCCTCGATATAAGACCTCCAATAAAAATGCTCAGTTTATTTCAGCTTTTGATGAAATCTATTTAGAATGGATTTTCAAAAGTTCGTTTATGTGGGTGTTTGTAAAACATCTACCTACATGAAATGCTCTTTAGAACCTATTTTTCTTTCTAGGATTAAGTTTTTTTTCGTGAATGTAAGTTGCAATGTTGACTTCAATGTATCTTAATAATTTGGAGATAATAGTATCATTTTATCACATGGTGAGCAATCTTGTGGCTAAATGCTGGAACTTCACATATTAAATCCGCTGTGAAGAGATGTCACTGTTCATTGTACAATTTTGTGGGTCGTTAGAATGCAAAACATTAAAATTGAGGAATACGTAAAAAGTTATTAACGTAGAAAAAACGATAGTATTGGTGAACATTATGCTGTACTTTTGGGAACTCGGTGTAAAACACGAGGGATCTCAGGAATTTCCTCGTAGCGGGTTGACCCTTTAAAAACACGCCAGCCAGCAATCAGCGGGATCTTGTGCCAACAGCGGATAATTGCTCTGCCCAATTCGCTCAAATTACCTTCGCTGCCCGCACTTTCAGAGATTCAAGGTTTCTCAAATTGTCTGTTGCACATAATCACTTAGGGATCACAATCAACTTTGGTTCAATAGTTGAAGTACCTAGTCTAACTTAGCACTCTGAACCTAATTAATCAACTAATTATTCATCGAACTAAATGTTGATTATTGCAAATTGTAATGCAAATTCCAACCAAATTAAAACATGGCAAAAGTTTCATAGTCGGCCTTATACAGTCCATATACAGTTAAATGTTATAGGTGTGCGTTTCAAAAATATCTGACCAAGGAATCGAGATTAAAAAAATATATATTAGTAAATACCTAAATGTTGTTTTCGAATGCACCTGAACAGTTATTCGTGTAGGTATCTATTCAATACAGTGTATTGTTATTCCATTGTCTAATGAAAGATTAAAATCCATCAAAAGGAACGGCCAATCTTTGGTTCTCGTTTTAAATTCCATACGCTAAATCTATTGACTGCCTGCGCGAAATTCTTACCAATAGGTGAAGCGGCATTTATGACAAACGTGAAGCGACTAGAAACAAAACTGGCAGTATCCACTCAGCCCAACTTTTTTCAGTACGGACAGTTTTCTTCTTTTCAATGCCCTGGACTTTATACAGCCTTGATTTTTGTTCTATCCTCCAGAACAAACATTTTTTAAATATAAACGTCATTGTAATGATTTAAAATTAGGATATAACACGTTTCGCTTCTGAACCTTGGAGATTGCCGGTCGGTTTTGGTTCTTACTGTTGAATGTAGATGGCCAGTTTTGCTCCTCACATACTACTAATACATACTATTCTAATGAATTTCTGAAATATTTTTTTATGTGTACATATAATTAATATAATAATTAATATAATTAATATCATTAATATAATTATATATATATAATTATATATATTATAACTAATATAATTAATATAATTAAAATAATTAATATAATAATACATATAATTAATTGCCTATTATATTTACAAAGAAACAGCTAAACTTGCAAGAATGCCAAGATACCGTGAAATCAAAAAATGAGGTAAAAAAAAAGAATGTATTTGTTGTATGAGGACAAAGTATAGGAATATCAAATAAAATGTTTGACTAGAAAAAGAGTTCGTGAATTCTGTATTGGCCCAAAAATATTGGATGCCTCGATAGGAGTTCAAACTCGCGTCTTTACAACTATAGGAAATTTGCGTAGTTGCAACACTCCAACGATCTGAGCTATGAGGCCAGGGCAAAGACATTGTAATAGTAAACTAGACCCACTCGAAGCGCTAGTGTCGCGTTGCAAATTGAATGGTCTGTAGTCGGCCATATTGGGGGCAACATCGTTTATTTATGTGCAATGAAGATTGTATTATTATAGTTCATCTACTCATGAAATTTCTTTGATAATGCACAATGGTTAAAGTGTGTGCGGCATTTAACTGCATAAATTGCAAAACTGAAGACTGCACACTCTCATTCCACAAGTAAGTATAGATTTTCACGACTTCCTAAAGATTATTTTGGTCTGTTGTAGGCCTCTTGATGTGGTAACGCAGTACCTATTGTAGTTGGTAATAATTTTCTTTTTACTAACTTATCAATATGCATGAGCTACAAAGTTTCAAATTAATCTAAACTTTGTTTTGTTTTTTCCACAGATTTCCTTTAAACAAGAAATTGAAAGAATTGTATGGAATTGTTTTTTGTATTGACATTGTATTGTACTATTGTATATTGTATTGTATTGACAGAATTGTATGAAATTGTATGTAAAATGAAAATAATATAATAACATAGAAAGTGCCATGATGTAGTTATTCATTTACTTATTCAATTGTTCAGCTCCTCTGATCATACTCCTTGCCCCATCCAGGTGAACCCATGGTGTTTGTAAAACTGTGACTTATGTACAAGATATTGTCTCAATATTGAAATGCAGAGCGATTCTTCTGTTACTTTGGAAGAATGGTTCTGAGATAATTGCTTTTGAATAATGGAAGGACCTTTCACTTTAAAATACCTAACTAACTTATGCCCTAACTATTATAAGTACGGTATGAAAAGTACGATTTCGCCACTACGCAAAACTACATGAAATCATATTGGTAAGTAATGCATACATTACACGGACGTCCCTATGAATGGATTTTATATATATTTGGTAAGAGTTAAAATAAGAGAAAAAACAAATATATCATGACTTCTCGAAACCCCCCCCCCCCCATTAACTCCCTCCACCGACAGCAAATTCAGATAATAAAACTTCCAGTATGAAATTTGAAGCCCTTGACATATTTTTATAACCTAGACCGAATTTATAATCGAATTTAAAAAATGATCTCACAAATCTGACTTGAATAGTTAAAACATCATGATTTATCACTATTACCTCCTTCAATCTTCCTTGTCCATAATGAAATTTGAAACTCCTAATACACCTTCCAAAACTAGACAAAATTCTTAGTTGAACAAAAAAGAATCACAAACATCTGACGAAATTAGTTGAAACATCATGATATTTTACTGTTACCCCCTCCATTCACCCTTTTTCATAATCAAATTTGAAATTCCTGTTATAAGATTCAAAACTAGACCAAATTCATAGTTGAACAAAAAAAGAATAACGAAAATCGGACGAGAATTGTGGCCTAAATAAGTTTGTAAATCGTCATATTTGGTTAGATATTCCAAAGACAAGCAGCTCCCACAGTTTGTCTCTGTTGAAAATATTGCATAAAATTCATTCACAAACTGTGTTGTCATCATAATAATTGACGTTTTTAATTATTTTAGACTAGTTTTCATCAAGATAAAACAAAATATGTTTTCTACGAACACTTATACACAAACTAGCTAGCCTTACAATTCAAAAAGGGCGCGTGAAGTTGACCCCAATATGTCCGCCAATGCTCTCTTCAATTTGCAGCAGGCGGCGTCTGAGATCCACGTACAGTTGTAGGGCCTTGGGCCAGGGTTATCGAACCTCTTCGACTGTGAGAGTTATTTTCTTGGAGCGTAACATTTCCCCAGAGTCAAATACCAGCTGTCTCGGCTGGTTTGGGATCGGACGAATGACGAAATGAAACTGCAGGCCGCTGGTTCAGCAGATGCTCGCTGGAACAAGTCAGCAATCGAGTGAGGTCATTGTCACAGTGTGTTTTGACTCAAGTGAGTGAGGAAGTGAAAGGTGCTAACGTCAGGAAATGTGATGTTAACAGTCTTTTGGCTCGAGAGGGATTTAATTGATTATTGTTTCGTATGATTTCGGGTCCTACCGACTGCGCCACTGTAACGGCCCAAAAATATTTGATACCTCGACAGGAGTTCAAACTCGCGTCGTTTCAACTACGGCAGTTTCCCATAGTTGCAAAACTCCATCGATCTGACCTGATCCAGGGTGGTCAAATCTCTGACTATGAGAGTTATTTTCCTGGAGTGTAACAATTCATAGATATGAAGACGTATTTGTCTTTGAAGATTGCCACTTCTGTTTCTTCTTGGAGGCAAATTTGAGCTCATAATAACTATGTAGGCCGATCACATTTTTCTCAACGAAAAAAATGATACCAAAAACTAATTTAAAAAAAATTGAGATTTCATGTAAGTGATTAGTAATTACTAATAATAAAATTATGATTTAAGATCGTGACTCGATATTTGTTCTGATTGCTGACAATGCTGCAGTTGGTAGACTGCCATTTGAAAGGCACTATAAATTTCCTATATGTGGTAACTTGGCGAAAATAATTTATAGAAATCATGGTGATTGAGTATCTTTTGGGTTCCGACTGTAACATGTTAGTGAATCTTCTTGACATCTGCTAATCATCGCTGCAGCTCAAAAATGCTATTAAAAATAAATTTTAAGTCATCCCTGCAGTAAAACTGCAATTAAAATGACATCCGTACAGTTTAAATCTGCAATTTTGTGTAAAGATGTGGCACAATCTTCTTGTTTGTATAAGTTATTGAAATGTTGTTTGGGATTCTCCCCTCTACATTGAACCCCTTCTCATTGTTGATCACCGATTCGAACGTTGATGTTCAATTCCTTCTGTTGGATATTTGTATGCTTCCAACGGAAATTGTTTCTGCTGCATTGTTTTGCACACAAACTTTTTTTCTACTACTTGACTTGGGAAGGTTCAGTTCAGTGCGTAATCAGAGCTGTGGGTGTTCACTACAGATGATGGTTCAAACGCTTGAGTGGATGTTCAGAGCACGTAAGCGTGGACACTTCCGTAGGACATCCAGCTCATATTCGGTTCACATTCTGTGACCAGCCAGCTAGCCAGTCCCTTGAACCGAACAAGAACCATCCATGAACCGCCCATGAAGATGTTCACCTATGTACAACCATCTAGGCCCCTAACTCCACGATACCTGAAATTTTGTTGAAATAATAGTTTTGCGTGTTACAAGGATTAGCTGACTCACAACCAGGCATACGGGAATCCAACATTGTTAAAGACATTCTAAAACATAATATGCTAGTGGAAATTGTTGATGTATGAAATTTTCTAACTTTCCAAAATTGATCTCAATGATTCTGCTACCTCATTAGACACGGAAGCAAATATGATGAACTATAAAAGATAAAAGGTTGTATGACTAAAAACACAAATTTTGTCCAGCTGTAGGAACAAGTTCGCCTTGTTTAAACCAAAATCAGTAATAGGCTTAAACGAACAATGTATTGTTCTATAATAAATTATGAAAAAATTCTTTCTTACCCTATGTTCTTATATCTTGAGAACCTGAAATGATAATAACTGGGGAACTGATCAGGTTTGTATCAATATATGTGGGTTGGTTCCACTCTAGCTCATGACCATATGTGTGTGTGTGTGTGTGTGTGTGTGTGTGTAAATTCCTGAAAATTGGAATTTTTGATTTCAGGTTATCAAGGTCACTTTGAACCCGAGCTGGAAAGAGTTTTCCATCTCCGTCCGAGCTTTCTGCAACAATGACTACGACCGGTCTATCAAGGTGATCTGCTACGACTGGAACAGGAGTGGTAATCACGATCTCATTGGAGAATATTACACGACGTTACGCGATATGATTGACCCCACCACCTCCAACGCTTACACCCTCATACATCCTGATAAACTCGTAAGATCCGTTTAGGGACTCAATTCTCTTCGATTTGTTTAATACCGACATTGCTCTAATGCTGCATGGATTTGCACTTCAATACCGAGCCACCCTCGTGGAAATTCTTCTCGTACATTTGGATTTAGAGGAGATTTCATTATTGTAAACGGTTGTACACAAAATCATAGTTTTCCCATCAGAATGTTGCTCATCTGGTGCATGGTTAAACACTCTTGGAGGAAACCGTAACTATGTATAACAAGGTGTTATGGGGCCCATTATCTCATTCTTCTCTTTCTAAGGTAACATTTATCCTCGCAGCCGCTGATGCTAGAGATCTAACTTACTCTACTCCCCAAATACATTTAGTTAAAATTCTCATTTCGTTAAATACATGTATTTTCTTCTTCTTTGTCGAGTTGAGATGGAAGCTGCTGTAATCCATTTATGCAATCGGCAGTGGCTGTTACAGACAGCGTGGTCCTAAAACGCCATCCCTGTTTCAAGACCATGTGGTCGATAGTCTCAATCTGCTCAAAATACATTGTTAGCACTTGAAAACCGCTAGTTTCAATATAATGATGGCAGTGGTTCTGGTCTCACAAGAGCTGCCGGCATTCGCATGTAGCTGTGAGCCTAATGGGTCCATGTTGTAATGAATACTGTGTTGGCATGAGATGAAGTTAGTTGGCAAGCCTGTACCCCCTTCACAACTTGTGTCACTTTAAAACACAGCGACAGTGGTCATATCTTGAACTGCACAGTAGCAACCTTCACTACTACCAACGTCGCCTAAAATACTTGACACTTGTATTTCTTCATATCCAGTACCATAATCAGCTGATTCAATTTCACATGTTGAAAATTTTATATTTTTATAGGTATAGGTATATCTATTAAAACTCTGAAACTTTTGGTAGAATACACTAAACACGTATGTACAATAAAGTATCTAATATGTCGTTTTAATGAAAATGATTCAGTATTTGTTTTAAGTAATATTTGTTGATAGCATGATTTATATTTTGCGCTTCTATTCTCCTACTCTCATCCTAACCTTCACTATTTGCGTATGAATTTAACTTCTCAATAAAAATAACTTCTTTTTCTTCATACCATTCTAAACAACGTTTTCTGGGCAGCAGCAGTGATCATTTTAAAGGTCCAAAATAATCGTAGACTTTGCATTGGTCAAGGCACGATAAAAGTTTAACTGTTTCCAACTGAAACATGTAGGCGGTGCATACAATTTTGGGATGTCCAACCTTGTCCTTGTAAATTGCTACTTGTGCAATTTGTTCTTCCGTATATCGTGTTATTGGTCTTTACTTCCTCCTTTCCTCACTATGCTTTAAATCCAAAACAGTGATTCTTTGTATGTTGTAGTTTGCCTAGTGGCCACTCGTACAGAAACATCCAGTGTTAAGACTATTTCTGTAGGCCTTGTTGGTGTCCAAAGCATGGACACAAATTGCAAGCAAATTTTCACAAATCAAATATATGAGATTAAACCGTTCGAACTATTCGTCACTACTCTTGCGTCCCTTCACATGGGTGCTTGTGGAGCTTCTTTCTGCATCCTGGGTTCCATTAAAAACGTTCCTGCCTTCCTCTCACTATGTATGGTCTATAACACTATCGTAACTGCATGATTTGTTCCTACATGTTTTTCACCCTTTTCATAAATACCAATATGATCCCAATAAATCTCAGTTTTTTTTTCGCATTTCTTCAGTATTTTCCTATTCTCGATTGTGAAGTTAGAGCATATAACTTTTCCATATGTTGTCAAAATGAAGTTAACCTTCTTCACTTACACATTCTGGCAGCCAGATTAAATATCAGGTATTCGTCAAAGGTATTGGTCAAAGGTATTTCGTTGAAATTTTAATTTTTCTCCAGACAGTAGTTTCTCCAGCCAAAATGCTGAAGTATATCATCTCTATCGTGTCAGCTAATAATTTAAATTTCAAAATAATGAAATAATTCGCAAATTCTCAGGAAACACTATTTGCAGATGGGTACTAGATGCTTCAACATTCCAAGCCTTATCGATGTTAATACTGCATTTCGCAAGAATCTGCTTGGCCACAGGGTGTTTAGGACACTTGTTCTCTGTCAATATTCCCAAAATGTTGAAAAATTCAGAAAGCATAAAAAGTGGGGAATGAACCCCCAGGTATTATTTTATAGGTTTCAGATGTTTGACGCCATTCTTCAATTTTTAGGCTAAGAAGAAGAGTTCCTACAAAGGATCTGGGAATATAATAGTTGAAAAATGCACAATCAAACCAGTATACACGTTTTTGGACTACATCAAAGGTGGAACCCAAATTTACTGTACTGTTGCGATTGATTTCACAGGTAAGTAAAATTTTAAAACTATGGTAGTAGGAATATGATGAAGTATTATGGAATATTGGATATCGTATGATGTTTGGCGATTGTTAGCAGTATTTGTAGTTTCTGTGAGACATCTTCTTTTGTACTCCCTTTGGTAATACAATAATCTCGTCCATTGTATGTTCGCAGGGTCTAATGGTGATCCCAGGAGTCCGGAATCCCTTCACTTCATCACTGTGGGAGCGCTAAACTCGTATGAACAGGCTATTATGTCCGTCGTTTCCATCATTCAGGACTACGATTCGGATAAACAGTTTCCAGTTCTCGGGTTCGGTGCTCGCATACCCCCAGACGGTTACGTTTCCCACGAATTCTTCGTGAATATGCAGTCCAATCCTCACTGTCTTGGAGTCAATGGAGTATTAGATGCTTATAGAAACTGTATTAGGTGAGTTTACTGTAGGACGATTTTACTGATTTGCTAATGTTTTTGCTAACACTTGTCCCTACACATATAATAAATGTATGATACAGCTTCCATATGACCTGGCTTTACCATAGAACCTTGAACGCTGGAAGGGCTCCTAATTAATTTTGTTTCATAAATCTTTCTAAGTTACAATGGCTATGGACGTCTTGAGTCATCATATTGGTCACGATTTATCCAGTTCTTTGTTCATAATTTGATCTCAAGATCATTCAAATCCTATTTTTTAACTTTGTTTTCATTTTAACAGACAGGTTCAGCTTTCAGGGCCTACCAACTTCGCCCCTGTCATAAATCACGTCGCGAACATAGCAAGAAATCTGAGTGATGGCTCAAGTTATTTCATCCTCCTCATTTTGACGGATGGCGTCATAACTGATATGCCCCAAACTTGTCAGGTATGGAGTTTTGAAATAATACGCCTATCTCACACTTGAAGGCGACCTATAATACATTGAGTATAACAGCACCTACTTGGAAATTACTTAAGAATTTGATTGGGATATACTGCAACGACCCAAAAATGTTGTTTGATGCCTTGACAGAATTAGAACTCATGTCCTTAATTTTTTACTAAGGAAAAATTCTTCTTTAGTAACTGCACTCCAACTCGATGAGCTATGTGAGGCCAATGTAATCAAACCTCTACGTCTCTGGAAGTTTTCCTTGAATGTAACTTTTCCCCTGAGTCAAATATCAGCCACCTCGACTGGTTTGGTATCAGGTGAACGACGAAGTGAAACTGCAGGCTTGCTGGCTTAGCTGATGTTCGCTGGAAGCTCACCAGTCGAGCGGCAAGGTCATTGTCACGGTGTTTGTTTTGACTCAAGTGAGTGAGGAAGTGAAAGATGCTGCTTCAGGGAATGTGATGTTTAATTCCTCTAGAGGGATTAATTAACTGTTTCATATTATTTCGGGTTCTATTGAAGACCCAAAAATATTCGATACCTAGACTTGAGTTCGAACTCGTGTCCTTAATTACAAAGGAGAAGTTCTTCCTTAGTAACAACGTTCCACCCAGATGAGCTGAGGCCAATGTAATCAAACCGCTTTGCAGTTTTCCATGGAAGTAACAATAATTTGATTCAATGTTGAGGTAACTTTTGTGTAGTAGTATTTTATTCCAACTAATCTTTTACGAACCTTCGTACTAATCGTTTAAAAATTAATCAATTTCTAGGATTTAAAGAATATGAAAATTCCAATTCCTTCCGTTTGAGAGGGGAGTTCTGTTACATAATATTCTTATAATTACCTAGTTTATCTTATATAATTTATATGACTGTATACCCTTAATAGAGAACAGGGCATGGGGAAATGAATAGTGTGCCCCTGCTTATTGGATCTCGCCCAATCAGAAAATTGTGAGTCATGTGCAAGATGTGTGGAAGTTGTCACCAATCTCCGTTTGTCATTTGTAACCAATAATTGTTGAGTGAAGTAAAAACCTTATTTTATTTAATGATAGTGTTCAGGCCCAAAAATATTTGATACCTCGAAATGACTACAAACTAATGTCGTTACTATTAATGGAAAATTTCTCCTTAATTGAAACACTCGAACGGATTGAGCTATGAAGCCAGTGTAATCAAACCTCTTCAACTGTCCGTTATTTTCCTGGAGCGTAACTATAGACACTGTAATAAAGTTATGCTAATTATTATGTAAATCAATTCATATTACATATGTGTGATAATAACTTTTGGTGCGTGGGTTTGTTCACGCAGATATGCCTTAGCTGTGGGGTTCATTCCAAATTTTCGTCCGACTGAAAAAAATGTCACGCTTTTCTTCACATACAACCAATTGTTGCTAGGGAGAATATATCTTCCTGATTTCCCATCCACATAATTGCTAACCACTCTTTGGATAGCTGTTAATTTATTAAACATGTATCCACATTTCAACAAGCTAATTTACCCCTTCTTAACCCTCCTGAAAAGTCCTAGTAGTTCGTTACGTATACAAACTAAGTTGTTGTGGCTCTCACTGCATCAGTCCATTACTTTACTGGTAGAGTCCAATCATAGACGTCGCAATCGTTTGAAGTCAAAGAATGTTTGAGTATGCATGATCGCCCTGTTCAATGCAAGGGCGTGTATGCGGTCATACCCAGCCTCATCAAACGAGCATGTACATGTTTGGTGGCATGCACGAAGGTCCCCGTTGATGGATTTTTGTACCTGAAGTTCCCTGTTTCTGTTTACCGGTATGCATGAAGGTCGCCACCTCTTGTACCTCAGTATATGTGAAGGTCCTCTACGCACAAATGTGCTCAATAAAAATATACAATCAAAAAGCAGAAAAAAGTAACATAAGTACAAGTATCTACAAATATATTCAACTTAATTTGTTGTAGTATATAATGATTTAGGAATTGCCATACTACTCACCACATCACAAAATACATTTGTCCAACTAATATATATTTTACTAAAAGTATTGATTGAAGATATTTTTCTATTTTTGAGACGCGAGCATGCGAGCTTCCAGACCTCCAAACTATACTCATCATTCTGATCTACTTGCCCGATTAACGTATTTCACTAAAAGGATTGATTTAGAACATTTTCTTCTTTCTAATCTACTTAATCAGATACTCAAGACATCCTCGAATATTGATATTTATGCTGTATAACGTTGCTATCGTCCCAGTCTGAAGTAAAGTTATATTTGTGTATGCGTGATTGTCCCTGAATAGTTCAAACGAGTGTATGTGATCATCCCCCGCCCAATCAAATGAGTATTCACGATTGTCTCAGTTAGGTTCCTGGAGACCGATGGCATCATATAACTGCTGGCCTGTTGGTTGTGGCACCAACCGCTTTCTATTTTTTTCATATAACTAGACGTAAAATTACTGTAACGGCCCATAAATATTTGATACCTCGACAGGAGTTCGAACTCGCGTCGTCACAACTACGAGAAATTATTATTAATTTCCCGAAGTTGCGACACTAACGATTAGAGCCATGAGGCCAGGGTTACCAAACCTCTTCGATTGTGAGAGTTGTTTTCCTGGAGCGTAACATTACCTACCTAACGATATAAAGCAGACCAAAAAGGTTTTTTTTAACGAACATATCTTAGTAGAGGAAAACTCCCGCAGTCAAAGAAGTTTCATTAATTGGTCTCGGTGGAGTAGGTTGCTAAAGTGCTTGTCTTTGAAACTAACTTCTATCTAAAATAAGGTAAAGACATGAACTCGAACTCTGACATGGCATCAAATATTTTTCGGTTGTAGCATTTGGTGAGGTCAGTAGGTTCGGTTGTAGCATTTGGTGAGGTCAGTAGGATTAAGATTTTAATACAAAATAGTCCCTCTCAAGTCCCTCTCCATTCCTTGAAGTAGCATCTTTCACTTCCTCCTTATCAATTGAGTCAAACACACACTGTGACAATGGCCTCGCTCGACTGCAACTTCTTCCAGCAAGCATTTGCTGAGCCAGCAGCTTGCAGTTTAACTTCATTCGTCCAACATCAAATCAGCCGACACATCTGTTATTTGACCCCAGGGAAATGTTACGTTCAAGGAAAACTTCCACACTCGAAGAGGTTTCATTAATTGGTCTCAGTGGCGTAAGTTGCTAAAACGCTTGTCTTTAAAACCAACTTCTATCTTAAAGAAGATAACGGCATGAGTTTGAACTCTGTCTAGGCATAAAATATCTTTGGGTTATGACAATATGTTGGGTATAATATTGCAATATCCATTATGAGAAGCGCCATGCAAAACCTTGTGTTATATCTCTTAAAACTCGTCTTAATAGTCGTCAGATAAGGGTTATCTTCTGTATTGAAAGAAAAATGTTTTGGCATGAATAGTGAACCTTGAAAAAACTGTTGTTACGATTTTTTGTTGTTGAAATATTTCAGGCTATTGTAAAGGCTTCTACGCTACCCGTTTCTATCATTATTGTGGGTATTGGTAACGCAGACTTCTCAGCAATGGAGCAGCTTGACGGTGACACAGTTGCGTTATCCAGCGGAGGTAACTAAGATTTTATATCCCACGAATACAAGTACCTACTATTAACAGCAAGTATCATTATGCAAGTTACATCCAAGGGTTTTGCAGGTACAGTTTCATTTAAGGTACTGACTACCTAAATATTTTTTAATCTTATTGTAGCTGTCTATGCGGCAGAAATTGAATTCTACAGACAAGAGTACTTTACCATTTCATTATTATTATACTTTTCAACGTTATTTTCCTCTCATATCTGTTTTTGGGATCTATTTATCAGTCTTCAATAGTACCTGAACATTAAAGTCAGGTGCACTATCCAATTCAACACAGTGACCCCGCATATTGAGCAGTGGCTAATATTTTTATAACTACTAATGGTGAATTCGAAAGCATATTCTAATTCTATCTTTTAAGTAATGGTGTACGAAATGCGCAGTTGGTTTCGGACTCCCTTTGAGTCACAAAGTAACGGAAACTTGGGCAAAATGACTTTCCTTTCAAGTTATTTAGTCTAGAATTACCACATTTAAATAAATTATTGTAGGTATCTGTGCATTCCTTCAACTTTGTGCATATAGGTTGTTTTTCTCCTAGAGCCCTATTAGGACACTGCTTTTCAACTTAATTCCATTCATAATGGGATCCCCGCACTTGTTCATTCACACATCGAAGTCTATTCAAAGTCTATTCAGTGTACCCTCATCTCAAAATCCCATTCGGTGCTTAGGAAACTGCAAGAACTAAATTTCACAAAATAAGTGTTTCCTCTTCTGCATTTTTTGTTGGGTAGGTACTTATATTTCTCATTACATGCTACGAACATCTGCACCATAATTTTTCATAATACTCAAATATTCTGCACCTGTTAGTCGAAACTGTTAACTTTAAAATACAATACGTACCTTTGTACTACAAAACCCTTGGGTTGATCGTGAATTCTTTACAAATTAGTAGTGGACGTGTCCCCATGGATTTTACCTCATGTCTTCGTGTCTTTTATAGTAGTCAATGTTTTGGCTCTATTTTTCCAATTAATTGTTTCCCTTTATCCCTCACTAATCATCTACAAACAAACCTTCATCATAAATAAATCAAACATCAGTCATTTTTTACGGACCCTCCAGACTCGCCTGGTTCGAGACTGTGGAATTGGCTTCCTTTTGATCATCGCATGCGGTCGTCCATTGGCGCAATTCTGGCACAAATCACAGGCAATAGTTCAAAATTATCTTATGTCTTGGTGTCTGTTTTTCATCCCATTTATATTTTAAGTATTCATCAATGTATCTCCAAATCCAAATTTTGATTACGTTTTGGGTAAAACGGTTCTAAATCTTTATTCAAATAAATTCGCTACCACTAATTATTTTACAAACAAGTAAAACCTTCCCAAGTTTGGGGAAAAGTCTGAGTTTTCTCTGCATTTTGTAGGTTGTGCAGAAATCGACAGTCATGTTGTCTGAAGTTACATAGTAGAAGAAGCAATTAGACAATCCGTCTTTAACTGATTATGTACTGTTGTATGTTCGTGACGAGAACAACACGTTATTCATAAATGCTGCTATAAATCTTCAATCTCCAATCATTTGAGTTGTTCAACAATACTCCATAATTATGACCTCAACCAATATTCCGGCAGTATATTCAGTTTAAAGTGGAAATGAACTCAATCTAAGAAATTGTTCGCCAATAATAACACTGATGCTTGAAGAATGCATGCCATTCTGGCAAAGTAGAGCTACAATTTACAATTAGAACAATAATGGTAGTCTTATTACATTTGATTATGAAGCCAATCCTTCAGGATGGCTGAAATTTTATCCTACATTATTAATAGCCTTGAAATATTTCAATGAGGATGAAGCATTGGAGACTGTGGTTGAGTGTACAGCATTACCCTCTCTCATGAATCGGATAAAATATAGTTACTGCGTAATAAAGTTTAAACATGCGATTCCCATGAATTATGCCCCAGATGATCCTTTCCTTTCACTTCCAATCCAAACAGTCAGCTAATTGTGAAGTTTTTGTACTGTGCTGGACACAAGGTACAAACATGTCGCTGCTGTAGCCTTACTGGTTTCTCCAAACCTTACGGGGAAAGTTGGCGCTGCGCTAGACTCCGGTTTTCACATCTACTTATCTACTTCTTTCTGGGTATCTAGGATAAGACCGTGTGCGGGGGGCTGTTAGCAAGAAGACTGGATGGATGGGAGTGAAACGGGAACTGACGTTGGGAGGGGGGGGGGGGGGGCCTTGCAGCTCTTCACTTCTGAGTCCTTCTAAGGGAAAACAGCGCATTGAATTTGAGGTCTATTGTTCATCTCAAAACTCTGATATTGTAATGAACCGGGACAGTTGAAAGGTCTGAGTAATGGACCTCTTTTACTGAGTTGTTCCACTGACGTCCTTGGGTCTCCTTTAGAAGTCTTGGAAGGTCAAACAGTGCTTAGCTATATTACTGTTAACCAGTTCATTTCCAAGTATGACAAGAATAGTCAAATTTACTAAATTGAATCTGCAATTATGATGCGTCACTTTCTTTTCTCATAATTCTTAGTCATACCCCTTGTGACAATGATGTTGCATAACTGCCCAGTAGTTTCAACCAATCATTGTCCAGTGCTCAATTCAGACGAAGATAGCGGATATTTGAATATTTGACGAAGATAGCGATTTGATTTGAAGAGGCCACGATAGAATGTAACACCCGGAGATCTTGAGGTTTGATTAATGGGGAATTTTCATTGTTATTTTGTATTTGCCCTAAAGAAAGATTCGAGGGGGTTTCCCGAACGGTGCCATATGATGGCTATCTGACCAGTAAAAGCTCTTGAAATTAATTCATTTGCACAATGACGTCATGTCCCCCACCCGCCTAGGGGGACCCTGAGCTCCCTTGCCCTTCTACGTCACGCGTGATCTTCCTACCCGTTTATTTGCTAACTGAACGATCTTTTGAGCTGAAAATTGCTACTTGGGGGTTTTCAAGTGCGGTGAATCAAATCTGAGGTCAAAAGTATGAAACGATGAAAGTTCCCCATTGGCAGTAGTTGAATGGTGACCAATCAGTCCGGCTGTATCTGGGAAGTTCAAGTGGTAAATTCATATTAGCAGTGTATTTCTGACATTAACCTCAAGTTGAAGCGATTCTCTGGTTCGATTCTGGAAGTTATTTCCCTTTCACAAGGCAATGCGCATTTCAATTTCTGCATGACTCAAATCCAACTTTACTTGGATCCTAATTTTCGGTTAACCAAGGGAAGTGACATAGGTGTAGCGTTAGGTTGTAGAATTAGTGTTGCCTAAAAAACGTATTACTACTACTCACGTATTATCATCTGTTAGATTTTCAAGTTAATAAATTATTGACTCAGTTACTATTTTCTGTTGGAAAACACATAGGTACCTATTTTCTTCATTTCCATCTTCAAGCCTCTATTGTGTATACAGCAATGTATCTCATCTTGATGTTGCATCGATATTTCACCCAAATCTAATCCATTACCGAATGCGTAGCATCCTTCCTCTCTGATGATCTTGTCTTGCGCAATTATCGCTCATCATCTTCAACCCCTAGTGAATTAGTACCTCAGAGCCAGTGATGAATGTATGGATCGGGGCATGGGCTATACCCAATTTCCTAGTAATATTGATATGATTTTTGAAAAGCATCCTCACCCCGATGACTGTAATGTTGTTATAGAATAAGTGTACTAAATGATGGTATTCTGAATGATGTTTTGAAATTCGCAATTCATTTTTGTTATGTCTTTGAAGCTTCATGTGGGTTGAAAAAACCTGCACATTTTCTTTGTACTGAGAGGTTGAAACTTTCACCAATTGCTATTCTGCAACTACTAATCCCGCCCATCTCCAAATAATTTGGTTTAAGGAAAAGTCTCAGTCGTGCAGTATGTGCATACTATGAGCAAATTTTCATGATTTGGTTCGCTTTTTTTATTCTGAAATTTAAGCTCTTTCTTGCGTCTTTCTAACACTAAAATTTATGACAAGCTAACTTTTTCCTAGTAATACTGTCCTTAAAAAATGAACACTTTTTGGCGTTTTGGGTTTATTTTGAGTATTATTTGAAATTTTAGCATTTCGTTATGCTCAAAAAGTGCTCTCGTACAACTTTTTTTCTTGTGATGAACGGATTTTACCTTGTATTAAATCTAAAGTTATATCCGCTAGTATTAATGGTAAAATTATCATTTACGTACCTTTCGGAGGAATCCGTCGTCACAAGCAAGTCTAGTACCATGGGCGAGCGCATTCAGTGTAAAGTCATCATCATCAGGCCGTCAAAAAGTATGTTTCAACGGCCTGATGATGATGTCTATGCACCGAAAACGCTCGCCCCCGGTACTTGACTTGCTAGTGACGACGGATTCCTTCGAAAGGATTCTACTTTGATACCATATCTCCTGAAATGCAATGTGTAATAATATAATATTGAAATCCAGGAATTGTTCTAGAATTTCTCAAGTCTCTCATCTGCCTTCTCAGGCTAACACACGAGTTATCATATTGTAGTGTATTTACGCCACTCGTCTGGTGTACGGTGTCATTCATTCAATCGATATTGTTTTCAGGTAAAAGAGCAGAAAGAGACATCGTCCAGTTCGTGCCCTACTCGAAATTCCTTCACCAGTACCCCGGACAAAATGTGCAGCATCTGTTAGCCAAAGAGGTCCTTGCCGAAATCCCCTTCCAATTCACATCTTTCATGAAATCCAAAGGAATTGCTCCGAAACCCCCTCAGGTTGATCTCAATACTCAGCTCCCACCAGATATTGAGGCGACGTACACTTAAACCTGATTTGTAAGTTCAAATCAATCCTCTTAAACTGCACATTATTGTTATGATGCTAGTCAATCTTGGAAATTTTCTATTTCTCTAACATAAATAAACTCAGCAATCAAGTGTGAGATTGTTTGTTCACAATAATTTAGAACAGAACCTAACCGAAATTACTTGTTCTTATAAGGTAGATGGCAGTAAGTTGATCGGAAATGGGGTCAACCTAGCTATTTTGTTGATTCTCCCTTACAAGAATGGAGAAAAGACAAATAAATGAGGAAATGGGTTTCTTCAGTAAAATGATACATCAGTGAAAAATATGATTGCAAATATTAGGTAGGTCGTACTTTCTGAATATTACTATTTCTAGTGACAGTTTTGATGCAAGAAGAAAATTGTTAAGCTCAGTATTTGCATGTGCTTGATATACTGCTATTGGTACGGCCTGCCCTTTCCCATTTGTTGCCAATAACATTCTGCTTAGTTCTGAATAAAAGATACCTATTGATCCATTTTACGAAAATTGAAAATAGATCTCTTTTAAAGAAGGATTCCAAGGAATGATGGGATTTCTATGGGTTAGAAAAGGTACTGCTCAACTGGAATCATATTCTTGTAGAAAGTAGAAAGTCCTCATATTCGAGTTATGAAAATCCCTTCTTTCCTGCTAGCTAACTTATCATTTCTGAACATCTCGCAGAAGAATAGTTCAATTAGAATTTAAGGCAGGCCTGCACTTATCCGAATGTTTGCCACACTAAGCCCTTACTGACAAATAGAGAAATGTCAGTAGAAAGGGAAACTCAAAACTTTGTGCCTGTGCAAAGTTATTTGAGCCCGGATCGCAAGTCCACTTCTCAGGTTGCACAAGTAGATGTCTCATTGTACTATACAATTCAACTGAGCATTCAGCAGATTATAGCCGGTCACTTATAAGCCAAAAGGTGAAAGTTGAGCTTCAGCAGTGATAAAGGTCTGCTGTAACCATGCTGGTTTCTCAGAGGGCTCAGAAGAGGGGTCATTGCACACTAAGCAGAAACAGGATGGGAAATGCCGCATGTAGAACGTGACATGCATTACGGCGTCCTCTGTGCATATCAGACATGACATGGACAGGACATTTCTCAACTTACTTCTCTCCCACTTTCACAAGAAGTTAGGTGAGTAGGTGGGGAATTAAACATTGGGCAGATGAAAGAGAATGTCCCATACACCCGTTTCTCACTTTGAACGAACTTGGAGTTTTTCGCTTTGAGAGCAGTAACAGCATGTCCCATCCTGTGCCTGGCCCATGATCACCACCGCATCTCGCATAGCCTGGACCTGTCCATCTAATTACTTAGAAGCCAATAAGACGACTAGTGTCCTGTGACTTTTCCTGTCCTATTCCTGCCTAGGGTACGAAGACCTTTTAATGCATTACAGTGGGGCCCTTCCCCTGAAAGGGATGGTGTACCAAGGCTAAGGGGTCTAAGGTGCTGGTAGAATAGAGGATATGAACACTTCAGTGGGGCTGCGCGAACTTTTGTCTTACGGCTTAAAGAAACTGACATGATTGCACTGTGAAGCCTCTGCCTGCGTTTCTCAAGTCGGTAAATTGGAGAATGCGTAGGTCTGCTTCACTAACAAAAGTTGAGTAAGTATCATTCGACCCCTCAGGATGATATTCCACTACTCTGAGTACATATTTAGCAGTAATGGGCAATGCAAATACAAATATTAGCAGTATCTATGGCCCAGTGTACATATTTTAAGTATCATAACTGTGCTGGTTTGAATGTATCATGAGTTTAGCTTTTCTCCAATATTGATAAAGATGAACCAAAGCTTTTAAATGTGACTAGTTTGACTTCACTTCCGATCTTCCAAAGACCAATAGTGGGTATTAGATGAAACGATCAATATCACCATCAAATCGATATCAACATCAAAAATATTACTAAGACAATATGAGGGGTAGTGCCAGAACAGATTTGTATCTAATTTTCAGAACTATTATACAGTATCAGTGTGTATTCGAAATTTGAATGATGTGTTGAATAGGCACTACCCCTGCATGCGGTGCTGGTTTTGCCACGACAGGGTATAATGGTCTTGTATTTATCCTGTTCTATTGAATTACATGAATTACGACACCAATATTAGATACTGATGGTGAATCGACTTTGAATATTTCAAATTTGTTAAAAGTTTTATAAATATGTAGCTTCGAAAGTAGCATCTTACTAGTGAACTGCTTTGATGAGTGTTTTTGAATTTCGGAATTACAAAGTAGGATTGTTATCCTAAACCATTTTCAAATAAATTTGCCCATTCGGTTCCATAATTTTATCTTACTGTAGGTATACCTTACTATTATATATTTTGTCGGTAAATATAACCCTCCTACCTAATCGTTATAGGTACGTTATAGGTAGGTTATAGGTATCGGAATAATTTTTTCTGATAACAGGCAAATTTGTTTGATGGGATCTGTTGCTCTGTGAAAGGAAATTCATTCGCACCTCATTCCAACAACCTGAATTTGGAATTTCCGAAATTCGCGGTACATATTTTTGTTAGTGAATATTTAGAAAAAGCTTAGTGATCTTGTGCCATTCGGTGGTGAAGCTGTCAATTTCGTAAGTGGTAATGAACGTTATTCGTTTGTAGTAGGCACCAACCTACCTAGTATTACAAAATATTTATAATGTAATATTATTTTAAATCTTACCTAATTAACTATGAGAAATGAGTGTGAAGTTGATATTCAAAGTCTTATTTAAAAAGAAAAAAGTGGAGTTTGTTTACGTATTGAAGAAATCTATCTTTCAAATATCGGACACCAATTTGATAAATTGATCGGTTTATTCCTAAAATCGAAGTTATGACTATTGTGACTGCACAGTTGTTCTATCATATTCTAAAATAAACCATCGCGTTGTTACTTATAATGTAACATGAAATTTGGTATCTTCATGAAACACTTAAAATTTGCATGTATAACTTATTAGGAGAACTATTGCGTTGTTGCATTGACCAGATGTGGGCTGTAACGTTGCTATCAGACAAAACAAATCTTGAAATTGAAGGGTTGGGTAGAGAAACCACACCTACCTACATACATAAGTATTATTTCGGAGGAGGGGGGGATTCAGAAAGAATATACAAATTTGTTGTTGCAGGGTGGCCCCAAATGAAAATTTTGAATTTTCCTGGTATTTTCCTGATTTTTCCTTGATCGAACTTAAGATTTCCCTGACAAACATAGACATTCCAAAGTCGAATATTATTTTTTTCGTCATTATAATGTATAACTCGACACCTTTAATGGTTCTTAACGAAAATCTTGTAATTTAAAAAATAAGAACAGCCTACGCCAGCATACTGCTGGTAGTAATGAATGTGAATGGGGGACAAAAGATACAATTCTATGGAGTTATTGCATTTTTGCATTTCGTGAAAGGACATATTGAGAATTTAAAAAATCGCAGTTAGACAATGACTAAAAAGAAAGGAAATGTGTTGAGTACATACCCAAGGTAATTCCCAGGAAGTTATTCCACAATAAACTCAGGTAAAATCTCGAGAAAAAACTTACAAAATGAGGAAAAAAATCGCAATTTTTTTCTAAACAGATTTGTTAATTCGAATAAATGAAATAATAACGAATACCTAACTGCCAAAAGGTCCTATCGAAACACTGGATTCCGCTTGATTAGAACTTCTTATAAATTTAATTGATATGTGTGTGGGTCATTCCAGACGATAACATACCTACATGGTCTTAGCTCTGAAGGTTATTCCGAATTTTCGTCCGATGGGAAAAAATAGCTAGCTAGCTAGTTCAATACTCTGCGGATTTTTCTCACATATAGTTTACGACTAGGTGATGTAACTGTAAGCAGGGGTGCCAAAAACATAACCATGTTACAATTTATCAGCTTGTAGCGTTGATACTCTTTGAACAGTTTAACCACCACTTTTGATAATTATTTGTCATGCGCGTTCCTAGACCTAAAAACGCTGCAAACCATTACGCAAAGTTTTGATTGAAAACTTATGGTGACATTTGGTGGTTTTTTGCCGAATTTCTTAACATTTCCTTTACTTTTCCCGACACAAAGAATTCTCTGACATTTCCAGGTTTTCCCTAACTTTTCCACTTGGGGGCTACCCTGTTGTGATCAAAATGCGAAAAACCATACCAGTAAAGAAATTTTCGACATCAGAGTTTCGCTGTATGCGGTCAACTTTGGTACATTTTAGTAAATTTCCTTCAATAGTGATTGTTTTTAAAATTTATAGTTTCAATATATTGTCTTTAGTAGTATATACATAGGTACCGTGTATTTAAATTGTGATAACGATAAAGATTTTTTCTAAGGAATGACAATTTTCTATCAACTTCTGAACATTAAAATCAAATTTCTTCTATTTTGAAAAGTTCCAATTCCCTGTTTCTTCCACCTAACCCTTCAATTGATGTATTTAGGGAGAAAACATTGTGGTTTTTGATCTTTGTATCCATAAATTTTGTAATAAATTAATGTGCAAAACTATCCATTACACACTCGTTGAATAGGTTGCTAGATCAACGTTGCATGTTAAAACATACTATAGTCTGATATTCACAGAGTAGTAAAAAAAAAGTTACTTTTGCTAATCTTCCTGGAGGATAGATGGCATGCAATGTTATTTGAGAAATTGACATTTCGATTTGCTGCCTTCAAACACATCAGGCGGGTCTGTTGAGAACGATTTCTTCTGTTCTTACATCCGTTGGTCTGAGTAACCTTATTCTTTCAAAAGCTACATTGCTCCAGCAACATATTCAATAATGTGACAAAACGGGGGTTTTCGCAACCGTGTAATCGTGTAACGGTTGAGTACTGTGCAGTGTGTTTTCAAAAATCTGCGATCTGTGGGTTTATACGGATGATTGACAGATTGATGCAAGCTTGGCACTTCATTTTAACGCTTTATGGAGGGCAAAACATTTCTACTTGAACCAAATAGGAAAGGATGCAATTCTGGAATCATGCAAAAAGATGGTGCCTATCACCTCCTGGATCTTGATATTTACTATTTGAGTACTTTTTTGAGTAGGTGTAATATAAATGTTTTTCATTGAGCTGCATTGAATCTTAAATTTATTGATCATTAAGTTGAATAGTTGATCTAATCAGAGGAATATTTGTACGGAGTTGAAGGGAGCTGAAAATAAAGCAGGTCACTTTCAAATTCCACTAAGCAATACTAGTCGAGGATATTCCAAAGCTTACTTCATGAAATCAGTTGAGGATGAGAAGAGAGTATCATCTAGCTCAGTCTGCCCAAGTTAGAACGTATGGAAGGGGGAAGTGACAGTGGAAGGTGAATATAAAGTAGGTAGTTGGTTTTAAATCCACTAGGAGGAGGACAGTAGAAATACTTCAATAGAAAGTACTTCCAGATCTTAGTATTGGAATAAACTTGTGTTTGTGATGGATATGGAGTTTTCGTTTTATAGGTCTGCTACTTTTAAGCAGAAATTAGCCCCCTGGCCATTAATACCACAGTCCATAACCCAGGTGTATGTGATTCATCATTTATTACATTGTGTGTGATCAGGAAAATATAATTATCTCTGTACAGAGTAAGTTTGAGACACTTGGAGGTATCCAATTCACCAGTAACATAATACGAGTACTCGATTTTGCGTGATTGATTTCTGTTTTCCACTGGAGCCCCCGAATGGCCCGAATGGGTCTAATAACTTCCCTATAATGTTTCCTGTGACAGATTGGGCACTGAAGACAACATGACCTTTAAACGTACTTTCAAGTCTGCTCATGATTCTGCATCAGCAAGAGCTTAAGTCAACCACTTTTTAGTACATTTATGTTTTAAAACTTCATTCTCAGGGACTTTTAGTGTGAAAAATCTACATCTAAAAAGCAGATAACCAATTGTGTTCTGAAAACACTGCAGATCAGTACTAAAATTGAATATTTAAACATCCCATCAATGTAGCAAAACGATGGGAACAACAATGTAAAGAATGATGAATACAAAATGGTGGCATGCCCACATCACTAGGGCCGTAGCTGCTATGTCAACAATGAAATTTTCAATTCCTTGATTTTTGTTTGTTCTGCTGAAATTTCTTGAAATTTCCTCCTTACAAGATTTCATGATCTTCCATTGTTTAGTGGTAGGAATACATTGGGTACACTATTTGCTCGGAAGTGATATCAATCGACTTTACTAACTCGAATTACCTATAGTCGAAATGAAATAAACTAAATGATGATGTTTTGGACCCATTTCACGGAATAGCAAATAAATAGTAAAAATAAATAGTAAATTTCAGCATAGTTTCAAATAGTTACAATGTTTGGTCGACTTTGACGATTAGATCAATCAGTAACAAATAATAACTGGTCTGTAGGGTAGTGGGGGGCAAAGGTTTGCAGTTTGCAGTTTTGGATTTTTCACGGGCCTCCATTACATTGTAGTACCCCAAAAAGTGCCTGGCGTAGTAGATGGATATCTCCCCTACCTTCAATAAAAAAATGAATCATTTCCTCAATGATTTAGACCCTAGTTTTTTCATTTTACCAAAAGACCTCTTTGCGAACCTTTGCCCCCCTTGGTGGGGTAAAGGTTTGCACGATACTGGGACTGCGAACCTTTACTCCATTGTTAATTTGGGGCTAGGATACCAAAGAAAATTTCGAATAAGACTGGATACAACATTTTATTAAGAAAAGCCGAGGTAGGCTACATCACATATGCATAATATCACATGGATTCAGAATATTTAATCACCTTTTTAAATCTTTTAACAGTCAAGGAAATCGCAAATTAAGTCATTTTCCTTTGGAAACTATCTTTACACTAAAATGCCTTATTTTTCTCTAAGACAATCTGTTCCGCTTCATAAATTCTCTGGTGAAATCTCTTCCAGCCATTTTTGACAAGTCCGAAAATGGATTGGGGATCTTGTTACTCTGAGCGTAAGAGTACAGCAGGTATCTCAAAGATTTGAGACAGCCCAAAGAATCGCTTGTCCAACTCAATGCAATGGCGTACCACATCTTCCTCTTGCTCTTTGGAGAAGATTTTCCTGAACCTTCCATGCACTGATCCTCCTTTTCCGCATTTCAACCTCTTCCTAAGGGAAACCAATAGCTTTAGCAGCCTGGCGGATGGAAGAACCTGAGTTGATCATCCCATACGCCTTTCCACACAGAGCTTGAGAGAGGGATTGCTGGTTGCTCTTCTTCTTGTAACCTACATCAAGTTACCTACATCTCAACGAAAACTGAATGCTCAAAGAATAGAGTCTAGAATTTCTCATGAAAATCAATCATTAAATAAAGAAAATAGAAGTGGGGCAAAGGTTTGTATGAAGGCACTGCGAACCTTTGCCCCATGGTCCTTGCAACCTTTGCCCCATTCCGGGCGGGTTCTGTTTACATGGAATGCTCGCCACTGAACTCGAGTAACCTCAAAACTTTTTATACGATTTCAAAGCTTATATACCGTACTAACACACAAGGAGAACCCCATAGCTATGTTCGTCTCAGTGTATTACTCATAACTATTCAAAGGTTGCGAAAAATTACATCAGAAATGACAAAAATAAACTTAACGCATTTTTTCCGCTTAGGGATGTACTTTCTCCTCCAAGCTTCGAGTGTCAACTGAATGGAAGTAGGCGAATCTACTGCCTATCTGATCCCCTCCAAAACTCTTCCCGGTTATGTTTAAAAGTTGATGAGAACCTTTGCCCCATGCAAACCTTTGCCCCCCATTACCCTACTTCTTTATCAGTCAATTACTGACTTGGTTGGTACCTAGTTAACTGTGACAAATTAAAAGCGTTTCACTTCAAACACCACAATATTCAGATCATTCTTCCTTTACTTATTCCTTTTAGCATGCACTTGCTTTAGCCATGGGCCCCTCGCTCTGAAAACGACAGGAAAATATGACACGAAAGTAGCGCGGAGTTTTCTATTGATTTCCGCGTACAACCATTCCGTTGCTAGGGAAGTGTAACTCCCTTAGTTATCGTTCTACGATAATCGTTCGCCACTTTTTGGAATGCTCTCATTTTATCACAACATTTCATGATCCCTAAGCCTCTGTAGTGTCAAGGAAAGCTTATCTATAGTACCAAATTACTAACTAATAATGCTTTGTAAACATAATGGTAATTTATGTCTTGTTTTTCTCCCTAAAATACATTGTAGGTGCCTGATAGTAGCCTAGTGATGTAATAATATTATGATGTAATAATAGTATGGCTAAATTATGTACATGTTTTCAATAATTTAAGCCAAAGGCTTTAAGTAACTAGCAACTGGGGGTCAAGGGGGGCGGAGTCCCCCTTGCTAGGCCCGAAGGGCCGAGTTTACTGTTTATGTTGTGGATGGGTAACATCCAAAAAACCTCGTAAAAATGTTTGGAAAGCATGGAAGAACACAAGATGAAAAATCAGGGGTTTTGGGGTACTCGGAGCCACTCTGTCCTTAACTCCACTCACAGCTACCCACCAATGTCGCGTCCTCCCGACAGAGCGCTCTTGCGTGTCGTTTGAGCATGGCCTACGGTGAATTACCAAGTACCTACATTCTGAAATATAATTTAGGTTCTTCATGATTGAAAAAATGATGGTTTAATCTTCCAAAGCCAGGATGGTTCAATGCTAGCTAGGCCTTAAATGTGAAAACTGTTCATCCATCTGTACATCTGTTAAGATTTAGGTTCAGTGCACAGTTTCTGGCAAAAGTACATTATTGGTAAAGTGCACTTGTTGTTTCGACCATCAAAACCACCCTGTGGGTTAAAGGTGAGTTAGAAAGGAATCAGAACCTCAAGTCTAGAGTCCATCGCATGAGCTCCAGATTGACATAATCTCCCTGATCAAAGATGAACCTGTTTGTGCAAAGAGAACATAGGTAATTGTCGGTTTGGAAGGTTTATCCCAAATCAGTGTAGCGAGGATGAATGTGTCAAACATTTTTTGTATTCCTCTTCTTGGTTCGGAGAGGTTATGATTTCGTTGGTTTCCTTAAACGCGGAGGTTTTGATACACGGGGAGATTTTGATGGTTTCTTTAGCGGGGAGGTTTTGACGGAATTTTTGGCCGCCTGAAGAGATTTTGATGAATTTCCGTTATTTCAAGCAGTCCAAAGGTAATTCTGGCATCATTTCCGTGATTGTCTATCCTCTTGAGGAAGGGTATTAATTTGTTCAAATCATTTCATCAGTGCTTCAAGTTATAGAATAAACCCAACTATAAAATTTGGTAGCAACCAGGTTGCATACTTCGTACGTACTTGGCACTGTTTTTATACATAGGCGATTGATTCAGACTTCTGTGTTTTTTTTCTCTCAATGTATGATCCCTGTATTGTTCCTGTGTGAACTACAAGAAAGTACCTTCCCTCGTTTGTATATTGTACAGTGTTATTTAGGTATAACAAGACAAACATTTTATGATGTAACATTATTCCTCTCGCATAGAGGCTAAATACATTTTTCAGTAATATTTATGAAGTGGCACGCTTCAGTAAACTTAACTATAACATATAAATGATCTATTGTATAACTCTCATAATATATTACTACTTGGCTCTTTTACAACGTGGTTATTGTGCGGCCCCTCCGTAATTTCTGATGTAATCTTCCTTCTTATTCATCGAAATATTTCCACTGTGAACTAAAGATTTACCCAAACGATAAGTTAACTTATCGTATCATCAACCAACCTGCTGGTTGAATACTCTTCATTAATCAATGCCGAATTTTAATGCTGATGAATGTGCTACGTTCTTGATCTGTATGAATACCTCGTTATGTAAACTAAGATCTGCATTTAAATCTCCTTTAGTCTGTTCAATACAGAGCTATTGTCACGTGATAGGGTTAAACTTCTCAATCTTAGATTTTGGATTTCCAGAATTTAAAAAATCTTTAAAATTTGTGTTGTTTTGGAGCATTAGTTTTCTTCAACAATGAAACTAGGTACTTGGAAAATGGTTTTTGCAATTTAGATAATAAAATGTTAATTAGACCTGAAAAAAGTGTTGTTTGATTTTTCTCATATGACACTTGCTTTATAAAGCGAATTCACTGAGTGTCAAGCACAATATTTTGATAACTTTTCCTGTTTGGCTGTGTATTTTCCCATGTCAATCTATGTATTGCTCATTTGCGCAATTTTATCTACATTTGTCGCTATTACTGTCAAGAATATTTTTAGCGCTATGCAAACTCGTTACGACTTATTGTTTCAAGCAAGTTTTTTTACGTATGGTAGATTATACTTTCAGGTGAAGTAGATATAGGACGCTTTGTTGTTAAGTACACTGCCATTTAAGTATCCGTCTCAGCATCGCAGATATTCAAAGTTTTTAAAATATCCGACTTCACAGTTTGATAACGAAATCTACGTGAGGCCAAACTAAACGAATCGTGGGATCAGTTTCTATGTTACCATGCCGTAGAAGTATTACCTTCGTACGTGTCTTATTTTATGAATCGATGTCTAAAATTCAACGAGATGATCTGTAAGAATTTTATTGAAAAGCACCTTGTACCTTAAGTTCTAGCTGCTAATTTCATTACTGACCTTCAGAATAGAAGAAAGAATGTTGAAACAAACGAATCAGAATCTGCACAAATTGTGTTAATACGAAGTTCTTTATTATTTTAGACTTTTATATTTCCTTTATGGAATAAGCATTGAAATACTTTGAGGTATTCATCAAACCACCTGTAACACGAGTATAATCTACCATTGTTGTTGAGTAAATAATATTATATAAATTAATGATGTCTCATTATATAAGTAAGATTTCAAATGATACCCTACGACTTATAAAGTTTACTATTAATTAAGTGTGATATACAATTTAATGTTTAATAATGAGGTTGTTTTCATTCGGTGATCTATTGACTTCTCTCACCTAATCTTTGTAATTACTATAATGATCTGATTACTATTGTCCGAATATCAGTGGATGTAAAACGAATTTTAGCCTTCTGTTCATAATTTCCTATCACGTCTGTCACTAATGTATCCGTATTATTCTGAGTGATACAAAAGATTTCCTTCCAGAATGCGAAACTTCCTCATTAATGTTTATTGCGTACCAATCTATTGACAGGGAATGAAAATTGAAAAAGATGCATTGCAGACAACATTAATAGTACGGTACCTATACCTAGTTTACTTTTGGGGTTATTTTCCCATCTTCAAGACAAAACAAATTATGTTACGAAGAAAACGAATTGATTTTAATGGTTAGGTTGTGATAAACATTGTACCTACAAAACGGAAGTTAGTGAAAAAAAGTTGTCTATTTCCACGAAAAATTAAGAGTTACAATGTTAACTATAATTGTAACATTGTAAAACTTTATTTTTCGTGGAAATAGACAACGTTTTTTTCACTAATTTCCGTTTTGAAATTGGTTTCCACAACTTCGTCGAGAGTGATTTAGTTCGTATTGTACCTACCTGTTTATAGGTTGTCCCTTTATAGTCACAGAAGTCCTTGAACTCTCCACTAATCAAATTCACCACAAACCTTTAGGTTCTTGGGTGTTCATTGCGTTGCCAATTTTCGAATTTGCTTAAGGGGGCGCCGAAGGGCTCCGAAAGCAGACCAACTGGTGCCTTTCTAACTAAAAGAGTGGGAAAGGTGAGTGACTCGAATTAGTGGTATCTAGCGGTAGACACTCAAACTCTGTCGTATCCAAAAAAACGGCCCAAAGCTCCCTCCAAATTATTTATTATACTTTTCTCAGCGAATAATTGACCGATTTCAATGATTCTTGGAGCGTTTGTTCTAGTTTTGAAACCTGAATCGAAAACAGACCTCAAAATTTGAAAGTAAAATTGTTAAATATTTATCTAAATTTGAAAATTTCAGAGGCTCAATTCTATGGAGAATTTCAAAACCAGTAGATCGCCGCAAGAATTATCAAAATCGGTCCAATATTGACCGAGAAAAGTTGAAAAAACACATATATACCATTTGGTGCCTCCTTTAGGCTGAGGATGGCTAAAAGACGAAAGACTTCGCTTGTTGGCTATTTCGCTTGGTTATTTGTGGAGTTGAAACTGTTAATATTTTCCATTTTGCTACGCGTCATTGGATTTTCTCTACATTTTTGAGTGTGGGAGAGGGAGGGGGTAGATAGGGTGTGGCTCGGCTCAGCCTCAGGAGTTGTTGAATGATTTACTATGGGTTGTTGTACTTGGAAATATTTCTGTTGTGCACTTCATCGGTGTCTTTTCGAGATTATCCTTCTTATCCTACTATAAAGTGAACGATTCAGCAACTTGTGAGAAAGCTTTGTTAGAAAAACTTGGCCATTGGTAAGAGTTGATCCAATAGTTTGATTTTAGGTGGAAGGAGCGCTAGTAACCTGACCCTGGTTACTCAATTCCTCCTTCTGTGTGCGCTCCTACTGATCTATATTCGACCTGCATTCCTCCTTTTTCGTGTTTTTCAAATTTTGTGAGTATTGATCTATATTTTTTCAAACTATTGATGAATGGAAAATGCTGGAGGAATAAAATGAAGAAACTAGCTCAATGGTCAAACAAAAGAAAAATTGGATGATGTATTAAAATCAAATTTAGTAAAATACATTTAAAAAACGTTATTTGACCTGCTGGTTATTCAGTTTTCACAATAATTGCTTATTATTATGCTAAGAAGTTGAAGCATCCGTATGTGGGAACGTAGTTCAAATAGGGCTCCGAACAAGGAGGTACACCACTAGGAGCGCTAGGGGTGGGGGACCAATGAAAAATGGTGGTTGACATGACTTTCCCCTCATTGATATCTTGTGTCACCTGTTTTTGCTTTACAATTCGTTCCTCGCACCAATAAACGCGTCAATATTAGTCAAAAATGAAAATTATATTATTAATAAAGAAACTGTTATAATAAAGAAACACACACAAAAACAAAATAAAACGAAAACAACTTTTGTTCGTCATGACTGCTCTTATGGGCAACGAAAGAAAAAATCGGAAAGGTCCTTGTTTACATGCTGCGCTCTACCGTGAGGTCCTCATGGTCGGAGCCCCTTTGAGATCGGTAGGAGAGTTGTGTACCAAGTGTCAGGTGCGCTGTAACCTCTTATTGCATCTGACATTTTTTAGCTGCCCACTTTCAGTTGGAGTGAGCTAAAAGTAAGGTTTTTTCCCTGACTTTTATTTGAAAAAAAAAGTTATACAAACAAAAAGGACGCACCAGCTACCCAATGCTGGTCCGTGAAGCTGCAAAACATTGGGTGCGTGCCCAGCCTGATATGTTGACACTTCAGTTTACTCCTGCTGATATGCGTGAATTATGCAACTCTGTGGCATTTCTGCCGCATCAAACGCTGAGCCAGTTAACACGGTTAAGGTTATAACCCTGAGGTTTGGCTTCCACTTTTGCCTGCCCACGCTTCCTTTCTTTCTTTAGAGTTTGCCCATAATAACCCCTGGATTTCACTTCCTCCAGTTCCGATGCTAGTAGACATGTACTTAGGTATCTACTGTACGTGTTATAATGATTGATGCAATCTTGCTCTTTTTCATTGCCACTGTCTTGTCTAAATTTATTCTCTTGGGGGCCATATTATTGTAATTATTATTTTCTAGAATTTATTTTTTATGCTAGCTTTCAGTGTTCATTTTTGAATAATGCTATGAAACAATCCAAAAGGCAATTCTGTCTTATACTATTTGTTAAATCTATGGACATTGATGTATTTATTGTAAAAGTGTTTATACGAATCTATTCTTATATTTATATATTTCTGTGAGTGTTTGCGAAGAGTTATATTGAATTATACCAATACTGAATGTAATCTGATCAGTTGTAAGTTTTTCTCCAATACACGCTCCTTATAATAAAGTAGGACACGACAAAAATTAAAGTTTTAAGAAAATTCAAGATCCTGTATCTTTCTACCATGGTTCCTGATTGACGGGGCAAACTACCAATAATGGAACAAACCACGGGTTACAGAACAGTTCACAAGGAACCTCTGTAAATGGTGAACAACCACTATAAACAGCGATTGGAGCTTTGTAGCTAATTTTGTTCTTATTCAACTTGAGATGCCAAACTTTCGAATGAGGTCCCTCCTAGGGATGGGTATCGATGAACAAAACATCGATGTTTGCACATCGATGTTTTTTTTTTCAAGGAACATCGATGTCTAAAAAACATCGGAGAAAAAACATCGATGTTTCGACACATCGATGGTTTTTAGAAAAAACTAATTTTCTTAGAAAATTTGCGAAAAAAAGTAGTTCTTTTCAACAATTTTAATAATAGTACCTACATAAGTAAAATCGCAGAAAAGTAGAAAGAAAATGTTCTCATTAAAACACTGAAAAATTGTAAAGAAGTTGTAAAAAATTAAATGTTTGTTTTACAACTCACTAACAGCGGAAACGCGAGACAACGAATTTCATGATAATGAATGATACAAACACTGATAACAATATGTGATAACGAATCGACATTACCGTAGTACGATTTGATTCAAACACATCGATGTTTCTTGAATCTGTACAGTATTATTTTTATAGAAGAATAATAAACGACCAAGTAAGCATTTATAAAACAAGAATAATTATTGTTCAGGTATAAAAGAACCATCATTTTTACATTAACGACAAAAAAACACATTTGAATAAAAAAACATCGATGTCTGGGGAAAAACATCGATGTTTAAAAAACATCGAAGAGTAAACATCGATGAAAAAACATCGATGTTTGGGGGGAAAACATCGATGTTTTTGAAACATCGATACATCGATACCCATCCCTAGTCCCTCCTGGTGTGGTACCTATAGTATAATTACAAATAGTGAATCACTAATCTACTGACCTCTGTAAATTATTGGACTAGTGATGCAACAACAGTGTGCCACAGTGAAGTGTGGCAAAGTTCTGCTCGTATATATACACCCTCATATGTATATATGTAATTGAAAAATTAGCCACAATTTACAGAGGAGAAACTTAGTGGGAAATATATCGATGTTTCGCGTTTCAGCGATTTCAATATTGTGAGGAAATCTCGCCGGGTGGTGGTGGTATCCTCTCATTAGTCCGCTGGTGGCTAGTACCCAACACACCCGATGTCACGAAGAGGGAAGAAGAGGGTTGATTAGGTTGGGAGTTACAAGGGGTAATGAGGAAATATACAATAAATTGTAAAACGTGAAAAAATTAACAAATTATTTTAACCGAATTATCATATTTACTTTTCTTAGCCCGCCAGGTCTGCTCCATGTCCACGCTGCCACTGACAACCTGGACATCCAGGATAATGGCAGACCCATCGGGCTTGATCGCGACGATATCTGGCTTCTTGCCCCGGTCACTGGGCATGTGGTATAGTCTCTCCCTTTCGACATCCCAACCGCTAGATGACAAAGCGCCTGCTATCTGCTTGGCAACCGCATCGTGACGTAAAATGCGGCCACCGTGAGTACGAGGACACTGCTGCACCACATGATATAGATTCTCATTTTTACCCCGACAGGCACGGCAAAGGGTGTCAACTGTCCCGCGACTACTCCTCGAACACCTCACCGAGGTGGCTAGGGTAGCCACCCGGACGGCGTGAAAATGGCGATAGTCGCGGGCCCCAATGCCCTCTGAAGCCCATTCCACCCACTGGGTAGAAATGGGGGATTCAGAGCACTGTCGGAGTTCTTTACCATCTACTGACTCATGTAGCGCAGCAGCGAACTCAGCAGATGAGCTGGGTTTTGGAGCAGTTGGTGTTGCTCGATCGCACCACAACAACTGCTGCCGGACAAAGTCTAGGTCAGCAGCAGTGCGGGCGACCTCCCAGCTCGAGCCCCTAAGGGCAAGCAGGCGCTGGCGGCGTAATGATGGGATGCTGGCAGAAAGAGAGACAATACCGAGCCCACCGGCCTTGACCGGTGCGTGGATGTAAGCACTTGGGACACCAGGTGGAAAGCCCAGCCAAGAGCGCACAGCAGAGCGAACTTCAGGGTCTAACTCAAGCAGCCTCCCCGCAGTAAGCCTGCCAAAGACTAACCCATAGGTTAGCTTTGGCAGTAAGTACGTGCGAAGGAGGCGCAGCTTCTGCTGTGGCTTCAATGGAGCCTTGGTGACACGAGCTAGAGCTCCACCAAGGTCCACACGGCTTGCGGCTATAGTGGCCACACCCATGAAGTCGACCCCAAGGTACCGCCAGACCTCCAACACGGATCGGGCGGGGATGGGTGTCTGTCCTATGACAAAGCACTCCTCATCCACCACCTTCACCTTATGTTGGCGGCCCGACGGGACCAAGGAGACCGACCCACACTTAGAAGGGTTGACCACTAGACCACACCTGGCTAGCTGCTCAGCAAAGGCATTGAGGGCGACCTGCAAGCCCTCGCGGGTTTCTGCGAGTAGGATGACATCATCGGCAAAAGCCAATGCACCTACTCGCACCCCAGGGGCGAGATCAAACCCTATTTCATCTGGCAGCTTACCCAAGGCCGTATCCACGACCAGGTTGAAGAGGAGTGGCGACAGAGGATCCCCCTGGCGTACCCCGCGCCCAATGACAACATCCCCCGACATCTCACCTTGTGCCTCGAGGACCGTCACGCCTTCGTGGTACAGACAGGCAACATACTCAATTAAACGAGCAGGGGCCCCGACACCACGAAGACAATCGGTCAGGGCAAAGTGGCTAACTGTGTCAAAGGCCTTAGCGACGTCCAGAGCGGCAAGATGGAGCTGCCGTTTCTTGATGCGGGCCAGCGAAATGACAGTTTGGAGAACTGTTAGGTTCTCCGCTGTGCCATCCGCTGGCCGAAATGCTCTCTGGACGTCACCTATGACACCAGCCACTTGAAAGCGAGATGCCAGAATCTTTTGAAAGTGGCGGAAAACTACCGATGATATTGAAATCGGACGGTAGCCTCCAGGCCCACTTCCCCCTTTCTTTGGGATGAAGATGGTACGGGCGCGGGTCAATGCTTTCGGGGGCCTTCCCGATAGAAGTAACAGGTTGAGGATAAGCAGCTTGACACATTTTGGGGCTTTATTCCAGCGTCGGGCAGAAATACCATCAGGTCCAGCAGACGTGGAGTTTTTGACACGGCACTTATGTGCCTCGTCATGAAGCACCGGCGTGCACATAATGCCACGTAAGGAATCCCTGGTGAAAGCTGGGGGTACCACCGGCACACCAGGGTTGTGGCTGGGAGCACTCAAAAGCGGTTCCCAAAATTCCACAAACTCCTGGAGTGGGGGCAAAACTTGATCATCCCCAGCTCCCTCCAGTACCTCCGTAGCTACACGAGCCGGATGCTTCCTCCACAACCTCTGGACCCGCTGGTATTCCTGCCTCCTTGCTTGCTTAGCCGCTCTGCGACCTCCACGGGGCACCGACACAGGAGGATGTCCTCCCTGATGCCCCGCCACGGTCGCATCCTCAACCTGTGGGAAGATCCTCTGTACATAGGCCGCGACCTCGTCTTCCAAGCCAACAGGCCTCTCAACAGCCCGCCTCGCCAGTTCCTGCAGGTAGGCACTCTCATAACCTTCAATACGGCCCACTTCCTCCCCGTGCCTCAATACTCCAGTCTTCAAATCCTCAAGAAGATCGGAGGTCCCGGGGGAGGATTGCTGACCGGCGGGCTGTTGTCCTACGCCGGTCGGAGATGCGGAGAAGGCCCCACTGCTATTTGCCAGGATTGCATCCTGGACAAGCTGCTTATAGTGGGGCCTCAGGCGAAGAGATTGGATGGCAGAAAGCGTGCGCATGGGAAAACGTGCTTGAAGGAATACATTAATATTTCGTACCCCATTACGCACAGCCTCTGCCTCCTCTGCTGCCATTCGCCGCAAATCCTCAGAAGCATACCTGGGCCGCTCTCGCTCTATATCAATTGCAGCGTTGGCCTGTACAGGATGCTTCTGCCAGACGTGGGCACTGAGGCCACGCTTGGAACTGAAGGCTCTCTCACAGTGGGCACACTGATGGACATCTCCAGGGGCATTGGAAGAGGAAGAAGGATAGGAAGAAGAGGAGGAAGAAGAGGGAGAGGAAGACCGACGCCCCTGCCTGGGGCGCCCCCGAGCGCCTCCCCTAGAACCCCGCTGGCCAATGGGCGGGCGGGGGTTATGAGGCTCTCTATTTTTCGATTCCATAACTGGGGAGACGGTAGAAGAAGGGTCGGGAGACCCATTGACATGAGCCTCCCCCCTAAGCGCCAGTGGGTCATTCTGCCACCCTCTGGTAAACCAGAGGGTGCCCGGGTTGCACGACGGGGACGTATGACCATGACTTGGGTAGGGATATGAAGGAGCTCCGAAGAGATAAAAACACCAACAGTTACCCTACCCCAGTAACCCAAACACACACACACACACACACACACACACACACACACACACACACACACACACACACACACACACACACACACACACACACACACACACACACACACCACACACACACACACACACACACACACACACACACACACACACACACACACACACACACACACACACACACACACACTCACGCACACGCACACACTCACGCACACACACGCACACTCACGCACACTCACGCACACTCACGCACACTCACGCACACTCACGCACACTCACGCACACTCACACACACTCACGCACACTCACGCACACTCACGCACACTCACGCACACTCACGCACACTCACGCACACTCACGCACACTCACGCACACTCACGCACACTCACGCACACTCACGCACACTCACCCACACTCACGCACACTCACCCACACTCACGCACACTCACGCACACTCACGCACACTCACCCACACTCACGCACACTCACGCACACTCACGCACACTCACGCACACTCACGCACACTCACCCACACTCACGCACACTCACGCACACTCACGAACACTCACGCGTCGGTCAAGTCGGTCACGTCGGTCACGTCGGTCACGTCGGTCAAGTCGGTCAAGTCGGTCAAGTCGGTCGGTCAAGTCGGTCAAGTCGGTCAAGTCGGTCGGTCAAGTCGGTCAAGTCGGTCGGTCAAGTCGGTCAAGTCGGTCAAGTCGGTCGGTCAAGTCGGTCAAGTCGGTCGGTCGGTCAAGTCGGTCAAGTCGGTCGGTCAAGTCGGTCAAGTCGGTCGGTCAAGTCGGTCAAGTCGGTCGGTCAAGTCGGTCAAGTCGGTCGGTCAAGTCGGTCAAGTCGGTCAAGTCGGTCAAGTCGGTCGGTCAAGTCGGTCAAGTCGGTCGGTCAAGTCGGTCAAGTCGGTCGGTCAAGTCGGTCAAGTCGGTCGGTCAAGTCGGTCAAGTCGGTCAAGTCGGTCGGTCAAGTCGGTCAAGTCGGTCGGTCAAGTCGGTCAAGTCGGTCAAGTCGGTCGGTCAAGTCGGTCAAGTCGGTCGGTCAAGTCGGTCAAGTCGGTCGGTCAAGTCGGTCAAGTCGGTCAAGTCGGTCTCGGTCGGTCAAGTCGGTCAAGTCGGTCAAGTCGGTCGGTCAAGTCGGTCAAGTCGGTCAAGTCAGTCAAGTCGGTCAAGTCGGTCGGTCAAGTCGGTCAAGTCGGTCGGTCAAGTCGGTCAAGTCAGTCAAGTCGGTCAAGTCGGTCAAGTCAAGTCGGTCAAGTCGGTCAAGTCGGTCAAGTCGGTCGGTCAAGTCGGTCAAGTCGGTCAAGTCGGTCGGTCAAGTCGGTCAAGTCGGTCGGTCGGTCGGTCAAGTCGGTCAAGTCGGTCAAGTCGGTCGGTCAAGTCGGTCAAGTCGGTCAAGTCGGTCGGTCAAGTCGGTCAAGTCGGTCGGTCAAGTCGGTCAAGTCGGTCAAGTCGGTCGGTCAAGTCGGTCAAGTCGGTCAAGTCGGTCGGTCAAGTCGGTCAAGTCGGTCGGTCAAGTCGGTCAAGTCGGTCAAGTCAAGTCGGTCAAGTCGGTCGGTCAAGTCGGTCAAGTCGGTCAAGTCGGTCAAGTCGGTCAAGTCGGTCGGTCACGTCGGTCAAGTCGGTCAAGTCGGTCAAGTCGGTCGGTCACGTCGGTCACGTCGGTCACGTCGGTCACGTCGGTCAAGTCGGTCGGTCAAGTCGGTCAAGTCGGTCGGTCAAGTCGGTCAAGTCGGTCGGTCAAGTCGGTCGGTCAAGTCGGTCAAGTCGGTCGGTCAAGTCGGTCAAGTCGGTCGGTCAAGTCGGTCAAGTCGGTCGGTCAAGTCGGTCAAGTCGTCAAGTCGGTCGGTCGGTCAAGTCGGTCGGTCAAGTCGGTCAAGTCGGTCAAGTCGGTCGGTCAAGTCGGTCAAGTCGTTCAAGTCGGTCGGTCAAGTCGGTCAAGTCGGTCGGTCGGTCAAGTCGGTCAAGTTGGTCGGTCAAGTCGGTCAAGTCGGTCGGTCAAGTCGGTCAAGTCGGTCAAGTCGTCAAGTCAAGTCGGTCGGTCAAGTCGGTCGGTCAAGTCGGTCAAGTCGGTCAAGTCGGTCGGTCAAGTCGGTCAAGTCGGTCAAGTCGGTCGGTCAAGTCGGTCGGTCAAGTCGGTCAAGTCAAGTCGGTCAAGTCGGTCGGTCAAGTCGGTCGGTCAAGTCGGTCAAGTCGGTCGGTCGGTCAAGTCGGTCAAGTCGGTCAAGTCGGTCGGGTCAAGTCGGTCAAGTCGGTCAGTCAAGTCGGTCGGTCAAGTCGGTCAAGTCGGTCGGTCAAGTCGGTCAAGTCGGTCAAGTCGGTCGGTCAAGTCGGTCGGTCAAGTCGGTCAAGTCGGTCGGTCAAGTCGGTCAAGTCGGTCGGTCAAGTCGGTCAAGTCGGTCGGTCAAGGTCGGTCAAGTCGGTCAAGTCGGTCAAGTCGGTCGGTCAAGTCGGTCAAGTCGGTCGGTCAAGTCGGTCAAGTCCGTCAAGTCGGTCGGTCAAGTCGGTCAAGTCGGTCAAGTCGGTCGGTCAAGTCGGTCAAGTCGGTCGGTCAAGTCGGTCAAGTCGGTCAAGTCGGTCAGTCAAGTCGGTCAAGTCGGTCAAGTCGGTCGGTCAAGTCGGTCAAGTCGGTCAAGTCGGTCGGTCAAGTCGGTCAAGTCGGTCGGTCAAGTCGGTCAAGTCGGTCAAGTCGGTCGGTCAAGTCGGTCAAGTCGGTCAAGTCGGTCGGTCAAGTCGGTCAAGTCGGTCAAGTCGGTCAAGTCGGTCGGGTCAAGTCGGTCAAGTCGGTCAAGTCGGTCGGTCAAGTCGGTCAAGTCGGTCGGTCAAGTCGGTCAAGTCGGTCGGTCAAGTCGGTCAAGTCGGTCAAGTCGGTCGGTCAAGTCGGTCGGTCAAGTCGGTCGGTCAAGTCGGTCAAGTCGGTCGGTCAAGTCGGTCAAGTCGGTCGGTCAAGTCGGTCGGTCAAGTCGGTCGGTCGGTCGGTCAAGTCGGTCAAGTCGGTCAAGTCGGTCAAGTCGGTCGGTCAAGTCGGTCAAGTCGGTCGGTCAAGTCGGTCAAGTCGGTCAGTCGTCAAGTCGGTCGGTCAAGTCGGTCAAGTCGGTCAAGTCGGTCAAGTCAAGTCGGTCAAGTCGGTCAAGTCGGTCAAGTCAAGTCGGTCAAGTCGGTCAAGTCGGTCAAGTCGGTCGGTCAAGTCGGTCAAGTCGGTCGGTCAAGTCGGTCAAGTCGGTCAAGTCGGTCGGTCAAGTCGGTCAAGTCGGTCAAGTCGGTCGGTCAAGTCGGTCAAGTCGGTCAAGTCGGTCGGTCAAGTCGGTCAAGTCGGTCGGTCAAGTCGGTCAAGTCGGTCGGTCAAGTCGGTCAAGTCGGTCGGTCAAGTCGGTCAAGTCGGTCAAGTCGGTCAAGTCGGTCAAGTCGGTCGGTCAAGTCGGTCAAGTCGGTCAAGTCGGTCAAGTCGGTCAAGTCGGTCGGTCAAGTCGGTCAAGTCGGTCAAGTCGGTCAAGTCGGTCAAGTCGGTCAAGTCGGTCAAGTCGGTCGGTCAAGTCGGTCAAGTCGGTCAAGTCGGTCGGTCAAGTCGGTCAAGTCGGTCAAGTCGGTCGGTCAAGTCGGTCAAGTCGGTCAAGTCGGTCAAGTCGGTCGGTCAAGTCGGTCGGTCAAGTCGGTCAAGTCGGTCAAGTCGGTCGGTCAAGTCGGTCAAGTCGGTCAAGTCGGTCGGTCAAGTCGTCAAGTCGGTCCAGTTAGTCGGTCAAGTCGGTCAAGTCGGTCGGTCAAGTCGGTCAAGTCGGTCAAGTCAAGTCGGTCAAGTCGGTCAAGTCAAGTCGGTCAAGTCGGTCAAGTCGGTCAAGTCGGTCGGTCAAGTCGGTCGGTCAAGTCGGTCAAGTCGGTCGATCAAGTCGGTCAGTCAAGTCGGTCAAGTCGGTTGGTCAAGTCGGTCGGTCAAGTCGGTCAAGTCGGTCAAGTCGGTCAAGTCGGTCGGTCAAGTCGGTCGAGTCGGTCGGTCGGTCGGTCAAGTCGGTCAAGTCGGTCGGTCAAGTCGGTCGGTCAAGTCGGTCGGTCAGGTCGGTCAAGTCGGTCAAGTCTGTCGGTCAAGTCGGTCAAGTCAAGTCGGTCGGTCAAGTCGGTCAAGTCGGTCGGTCAAGTCGGTCAAGTCGGTCAAGTCGGTCAAGTCGGTCGGTCAAGTCGGTCAAGTCGGTCAAGTCGGTCAAGTCAAGTCGGCTCGTCAAGTCGGTCAAGTCGGTCAAGTCGGTCGGTCAAGTCGGTCAAGTCGGTCGGTCAAGTCGGTCAAGTCGGTCAAGTCCGTCAAGTCGGTCGGTCAAGTCGGTCAAGTCGGTCAAGTCGGTCAAGTCGGTCGGTCAAGTCGGTCAAGTCGGTCAAGTCAAGTCGGTCAAGTCGGTCAAGTCGGTAGGTCAAGTCGGTCGGTCAAGTCGGTCAAGTCGGTCGAGCAAGTCGGTCAAGTCGGTCAAGTCGGTCAAGTCGGGTCAAGTCGGTCAAGTCGGTCAAGTCGGTCGGTCAAGTCGGTCAAGTCGGTCGGTCAAGTCGGTCAAGTCGGTCGGTCAAGTCGGTCAAGTCGGTCAAGTCGGTCGTGTCAAGTCGGTCAAGTCGGTCAAGTGGGTCGGTCAAGTCGGTCAAGTCGGTCAAGTCGTCAAGTCGGTCAAGTCGGTCGGTCAAGTCGGTCAAGTCGGTCAAGTCGGTCAAGTCGGTCAGTCGGTCAAGTCGGTCAAGTCGGTCGGTCAAGTCGGTCAAGTCGGTCAAGTCAAGTCGGTCAAGTCGGTCGGTCAAGTCGGTCAAGTCGGTCGGTCAAGTCGGTCAAGTCGGTCAAGTCGGTCAAGTCGGTCGGTCAAGTCGGTCAAGTCGGTCGGTCAAGTCGGTCAAGTCGGTCGGTCAAGTCGGTCAAGTCGGTCGGTCAAGTCGGTCAAGTCAAGTCGGTCAAGTCGGTCAAGTCGGTCGGTCAAGTCAGTCAAGTCGGTCAAGTCGGTCAAGTCGGTCGGTCAAGTCGGTCAAGTCGGTCGGTCGAGTCGGTCGGTCAAGTCGGTCAAGTCGGTCGGTCAAGTCGGTCAAGTCGGTCGGTCAAGTCGGTCAAGTCGGTCAAGTCGGTCGGTCAAGTCGGTCAAGTCGGTCGGTCAAGTCGGTCAAGTCGGTCGGTCAAGTCGGTCAAGTCGGTCAAGGTCAAGTCGGTTAAGTCGGTCGGTCAAGTCGGTCGTCGGTCAAGTCGGTCGGTCAAGTCGGTCAAGTCGGTCGGTCAAGTCGGTCAAGTCGGTCGGTCAAGTCGGTCAAGTCGGTCAAGTCGGTCGGTCAAGTCGGTCAAGTCGGTCAAGTCGGTCAAGTCGGTCAAGTCGGTCAAGTCGGTCAAGTCGGTCAAGTCGGTCAAGTCGGTCACGTCGGTCACGTCGGTCACGTCGGTCACGTCGGTCACGTCGGTCACGTCGGTCACGTCGGTCACGTCAGTCACGTCGGTCACGTCGGTCACGTCGGTCACGTCGGTCACGTCGGTCACGTCGGTCACGTCGGTCACGTCGGTCACGTCGGTCACGTCGGTCACGTCGGTCACGTCGGTCACGTCGGTCACGTCGGTCACGTCGGTCACGTCGGTCAAGTCGGTCACGTCGGTCACGTCGGTCACGTCGGTCACGTCGGTCACGTCGGTCACGTCGGTCAAGTCGGTCAAGTCGGTCACGTCGGTCACGTCGGTCAAGTCGGTCAAGTCGGTCAAGTCGGTCAAGTCGGTCAAGTCGGTCAAGTCGGTCGGTCAAGTCGGTCAAGTCGGTCAAGTCGGTCAAGTCGGTCGGTCAAGTCGGTCGGTCAAGTCGGTCAAGTCGGTCGGTCAAGTCGGTCGGTCAAGTCGGTCAAGTCGGTCGGTCAAGTCGGTCAAGTCGGTCGGTCAAGTCGGTCAAGTCGGTCGGTCAAGTCGGTCAAGTCGGTCAAGTCGTCAAGTCGGTCGGTCAAGTCGGTCAAGTCGGTCGGTCAAGTCGGTCAAGTCGGTCAAGTCGGTCAAGTCGGTCGGTCAAGTCGGTCAAGTCGGTCGGTCAAGTCGGTCAAGTCGGTCAAGTCGGTCGGTCAAGTCGGTCAAGTCGGTCGGTCAAGTCGGTCAAGTCGGTCGGTCGGTCAAGTCGGTCGGTCAAGTCGGTCAAGTCGGTCGGTCAAGTCGGTCAAGTCGGTCAAGTCAGTCAAGTCGGTCAAGTCGGTCGGTCAAGTCGGTCAAGTCGGTCAAGTCGGTCAAGTCGGTCAAGTCGGTCACGTCGGTCAAGTCGGTCAAGTCGGTCACGTCGGTCACGTCGGTCACGTCGGTCACGTCGGTCAAGTCGGTCACGTCGGTCAAGTCGGTCAAGTCGGTCACGTCGGTCACGTCGGTCAAGTCGGTCACGTCGGTCACGTCGGTCACGTCGGTCACGTCGGTCACGTCGGTCACGTCGGTCAAGTCGGTCAAGTCGGTCAAGTCGGTCAAGTCGGTCAAGTCGGTCAAGTCGGTCAAGTCGGTCAAGTCGGTCAAGTCGGTCAAGTCGGTCAAGTCGGTCAAGTCGGTCAAGTCGGTCACGTCGGTCAAGTCGGTCAAGTCGGTCGGTCGGTTGGTCGGTCAAGTCGGTCAGTCGGTCAAGTCGGTCGGTCAAGTCGGTCGGTCAAGTCGGTCGGTCAAGTCGGTCAAGTCGGTCGGTCAAGTCGGTCAAGTCGGTCAAGTCGGTCAAGTCGGTCAAGTCGGTCAGGTCAGGTCGGTCAAGTCGGTCAAGTCGGTCAAGTCGGTCGGTCAAGTCGGTCGGTCGGTCGGTCAAGTCGGTCAAGTCGGTCAGGTCGGTCGGTCAAGTCGGTCAAGTCGGTCGGTCAAGTCGGTCGGTCAAGTCGGTCAAGTCGGTCGGTCAAGTCGGTCAAGTCGGTCAAGTCAAGTCGGTCAAGTCGGTCAAGTCGGTCAAGTCGGTCGGTCAAGTCGGTCGGTCAAGTCGGTCAAGTCGGTCGGTCAAGTCGGTCAAGTCGGTCAAGTCGGTCGGTCAAGTCGGTCAAGTCAAGTCGGTCAAGTCGGTCGGTCAAGTCGGTCAAGTCAAGTCGGTCAAGTCGGTCAAGTCGGTCGGTCAAGTCGGTCAAGTCGGTCAAGTCGGTCGGTCAAGTCGGTCGGTCGGTCAAGTCGGTCGGTCAAGTCGGTCAAGTCGGTCAAGTCGGTCAGGTCGGTCGGTCAAGTCGGTCGGTCAAGTCGGTCGGTCAAGTCGGTCGGTCAAGTCGGTCAAGTCGGTCGGTCAAGTCGGTCAAGTCGGTCAAGTCGGTCGGTCAAGTCGGTCAAGTCGGTCGGTCAAGTCGGTCAAGTCGGTCGGTCAAGTCGGTCGGTCAAGTCGGTCAAGTCGGTCGGTCAAGTCGGTCAAGTCGGTCGGTCAAGTCGGTCGGTCAAGTCGGTCAAGTCGGTCAAGTCGGTCAAGTCGGTCGGTCGGTCGGTCAAGTCGGTCAAGTCGGTCAAGTCGGTCGGTCAAGTCGGTCAAGTCGGTCAAGTCGGTCAAGTCGGTCAAGTCGGTCAAGTCGGTCGGTCAAGTCGGTCAAGTCGGTCGGTCAAGTCGGTCAAGTCGGTCAAGTCGGTCGGTCAAGTCGGTCAAGTCGGTCAAGTCGGTCAAGTCGGTCGGTCAAGTCGGTCAAGTCGGTCAAGTCGGTCGGTCAAGTCGGTCAAGTCGGTCAAGTCGGTCGGTCAAGTCGGTCAAGTCGGTCAAGTCAAGTCGGTCAAGTCGGTCAAGTCGGTCAAGTCGGTCGGTCAAGTCGGTCAAGTCGGTCAAGTCAATCGGTCAAGTCGGTCAAGTCGGTCGGTCGGTCGGTCAAGTCGGTCAAGTCGGTCGGTCAAGTCGGTCAAGTCGGTCGGTCAAGTCGGTCAAGTCGGTCAAGTCGGTCGGTCAAGTCGGTCAAGTCGGTCAAGTCAGTCGGTCAAGTCGGTCAAGTCGGTCAAGTCGGTCGGTCAAGTCGGTCAAGTCGGTCGGTCAAGTCGGTCAAGTCGGTCAAGTCGGTCAAGTCAAGTCGGTCAAGTCGGTCAAGTCGGTCGGTCAAGTCGGTCAAGTCGGTCGGTCAAGTCGGTCAAGTCGGTCGGTCAAGTCGGTCAAGTCGGTCAAGTCGGTCGGTCAAGTCGGTCAAGTCGGTCAAGTCGGTCAAGTCGGTCAAGTCGGTCGGTCAAGTCGGTCAAGTCGGTCAAGTCAAGTCGGTCAAGTCGGTCAAGTCGGTCGGTCAAGTCGGTCAAGTCGGTCGGTCAAGTCGGTCAAGTCGGTCGGTCGGTCGGTCAAGTTGGTCAAGTCCGTCGGTCAAGTCGGTCAAGTCGGTCGGTCAAGTCGGTCAAGTCGGTCAAGTCGGTCGGTCAAGTCGGTCAAGTCGGTCAAGTCGGTCGGTCAAGTCGGTCAAGTCGGTCAAGTCGGTCGGTCAAGTCGGTCAAGTCGGTCGGTCAAGTCGGTCAAGTCGGTCAAGTCGGTCGGTCAAGTCGGTCAAGTCGGTCGGTCAAGGTCGTCGGTCAAGTCGGTCAAGTCGGTCGGTCAAGTCGGTCAAGTCGGTCGGTCAAGTCGGTCAAGTCGGTCAAGTCGGTCGGTCAAGTCGGTCAAGTCGGTCAAGTCGTTCGGTCAAGTCGGTCAAGTCGGTCAAGTCGGTCAAGTCGGTCGGTCAAGTCGGTCAAGTCGGTCAAGTCGGTCAAGTCGGTCAAGTCGGTCAAGTCGGTCAAGTCGGTCAAGTCGAACAAGTCAGTCAAGTCGGTCAAGTCGGTCAAGTCGGTCAAGTCGGTCAAGTCGGTCGGTCAAGTCGGTCAAGTCGGTCAAGTCGGTCGGTCAAGTCGGTCAAGTCGGTCGGTCAAGTCGGTCAAGTCGGTCGGTCAAGTCGGTCAAGTCGGTCGGTCAAGTCGGTCGGTCAAGTCGGTCAAGTCGGTCAAGTCGGTCGGTCAAGTCGGTCAAGTCGGTCAAGTCGGTCGGTCAAGTCGGTCAAGTCGGTCAAGTCAGTCGTCAAGTCGGTCAAGGTCAAGTCGGTCAAGTCGGTCGGTCAAGTCGGTCAAGTCGGTCGGTCAAGTCGGTCAAGTCGGTCGGTCAAGTCGGTCAAGTCGGTCAAGTCGGTCAAGTCGGTCAAGTCGGTCAAGTCGGTCGGTCAAGTCGGTCAAGTCGGTCGGTCAAGTCGGTCAAGTCGGTCAAGTCGGTCAAGTCGGTCGGTCAAGTCGGTCAAGTCGGTCAAGTCGGTCGGTCAAGTCGGTCAAGTCGGTCAAGTCGGTCAAGTCGGTCGGTCTGTCGGTCAAGTCGGTCAAGTCGGTCAAGTCGGTCGGTCAAGTCGGTCGGTCAAGTCGGTCAAGTCGGTCGGTCAAGTCGGTCAAGTCGGTCAAGTCGGTCGGTCAAGTCGGTCAAGTCGGTCGGTCAAGTCGGTCAAGTCGGTCGGTCAAGTCGGTCAAGTCGGTCAAGTCGGTCGGTCAAGTCGGTCAAGTCGGTCAAGTCGGTCAAGTCGGTCAAGTCAAGTCGGTCAAGTCGGTCGGTCAAGTCGGTCAAGTCGGTCAAGTCGGTCGGTCAAGTCGGTCAAGTCGGTCGGTCGGTCGGTCAAGTCGGTCAAGTCGGTCGGTCAAGTCGGTCAAGTCGGTCAAGTCGGTCGGTCAAGTCGGTCAAGTCGGTCAAGTCGGTCGGTCGGTCGGTCAAGTCGGTCAAGTCAAGTCGGTCAAGTCGGTCGGTCAAGTCGGTCAAGTCCGTCAAGTCGGTCAAGTCGGTCAAGTCAAGTCGGTCGGTCAAGTCGGTCAAGTCGGTCAAGTCGGTCAAGTCGGTCAAGTCGGTCAAGTCGGTCAAGTCGGTCAAGTCGGTCAAGTCGGTCAAGTCGGTCGGTCAAGTCGGTCAAGTCGGTCAAGTCGGTCAGTCAAGTCGGTCAAGTCGGTCGGTCAAGTCGGTCAAGTCGGTCAAGTCGGTCGGTCAAGTCGGTCAAGTCGGTCAAGTCGGTCAAGTCGGTCGGTCAAGTCGGTCAAGTCGGTCAAGTCGGTCGGTCAAGTCGGTCAAGTCGGTCAAGTCGGTCGGTCAAGTCGGTCAAGTCGGTCAAGTCAAGTCGGTCAAGTCGGTCAAGTCGGTCGGTCAAGTCGGTCAAGTCGGTCAAGTCGGTCAAGTCGGTCAAGTCAAGTCGGTCAAGTCGGTCAAGTCGGTCAAGTCGGTCGGTCAAGTCGGTCAAGTCGGTCAAGTCAAGTCGGTCAAGTCGGTCGGTCAAGTCGGTCAAGTCGGTCAAGTCGGTCAAGTCGGTCAAGTCGGTCGGTCAAGTCGGTCAAGTCGGTCAAGTCGGTCGGTCAAGTCGGTCAAGTCGGTCGGTCAAGTCGGTCAAGTCGGTCAAGTCGGTCGGTCAAGTCGGTCAAGTCGGTCGGGCGTCGGGTCAAGTCGGTCAAGTCGGTCAAGTCGGTCAAGTCGGTCGGTCAAGTCGGTCAAGTCGGTCAAGTCGGTCGGTCAAGTCGGTCAAGTCGGTCGGTCAAGTCGGTCAAGTCGGTCAAGTCGGTCGGTCAAGTCGGTCGGTCAAGTCGGTAGGTCAAGTCGGTCGGTCAAGTCGGTCAAGTCGGTCGAGCAAGTCGGTCAAGTCGGTCAAGTCGGTCGAGTCGTTCGGTCGGTCAAGTCGGTCGGTCAAGTCGGTCAAGTCGGTCGGTCAAGTCGGTCAAGTCGTCAAGTCGGTCAAGTCAAGTCGGTCAAGTCGGTCGGTCAAGTCGGTCAAGTCGGTCAAGTCGGTCAAGTCGGTCAGTCAAGTCGGTCAAGTCGGTCAAGTCGGTCAAGTCGGTCGGTCAAGTCGGTCGGTCAAGTCGGTCAAGTCGGTCAAGGTCAAGTCGGTCAAGTCGGTCAAGTCGGTCGGTCAAGTCGGTCAAGTCGGTCGGTCAAGTCGGTCAAGTCGGTCAAGTCGGTCGGTCAAGTCGGTCAAGTCGGTCAAGTCGGTCAAGTCGGTCGGTCAAGTCGGTCAAGTCGGTCGGTCAAGTCGGTCAAGTCGGTCGTCGGTCGGTCAAGTCGGTCAAGTCGGTCGGTCAAGTCGGTCAAGTCGGTCAAGTCGGTCAAGTCGGTCATGTCGGTCAAGTCGGTCAAGTCAGTCGGTCAAGTCGGTCAAGTCGGTCGGTCAAGTCGGTCAAGTCGGTCGGTCAAGTCGGTCAAGTCGGTCAGTCAAGTCGGTCAAGTCGGTCGGTCAAGTCGGTCAAGTCGGTCAAGTCGGTCAAGTCGGTCGGTCAAGTCGGTCAAGTCGGTCGGTCAAGTCGGTCAAGTCGGTCGGTCAAGTCGGTCAAGTCGGTCAAGTCGGTCGGTCAAGTCGGTCAAGTCGGTCAAGGGTCAAGTCGGTCAAGTCGGTCGGTCAAGTCGGTCAAGTCAGTCGGTCAAGTCGGTCAAGTCGGTCAAGTCGGTCAAGTCGGTCAAGTCGGTCAAGTCGGTCGGTCGGTCGGTCAAGTCGGTCAAGTCGGTCAAGTCGGTCAAGTCGGTCAAGTCGGTCGGTCAAGTCGGTCAAGTCGGTCGGTCAAGTCGGTCAAGTCGGTCAAGTCGGTCAAGTCGGTCAAGTCGGTCAAGTCGGTCGGTCAAGTCGGTCAAGTCGGTCAAGTCGGTCGGTCAAGTCGGTCAAGTCGGTCAAGTCGGTCGGTCAAGTCGGTCAAGTCGGTCGGTCAAGTCGGTCAAGTCGGTCGGTCAAGTCGGTCGGTCGGTCAAGTCGGTCGGTCAAGTCGGTCCAAGTCGGTCGGTCAAGTCGGTCAAGTCGGTCAAGTCGGTCGGTCAAGTCGGTCAAGTCGGTCAAGTCGGTCGGTCAAGTCGGTCAAGTCGGTCGGTCAAGTCGGTCAAGTCGGTCGGTCAAGTCGGTCAAGTCGGTCAAGTCGGTCGGTCAAGTCGGTCAAGTCGGTCAAGTCGGTCGGTCAAGTCGGTCAAGTCGGTCAAGTCGGTCGGTCAAGTCGGTCAAGTCGGTCAAGTCGGTCACGTCGGTCAAGTCGGTCAAGTCGGTCAAGTCGGTCAAGTCGGTCGGTCAAGTCGGTCAAGTCGGTCGGTCAAGTCGGTCAAGTCGGTCGGTCAAGTCGGTCAAGTCGGTCACGTCGGTCAAGTCGGTCAAGTCGGTCAAGTCGGTCAAGTCGGTCGGTCAAGTCGGTCACGTCGGTCACGTCGGTCACGTCGGTCACGTCGGTCACGTCGGTCACGTCGGTCAAGTCGGTCAAGTCAGTCGGTCAAGTCGGTCAAGTCGGTCGGTCAAGTCGGTCAAGTCCGTCGGTCAAGTCGGTCAAGTCGGTCAAGTCGGTCGGTCAAGTCGGTCGGTCAAGTCGGTCAAGTCGGTCAAGTCAAGTCGGTCAGTCAAGTCGGTCGGTCAAGTCGGTCGGTCAAGTCGGTCGGTCAAGTCGGTCAAGTCGGTCGGTCAAGTCGGTCGGTCAAGTCGGTCAAGTCGGTCGGTCAAGTCGGTCGGTCAAGTCGGTCGGTCAAGTCGGTCGGTCAAGTCGGTCAAGTCGGTCAAGTCGGTCAAGTCGGTCGGTCAAGTCGGTCAAGTCGGTCAAGTCGGTCAAGTCGGTCGGTCAAGTCGGTCAAGTCGGTCAAGTCGGTCGGTCAAGTCGGTCAAGTCGGTCGGTCAAGTCGGTCAAGTCGGTCGGTCGGTCAAGTCGGTCAAGTCAAGTCGGTCAAGTCGGTCAAGTCAGTCGGTCAAGTCGGTCAAGTCGGTCGGTCAAGTCGGTCAAGTCGGTCGGTCAAGTCGGTCAAGTCGGTCGGTCAAGTCGGTCAAGTCGGTCGGTCAAGTCGGTCAAGTCGGTCAAGTCGGTCGGTCAAGTCGGTCAAGTCGGTCAAGTCAAGTCGGTCAAGTCGGTCAAAGTCGGTCGGTCAAGTCGGTCAAGTCGGTCAAGTCGGTCGGTCAAGTCGGTCAAGTCGGTCGGTCAAGTCGGTCAAGTCAAGTCGGTCAAGTCGGTCAAGTCGGTCGGTCAAGTCGGTCAAGTCGGTCGGTCAAGTCGGTCAAGTCGGTCGGTCAGTCGGTCAAGTCAGTCGGTCAAGTCGGTCAAGTCGGTCAAGTCGGTCAAGTCGGTCAAGTCGGTCGGTCAAGTCGGTCAAGTCGGTCGGTCAAGTCGGTCAAGTCGGTCGGTCGGTCGGTCGGTCAAGTCGGTCAAGTCGGTCAAGTCGGTCAAGTCGGTCAAGTCGGTCAAGTCGGTCGGTCAAGTCGGTCAAGTCGGTCAAGTCGGTCGGTCAAGTCGGTCAAGTCGGTCAAGTCAAGTCGGTCAAGTCGGTCAAGTCGGTCAAGTCAAGTCGGTCAAGTCGGTCGAGTCGGTCAGGTCGGTCGGTCAAGTCGGTCAAGTCGGTCAGTCAAGTCGGTCAAGTCGGTCAAGTCGGTCAAGTCGGTCGGTCAAGTCGGTCAAGTCGGTCAAGTCGGTCAAGTCGGTCAAGTCGGTCGGTCAAGTCGGTCAAGTCAGTCGGTCAAGTCAAGTCAAGTCGGTTAAGTCGGTCGGTCAAGTCGGTCAAGTCGGTCAAGTCGGCTCGGTCAAGTCGGTCAAGTCGGTCAAGTCGGTCAAGTCGGTCAAGTCGGTCAAGTCGGTCAAGTCGGTCACGTCGTCGGTCGGGTCAAGTCGGTCAAGTCGGTCAAGTCGGTCAAGTCGGTCAAGTCGGTCAAGTCGGTCGGTCAAGTCGGTCAAGTCGGTCAAGTCGGTCGGTCAAGTCGGTCAAGTCGGTCGGTCAAGTCGGTCAAGTCAAGTCGGTCGGTCAAGTCGGTCAAGTCGGTCGGTCAAGTCGGTCGGTCAAGTCGGTCAAGTCGGTCAAGTCAAGTCGGTCAAGTCGGTCGGTCAAGTCGGTCAAGTCGGTCGGTCAAGTCGGTCAAGTCGGTCAAGTCGGTCAAGTCGGTCAAGTCGGTCGGTCAAGTCGGTCGGTCAAGTCGGTCAAGTCGGTCAAGTCGGTCGGTCAAGTCGGTCAAGTCGGTCGGTCAAGTCGGTCAAGTCGGTCAAGTCGGTCGGTCAAGTCGGTCGGTCAAGTCGGTCAAGTCGGTCAGTCAAGTCGGTCAAGTCGGTCAAGTCGGTCAAGTCGGTCGGTCAAGTCGGTCAAGTCGGTCAAGTCAAGTCGGTCAAAGTCGGTCAAGTCAAGTCGGTCAAGTCGGTCAAGTCGGTCAAGTCGGTCGGTCAAGTCGGTCAAGTCGGTCGGTCAAGTCGGTCAAGTCGGTCAAGTCGGTCGGTCAAGTCGGTCGGTCAAGTCGGTCAGTCAAGTCGGTCAAGTCGGTCAAGTCGGTCGGTCAAGTCGGTCAAGTCGGTCAAGTCGGTCGGTCAAGTCGGTCAAGTCGGTCAAGTCGGTCGGTCAAGTCGGTCAAGTCGGTCAAGTCGGTCGGTCGGATCGGTCAAGTCGGTCAAGTCGGTCGGTCAAGTCGGTCAAGTCGGTCGGTCAAGTCGGTCAAGTCGGTCAAGTCGGTCAAGTCGGTCGGTCAAGTCGGTCAAGTCGGTCAAGTCGGTCAAGTCGGTCGGTCAAGTCGGTCAAGTCGGTCAAGTCGGTCGGTCAAGTCGGTCAAGTCGGTCAAGTCGGTCAAGTCGGGTCGGTCAAGTCGGTCAAAGTCGGTCAATTCGGTCAAGTCGGTCGGTCAAGTCGGTCAAGTCGGTCAAGTCGGTCAAGTCGGTCAAGTCGGTCGGTCAAGTCGGTCAAGTCGGTCAAGTCGGTCAAGTCGGTCAAGTCGGTCAAGTCGGTCAAGTCGGTCAAGTCGGTCGGTCGGTCAAGTCGGTCAAGTCGGTCAAGTCGGTCAAGTCGGTCGGTCAAGTCGGTCAAGTCGGTCGGTCAAGTCGGTCAAGTCGGTCAAGTCGGTCGGTCAAGTCGGTCAAGTCGGTCGATCAAGTCAGTCGGTCAAGTCGGTCAAGTCGGTCGGTCAAGTCGGTCGGTCAAGTCGGTCAAGTCGGTCAAGTCGGTCAAGTCGGTCGGTCAAGTCGGTCAAGTCGGTCAAGTCGGTCGGTCAAGTCGGTCAAGTCGGTCGGTCAAGTCGGTCGGTCAAGTCGGTCGGTCAAGTCGGTCAAGTCGGTCGGTCAAGTCGGTCAAGTCGGTCAAGTCGGTCGGTCAAGTCGGTCGGTCGGTCGGTCAAGTCGGTCAAGTCGGACAAGTCGGTCGGTCAAGTCGGTCGATCGGTCAAGTCGGTCAAGTCGGTCAAGTCGGTCGGTCAAGTCGGTCAAGTCGGTCGGTCAAGTCGGTCAAGTCGGTCAAGTCAAGTCGGTCGGTCAAGTCGGTCAAGTCGGTTGGTCAAGTCGGTCAAGTCGGTTTGTCAAGTCGGTCAAGTCGGTCAAGTCGGTCAAGTCGGTCGGTCAAGTCGGTCAAGTCGGTCAAGTCGGTCAAGTCGGTCGGTCAAGTCGGTCAAGTCGGTCGGTCAAGTCGGTCAAGTCGGTCGGTCAAGTCGGTCAAGTCGGTCAAGTCGGTCGGTCAAGTCGGTCAAGTCGGTCAAGTCGGTCAAGTCGGTCGGTCAAGTCGGTCAAGTCGGTCGGTCAAGTCGGTCGGTCAAGTCGGTCAAGTCGGTCGGTCAAGTCGGTCAAGTCGGTCAAGTCGGTCAAGTCGGTCAAGTCGGTCAAGTCGGTCAAGTCAAGTCGGTCAAGTCGGTCAAGTCGGTCGGTCAAGTCGGTCAAGTCGGTCGGTCAAGTCGGTCAAGTCGGTCAAGTCGGTCGGTCAAGTCGGTCAAGTCGGTCAAGTCGGTCAAGTCGGTCAAGTCGGTCGGTCAAGTCGGTCAAGTCGGTCAAGTCGGTCGGTCAAGTCGGTCAAGTCGGTCAAGTCGGTCGGTCAAGTCGGTCAAGTCGGTCAAGTCGTCAAGTCGGTCAAGTCGGTCGGTCAAGTCGGTCAAGTCGGTCAAGTCGGTCACAAGTCGGTCAAGTCGGTCAAGTCGGTCGGTCAAGTCGGTCAAGTCG